>CM068373.1:298606645-299839924 GCA_034769895.1 Magicicada septendecula | reverse complement strand
TTAAACGATAAAACAATAACAATGATTACATGTATAACGTCTCCTCCTGTTATAACACAGGGAACCAGTTTAATTGGCCTCTGTCAATTAAACCGGCTGCCGTTGTTAGTACTAATTACTTACCAACAAATTGGGAACCTGTAAAGATCAGGAGTTTCACTAAGGTTACGTAAATTTACTCACTCTCTTCTGTTTAGCAAAAACATCTCTTTATTACAGCTTCCAAAATAAAGATTCCAAAATAATACCTTTCATGATTCTTATTGTTATTAAATGAAAGATTCTGATAGATTCTGCATTTTATGCTCTTATTCTCTTTAAACTGTTACTATGATGAGCTCAAAACAATACAACTGTATATTACATAGAATACCATGGATCCGGGTTCTAATTCTTTTTATATTTTAAAAGTACTTTGACATTATGCAAACTATTTGAAGAATAGTTTGATTCAATTTTGAATTAATTATATCTGTATCCATCTTCAGATTACTCTTATCTCGTTACAGAAAGTATACATATTATTAAGTTATGATTTACATGGTTTGTATGAATCTTCACAAAATAAACTGTTTTTTACTCTGGGTTCTTAGAAAACAATATAACCACGGAAGTTATGCTTCCATGTCACCTGGGTATGATGTTGGTCCACAGCTGGTCCTCTTCCGTAGGCTTTCCTGGATGATCTTAGTTGTAGTTTGTGTTCCTCCATTTCAGTGGTTGACTCTAAGTAGTTAGCACAGTCATGAGGCTCGGATTCTGGCTACCTGGAGCTCATAGTGTTGTTGTTGTTGATTCACTCGGTCGGTCGTGTTCACTTTTACATTTTGGTTTAAACTGCACTGATGTTACCTTATGATATTGTATGGAACATACCTTAACGATTAAACCATTTCATAAAGAGATGTGTCGGCTATGCCTTTTTTTTAATTTTATTTACATTTAAACTACGTAACTTTTGTTTTTACATTTCACTTCGTTTAACTACATGTGGGGCTTGTGTAACCACGAAACACTTATTCACGGATACCTAGTTTTGCAATATAGAAGTATTCGTCTTCACAACACATGACAAGGCTGTTGGCTTGGCCGTGATTCAGAGGAGACTGTCTGTAAGGTTTTGTGGGCGAGCTCCCGCCACGAGAAGAAATAGTTCGTACTTTTATTATTATTATTTACCTCTACTTAGCTACTATTAATCCTATTATAGCTTCTTTATTTAGTCAATGTTTTATTTATTATTATCACGTCCTTTTTTATATAATTAGGATGGTTATTTTAATTAGCTCAAAAACATTATGATTTGCATGTCCGTACTCGCGGTTGACAAGAAGGTACAGGTATTTTGTACAAAGGGGAGGGTGGATTATTTTTTTACTTATTATTTCAAACAAAAATATTTTGTTTTGTTTTGTGCTATTTAAATTGGCTTTAAATCGTCACACATGATTACATACATTGATAGTACCTAAGTGCAAAATAGAAATAATTAAAACCCAGAATTAAATTCATTCTCCGCAAACCAGCGCTTCTTGTATAATTTTCTTTCACGCACACACACACACACACATCCCCATGCCCTTGTGAGATCTCAAAATTTAATATTTGTTTTGTTTTTTATTCTGAATCAAAATATAATCCCCCCCATTTGTTATTTAGCTGAAATGTCCAATAGAGACGTCAGGCCATTTTGATGTACACTTTCGATTTTTTCACGCACTACATAAATTCTTCCACATTTTGTTCATTGACTATGATGGCTTTCTTTCTTAAAACAAATTTTAACTGTTAATACGTTTTCATGAATGTTTACTTTTTGTTATTTCACATTTTACAACTTTTTCGTTTGGGCGCGCCCGTAATTCATCCGCAAATTTTCGTATGGCCGTACCGGACGAGAGTATAATTTCAACTGGGACGAGCCAAATTGGTCAAAAGTCTGAGCTGGATGGGCGATCACGTGGTCTCGTTTTATTGTTTAACTTGTATTACGTCTACAGATTCCAAAGTGTTGCTGACCTAGCCTCACATTCCAGTGTTATGTAATTATGGGCTCGGCTCTTGACGTCATGTAGCGTGACTTCAAAATGCAAAGTTCAGAGTTCAGGAATGCTAAAAATAACTGTCTTCCGCGGTTAACTCGTTGACCTTGACTTCAAATCGTGTACATTGTTTTTTACCTAATAAACTTTATAAATAAAATCTTTACATTTTAATTATTTCTCTTGGTGGGTTTACCTGTACTGTTACAATACCCCCTCAATGAGAGGTTTTATGCCGAAGCATAAAAACTCTCATTGACACTCACATATTTCCTAAGAGGATCAGCCCAGATATGGTGCCATAACCCCCTTTACATTTTACTAAAACTCATGGGTAACTTACCCCCTGGTTCAGTGACTGTGGCCGCACCTGAATGACCTTACTGGACTTCCCTCTGGAGATTCCAACACCGCAAGGCCAGTCAGTCACTTGACGCCCCTGCTCTGACGCGCAGGCCAGTACAGGACCGCCACCACAGCATCACCAGACACTGAAATATTAAATCAAAAACATCAAATAATGGCCTTATATAATACCGTATCCCCAACTGATCTGGGTCCCCCTTAGCTGTGTTGGTTTGCGTTAAGAAGCACTGGTTTTTCTTAACTTCTAACATACACATATACTTAATATAACATGATACATTTTAAGTTTTCAATTCTATATGCCCCTCTCTCGTTAATTCTTATTCCAAATTCAAAATATTTCCCTGATTCCCATCAGAATTTAAATAACCACTTCTCATTACACCATTAACAAATGTCTTTCATTACCCAATTCACATCCCAAAATATTTAACTTCATTACTAAAATTCCTCTTAAACACTTTTAAATCGTCTTCATCATCACAAATTATCTACTTATATCTTTTCTCAAACTTGTTAATCATCACCATAATACTCTTCAAATCAACACAAAATCATTTAGTTACATCATAAGATCAATTCACATTCTATATTATCAACATAGTTCCATTTAATCGGGTTATTTTATCCTATTTATAATAATCATCAACTTTCTCCTTCCACATCATTTCATAATATCCCCCCTTAACCCAGTTACAATTGGGTAAATAACTCATGGGTAAACCGTGCAAGGCATTTTACCTATTTACATAAATACTATATTTATGTCCCTGGCTTGTAACGGCCAGCTCCTTTCCACACACACTATTGATTTTTTATGTTGGACTGACGCACCCATTTGCTTCCACAAGAACTGAAGTTTATTAGGGTGTAAACGCTGCTTACACCGTTCTTGCTTTGGCGTTATATAAAAATTCGGCATTACTGGTATTCAAGGACACCAGTAATCCTACTAAAATGATTCATATGCCCTTAATACGGTCTATCATCCCATTCGATGGTAGCCGCTGTTCCATAGTTGTGTTGATTTCCCCTGATTCACCCCCCAGTTAATTTCTAGGTTACACCAATTTCAAAGGCAACCAACCATGGTCAGTGTACAATAAATCTGCCCATAGCTGGTTGTAAACCAAAACCACGGTCTGGGCTGGTAAGGCCGGGACCACCCTAAATGTGGTAAATCGCATTTAAACATACAATACGTGTTTTATATTTGTACATACTTACATACTACCCAATTACACACTTTAGGCTTCTCATAATCAACATAATACAACATAATAAACACTCAAAATTGAACATTAACATTATTAAATTAAAATAAACATCTCACCTTTAAATTCGTCTCAAAATTACAAACATTACAACTTTAATTTCAATTTTTATTGATTTTAACATTTTAATGGTTTATCTTGCATTATCACTTCAACTTTGACTTTCTATTGAACCTTTTAATAATCAACCTTTAATTATTTATCATTTATTATACAATTAAATTCTCCAAAATTTAAATTTATTACCAACATTTCATTTATTAGCTCCTTTCAAATAATTCAACTATTTTATCAAACACATTTTAATTACTTTAATTATCAAATTGCTTTAATTACTTTAACAAAATTCACAATGACCGACTGTCAATTATTAATGTTGAGTATACATCATACAACACGTTGTATTCTCTGTTAACTTATCATTACAACAACATAACCTTACTACATAAATACATTTAACACCAACACAAAAGTATATACAATCTACATTATTATCTGTTATTGTTTACCACAAATCATTTCATAATTCAGTCCATTTCTAAACCCACTACACTCACATAGTTAAATGTTCATGAACAATAAATATCTACCCTCTATCATCAAACAAAACCTTATTTTACGTATACACAATTCATTTTTAATTAAGTACATTTTGTTACTACCATCAATATAACAACTATTTCCTTTTTCCAATGGTTCCGTTACCTCATAACAATGGTTTACAGGATAACTCCACATTATTATCAAATCATATATCATGTTAGCTTCAGTATTTCTATTCCAGTCTCCGTAAGTATTTTTTGTCAACCCCAGGTAAGTTATGATCTCATCCTCATCACCGTTATCTACTACTACACCCGTTACACCGTAAGGTAAGTGCTTGTTATCATCATTTTCATCTACTACTGCTGTATTAATTACTTCACAAGGTAAGCCTTTTATATAATCAACTCTCTCACTATTTATTCTCTCAATTAACTATTTATAACCTCTTTTTAATTTGAACAACTCTATATCTCTCACTATCTCAAAATCGCTTACACAACCTCATCTTACTTTCTCTCTCTCATTCCATGCAGAGGGCAATACAACATCATAAAAATACCTCCTGGGTTTTCCAGGACAACTACAAAAATTTAAGGGACTACTTGAAGACACCTCGTCTTCCACACAATCTCTGGAGGAAACTCTGTCCTCGTAAACCACTAGTGAAGTCTTTACTCCACTTAAACAACAGGGAAAGTCTTCCCCTTTGCCAACCTAACCTCTCATCACACTCTCTCTCAATCTCATCAACCACTATCTCATTAATAATTTATATTTCCACTATAACTTCACACCACTATCATTATTCAGAACTTTACTCTATAACACCACATTTTTAATCATATCACCAATATTCTCACCCCTACTTACCTCTTCAACTACTACTTTATTTGCACTTAAACTATCATCATTATTATTCATAGGTATCTCCCCATTATAATTACCACTTGTTTTAAAATCATCACTTACCTTATTATCTGTGCCTTTGTTATTTTCATTTATTCTACTCTTACCTGTATCTATTCCCCACATTCCCATCCTCTCAATACTTTGTTCTAATTAATTAAATTTAATTGCAAATCGTTAGTATTGTCAAAGCGTTCTTTCAATTCGTTAAATTTACTATTTAATTCATTGAATCTACTTTCGTTTTTAACGTCTTGTTCTTTGAACTTTTCATTGAAATTACTATTTATATTCTCAGACATTGTTCTCATTAGGTTAAACATATCATCCATCGACAACTCTCTTACTCTAATTGTTGTTGGAGTGGACTCCGTTTCTACATTATTCATTATGATCGATTCAGTAAGACTGCTTTCATTATTTGCCATTTTGATTGGTTTTTATTAATCAATCAATACTTAATTATTACTTATAATATAAACATGAACAAATAATAACCTCCCTAGCAGTTTACATTACAACAACATAACCTTCATACATACATCTATTTCTATATTATTTATATTTCATCCGTTTACCTTAAATAACCCCTTCCATCCTCCAAAGTAGGCCCATGTTTACATAAAATAAACTTTTATGTAAACGTCCCTGTTCAGGCGCCAATTGTAATGTTTATTTACAATTTTACACTTTTATTTACTTTGCTTGTTTACACAACTCAGCTGTGCGTCTATTTACTCGGACGCCATCTTAAACTATTGCCAACTGTATAATTTCTTACCTGGGTCCAGGATTCAGTTAGACGAATTGGAGAACAGAATTAGGCTATTTAAAGAAAACAGATTGATTACTTGCATACATTTCTTGATCTCTTTTATTTTGCATTTAAATTTAAATTCATTTTAATTAAAAAAAAATTTTATTTATTTGATTCCCATCCTGAACAAAAAATATCCCTTCTCCCTCTCTTATTTCTGATACAATTTTTAAACGATAAAACAATAACAATGATTACATGTATAACGTCTCCTCCTGTTATAACACAGGGAACCAGTTTAATTGGCCTCTGTCAATTAAACCGGCTGCCGTTGTTAGTACTAATTACTTACCAACAAATTGGGAACCTGTAAAGATCAGGAGTTTCACTAAGGTTACGTAAATTTACTCACTCTCTTCTGTTTAGCAAAAACATCTCTTTATTACAGCTTCCAAAATAAAGATTCCAAAATAATACCTTTCATGATTCTTATTGTTATTAAATGAAAGATTCTGATAGATTCTGCATTTTATGCTCTTATTCTCTTTAAACTGTTACTATGATGAGCTCAAAACAATACAACTGTATATTACATAGAATACCATGGATCCGGGTTCTAATTCTTTTTATATTTTAAAAGTACTTTGACATTATGCAAACTATTTGAAGAATAGTTTGATTCAATTTTGAATTAATTATATCTGTATCCATCTTCAGATTACTCTTATCTCGTTACAGAAAGTATACATATTATTAAGTTATGATTTACATGGTTTGTATGAATCTTCACAAAATAAACTGTTTTTTACTCTGGGTTCTTAGAAAACAATATAACCACGGAAGTTATGCTTCCATGTCACCTGGGTATGATGTTGGTCCACAGCTGGTCCTCTTCCGTAGGCTTTCCTGGATGATCTTAGTTGTAGTTTGTGTTCCTCCATTTCAGTGGTTGACTCTAAGTAGTTAGCACAGTCATGAGGCTCGGATTCTGGCTACCTGGAGCTCATAGTGTTGTTGTTGTTGATTCACTCGGTCGGTCGTGTTCACTTTTACATTTTGGTTTAAACTGCACTGATGTTACCTTATGATATTGTATGGAACATACCTTAACGATTAAACCATTTCATAAAGAGATGTGTCGGCTATGCCTTTTTTTTAATTTTATTTACATTTAAACTACGTAACTTTTGTTTTTACATTTCACTTCGTTTAACTACATGTGGGGCTTGTGTAACCACGAAACACTTATTCACGGATACCTAGTTTTGCAATATAGAAGTATTCGTCTTCACAACACATGACAAGGCTGTTGGCTTGGCCGTGATTCAGAGGAGACTGTCTGTAAGGTTTTGTGGGCGAGCTCCCGCCACGAGAAGAAATAGTTCGTAATTTTATTATTATTATTTACCTCTACTTAGCTACTATTAATCCTATTATAGCTTCTTTATTTAGTCAATGTTTTATTTATTATTATCACGTCCTTTTTTATATAATTAGGATGGTTATTTTAATTAGCTCAAAAACATTATGATTTGCATGTCCGTACTCGCGGTTGACAAGAAGGTACAGGTATTTTGTACAAAGGGGAGGGTGGATTATTTTTTTACTTATTATTTCAAACAAAAATATTTTGTTTTGTTTTGTGCTATTTAAATTGGCTTTAAATCGTCACACATGATTACATACATTGATAGTACCTAAGTGCAAAATAGAAATAATTAAAACCCAGAATTAAATTCATTCTCCGCAAACCAGCGCTTCTTGTATAATTTTCTTTCACGCACACACACACACACACATCCCCATGCCCTTGTGAGATCTCAAAATTTAATATTTGTTTTGTTTTTTATTCTGAATCAAAATATAATCCCCCCCCATTTGTTATTTAGCTGAAATGTCCAATAGAGACGTCAGGCCATTTTGATGTACACTTTCGATTTTTTCACGCACTACATAAATTCTTCCACATTTTGTTCATTGACTATGATGGCTTTCTTTCTTAAAACAAATTTTAACTGTTAATACGTTTTCATGAATGTTTACTTTTTGTTATTTCACATTTTACAACTTTTTCGTTTGGGCGCGCCCGTAATTCATCCGCAAATTTTCGTATGGCCGTACCGGACGAGAGTATAATTTCAACTGGGACGAGCCAAATTGGTCAAAAGTCTGAGCTGGATGGGCGATCACGTGGTCTCGTTTTATTGTTTAACTTGTATTACGTCTACAGATTCCAAAGTGTTGCTGACCTAGCCTCACATTCCAGTGTTATGTAATTATGGGCTCGGCTCTTGACGTCATGTAGCGTGACTTCAAAATGCAAAGTTCAGAGTTCAGGAATGCTAAAAATAACTGTCTTCCGCGGTTAACTCGTTGACCTTGACTTCAAATCGTGTACATTGTTTTTTACCTAATAAACTTTATAAATAAAATCTTTACATTTTAATTATTTCTCTTGGTGGGTTTACCTGTACTGTTACAATACCCCCTCAATGAGAGGTTTTATGCCGAAGCATAAAAACTCTCATTGACACTCACATATTTCCTAAGAGGATCAGCCCAGATATGGTGCCATAACCCCCTTTACATTTTACTAAAACTCATGGGTAACTTACCCCCTGGTTCAGTGACTGTGGCCGCACCTGAATGACCTTACTGGACTTCCCTCTGGAGATTCCAACACCGCAAGGCCAGTCAGTCACTTGACGCCCCTGCTCTGACGCGCAGGCCAGTACAGGACCGCCACCACAGCATCACCAGACACTGAAATATTAAATCAAAAACATCAAATAATGGCCTTATATAATACCGTATCCCCAACTGATCTGGGTCCCCCTTAGCTGTGTTGGTTTGCGTTAAGAAGCACTGGTTTTTCTTAACTTCTAACATACACATATACTTAATATAACATGATACATTTTAAGTTTTCAATTCTATATGCCCCTCTCTCGTTAATTCTTATTCCAAATTCAAAATATTTCCCTGATTCCCATCAGAATTTAAATAACCACTTCTCATTACACCATTAACAAATGTCTTTCATTACCCAATTCACATCCCAAAATATTTAACTTCATTACTAAAATTCCTCTTAAACACTTTTAAATCGTCTTCATCATCACAAATTATCTACTTATATCTTTTCTCAAACTTGTTAATCATCACCATAATACTCTTCAAATCAACACAAAATCATTTAGTTACATCATAAGATCAATTCACATTCTATATTATCAACATAGTTCCATTTAATCGGGTTATTTTATCCTATTTATAATAATCATCAACTTTCTCCTTCCACATCATTTCATAATATCCCCCCTTAACCCAGTTACAATTGGGTAAATAACTCATGGGTAAACCGTGCAAGGCATTTTACCTATTTACATAAATACTATATTTATGTCCCTGGCTTGTAACGGCCAGCTCCTTTCCACACACACTATTGATTTTTTATGTTGGACTGACGCACCCATTTGCTTCCACAAGAACTGAAGTTTATTAGGGTGTAAACGCTGCTTACACCGTTCTTGCTTTGGCGTTATATAAAAATTCGGCATTACTGGTATTCAAGGACACCAGTAATCCTACTAAAATGATTCATATGCCCTTAATACGGTCTATCATCCCATTCGATGGTAGCCGCTGTTCCATAGTTGTGTTGATTTCCCCTGATTCACCCCCCAGTTAATTTCTAGGTTACACCAATTTCAAAGGCAACCAACCATGGTCAGTGTACAATAAATCTGCCCATAGCTGGTTGTAAACCAAAACCACGGTCTGGGCTGGTAAGGCCGGGACCACCCTAAATGTGGTAAATCGCATTTAAACATACAATACGTGTTTTATATTTGTACATACTTACATACTACCCAATTAGACACTTTAGGCTTCTCATAATCAACATAATACAACATAATAAACACTCAAAATTGAACATTAACATTATTAAATTAAAATAAACATCTCACCTTTAAATTCGTCTCAAAATTACAAACATTACAACTTTAATTTCAATTTTTATTGATTTTAACATTTTAATGGTTTATCTTGCATTATCACTTCAACTTTGACTTTCTATTGAACCTTTTAATAATCAACCTTTAATTATTTATCATTTATTATACAATTAAATTCTCCAAAATTTAAATTTATTACCAACATTTCATTTATTAGCTCCTTTCAAATAATTCAACTATTTTATCAAACACATTTTAATTACTTTAATTATCAAATTGCTTTAATTACTTTAACAAAATTCACAATGACCGACTGTCAATTATTAATGTTGAGTATACATCATACAACACGTTGTATTCTCTGTTAACTTATCATTACAACAACATAACCTTACTACATAAATACATTTAACACCAACACAAAAGTATATACAATCTACATTATTATCTGTTATTGTTTACCACAAATCATTTCATAATTCAGTCCATTTCTAAACCCACTACACTCACATAGTTAAATGTTCATGAACAATAAATATCTACCCTCTATCATCAAACAAAACCTTATTTTACGTATACACAATTCATTTTTAATTAAGTACATTTTGTTACTACCATCAATATAACAACTATTTCCTTTTTCCAATGGTTCCGTTACCTCATAACAATGGTTTACAGGATAACTCCACATTATTATCAAATCATATATCATGTTAGCTTCAGTATTTCTATTCCAGTCTCCGTAAGTATTTTTTGTCAACCCCAGGTAAGTTATGATCTCATCCTCATCACCGTTATCTACTACTACACCCGTTACACCGTAAGGTAAGTGCTTGTTATCATCATTTTCATCTACTACTGCTGTATTAATTACTTCACAAGGTAAGCCTTTTATATAATCAACTCTCTCACTATTTATTCTCTCAATTAACTATTTATAACCTCTTTTTAATTTGAACAACTCTATATCTCTCACTATCTCAAAATCGCTTACACAACCTCATCTTACTTTCTCTCTCTCATTCCATGCAGAGGGCAATACAACATCATAAAAATACCTCCTGGGTTTTCCAGGACAACTACAAAAATTTAAGGGACTACTTGAAGACACCTCGTCTTCCACACAATCTCTGGAGGAAACTCTGTCCTCGTAAACCACTAGTGAAGTCTTTACTCCACTTAAACAACAGGGAAAGTCTTCCCCTTTGCCAACCTAACCTCTCATCACACTCTCTCTCAATCTCATCAACCACTATCTCATTAATAATTTATATTTCCACTATAACTTCACACCACTATCATTATTCAGAACTTTACTCTATAACACCACATTTTTAATCATATCACCAATATTCTCACCCCTACTTACCTCTTCAACTACTACTTTATTTGCACTTAAACTATCATCATTATTATTCATAGGTATCTCCCCATTATAATTACCACTTGTTTTAAAATCATCACTTACCTTATTATCTGTACCTTTGTTATTTTCATTTATTCTACTCTTACCTGTATCTATTCCCCACATTCCCATCCTCTCAATACTTTGTTCTAATTAATTAAATTTAATTGCAAATCGTTAGTATTGTCAAAGCGTTCTTTCAATTCGTTAAATTTACTATTTAATTCATTGAATCTACTTTCGTTTTTAACGTCTTGTTCTTTGAACTTTTCATTGAAATTACTATTTATATTCTCAGACATTGTTCTCATTAGGTTAAACATATCATCCATCGACAACTCTCTTACTCTAATTGTTGTTGGAGTGGACTCCGTTTCTACATTATTCATTATGATCGATTCAGTAAGACTGCTTTCATTATTTGCCATTTTGATTGGTTTTTATTAATCAATCAATACTTAATTATTACTTATAATATAAACATGAACAAATAATAACCTCCCTAGCAGTTTACATTACAACAACATAACCTTCATACATACATCTATTTCTATATTATTTATATTTCATCCGTTTACCTTAAATAACCCCTTCCATCCTCCAAAGTAGGCCCATGTTTACATAAAATAAACTTTTATGTAAACGTCCCTGTTCAGGCGCCAATTGTAATGTTTATTTACAATTTTACACTTTTATTTACTTTGCTTGTTTACACAACTCAGCTGTGCGTCTATTTACTCGGACGCCATCTTAAACTATTGCCAACTGTATAATTTCTTACCTGGGTCCAGGATTCAGTTAGACGAATTGGAGAACAGAATTAGGCTATTTAAAGAAAACAGATTGATTACTTGCATACATTTCTTGATCTCTTTTATTTTGCATTTAAATTTAAATTCATTTTAATTAAAAAAAAATTTTATTTATTTGATTCCCATCCTGAACAAAAAATATCCCTTCTCCCTCTCTTATTTCTGATACAATTTTTAAACGATAAAACAATAACAATGATTACATGTATAACGTCTCCTCCTGTTATAACACAGGGAACCAGTTTAATTGGCCTCTGTCAATTAAACCGGCTGCCGTTGTTAGTACTAATTACTTACCAACAAATTGGGAACCTGTAAAGATCAGGAGTTTCACTAAGGTTACGTAAATTTACTCACTCTCTTCTGTTTAGCAAAAACATCTCTTTATTACAGCTTCCAAAATAAAGATTCCAAAATAATACCTTTCATGATTCTTATTGTTATTAAATGAAAGATTCTGATAGATTCTGCATTTTATGCTCTTATTCTCTTTAAACTGTTACTATGATGAGCTCAAAACAATACAACTGTATATTACATAGAATACCATGGATCCGGGTTCTAATTCTTTTTATATTTTAAAAGTACTTTGACATTATGCAAACTATTTGAAGAATAGTTTGATTCAATTTTGAATTAATTATATCTGTATCCATCTTCAGATTACTCTTATCTCGTTACAGAAAGTATACATATTATTAAGTTATGATTTACATGGTTTGTATGAATCTTCACAAAATAAACTGTTTTTTACTCTGGGTTCTTAGAAAACAATATAACCACGGAAGTTATGCTTCCATGTCACCTGGGTATGATGTTGGTCCACAGCTGGTCCTCTTCCGTAGGCTTTCCTGGATGATCTTAGTTGTAGTTTGTGTTCCTCTATTTCAGTGGTTGACTCTAAGTAGTTAGCACAGTCATGAGGCTCGGATTCTGGCTACCTGGAGCTCATAGTGTTGTTGTTGTTGATTCACTCGGTCGGTCGTGTTCACTTTTACATTTTGGTTTAAACTGCACTGATGTTACCTTATGATATTGTATGGAACATACCTTAACGATTAAACCATTTCATAAAGAGATGTGTCGGCTATGCCTTTTTTTTAATTTTATTTACATTTAAACTACGTAACTTTTGTTTTTACATTTCACTTCGTTTAACTACATGTGGGGCTTGTGTAACCACGAAACACTTATTCACGGATACCTAGTTTTGCAATATAGAAGTATTCGTCTTCACAACACATGACAAGGCTGTTGGCTTGGCCGTGATTCAGAGGAGACTGTCTGTAAGGTTTTGTGGGCGAGCTCCCGCCACGAGAAGAAATAGTTCGTACTTTTATTATTATTATTTACCTCTACTTAGCTACTATTAATCCTATTATAGCTTCTTTATTTAGTCAATGTTTTATTTATTATTATCACGTCCTTTTTTATATAATTAGGATGGTTATTTTAATTAGCTCAAAAACATTATGATTTGCATGTCCGTACTCGCGGTTGACAAGAAGGTACAGGTATTTTGTACAAAGGGGAGGGTGGATTATTTTTTTACTTATTATTTCAAACAAAAATATTTTGTTTTGTTTTGTGCTATTTAAATTGGCTTTAAATCGTCACACATGATTACATACATTGATAGTACCTAAGTGCAAAATAGAAATAATTAAAACCCAGAATTAAATTCATTCTCCGCAAACCAGCGCTTCTTGTATAATTTTCTTTCACGCACACACACACACACACATCCCCATGCCCTTGTGAGATCTCAAAATTTAATATTTGTTTTGTTTTTTATTCTGAATCAAAATATAATCCCCCCCATTTGTTATTTAGCTGAAATGTCCAATAGAGACGTCAGGCCATTTTGATGTACACTTTCGATTTTTTCACGCACTACATAAATTCTTCCACATTTTGTTCATTGACTATGATGGCTTTCTTTCTTAAAACAAATTTTAACTGTTAATACGTTTTCATGAATGTTTACTTTTTGTTATTTCACATTTTACAACTTTTTCGTTTGGGCGCGCCCGTAATTCATCCGCAAATTTTCGTATGGCCGTACCGGACGAGAGTATAATTTCAACTGGGACGAGCCAAATTGGTCAAAAGTCTGAGCTGGATGGGCGATCACGTGGTCTCGTTTTATTGTTTAACTTGTATTACGTCTACAGATTCCAAAGTGTTGCTGACCTAGCCTCACATTCCAGTGTTATGTAATTATGGGCTCGGCTCTTGACGTCATGTAGCGTGACTTCAAAATGCAAAGTTCAGAGTTCAGGAATGCTAAAAATAACTGTCTTCCGCGGTTAACTCGTTGACCTTGACTTCAAATCGTGTACATTGTTTTTTACCTAATAAACTTTATAAATAAAATCTTTACATTTTAATTATTTCTCTTGGTGGGTTTACCTGTACTGTTACAATACCCCCTCAATGAGAGGTTTTATGCCGAAGCATAAAAACTCTCATTGACACTCACATATTTCCTAAGAGGATCAGCCCAGATATGGTGCCATAACCCCCTTTACATTTTACTAAAACTCATGGGTAACTTACCCCCTGGTTCAGTGACTGTGGCCGCACCTGAATGACCTTACTGGACTTCCCTCTGGAGATTCCAACACCGCAAGGCCAGTCAGTCACTTGACACCCCTGCTCTGACGCGCAGGCCAGTACAGGACCGCCACCACAGCATCACCAGACACTGAAATATTAAATCAAAAACATCAAATAATGGCCTTATATAATACCGTATCCCCAACTGATCTGGGTCCCCCTTAGCTGTGTTGGTTTGCGTTAAGAAGCACTGGTTTTTCTTAACTTCTAACATACACATATACTTAATATAACATGATACATTTTAAGTTTTCAATTCTATATGCCCCTCTCTCGTTAATTCTTATTCCAAATTCAAAATATTTCCCTGATTCCCATCAGAATTTAAATAACCACTTCTCATTACACCATTAACAAATGTCTTTCATTACCCAAGTCACATCCCAAAATATTTAACTTCATTACTAAAATTCCTCTTAAACACTTTTAAATCGTCTTCATCATCACAAATTATCTACTTATATCTTTTCTCAAACTTGTTAATCATCACCATAATACTCTTCAAATCAACACAAAATCATTTAGTTACATCATAAGATCAATTCACATTCTATATTATCAACATAGTTCCATTTAATCGGGTTATTTTATCCTATTTATAATAATCATCAACTTTCTCCTTCCACATCATTTCATAATATCCCCCCTTAACCCAGTTACAATTGGGTAAATAACTCATGGGTAAACCGTGCAAGGCATTTTACCTATTTACATAAATACTATATTTATGTCCCTGGCTTGTAACGGCCAGCTCCTTTCCACACACACTATTGATTTTTTATGTTGGACTGACGCACCCATTTGCTTCCACAAGAACTGAAGTTTATTAGGGTGTAAACGCTGCTTACACCGTTCTTGCTTTGGCGTTATATAAAAATTCGGCATTACTGGTATTCAAGGACACCAGTAATCCTACTAAAATGATTCATATGCCCTTAATACGGTCTATCATCCCATTCGATGGTAGCCGCTGTTCCATAGTTGTGTTGATTTCCCCTGATTCACCCCCCAGTTAATTTATAGGTTACACCAATTTCAAAGGCAACCAACCATGGTCAGTGTACAATAAATCTGCCCATAGCTGGTTGTAAACCAAAACCACGGTCTGGGCTGGTAAGGCCGGGACCACCCTAAATGTGGTAAATCGCATTTAAACATACAATACGTGTTTTATATTTGTACATACTTACATACTACCCAATTAGACACTTTAGGCTTCTCATAATCAACATAATACAACATAATAAACACTCAAAATTGAACATTAACATTATTAAATTAAAATAAACATCTCACCTTTAAATTCGTCTCAAAATTACAAACATTACAACTTTAATTTCAATTTTTATTGATTTTAACATTTTAATGGTTTATCTTGCATTATCACTTCAACTTTGACTTTCTATTGAACCTTTTAATAATCAACCTTTAATTATTTATCATTTATTATACAATTAAATTCTCCAAAATTTAAATTTATTACCAACATTTCATTTATTAGCTCCTTTCAAATAATTCAACTATTTTATCAAACACATTTTAATTACTTTAATTATCAAATTGCTTTAATTACTTTAACAAAATTCACAATGACCGACTGTCAATTATTAATGTTGAGTATACATCATACAACACGTTGTATTCTCTGTTAACTTATCATTACAACAACATAACCTTACTACATAAATACATTTAACACCAACACAAAAGTATATACAATCTACATTATTATCTGTTATTGTTTACCACAAATCATTTCATAATTCAGTCCATTTCTAAACCCACTACACTCACATAGTTAAATGTTCATGAACAATAAATATCTACCCTCTATCATCAAACAAAACCTTATTTTACGTATACACAATTCATTTTTAATTAAGTACATTTTGTTACTACCATCAATATAACAACTATTTCCTTTTTCCAATGGTTCCGTTACCTCATAACAATGGTTTACAGGATAACTCCACATTATTATCAAATCATATATCATGTTAGCTTCAGTATTTCTATTCCAGTCTCCGTAAGTATTTTTTGTCAACCCCAGGTAAGTTATGATCTCATCCTCATCACCGTTATCTACTACTACACCCGTTACACCGTAAGGTAAGTGCTTGTTATCATCATTTTCATCTACTACTGCTGTATTAATTACTTCACAAGGTAAGCCTTTTATATAATCAACTCTCTCACTATTTATTCTCTCAATTAACTATTTATAACCTCTTTTTAATTTGAACAACTCTATATCTCTCACTATCTCAAAATCGCTTACACAACCTCATCTTACTTTCTCTCTCTCATTCCATGCAGAGGGCAATACAACATCATAAAAATACCTCCTGGGTTTTCCAGGACAACTACAAAAATTTAAGGGACTACTTGAAGACACCTCGTCTTCCACACAATCTCTGGAGGAAACTCTGTCCTCGTAAACCACTAGTGAAGTCTTTACTCCACTTAAACAACAGGGAAAGTCTTCCCCTTTGCCAACCTAACCTCTCATCACACTCTCTCTCAATCTCATCAACCACTATCTCATTAATAATTTATATTTCCACTATAACTTCACACCACTATCATTATTCAGAACTTTACTCTATAACACCACATTTTTAATCATATCACCAATATTCTCACCCCTACTTACCTCTTCAACTACTACTTTATTTGCACTTAAACTATCATCATTATTATTCATAGGTATCTCCCCATTATAATTACCACTTGTTTTAAAATCATCACTTACCTTATTATCTGTACCTTTGTTATTTTCATTTATTCTACTCTTACCTGTATCTATTCCCCACATTCCCATCCTCTCAATACTTTGTTCTAATTAATTAAATTTAATTGCAAATCGTTAGTATTGTCAAAGCGTTCTTTCAATTCGTTAAATTTACTATTTAATTCATTGAATCTACTTTCGTTTTTAACGTCTTGTTCTTTGAACTTTTCATTGAAATTACTATTTATATTCTCAGACATTGTTCTCATTAGGTTAAACATATCATCCATCGACAACTCTCTTACTCTAATTGTTGTTGGAGTGGACTCCGTTTCTACATTATTCATTATGATCGATTCAGTAAGACTGCTTTCATTATTTGCCATTTTGATTGGTTTTTATTAATCAATCAATACTTAATTATTACTTATAATATAAACATGAACAAATAATAACCTCCCTAGCAGTTTACATTACAACAACATAACCTTCATACATACATCTATTTCTATATTATTTATATTTCATCCGTTTACCTTAAATAACCCCTTCCATCCTCCAAAGTAGGCCCATGTTTACATAAAATAAACTTTTATGTAAACGTCCCTGTTCAGGCGCCAATTGTAATGTTTATTTACAATTTTACACTTTTATTTACTTTGCTTGTTTACACAACTCAGCTGTGCGTCTATTTACTCGGACGCCATCTTAAACTATTGCCAACTGTATAATTTCTTACCTGGGTCCAGGATTCAGTTAGACGAATTGGAGAACAGAATTAGGCTATTTAAAGAAAACAGATTGATTACTTGCATACATTTCTTGATCTCTTTTATTTTGCATTTAAATTTAAATTCATTTTAATTAAAAAAAAATTTTATTTATTTGATTCCCATCCTGAACAAAAAATATCCCTTCTCCCTCTCTTATTTCTGATACAATTTTTAAACGATAAAACAATAACAATGATTACATGTATAACGTCTCCTCCTGTTATAACACAGGGAACCAGTTTAATTGGCCTCTGTCAATTAAACCGGCTGCCGTTGTTAGTACTAATTACTTACCAACAAATTGGGAACCTGTAAAGATCAGGAGTTTCACTAAGGTTACGTAAATTTACTCACTCTCTTCTGTTTAGCAAAAACATCTCTTTATTACAGCTTCCAAAATAAAGATTCCAAAATAATACCTTTCATGATTCTTATTGTTATTAAATGAAAGATTCTGATAGATTCTGCATTTTATGCTCTTATTCTCTTTAAACTGTTACTATGATGAGCTCAAAACAATACAACTGTATATTACATAGAATACCATGGATCCGGGTTCTAATTCTTTTTATATTTTAAAAGTACTTTGACATTATGCAAACTATTTGAAGAATAGTTTGATTCAATTTTGAATTAATTATATCTGTATCCATCTTCAGATTACTCTTATCTCGTTACAGAAAGTATACATATTATTAAGTTATGATTTACATGGTTTGTATGAATCTTCACAAAATAAACTGTTTTTTACTCTGGGTTCTTAGAAAACAATATAACCACGGAAGTTATGCTTCCATGTCACCTGGGTATGATGTTGGTCCACAGCTGGTCCTCTTCCGTAGGCTTTCCTGGATGATCTTAGTTGTAGTTTGTGTTCCTCCATTTCAGTGGTTGACTCTAAGTAGTTAGCACAGTCATGAGGCTCGGATTCTGGCTACCTGGAGCTCATAGTGTTGTTGTTGTTGATTCACTCGGTCGGTCGTGTTCACTTTTACATTTTGGTTTAAACTGCACTGATGTTACCTTATGATATTGTATGGAACATACCTTAACGATTAAACCATTTCATAAAGAGATGTGTCGGCTATGCCTTTTTTTTAATTTTATTTACATTTAAACTACGTAACTTTTGTTTTTACATTTCACTTCGTTTAACTACATGTGGGGCTTGTGTAACCTCGAAACACTTATTCACGGATACCTAGTTTTGCAATATAGAAGTATTCGTCTTCACAACACATGACAAGGCTGTTGGCTTGGCCGTGATTCAGAGGAGACTGTCTGTAAGGTTTTGTGGGCGAGCTCCCGCCACGAGAAGAAATAGTTCGTACTTTTATTATTATTATTTACCTCTACTTAGCTACTATTAATCCTATTATAGCTTCTTTATTTAGTCAATGTTTTATTTATTATTATCACGTCCTTTTTTATATAATTAGGATGGTTATTTTAATTAGCTCAAAAACATTATGATTTGCATGTCCGTACTCGCGGTTGACAAGAAGGTACAGGTATTTTGTACAAAGGGGAGGGTGGATTATTTTTTTACTTATTATTTCAAACAAAAATATTTTGTTTTGTTTTGTGCTATTTAAATTGGCTTTAAATCGTCACACACGATTACATACATTGATAGTACCTAAGTGCAAAATAGAAATAATTAAAACCCAGAATTAAATTCATTCTCCGCAAACCAGCGCTTCTTGTATAATTTTCTTTCACGCACACACACACACACATCCCCATGCCCTTGTGAGATCTCAAAATTTAATATTTGTTTTGTTTTTTATTCTGAATCAAAATATAATCCCCCCCCATTTGTTATTTAGCTGAAATGTCCAATAGAGACGTCAGGCCATTTTGATGTACACTTTCGATTTTTTCACGCACTACATAAATTCTTCCACATTTTGTTCATTGACTATGACGGCTTTCTTTCTTAAAACAAATTTTAACTGTTAATACGTTTTCATGAATGTTTACTTTTTGTTATTTCACATTTTACAACTTTTTCGTTTGGGCGCGCCCGTATTTCATCCGCAAATTTTTGTATGGCCGTACCGGACGAGAGTATAATTTCAACTGGGACGAGCCAAATTGGTCAAAAGTCTGAGCTGGATGGGCGATCACGTGGTCTCGTTTTATTGTTTAACTTGTATTACGTCTACAGATTCCAAAGTGTTCCTGACCTAGCCTCACATTCCAGTGTTATGTAATTATGGGCTCGGCTCTTGACGTCATGTAGCGTGACTTCAAAATGCAAAGTTCAGAGTTCAGGATGCTAAAAATAACTGTCTTCCGCGGTTAACTCGTTGACCTTGACTTCAAATCGTGTACATTGTTTTTTACCCAATAAACTTTATAAATAAAATCTTTACATTTTAATTATTTCTCTTGGTGGGTTTACCTGTACTGTTACAATACCCCCTCAATGAGAGGTTTTATGCCGAAGCATAAAAACTCTCATTGACACTCACATATTTCCTAAGAGGATCAGCCCAGATATGGTGCCATAACCCCCTTTACATTTTACTAAAACTCATGGGTAACTTACCCCCTGGTTCAGTGACTGTGGCCGCACCTGAATGACCTTACTGGACTTCCCTCTGGAGATTCCAACACCGCAAGGCCAGTCAGTCACTTGACGCCCCTGCTCTGACGCGCAGGCCAGTACAGGACCGCCACCACAGCATCACCAGACACTGAAATATTAAATCAAAAACATCAAATAATGGCCTTATATAATACCGTATCCCCAACTGATCTGGGTCCCCCTTAGCTGTGTTGGTTTGCGTTAAGAAGCACTGGTTTTTCTTAACTTCTAACATACACATATACTTAATATAACATGATACATTTTAAGTTTTCAATTCTATATGCCCCTCTCTCGTTAATTCTTATTCCAAATTCAAAATATTTCCCTGATTCCCATCAGAATTTAAATAACCACTTCTCATTACACCATTAACAAATGTCTTTCATTACCCAATTCACATCCCAAAATATTTAACTTCATTACTAAAATTCCTCTTAAACACTTTTAAATCGTCTTCATCATCACAAATTATCTACTTATATCTTTTCTCAAACTTGTTAATCATCACCATAATACTCTTCAAATCAACACAAAATCATTTAGTTACATCATAAGATCAATTCACATTCTATATTATCAACATAGTTCCATTTAATCGGGTTATTTTATCCTATTTATAATAATCATCAACTTTCTCCTTCCACATCATTTCATAATATCCCCCCTTAACCCAGTTACAATTGGGTAAATAACTCATGGGTAAACCGTGCAAGGCATTTTACCTATTTACATAAATACTATATTTATGTCCCTGGCTTGTAACGGCCACCTCCTTTCCACACACACTATTGATTTTTTATGTTGGACTGACGCACCCATTTGCTTCCACAAGAACTGAAGTTTATTAGGGTGTAAACGCTGCTTACACCGTTCTTGCTTTGGCGTTATATAAAAATTCGGCATTACTGGTATTCAAGGACACCAGTAATCCTACTAAAATGATTCATATGCCCTTAATACGGTCTATCATCCCATTCGATGGTAGCCGCTGTTCCATAGTTGTGTTGATTTCCCCTGATTCACCCCCCAGTTAATTTCTAGGTTACACCAATTTCAAAGGCAACCAACCATGGTCAGTGTACAATAAATCTGCCCATAGCTGGTTGTAAACCAAAACCACGGTCTGGGCTGGTAAGGCCGGGACCACCCTAAATGTGGTAAATCGCATTTAAACATACAATACGTGTTTTATATTTGTACATACTTACATACTACCCAATTAGACACTTTAGGCTTCTCATAATCAACATAATACAACATAATAAACACTCAAAATTCAACATTAACATTATTAAATTAAAATAAACATCTCACCTTTAAATTCGTCTCAAAATTACAAACATTACAACTTTAATTTCAATTTTTATTGATTTTAACATTTTAATGGTTTATCTTGCATTATCACTTCAACTTTGACTTTCTATTGAACCTTTTAATAATCAACCTTTAATTATTTATCATTTATTATACAATTAAATTCTCCAAAATTTAAATTTATTACCAACATTTCATTTATTAGCTCCTTTCAAATAATTCAACTATTTTATCAAACACATTTTAATTACTTTAATTATCAAATTGCTTTAATTACTTTAACAAAATTCACAATGACCGACTGTCAATTATTAATGTTGAGTATACATCATACAACACGTTGTATTCTCTGTTAACTTATCATTACAACAACATAACCTTACTACATAAATACATTTAACACCAACACAAAAGTATATACAATCTACATTATTATCTGTTATTGTTTACCACAAATCATTTCATAATTCAGTCCATTTCTAAACCCACTACACTCACATAGTTAAATGTTCATGAACAATAAATATCTACCCTCTATCATCAAACAAAACCTTATTTTACATATACACAATTCATTTTTAATTAAGTACATTTTGTTACTACCATCAATATAACAACTATTTCCTTTTTCCAATGGTTCCGTTACCTCATAACAATGGTTTACAGGATTACTCCACATTATTATCAAATCATATATCATGTTAGCTTCAGTATTTCTATTCCAGTCTCCGTAAGTATTTTTTGTCAACCCCAGGTAAGTTATGATCTCATCCTCATCACCGTTGTCTACTACTACACCCGTTACACCGTAAGGTAAGTGCTTGTTATCATCATTTTCATCTACTACTGCTGTATTAATTACTTCACAAGGTAAGCCTTTTATATAATCAACTCTCTCACTATTTATTCTCTCAATTAACTATTTATAACCTCTTTTTAATTTGAACAACTCTATATCTCTCACTATCTCAAAATCGCTTACACAACCTCATCTTACTTTCTCTCTCTCATTCCATGCAGAGGGCAATACAACATCATAAAAATACCTCCTGGGTTTTCCAGGACAACTACAAAAATTTAAGGGACTACTTGAAGACACCTCGTCTTCCACACAACCTCTGGAGGAAACTCTGTCCTCGTAAACCACTAGTGAAGTCTTTACTCCACTTAAACAACAGGGAAAGTCTTCCCCTTTTCCAACCTAACCTCTCATCACACTCTCTCTCAATCTCATCAACCACTATCTCATTAATAATTTATATTTCCACTATAACTTCACACCACTATCATTATTCAGAACTTTACTCTATAACACCACATTTTTAATCATATCACCAATATTCTCACCCCTACTTACCTCTTCAACTACTACTTTATTTGCACTTAAACTATCATCATTATTATTCATAAGTATCTCCCCATTATAATTACCACTTGTTTTAAAATCATCACTTACCTTATTATCTGTACCTTTGTTATTTTCATTTATTCTACTCTTACCTGTATCTATTCCCCACATTCCCATCCTCTCAATACTTTGTTCTAATTAGTTAAATTTAATTGCAAATCGTTAGTATTGTCAAAGCGTTCTTTCAATTCGTTAAATTTACTATTTAATTCATTGAATCTACTTTCGTTTTTAACGTCTTGTTCTTTGAACTTTTCATTGAAGTTACTATTTATATTCTCAGACATTGTTCTCATTAGGTTAAACATATCATCCATCGACAACTCTCTTACTCTAATTGTTGTTGGAGTGGACTCCGTTTCTACATTATTCATTATGATCGATTCAGTAAGACTGCTTTCATTATTTGCCATTTTGATTGGTTTTTATTAATCAATCAATACTTAATTATTACTTATACAATAAACATGAACAAATAATAATCTCCCTAGCAGTTTACATTACAACAACATAACCTTCATACATACATCTATTTCTATATTATTTATATTTCATCCGTTTACCTTAAATAACCCCTTCCATCCTCCAAAGTAGGCCCATGTTTACATAAAATAAACTTTTGTGTAAACGTCCCTGTTCAGGCGCCAATTGTAATGTTTATTTACAATTTTACACTTTTATTTACTTTGCTTGTTTACACAACTCAGCTGTGCATCTATTTACTCGGACGCCATCTTAAACTATTGCCAACTGTATAATTTCTTACCTGGGTCCAGGATTCAGTTAGACGAACTGGAGAACAGAATTAGGTTATTTAAAGAAAACAGATTGATTACTTGCATAAATTTCTTGATATCCCTTAATTTGCATTTAAATTTAAATTCATTTTAATTAAAAAAAAATTTAATTTATTTGATTCCCATCCTGAACAAAAAATATCCCTTCTCCCTCTCTTATTTCTGATACAATTTTTAAACGATAAAACAATAACAATGATTACATGTATAACGTCTCCTCCTGTTATAACACAGGGAACCAGTTTAATTGGCCTCTGTCAATTAAACCGGCTGCCGTTGTTAGTACTAATTACTTACCAACAAATTGGGAACCTGTAAAGATCAGGAGTTTGACTAAGGTTA
This sequence comes from Magicicada septendecula, assembly GCA_034769895.1. NCBI lineage: Eukaryota > Metazoa > Arthropoda > Insecta > Hemiptera > Cicadidae > Magicicada > Magicicada septendecula. The sequence continues at coordinate 299,815,277 of CM068373.1, read as the reverse complement.
CGTAAATTTACTCACTCTCTTCTGTTTAGCAAAACCATCTCTTTATTACAGCTTCCAAAATAAAGATTCCAAAATAATACCTTTCATGATTCTTATTGTTATTAAATGAAAGATTCTGATAGATTCTGCATTTTATGCTCTTATTCTCTTTAAACTGTTACTATGATGAGCTCAAACCAATACAACTGTATATTACATAGAATACCACGGATCCGGGTTCTCATTCTTTTTATATTTTAAAAGTACTTTGACATTATGCAAACTATTTGAAGAATAGTTTGATTCAATTTTGAATTAATTATATCTGTATCCATCTTCAGATTACTGTTATCTCGTTACAGAAAGTATACATATTATTAAGTTATGATTTACATGGTTTGTATGAGTCTTTACAAAATAAACTGTTTTTTACTCTGGGTTCTTAGAAAACAATATAACCACGGAAGTTATGCTTCCATGTCACCTCGGTATGATGTTGGTCCACAGCTGGTCCTCTTCATGGTCCTCTTCCGTAGGCTTTCCTGGATGATCTTAGTTGTAGTTTGTGTTCCTCCATTTCAGTGGTTGACTCTAAGTAGTTAGCACAGTCATGAGGCTCGGATTCTGGCTACCTGGAGCTTATAGTGTTGTTGTTGTTGATTCACTCTGGTCGGTCGTGTTCACTTTTACATTTTGGTTTAAACTGCACTGATGTTACCTTATGATATGGTATGGAACATACCTTAACGATTAAACCATTTCATAAAGAGATGTGTTGGCTATGCCTTTTTTTAATTTTATTTACATTTAAACTATGTAGCTTTTGTTTTTACATTTTACTTCGTTTAACTACATGTGGGGCTTGTGTAACCACGAAACACTTATTCACGGATACCTAGTTTTGCAATATAAAAGTATTCGTCTTACTGTCTGTAAGGTTTTGTGGGCGAGTTCCTGCCGCGAGAAGAAATAGTTCGTACTTTTATTATTATTATTTACCTCTACTTAGCTACTATTAATCCTACTATAGCCATTTTATTTAGTCAATGTTTTATTTATTATTATCACGTCCTTTTTTATATAATTAGGATGGTTATTTTAATTAGCTCAAAAACATTATGATTTGCATGTCCGTACTCGCAGTTGACAAGAAGGTACAGGTATTTTGTACAAAGGGGAGGGTGGATTATTTTTTACTTGTTATTTCAAACAAAAATATTTTGTTTTGTTTTGTGCTATTTAAATTGGCTTTAAATCGTCATACATGATTACATACATTGATAGTATCTAAGTGCAAAATAGAAATAATTAAAACCCAGAATTAAATTCATTCTCCGCAAACCAGCGCTTCTTGTATAATTCTCTTTCACGCACACACACACACACACACACACACACATCCCCATGCCCTTGTGAGATCTCTTAATTTAATATTTGTTTTGTTTTTTATTCTGAATCAAAATATAATCCCCCCCATTTGTTATTTAGCTGAAATGTCCAATAGAGACGTCAGGCCATTTTGATGTACACTTTCGATTTTTTCACGCACTACATAAATTCTTCCACATTTTGTTCATTGACTATGACGGCTTTCTTTTTTAAAACAAATTTTAACTGTTAATACGTTTTCATGAATGTTTACTTTTTGTTATTTCACATTTTACAACTCTTTCGTTTGGGCGCGCCCGTAATTCATCCGCAAATTTTTGTATGGCCGTACCGGACGAGAGTATAATTTCAACTGGGACGAGCCAAATTGGTCAAAAGTCTGAGCTGGATGGGCGATCACGTGGTCTCGTTTTACTTTTTAACTTGTATTACGTCTACAGATTCCAAAGTGTTGTTGACCTAGCCTCACATTCCAGTGTTATGTAATTATGGGCTCGGCTCTTGACGTCATGTAGCGTGACTTCAAAATGCAAAGTTCAGAGTTCAGGAATGCTAAAAATAACTGTCTTTCGCGGTTAACTCGTTGACCTTGACTCCAAATCGTGTACATTGTTTTTTACCCAATAAACTTTATAAATAAAATCTTTACATTTTAATTATTTCTCTTGGTGGGTTTACCTGTACTGTTACAATAACCCCTCAATGAGAGGTTTTATGCCGAAGCATGAAAACTGTCATTGACACTCACATATTTCCTAAGAGGATCAGCCCAGATATGGTGCCATAACCCCCTTTACATTTTACTAAAACTCATGGGTAACTTACCCCCCTGGTTCAGTGACTGTGGCCGCACCTGAATAACCTTACTGGACTTCCCTCTCGAGATTCCAACACCGCAAGGCCAGTCAGTCACTTGACGCCCCTGCTCTGACGCGCAGGCCAGTACAGGACCGACACCACAGCATCACCAGACACTGAAACATTAAATCAAAAACATCAAATAATGGCCTTATATAATACCGTTTCCCCAACTGATCTGGGTCCCCCTTAGCTGTGCTGATTTGCGTTAAGAAGCACTGGTTTTTCTTAACTTCTAACATACACATATACTTAATATAACATGATACATTTTAAGTTTTCTATTCTATATGCCCCTCTCTCGTTAATTCTTATCCCAAATTCAAAATATTTCCCTGATTCCCATCAGAATTTAAATAACCACTTCCCATTACACCATTAACAAATATCTTTCATTACCCAATTCACATCCCAAAATATTTAACTTCATTACTAAAATTCCTCTTAAACACATTTAAATCGACTTCATGATCACAAATTATCTACTTATATCTTTTCTCAAACTTTGTTAATCATCTCCATTAATACTCTTCAAATCAACACAAAATCATTTAGTTACATCATAAGATCAATTCACATTCTATATTATCAACATAGTTCCATTTAGTCAGGTTATTTTATCCTATTTATAATAATCATCAACTTTCTCCTTCCACATCATTTCATAATATCCCCCCTTAACCCAGTTACAATTGGGTAAATAACCTCATGGGTAAACCGTGCAAGGCATTTTACCTATTTACATAAATACTATATTTATGTCCCTGGCTTGTAACGGCCAGCTCCTTTCCACACACACTATTGATTTTTTATGTTGGACTGACGCACCCATTTGCTTCCACAAGAACTGAAGTTTATTAGGGTGTAAACGCTGCTTACACCGATCTTGCTTTGGCGTTATATAAAAATTCGGCATTACTGGTGTCAATCCTACTAAAATGATTCATATGCCCTTAATACGGTCTATCATCCCATTCGATGGTAGCCGCTGTTCCATAGTTGTGTTGATTTCCCCTGATTCACCCCCCAGTTAATTTCTAGGTTACACCCATTTCAATGGCAACCAACCATGGTCAGTGTACAATAAATCTGCCCATAGCTGGTTGTAAACCAAAACCACGGTCTGGGCTGGTAAGGCCGGGACCACCCTAAATGTGGTAAATCGCATTTAAACATACAATACGTGTTTTATATTTGTACATACTTACATACTACCCAATTAGACACTTTAGGCTTCTCATAATCAACATAATACAACATAATAAACACTCAAAATTCAACATTAACATTATTAAATTAAAATAAACATCTCACCTTTAAATTTGTCTCAAAATTACAAACATTACAACTTTAATTTCAATTTTTATTGATTTTAACATTTTAATGGTTTATCTTGCATTATCACTTCAACTTTGACTTTCTATTGAACCTTTGAATAATCAACCTTTAATTATTTATCATTTATTATACAATTAAATTCTCCAAAATTTAAATTTATTACCAACATTTCATTTATTAGCTCCTTTCAAATAATTCAACTATTTTATCAAACACATTTTAATTACTTTAATTATCAAATTGCTTTAATTACTTTAACAAAATTCATGATGACCGACTGTCAATTATTAAAGTTGAGTATACATCATACAACACGTTGTATTCTCTGTTATCTTATCATTACAACAACATAACCTTGCTACATAAATACATTTAACACCAACACAAAAGTATATACAATCTACATTATTATCTGTCATTGTTTACCACAAATCATTTCATAATTCAGTCCATTTCTAAACCCACTACACTCACATAGTTAAATATTCATGAACAATAAATATCTACCCTCTATCATCAAACAATAACCTTATTTTACGTATACACAATTCATTTTTAATTAAGTACATTTTGTTACTACCATCAATATAACAACTATTTGCTTTTTCCAATGGTTCCATTACCTCATAACAATGGTTTACAGGATTACTCCACATTATTATCAAATCATATATCATGTTAGCTTTAGTATTTCTGTTCCAGTCTCCGTAAGTATTTTTTGTCAACCCCAGGTAAGTTATGATCTCATCCTCATCACCGTTATCTACTACTACACCCGTTACACCATAAGGTAAGTGCTTGTTATCATCATTTTCATCTACTACTGCTGTATTAATTACTTCACAAGGTAAGCCTTTTATATAATCAACTCTCCCACTATTTATTCTCTCAATTAACTATTTATAACCTCTTTTTAATTTGAACAACTCTATATCTCTCACTATCTCAAAATCGCTTACACAACCTCGTCTTACTTTCTCTCTCTCATTCCATGCAGAGGGCAATACAACATCATAAAAATACCTCCTGGGTTTTCCAGGACAACTACAAAAATTTAAGGGACTACTTGAAGACACCTCGTCTTCCACACAACCTCTGGAGGAAACTCTGTCCTCGTAAACCACTAGTGAAGTCTTTACTCCACTTAAACAACAGGGAAAGTCTTCCCCTTTGCCAACCTAACCTCTCATCACACTCTCTCTCAATCTCATCAACCACTATCTCATTAATAATTTATATTTCCACTATAACTTCACACCACTATCATTATTTACAACTTTACTCTCTAACACCACATTTTTAATCATATCACCAATATTCTCACCCCTACTTACCTCTTCAATTACTACTTTATTTGCACTTAAACTATCATCATTATTATTCATAAGTATCTCCCCATTATAATTACCACTTGTTTTAAAATCATCACTTACCTTATTATCTGTACCTTTGTTATTTTCATTTATTCTACTCTTACCTGTATCTATTCCCCACATTCCCATCCTCTCAATACTTTGTTCTAATTAGTTAAATTTAATTGCAAATCGTTAGTATTGTCAAAGCGTTCTTTCAATTCGTTAAATTTACTATTTAATTCATTGAATCTACTTTCGTTTTTAACGTCTTGTTCTTTGAACTTTTCATTGAAATTACTATTTATATTCTCAGACATTGTTCTCATTCGGTTAAACATATCATCCATCGACAACTCTCTTACTCTAATTGTTGTTGGAGTGGACTCCATTTCTACATTATTCATTATGATCGATTCAGTAAGACTGCTTTTGTTATTTGCCATTTTGATTGGATTTTATTAATCAATCAATACTTAATTATTACTTATAATATAAACATGAACAAATAATAACCTCCCTAGCAATTTACATTACAACAACATAACCTTCATACATACATCTATTTCTATATTATTTATATTTCATCCGTTTACCTTAAATAACCCCTTCCATCCTCCAAAGTAGGCCCATGTTTACATAAAATAAACTTTTGTGTAAACGTCCCTGTTCAGGCGCCAATTGTAATGTCTATTTACAATTTTATACTTTTATTTACTTTGCTTGTTTACACAACTCAGCTGTGCGTCTATTTACTCGGACGCCATCTTAAACTATTGCCAACTGTGTAATTTCTTACCTGGGTCCAGGATTCAGTTAGACGAACTGGAGAACAGAATTAGGTTATTTAAAGAAAACAGATTGATTACTTGCATACATTTCTTGATCTCTTTTATTTTGCATTTAAATTTAAATTCATTTTAATTAAAAAAAAATTTAATTTATTTGATTCCCATCCTGAACAAAAAATATCCCTTCTCCCTCTCTTATTTCTGATACGATTTTTAAACGATAAAACAATAACAATGATTACATGTATAACGTCTCCTCCTGTTATAACACAGGGAACCAGTTTAATTGGCCTCTGTCAATTAAACCGGCTGCCATTGTTAGTACTAATTACTTACCAACAAATTGGGAACCTGTAAAGATCAGGAGTTTGACTAAGGTTACGTAAATTTACTCACTCTCTTCTGTTTAGCATGTTTAGCAAAAACATCTCTTTATTACAGCTTCCAAAATAAAGATTCCAAAATAATACCTTTCATGATTCTTATTGTTATTAAATGAAAGATTCTGATAGCTTCTGCATTTTATGCTCTTATTCTCTTTAAACTGTTACTATGATGAGCTCAAAACAATACAACTGTATATTACATAGAATACCACGGATCCGGGTTCTAATTCTTTTTATATTTTAAAAGTACTTTGACATTATGCAAACTATTTGAAGAATAGTTTGATTCAATTTTGAATTAATTATATCTGTATCCATCTTCAGATTACTCTTATCTCATTACAGAAAGTATACATATTATTAAGTTATGATTTACATGGTTTGTATGAGTCTTTACAAAATAAACTGTTTTTTACTCTGGGTTCTTAGAAAACAATATAACCACGGAAGTTAGTTCCATGTCACCTCGGTATGATGTTGGTCCACAGCTGGTCCTCTTCATGGTTCTCTTCCGTAGGCTTTCCTGGATGATCTTAGTTGTAGTTTGTGTTCCTCCATTTCAGTGGTTGACTCTAAGTAGTAAGCACAGTCATGAGGCTCGGATTCTGGCTACCTGGAGCTCATAGTGTTGTTGTTGTTGATTCACTCCGGTCGGTCGTGTTCACTTTTACATTTTGGTTTAAACTGCACTGATGTTACCTTAAGATATTGTATGGAACATACCTTAACGATTAAACCATTTCATAAAGAGATGTGTCGGCTATGCCTTTTTTTAATTTTATTTACATTTAAACTACGTAACTTTTGTTTTTACATTTTACTTCGTTTAACTACATGTGGGGCTTGTGTAACCACGAAACACTTATTCACGGATACCTAGTTTTGCAATATAGAAGTATTCGTTTTCACAACACATGACAAGGCTGTTGGCTTGGCCGTGATTCGGAGGAGACTGTCTGTAAGGTTTTGTGGGCGAGCTCCTGCCGCGAGAAGAAATAGTTCGTACTTTTATTATTATTATTTACCTCTACTTAGCTACTATTAATCCTACTATAGCTTCTTTATTTAGTCAATGTTTTATTTATTATTATCACGTCCTTTTTTATATAATTAGGATGGTTATTTTAATTAGCTCAAAAACATTATGATTTGCATGTCCGTACTCGCGGTTGACAAGAAGGTACAGGTATTTTGTACAAAGGGGAGGGTGGATTATTTTTTTACTTGTTATTTCAAACAAAAATATTTTGTTTTGTTTTGTGCTATTTAAATTGGCTTTAAATCGTCACACATGATTACATACATTGATAGTATCTAAGTGCAAAATAGAAATAATTAAAACCCAGAATTAAATTCATTCTCCGCAAACCAGCGCTTCTTGTATAATTTTCTTTCACACACACACACACACACACACACACACACACACACACACACACACACACACACACACACACACACACACACACATCCCCATGCCCTTGTGAGATTTCAAAATTTAATATTTGTTTTGTTTTTTATTCTGAATCAAAATATAATCCCCCCCCATTTGTTATTTAGCTGAAATGTCCAATAGAGACGTCAGGCCATTTTGATGTACACTTTCGATTTTTTCACGCACTACATAAATTCTTCCACATTTTGTTCATTGACTATGACGGCTTTCTTTTTTAAAACAAATTTTAACTGTTAATACGTTTTCATGAATGTTTACTTTTTGTTATTTCACATTTTACAACTTTTTCGTTTGGGCGCGCCCGTAATTCATCCGCAAATTTTTGTATGGCCGTACCGGACGAGAGTATAATTTCAACTGGGACAAGCCAAATTGGTCAAAAGTCTGAGCTGGATGGGCGATCACGTGGTCTCGTTTTACTGTTTAACTTGTATTACGTCTACAGATTCCAAAGTGTTGCTGACCTAGCCTCACATTCCAGTGTTATGTAATTATGGGCTCGGCTCTTGACGTCATGTAGCGTGACTTCAAAATGCAAAGTTCAGAGTTCAGGAATGCTAAAAATAACTGTCTTCCGCGGTTAACTCGTTGACCTTGACTCCAAATCGTGTACATTGTTTTTTACCCAATAAACTTTATAAATAAAATCTTTACATTTTAATTATTTCTCTTGGTGGGTTTACCTGTACTGTTACAATACCCCCTCAATGAGAGGTTTTATGCCGAAGCATAAAAACTCTCATTGACACTCACATATTTCCTAAGAGGATCAGCCCAGATATGGTGCCATAACCCCCTTTACATTTTACTAAAACTCATGGGTAACTTACCCCCCTGGTTCAGTGACTGTGGCCGCACCTGACTAACCTTACTGGACTTCCCTCTCGAGATTCCAAGACCGCAAGGCCAGTCAGTCACTTGACGCCCCTACTCTGACGCGCAGGCCAGTACAGGACCGCCACCACAGCATCACCAGACACTGAAACATTAAATCAAAAACATCAAATAATGGCCTTATATAATACCGTATCCCCAACTGATCTGGGTCCCCCTTAGCTGTGCTGGTTTGCGTTAAGAAGCACTGGTTTTTCTTAACTTCTAACATACACATATACTTAATATAACATGATACATTTTAAGTTTTCAATTCTATATGCCCCTCTCTCGTTAATTCTTATCCCAAATTCAAAATATTTCCCTGATTCCCATCAGAATTTAAATAACCACTTCTCATTACACCATTAACAAATATCTTTCATTACCCAATTCACATCCCAAAATATTTAACTTCATTACTAAAATTCCTCTTAAACACATTTAAATCGACTTCATCATCACAAATTATCTACTTATATCTTTTCTCAAACTTTGTTAATCATCTCCATTAATACTCTTCAAATCAACACAAAATCATTTAGTTACATCATAAGATCAATTCACATTCTATATTATCAACATAGTTCCATTTAATCAGGTTATTTTATCCTATTTATAATAATCATCAACTTTCTCCTTCCACATCATTTCATAATATCCCCCCTTAACCCAGTTACAATTGGGTAAATAACCTCATGGGTAAACCGTGCAAGGCATTTTACCTATTTACATAAATACTATATTTATGTCCCTGGCTTGTAACGGCCAGCTCCTTTCCACACACACTATTGATTTTTTATGTTGGACTGACGCACCCATTTGCTTCCACAAGAACTGAAGTTTATTAGGGTGTAAACGCTGCTTACACCGTTCCTGCTTTGGCGTTATATAAAAATTCGGCATTACTGGTATCCAAGGACACCAGTAATCCTACTAAAATGATTCATATGCCCTTAATACGGTCTATCATCCCATTCGATGGTAGCCGCTGTTCCATAGTTGTGTTGATTTCCCCTGATTCACCCCCCAGTTAATTTCTAGGTTACACCCATTTCAATGGCAACCAACCATGGTCAGTGTACAATAAATCTGCCCATAGCTGGTTGTAAACCAAAACCACGGTCTGGGCTGGTAAGGCCGGGACCACCCTAAATGTGGTAAATCGCATTTAAACATACAATACGTGTTTTATATTTGTACATACTTACATACTACCCAATTAGACACTTTAGGCTTCGCATAATCAACATAATAAACACTCAAAATTCAACATTAACATTATTAAATTAAAATAAACATCTCACCTTTAAATTCGTCTCAAAATTACAAACATTACAACTTTAATTTCAATTTTTATTGATTTTAACATTTTAATGGTTTATCTTGCATTATCACTTCAACTTTGACTTTCTATTGAACCTTTTAATAATCAACCTATAATTATTTATCATTTATTATACAATTAAATTCTCCAAAATTTAAATTTATTACCAACATTTCATTTATTAGCTCCTTTCAAATAATTCAACTATTTTATCAAACACATTTTAATTACTTTAATTATCAAATTGCTTTAATTACTTTAACAAAATTCACGATGACCGACTGTCAATTATTAAAGTTGAGTATACATCATACAACACGTTGTATTCTCTGTTAACTTATCATTACAACAACATAACCTTGCTACATAAATACATTTAACACCAACACAAAAGTATATACAATCTACATTATTATCTGTTATTGTTTACCACAAATCATTTCATAATTCAGTCCATTTCTAAACCCACTACACTCACATAGTTAAATGTTCATGAACAATAAATATCTACCCTCTATCATCAAACAATAACCTTATTTTACGTATACACAATTCATTTTTAATTAAGTACATTTTGTTACTACCATCAATATAACAACTATTTGCTTTTTCCAATGGTTCCATTACCTCATAACAATGGTTTACAGGATTACTCCACATTATTATCAAATCATATATCATGTTAGCTTTAGTATTTCTGTTCCAGTCTCCGTAAGTATTTTTTGTCAACCCCAGGTAAGTTATGATCTCATCCTCATCACCGTTATCTACTACTACACCCGTTACACCGTAAGGTAAGCGCTTGTTATCATCATTTTCATCTACTACTGCTGTATTAATTACTTCACAAGGTAAGCCTTTTATATAATCAACTCTCTCACTATTTATTCTCTCAATTAACTATTTATAACCTCTTTTTAATTTGAACAACTCTATATCTCTCACTATCTCAAAATCACTTACACAACCTCATCTTACTTTCTCTCTCTCATTCCATGCAGAGGGCAATACAACATCATAAAAATATCTCCTGGGTTTTCCAGGACAACTACAAAAAATTAAGGGACTACTTGAAGACACCTCGTCTTCCACACAACCTCTGGAGGAAACTCTGTCCTCGTAAACCACTAGTGAAGTCTTTACTCCACTTAAACAACAGGGAAAGTCTGCCCTTTGCCAACCTAACCTCTCATCACACTCTCTCTCAATCTCATCAACCACTATCTCATTAATAATTTATATTTCCACTATAACTTCACACCACTATCATTATTCAGAACTTTACTCTCTAACACCACATTTTTAATCATATCACCAATATTCTCACCCCTACTTACCTCTTCAACTACTACTTTATTTGCACTTAAACTATCATCATTATTATTCATAAGTATCTCCCCATTATAATTACCACTTGTTTTAAAATCATCACTTACCTTATTATCTGTACCTTCGTTATTTTCATTTATTCTACTCTTACCTGTATCTATTCCCCACATTCCCATCCTCTCAATACTTTGTTCTAATTAGTTAAATTTAATTGCAAATCGTTAGTATTGTCAAAGCGTTCTTTCAATTCGTTAAAATTACTATTTAAGAGGTTTATAATTGCGTAGGCAGTTTATTGTGTACTTAATTTAATCATATTGACAAAGATGAAGAATATAGAGAATAAAATTAATCTGACCGACTCGGCAGTTACGAGTGAGTCAGGAGGTGGTTTAACGCCAATTACGGTCCAAGAAAGTATTATAACTGAATCAGCTGTAGTGAATAATTCGGGGTTGGAGACAACTCCAAGCCGAATAGATGAAAATAGTTTAGATGAAAATAATATAACACAATCCGTAGTAATTAGTGAGGCGGGAGCAAAATCTACTCCCATAGCGACCAGAATAAAAGAAAGAGAATTGTCAATAGATGATCTATTTAACTATATAAAAAGTAGTTTCAAGGAACAGCAAAGTAATTTTGATACAAAATTTGATAACTTAAGCAGTGATTTAAATGAACAAAATACAAATTGCGAAAACAGTTTTAATGAATTAAATAAATGTTTTGATGAAAGCGAAAAAAAATGGGAGAAGTTGATAGATTCAACAAAACAAATGAACAATGGTTATAATATTGAGAGTGTAGGGGCGACAGAAAACAGTAATTATGATGGTAAGTTATGTGCTAATGATAATAGAAACAAGGAAGTAACAGTAAAGAAGGTGAGTAATAACGTTAGTTATGGTGACATTAACAAGAGTGATATATTATTGAATGAAAATAACAGTGATATATTGAGTAATAGTGGTAATAATAATGAGAGAGAGAGAGAGAGAGAGAGAGAGAGAGAGAGAGAGTTAGAGTGGTTTAAGCTAAATAGAGGTTATGGAGAGTCGATAAAGAGGATGAATATTAAGAGAATTATGATAAATAATATAGACTTACCATTTAGCACTTGTGTAGTAACAAAAGATGATTACATGGAGATCAATATTGATAATAAACACTTACCTGTTGTGAGGGTTAGCATATTAGTAACAGCTGACAACTATAGTGATGCAAAATTAAAGGATGTAATTGTAACAACAAATACCAAAGGAGACTGGACAAAAAATACTAATGTAGACATGATTTATGATAAAGTAATAATGGGGGGTAACCCTATGCATTATTATTATGGTACAATGGAAAAAACAAATTCTTATGGTTATAACACAAATGATAGCCATGTGAGATATATAAATAAAAGCGAAAAATGTTGTGTGGGCATTCGACTAATTTTCGACGACGGGGGTTAGAGAAATACTGAATGAACATTTAATTATTTGAGTCAATGGTAACTACTTGGCTGATTTAATGTAATGAAGTGTGGTAAATAATAATTGGATACGACGGAAATTTGTAAATAAATGTGTTAGTGTTAAATGTATTGTGTCAAGATTATATTGTTGGAATGCAGATTATAGTTTCTGTAACACATGTTTGTAGTAAAGATGAATGTTATAATAATAATAATAATATTTTATTTTGCTAAATAATTAACAGGAGGTATTGTGTGTTTAAATTAAAAATGTTTTAAATAATGTAACTAAAGAAATTGTTTGGATTTCTGTTGAAAGTAAACTGATTTCAAATGGGAATTTCAGTAATGTATGTAAATATAAATGATTGTGAATATAAATATAAATTTAAATATACTGTGATTGGAATTGTAAAATCAAGGGTAACTGATTGCAATATTTAAGGAAGTGTTAGTGGTGATGTAATCAGCAATGTTGAGGCTGAGTCAGTGTTTGTAAAACAAGTCTAGTATACAACTGTTGATATAAACAGGTATATTGTATGTTGTGTGATTAATGTTTACAGTCATGCTGGAGTTGACAACAACAAGAATGTTGTATTTTGATGAATCAGTGCTATGAGCAAATTCTATTATGAAATAAAAGAAATGCAAGATGTGATGACATGGAGGTAGCTTTTTATGAATAACATAAGGAAATGACTTAGTGTTTTGATTGTAATGCATTTAAATTTTATGCGAGAGGGTTTTGTTAATGGAGAATCATTTTGAAAAAATGTAATGAAAGTAAATTAAATTCAAGTTGGAATTAAACTAATTGAAAAATTGAGATAAACATTATAATGTTCACAAATTCTATTTTTTAAAGGTAATAATGTATTCGGTTAGGTAACTTGGTAAGGTAACTTGTATTTTATGTAATCTACTTGTACTTTTGGTGGGGAATAATGTTTTGTTAGGGAATTAAAATTATACAGTAAGTTTGATTAACAAAGTATACAGTAAGTTTATATTGTCAAAATTAAACACGCAACCAGTACTTTGAGAAAAGTCAACCAGTATTTTGAACATAGCTAACCAGTACGACTAAGAGGAAACAAATCAGTTGAGGATAGGGTATCATGGAAGGCCATTTATTGATATTTTAATTGAATGTTACAGAGTCAGGTGATACTGTGGCGGGTGCCTATCTGATTTTATGGTGTTGGGATCTCGAGCAGAGAAGTCCAGTAAGGTCGGATGGGTGCTGCCGCAGCCGCCAGACTAGGGGGTAATTACCCTGATTTTAGTAAGGATTTAAGGGGGGTTGCGGTGCCATATCCTCACTGATCCTCTTAGGTTTTAGGCAATGAGGGTTTTTATGCTTCGGCATAAAACCTCTCATTGGGGGGGTATTGTAACGGTACAGATTTGTATGCTAGAAAGAACAATTCAATTCAGTTTTAATTGTCAGTATTCAACTGTGAGGTGGCTCATTGTAACCAGCAACATACAATGTTATGGCAGACTATTTATATTTAATGTCTGAGTCTGCCCAGCCCAGACGTATTACGCAACAGCTTACCAGCTCAGTCTCTGTGTAAATCACAGTAAGAACACTTCTTCACCAGTGTTTGCATCAGACAGATAGCAGTCATCTATAAGTAAAACTAATAACAGTGGCCTCGGGTGCAAGATGGGCCGTGAATAATTTCGGCCTATCCAGTAAAGTGTGAACAATGTAGTGGTTTTAAAACAGACAGTGTATGAGCAAAATTACGTCGGACGACAAAATGTTACAAAAAAGTAAAGTGTAACTTAAAACCATGGTAAATTAAATAAGACGGAGTGTGTCGCGGCAGTGTAAAGAATTCATGAACTATTGAAATAACATTTTGAAGTGAACTGAAACAGCTAACCACACGAGGCGGTGAGGAAACAGTCAGGAACGCCGTGGATGTGTTAAGTACCTTTCATAACACTAATTGAACAATTCCATAAATCTATAAAATAAATACAAATACTGAACTATAATAACAGGGTTTAAAATAAAAAAGAAATGTAAAGAGTATGAGTGAGAGAGTGTTGCAAAGTGCTGGTTCCCAAAATAACGCTATTGTTAAGTCAGTTTCATATTAGTTGACATTGATTGTTTAAATATTCATGCCTTTTTGTTTTTTATTGAAAGTGTAGGGTGAATGTAAAGTGAAAGCAAATATTGCATTAAAGAAAGCTAGTTGTTTTAAAATACAAAAAATTGGTGTTAGCGCAATTATTTCATAACTCAAACCCAGATAACCTTGTTTGCAGCTGTTTTCGTCTGTAAGACAATGGAGGAGAACCCGAAGGTAAGATATTATATTATAAATTGAATTAAAGTCAGTTGTTTCACCCTCTGGAGAAACGAGGAGATGATCGGCGAACCAAAAAGTACAAAGAAAAGAAAGAAGCAATAATGACACACATCAAGACTTTCGTCCCTCTTCAGAGCCACTACTCTAGGGGAAGAAAATGTATGAGGCAGTATCGAGATAGCAATCTGAGTATCAAAAAAATGTGGTCCTTGTTTACTGTTGCCTATCCCGATCTCGTTGTTGCATACGACTATTACCGAACTGTATTTTGTGAGAATTTTCACATTGGCTTCGGGAGCCCTGCCGTAGATAAATGTTCTACCTGTACATCCTTAGAAATTCGGATTAATGTTGCAACCGGTCAAGAGAAAAAAGAACTGATCGTTCAAATGAATGCCCATAAGGCTCGAAGAAATGTATTTTTTGAAAAATTAAGGCAAGATAATGAGTCGGAGCTTACTTTAAGCTATGAAAGCCAAAAAAACCTGGTACTGCCGAAGGTGCCCGACCAGGCTGCTTACTATTCAAGACAACTGTATGTATACAATTTTTCAATTTGCTAAGGTTCTTCTCATAGCCCACAGAATACCACTAACACATTTTCTTACTGTTGGACTGAAAATGAATTCATGAAAGGATCCAACGAGATAGCGTCAGCACTTTACCACAGACTACAGAATTCAGAAATGGGTGAAATTAAAAAAGTTAGATTGTTCTGAGATGGGTGTGGGGGGGAAATAAAAATAAGGCAGTAATAACCATGCTTTGCCACTGGTTTCTGCACGAATGCCCTCCAAACGTCGATCAAATTGAGGTATGGTTTCCCATAGTTGGTCACTCTTTTATACCGCCCGATCGCGTGTTTGGAAATTTGGAGAGACAGTTCAATAAAAAAAGTGTCATCGAAAACCCTGATAAATATATGGATGTAATAAAGAAATTTACTACAGTAAACCATCTTCGCGAAACTCCTGTTCGTAACTGGAAGGAGTACGCAGAAGAAATTACAAAAAACCCTGAGCAGTGGCACTTCAAATTTCAAAAGTGCAAAAAGATTATCCTGACAAGAAGTAATAACAAAAAACATTGCCTTGTACAAGGTGAACCTTTTTATAATTTCGAATGTGGATCACGTAAAAGCATCGTTAAAAGAAACAAAAATTTAAAAAAGCACTATCTTCCACCTGCTTTACCGCAAGGAACTGTAGTAAAAGAAGCTAAAATCAAGGACGTGAAAAAACTTCTCGAGTTACATTTTGGCGTAGAGTGGGCAAATAATAAAAATCTTGAATTTTATAAGAAAGTTTTCGAAGAGCAGGAAGCGGTAACACCAGGATCCGATGACAACGATGCATCCGATTTTGAACTTTTTGATGATGTGGAAGTAGAACGTCAGTAAACTTCAGTTTTTAAAATTTAATATTTTTTAATGATCTTTATAATCAGTTTAAACATTTTTTTTTACCTAACCTAATTTATTAGGTATTCTTAGAAACTTTTTAAAATAAATCTTTCGTGTTTTTTTTATAATAATTTTATTTGGTACCTATTATTTTAATTTT
Organism: Magicicada septendecula; assembly: GCA_034769895.1. Lineage (NCBI taxonomy): Eukaryota > Metazoa > Arthropoda > Insecta > Hemiptera > Cicadidae > Magicicada > Magicicada septendecula. The sequence goes on along the minus strand of CM068373.1, from coordinate 299,798,839 downwards.
ATATGTACAATAAAAAGGTATTTTGCTTCATAGTTGTGTGTTATTATTATTATTAGCCAAAAAAATGGCATGTTTTGCAGCCTGACTTAAAATATGCCAGGTTATTATTATTATTAGCCAAAAAAATGGCATGTTTTGCAGCCTGACTTAAAATATGCCAGGTTTTGCAAACGACAATATTTTCAATATGACCGTCGATAGATTTGCAAGATCTGTCATATTTGCAGTAAGGATGCAAAACCTGTCATCTTCAATTTTTAAAGCATAATATATAATATTATTTTAAAGCCTGATAGTAAAAAGCTTTTGGGGACCGACAAAGTGGTTTATTTGAAAATTTTCAAAAAAAAAAGCTAAAGGATATCTTGCTTTGAAGCTGTAAAAAAAGTTTTTTTCATTTGGACCGAAATCTGTTGAAACACTTTTGTCAGGGTTTGTATCTGGACAACTCAATTAATCTTTCTATACTTCAAATATCTAATCACTTTACTATCTATTTTGATAATAAACTCTACTCTCTTTACTTTAAATTCTCTTTCATTTATTAATGCTTTTATATATATGTGATCGCTCATTCTTACGACTAAACATTTATTTACACTTTAACATATTATTACTAAATATAAACTTTCTTTGTTTTAATTTACTGTCTCTTGAAATCGTCTTTATGAGCTCTTTTGTTTTTATAAATCATTTAAAATGCATTAAGCATGTCACCTCAATTTCTGAAGATCTTACGACTGTTGTCCGGGGTCCAGCGTTGTCCAGAGTTAATTTTCCATTCCTCTTGTCCTGGCGTGGTCCTGGATATGTAGAGTCCAGCGTCGTACTACGGCAGCATGTGTTTCTGGATACGTCTAGAGTCCAGCATCGTTCTACGGCAGCTTTCCCTGGATATGTCTAGGTAGACTTACTATTGCGGTATTTACTTTTTCCGTAATATTGTCGTGAATTTGTTTAGTAGACTGGCCTTTGTTTTAATATTCAACTTTAAATTAATCTTTCTATGCTTCAAATATCTAATCACTTTACTATCTATTTTGATAATAAACTCTACTCTCTTTACTTTAAATTCTCTTTCATTTATTAATGCTTTTATATATATGCAATCGCTCATTCTTACGACTAAACATTTATTTACATTTTAACATATTATTACTAAATATAAACTTTCTTTGTTTTAATTTACTGTCTTTTGAAATCGTCTTTATGAGTTCTTTTGTTTTTATAAATCATTTAAAATGCATTAAGCATGTCACCTCAATTTCTGATGATCTTACGACTGTTGTCCGGGGTCCAGCGTTGTCCAGAGTTAATTTTCAATTCCTCTTGTCCTGGCATGGTCCTGGATACGTCTAGAGTCCAGTGTCGTTCTACAGCAGCATGTGTTCCTGGATACGTCTAGAGTCCAGCATCGTTCTACGGCAGCATGTGTTCCTGGGTACGTCTAGAGTCCAGCGTCATTCTACGGCAGCTTTCCCTGGATATGTGTAGGTAGACTTACTATTGCGGTATTTACTTTTTCCGTAATATTGTCGTGAATTTAACGAACATCATTTCGTTTGTTACTGCGACTTGTAATAGAATAAAAATAAACTGTTTTGCCGACAGACAGCATGTCCGGCTGCAACTGTGTCTTGAAATGAAGAGAAGAGTTTTTGGTCAAACCCTTAATTTATTATACCCTCTCAAGATTCCGCGCTAGTCGGCTCCAAAATCATCCTGTCGATACCTGCATATCTCGTGACAGCCCCCACTTCCGAACCTTTTCATCTATTTGCAATTATTAGCAAATAGCACTGTTTTGCACGGAATCGAGATAGCACAAATCGTAGCTAATTCGATTAATCACTCACTATATTAATTTGAGCATCTTAGGGTAATTTGCATATTTTTTAGCACGTTTATTTTGCACTGTCTTCGCATAACGTGTTCTATTAACGTCATCTTTTCACTGGGGATAACTATAATTTTTACCCACACTTTGGTGCCTTTGGTGTGATCATACATTAATTAGTTTTCGCACAGTGAATTAAAATAATTATTTTATTAATTACTTGGGGCGGGTTGCTGAGATTCCTGTCTATGCCTGCTTCACTCACACACACAAGATACACGTGTAACACACATACAATTGAGCAGGTGTTCACTGCATGTCGGAACAGGTTAATTGCTCCCCTAATCTAACAATGAAATATTTTTGCAATCTCAGACCTGTCCATTTACCCATAACTTATACAAATTATACAAAATTTATATTTATTTAAATTAATGCCTAATACAGCTATGGCTGTATCATTGCATTATTCCTCTGCCTGAGAAGAAAAAAATTTAATAAATATTTATTTATTAAATTTTTTTCTATTTGTTCTAGACACATACAATCATGTTACATTAACTTAACTTAAGTTTACATCGTAAAACAGACACATAATAATGAGTAAGTCAGTCTAACGTTCACCATGGTGGTATGTAATATTCACCCCCCATTTTACAGCTGATCGGTGCGTTGACCTTGTACTGATTCAGTGGCCTTGTCCCACTTTTACTCTCTCTTCTTCTTTACTACAACTAGAGGATTAAGAAAGTTGCTGTTCGACCGCTCAATGACGTTATTTTCTATCATCCGTCGTATTTCCAGTTCAACTTCTCCCTCGTACTTCCTGGGTATTGGATACGTTCGTCTGACAAATTTTGTAGGGTCTGATACCATAATAGCGTGTTCGTAGACTGTGGTCTGCGTCGGTACCTCGCTGAATACTTCATTATACACTTCTATTAATTTAAATAACTTCGCTTCTTCCTGAGATGATATTCCTTCTTCGGCTGAATTAGCATGCTGAGTAGGTGCATATCGTATACATGGCTTGGATATGACAATAGGATTTTTACTTACCTCACCATTTTCTTCATCTTCATTCATAATTAATTCATATAGAACATTCTTATAATTACATAACATCTTATTGTTATTGATATCAATTCTTGCACTTAAAGTATTTAACAAATCCATTCCAATAATTCCATCATAAATAAGATTGTGCATTATGATCATAGGATATATTATTTCTAACTCCTTACAATTTAAAGTTACGTAAGCTTGCTGTCTAACTTTTTCTCTCTTATTCATGGCTGTAATAACATTCATATTACTGACAGGTAAAATAGCCGTTTGTTTAAAATATTTTTTATTTTGTTGTACCCACTTATTACTTAGTACAGTTAATTGGCTACCTGTATCGATTAACATTTTAATTTTACTTCCGTTAATTTGTACATTAATTAGCGGACACTTTATTTCTGGTTGATTTGGTGTCACCCTTCTGTTGGTGTCTAATAATTCATTTCTCACATCGCACGGAAATATATTGTTCATTGTGGACTCGTACCAGTAGCGAAGCTAGTAGATGAATGGGTAGGCAAAAATCTTATCTTAAATTTTTTTTAAGGAATCACTAAAAGGATGGTGGTTCAAATCAGACGCTGAGGTAGAGTTTGCTGTAAGCGAATGGTTCCACAAACAGCCGTAAATATTTTACTAGCAGGGAATCTACAGGTTGGTGCAACAGTGGAACTCATGTCTTAATGTTAATGGAGACTTCTTTTAAAATTGTTGAATAAAAAATGCTTTACAGCTCTATACGTGTTTCTGTTGAACAATCCTTGTATTAGTCATACACAATAATACAAGTGATTGAACTTCAAATTTTTAAACTTGACTAGTTTCTATGTTTAATGTTACAAATAATTCAAATAACAATCTTGACCATCTGTTAGTTCAGCAGAATAACAGGGACACTTTTAATAACCGCATAAAATAAACACACTTATAAACAACACAGCGCGCTTTAACTTGAATGTTTGGACCACAGAAGTGAGGCATGCCTCAACGCTCTATGTGTACAGCACGGGACAATCCCCCCTCCCTTCACTTCCCTATCTCTCCGGCACATTGCTTACATACGATGTATACAAAAAACGCTGAGGCAAGTTCAGGTAGCCTCATTCGCTTAAACGAGCTATGCCGAGTCTCACCTGTCACCATCTAGCGGTCGCTCAGTAAAGCACGTTTCGACCTAATAAATTCGACAGTCGCGGTAACAATGTATAATCTTTACGTTATGTAGTTCATAAGTATTTATAATTTTTATTCTACAGAATTTTTTAGGGTAGGCATTGCTTCAATTGCCTCCATGTAACTTCGCCACTGACTCGTACATCCTGTTTTTCAGTCATTGTTCTGTGTCATGGGAACAGGATGGTTGCACAGAGCTGTGTCACAGTTTCGCTTTGATTTCTCCCTCTGCACTCTCTCTCTTGCTCTGCAGTGTGAATACGGAGCGATCATGTGCTTTCTTAAATCTCTTCTTCCAATTTGTATCATGCACGTTTCTCTCCGAGTGTGGTTCCTGCTGTACGTTTCACGTGTTATTCACAGCAGTGTGTTGCTTTACATTGTGCGCTGGCGGTATAAAATTTTGCCTATAATTATCATGATTTTGTGTATTATCACGTTCGTAATTATTGTGATAATTAATCCGTGTTTGTTGATAGTGTGGTGATGTGTTACTCTTGTTAATATATTGTGATTGAGTGACAAGTATTAAGAATTGTTCAATCGTTTTGACACCCTGCGTATATACAGCTAATTGGATATCTCTATGGAAATGGTAAGACAACTTAGACACTATCTCATATTCAGAAAATTTGGTTTTAAATGTTTTATGCGTTCGATTTGCGCAATTGCATACTGTTCAATACTCTGTTGTCCTTGTGCGTTGCATTTTCCATACTCGAGTTGATCCCTCACCTGTCGTTGGGTATGCACGTTCCAGTATCTGTTTTTGAATGCCTCACGTAACTGCTGATACGTACTGACGTTATCTCTAATAATAGAATACCATTGACTGGCTGAATCTTTAAGATATCGCGTGACGAAGTCTATCTTTTCATTGTCATTTATTGCACTGCCAATCTTCTCTATTTCCTTCTCCACTCTAGCTAGGAATTCCATACTGTTCTCCCCTTTACCACCTGAGAACTTAAGTCTGGTCCTTTCTTCCATTGGTGTAGGAAACATGGTCTTTTGGTTCTGTCGTCTTCTCAACTCACTTCGTAGCTGGTTCATTTCCTCTTGGATTTCTTCTTTCATATGTGAGACGTCTCCCGAACGGTCCTTCGTAGTTTCTTCAATTCTATTTTCAATTACTATTGTATGTGTTTCTATTTCTCTAAGTTTACTGGTATTTGCTTGCGACATATTATTAATAGTTTGAATCTTCTCATCCTGCTCTCGCGTTATAGTAGTTAAAGTATCATTTAAATTTTCATTTATTTGTTTGTGCGATTCTTTTAGATCTTTTCTCCACTCGAGACGTAATTCTTTTTGTTTATTTTCAATCCGTACAACTTGCTCATGTAAGGCTTGTTTAAAATTATTCTTTAGAGTGTCAATACGTGAATTGGTATCAACAATCTTTTCTGTTAATTGTGCATTAGTGTCAGTTATGCTTTGCTTCAATTCTATGTTGTCTTGTTTCAACTGTAGATTAACAATTTTTAACTCTTCTAACTCTTCGTGATTTTTATGGTGTCTTGTTTAAAATTTTCGGCTGTTGCTCTAACTTATTTTCTAAAATTTCTGTTTGTTTGGTATTTATTTCATCTATTTTTTTTATTTGTTTGACATTCTCTTCTTTCAACTCTTCTTTAAATTTTTTCAGCTTGTTTTATGACTAATTTGTCCATCATGGCCAGTATCGAATTTTTAAATGCTTCTAGATTCAACCCTCCTGGTTCCGCCATAGTGAATTATTATTAAAATATTTATTTATAATTTATTATTGGTGAACCATATGCAAGTTTTTATTTATTTATTGTTGAAATGTTATTATTTATTTATTTTTATTTACTCATGTTACAATTACACCTGTTTATTTTGTTGAGCACCAGTTGTGTTTTAGTACACAACAATTAACATAACATACAGTTAATGTTTAATATAAATAATTATTACATATAATATTAGTTACATCATATAACTCATCAAAAAACGGTAATCATAGAGCATACATTAATTATTAAATGTAGGCGTTTCGTGCCACACGTCAAGGGCGACAAATTTATACAACGTAACAAGTTGCAAATTTAATATAATTTAAATTTGTGGAGCCGCACGATCTTGGAGTGCCAAAATGTAACAAATTATATTATTCTGTGCTATTTAATTTGTACATTAATTGAACTCATATACTTTATATCATTACTAGCAACGTGTACGCGTATTTGGGGTTCAGGTGTAAATATAATAAGAGTATTATTATTTATCAGTATTTAAAACTCATATTTATTATTTATTCATTATTATAAATATTCATAAACATCATTAATTTGTCAGTCACGATATTTCTCTTTATTAAAGGTTTATATCTTATGATATGCAACATTACACATATTTAAAAAAATTCTTATATCTAAACATGTTAAATAATTGGTTTATTAATTTCTTATAAAATTAAAATATTTTTATATTGAAATAAATTGTCTTATCTCAGATCTGACATCTACTCGCTCAGTCTATACCAATGTTTAGAACTCAATTTAAATTTATATTAATTTCTTGTAGACTGGCATTTGTTTTAATATTCAACTTTAAATTAATCTTTCTATGCTTCAAATATCTAATCACTTTACTATCTATTTTGATAATAAACTCTACTCTCTTTACTTTAAATTCTCTTTCATTTATTAATGCTTTTATATATATGCGATCGCTCATTCTTACGACTAAACATTTATTTACATTTTAACATATTATTACTAAATATAAACTTTCTTTGTTTTAATTTACTGTCTTTTGAAATCGTCTTTATGAGTTCTTTTGTTTTTATAAATCATTTAAAATGCATTAAGCATGTCACCTCAATTTCTGATGATCTTACGACTGTTGTCCCGGGTCCAGCGTTGTCCAGAGTTAATTTTCAATTCCTCTTGTCCTGGCGTGGTCCTGGATACGTCTAGAGTCCAGTGTCGTTCTACAGCAGCATGTGTTCCTGGATACGTCTAGAGTCCAGCATCGTTCTACGGCAGCATGTGTTCCTGGGTACGTCTAGAGTCCAGCATCGTTCTACGGCAGCTTTCCCTGGATACGTGTAGGTAGACTTACTATTGCGGTATTTACTTTTTCCGTAATATTGTCGTGAATTTAACGAACATCATTTCGTTTGTTACTGCGACTTGTAATAGAATAAAAATAAACTGTTTTGCCGACGGACAGCATGTCCGGCTGCAACTGTGTCTTGAAATGAAGAGAAGAGTTTTTGGTCAAACCCTTAATTTATTATACCCTCTCAAGATTCCGCGCTAGTCGGCTCCAAAATCGTCCTGTCGATACCTGCATATCTCGTGACAGCCCCCACTTCCGAACCTTTTCATCTATTTGCAATTATTAGCAAATAGCACTGTTTTGCACGGAATCGAGATAGCACAAACCGTAGCTAATTCGATTAATCACTCACTATATTAATTTGAGCGTCTTAGGGTAATTTGCATATTTTTTAGCACGTTTATTTTGCACTGTCTTCGCATAACGTGTTCTATTAACGTCATCTTTTCACTGGGGATAACTATAATTTTTACCCACACTTTGGTGCCTTTGGTGTGATCATACATTAATTAGTTTTCGCACAGTGAATTAAAATAATTATTTTATTAATTACTTGGGGCGGGTTGCTGAGATTCCTGTCTATGCCTGCTTCACTCACACACACAAGATACATGTATAACACACATACAATTGAGCAGGTGTTCACTGCATGTCGGAACAGGTTAATTGCTCTTATACAAATTATACAAAATTTATATTTATTTAAATTACTGCCTAATACAGCTACCGCTGTATCGTTGCAATATATTGCAGTGACACAAATAAATATTTTCGCATAGGATAATTATGTGTGTATAAATTATGCACAAGTCTATATTGGAGGTGTAGAAAAATTATTTATTTATAACACAAGTAAATAATTGTTTATATGATATATTTAAATTAAACAAAATGTCATGTATAGTATTTTCTTTGTTTTCAAGAGTTTTTATAGTTCAATTTTGGTAGGTTTTACTTGAAACGTAGAATTTCTTTACACTCGGCGTTATTTCACCCGCTCTGTCGTTGTTACGCTCCTCTCTGCTGCAATGATCGCCAGTCTCCTCTCTCACTCTCTCTCTCTCTCTCTCTCTCTCTCTCTCTCTCTCTCTCTCTCTCTCTCTCTCTCTCTCTCTCTCTCCACTGGGGTTCGCCAAACAGCTGATAACACTGATGGAGATTTTACACACGAATTGTGACTTTCTGAATCATTTGTTTACTCGCTCGCAATTGGTTATTATTAATTATCGTTACTCAGGGTGATAATGGTTGATATTATTTAAAAGCGGTGTATATTGCTTACACCTTCCGGCTATTCTTGAAGTGTTCCGCGTTAATAAGGATTTATCACAGTACATAAATCTCCCTAAGTGGAAAATCTTCCACTAACATGTAATAGCACTTGAATATTTTATAACTGATAGTTCACCTCCTTGGTTCTAATCGACAAACTCGAAAAGAGTCCCCAAGACTTAGAGTTGCTCTAGATTAAACCAGTTCGAACTAGAAAAACTCTTGACGAAGAGCACACATTCACTAGGCAACGGCTTCCGATGAACTGCCTTGAAGTAGTAGTCCTGTGGTGAGTCTACAGTTGTCCCTTGCAGTGTAATGGATATAATAATTTGTGTGAGAATTATTTGCTAAACTTTGTATTCTAGTGGTGAAGACAGAAGAGACATACAACAATGCACATAGTTGATACCTAAAACTTGGTAGACTCAGGTAGGCTGGACATGTAATCAGAATGGGGTAGAATGAAATATCCAGAAAGGCACTCACAGAACAGATCTATGGCACCAGGCAAGTTGGTAGACCCAAACTACATTGGGAAGACGGTGTGAGCTGTGATGCACACCATATTCTTGGGATCTGGAACTGGAGAGCAGCTGTACTTGAATGGGACAACTGGCGGAGGCTGTTAAAGGAGGCCTTGACTCAGTAATGGGTTGTTGTGCCACTGAAGAAGAAGAACAAAATATAGATGATACCAGTGAGATCCGTTGAGTCATATCTATTGTAGTAAATTACATTTTGGAGAAATATGTACTGCACAGTGCAAAAGTCTGATTACAGATTTTGTCAGGGCAGTTAATATTTTTACTCTTAAAGTATGTAACATTTACAGGTTGCTAGTAAATAAATTATAGTAAATGTAATAAATTGTAAGTACAGTAGGTGCTGTATTTAATTGTAAATAAATTATAAAATTTGTAAAGAAGACAGGGCCTTCTCTGCCCACTTTTGGTAAGTGTGACAAATTATTGTTGGGATGATTAATACATCTCTAATGTTATCTATGATTTGCCAGTTATTTCTAGTAGCCAGAAGTATAGCCATTATTAATTACCATGAAGATTTATATATCTTCTATTGTAATAATTATTTTAACATTATTATTCACATTATTTCTAGGTTAAGTATGTAGGTTATATAGCATTAAAACTTTCATGGCCGGAGTTATCTTCAGTAAAATTATTTTCTTGGTTTTTGGGCCCTGGTCCTCTTTTTGTAGACCCAAATGTTTAAACTGCAGCTGCCGCAGCTATTTTCAATGGTCTTCTGTTCTGCTCCTTTGGCGTCATGTCATCATGGCCTCATGTGTATTTACATTATCCACTATTGATGTATAACTTATGTATATTAATAGACACTAGAATGTTCTGTATCACTGTACTGTACAGTTAAGTAAAACAGTTTGTTCTACAAGATTCTAGAATACATGCCTGGAATGATCTAAACTATACTAGTAAGTGATGCATGCTGGTGAATGTTGTCTTCACCAACTATATGTAAAACAGTAAGAGACAGAATTAGTCTAATTAGTCTTAGTCTTCAAGGAGAGTTCAGTTAGTAAGTTTTAGACTTTGTGTGTGTGTGTGTGTGTGTGTGTGTGTGTGTGTGTGTGTGTGTGTGTGTGTGTGTGTGTGTGTGTGTGTGTGTGTGTGTGTGTGTGTGTGTGTGTGTGTGTGTGTGTGTGTGTGTGTGTGTGTGTGTGTGTGTGTGTGTGTGTGTGTGTGTGTGTGTGTGTGTGTGTGATACCACATTTGTGGAACAATATTATATTTGTATAGTATCTTTTTGCTTGTATGAATTACGGTTGTGTTAATATTTGATATCACAGTTGTGGATCAAATTTGTATTTTGTGTGTTATATTTTTTTTGTGGAAAAATTGTTTGAGATATCGGTAAATAAACAAGATATTGACAATGACCTGAGAATTTTATTTCAATGGATGATCTAGAAGATGACACTATGCACATTCACATTCATGTAGCCTATGTGTGTGCATGAAACATACAGATATCCATTTAATTGAAGACTGTAGTAAATTTGTATGCCTCATGTCTCCATTATCATGCTCCATTTTTACTTATGGAATGTGCATGTTTGAATAGAGCTAGTCAGATTATATTGTAAATAATACACTATTTTGACGATAAGTTTTGATCTTTATTCAATAACTACATAAGATTAATGTTACAGTCATCCATTTTGTTATTGTATAATTGTGACAATAATTTTATAGTGTACAGAACAGTTTTTTGGAAATCATGAAGAGTGGATATGTGCTGGCTTTCTATTCTTGTCGCAAGCAATAAACTCAACAATTTCAGCATGACCCGTTACGTAAAAAATAATATTCTGGAAAACAAATACAAACATCTGTTTAGTGACACCAGTAATCCTAATTTAAAGTATGGTACAATACACAAGAAAAATCCACAATAAATGAAGCATAACAGAAAAGTCAAATTATTACTTATTGTCACCTTGTAACTGTACTCATTGTAATATTTGTAATTTGTTGGTAACCATTAAAATCAACCAATAATTTAGCCATAAGCTACAAATAAAATTAACTTATATCAACTAAAACTATACGGCATAAAATTTCTGTTTTAATGTTAACAGAATTCTTTGATGTTTTTGATAGACATCTTCAGACCAGCAGCAGCTCGTGGTTTAAAAATTATTCGTGACTCTCAGATACTTTGCAATGCTGAAATGAGCTTAAAAGGTGTTGGAAACATTGGTGTAGCACAGGAGGTTTCCATGGGGGAGGGGGGGTAATTTCTCTCTCATCTGTTAAATGTAATTTTGTGTCAGTTTATTGGCTATCTGTGAAAAGTATAATTTTTTTTTTGTAATAAGTAATAATAATTAATTATATGTATCTAAAGAAATGTTGTTGAGAGATGGGTTACCATAATTTTATCCCCTCCACTTTTGTTGAATCCTTCACCCAGGAAATTAAATTCTGCTTATTTACTTGGTTAGTGTTTACTAACCAGCATAGTATGATAGTTAAAAGTTTCTGTAGTGGCCATGCTGCTTTTCAAAGGAGCTGTTTTCAAATAAAGGAGGAACAACCTTACGTGTGGTAAAACAGTATACCAAGAAGCATTTCCACATATGAGCTGTCAATTGCATGCTCAAATGAAATGTGTAATTTTGTGTAAAGGTTCCGATTTGATCCTTGTGTAAAGGTAATTATCAAAAACATGAACTTTTTTTATTATAATATAATAAAATTAGAATCAATATTAAGTACTATTGATTTTATTTTGACTGTTGAACTATTATGTTTTAATGAGATTTAAGTATTTAATTAATTAATTTTCTTGTCAAGTGTCTATGTTACCGTTTACATTTTTTTCTGTGAAGGGTTAGTGAGGATCGGTCAAAAAACACAAATTTTAACTTATTTGTGTCGATGTTTTGACATTGTTTATTGTCATCATCAGGACAATTGTTGCTGATGCCAAACACACAACTGTGATTTTACTTTTTTGTAGTTCATGATTGGTCGCTCAAATCACACAAATATTTTTTTTATGACAACACATAAATTAGGCTGTTAATTACTACACATAAACAAGGCTTGACAGTTTGTTCACATCTTATTTCTGTATTTATCACATTTTTTAAAATGAAAAAATAATTTTTAAATCAAAATACAGCTATTGGAAAAATATTTATGTCACTAAAAAAAGCATACTAACTGGGGAATTGACATCTGTTGTGAGCATTTAGAGCACATAATGATGGGAAAGTTGCACAACCACCTGAGCTACAGCCACATACTGGATTGTTGTTTGGGCACGATACCCCACACTGTGCTCTGGACTGCTGAGCAAGTGCAACAATACACAAGCAAACTGAAACAAATGAAAATTGCATGAGTTAATCCAACCACAAAATTAATGAACTTGTTTCCTAAATGGATTGTTATAATGCATACTTCATGATGGCCTTACGACAATGAAAACATCACATTTTAAAGCCTAAATTTATATGGTTTCAATGTTTAAAGTGCTATTTTTAAACTTTTATTTTTCTTAGAGACTAATGATTGGTAACCTTAAATTTTTTAATGCTCCATTTTTAAAAGCTTAAATTGTTGAATTTGCATTTTCAAAGCCTTCGGGTTTTTTAAGCCTAATTTTGAAAGCTTTGTTCTGAAGACTCAGCTCTTAGAACATCAATTTCAATAGCCTCAGTTGTTTGGCAATTAAATTTAATTTTCTCTTCTGATAGATTTTTTTTTATAGAAATTTCTAATAGAAATATTTTTTGTACATAGTTATAAACTAAAATAGCCAGATCAAATAATGCCTCTATAAAATTAGGCTAAAGAGTATTAAAAAAAATAAAATAAAAATACAGAAATATTAGACTAAAATGAAGAAAAAGATTGAAAGATTTGAGAAAGTGAACTCTGAATTTTGACCTACAATTCTATATCATGTACCATAACTAAAACAAACTTCTTATTACCCATTTTTCATGTACAACACACACACACACACATATATTTTACTACTTTTATTTAATTTTAAATCCATAATTTTTTGTACATTTTATTTAATTAATTTGTCTATTACATATGTTAATGTACTCAGATGGTTGGTAATGTTCTAAGGTATAGAATAAATCATAATTTTTTTTTATTTTTATAAATTAAAGGAAATTAATAGGCCAATCAAATTAGTCAGAAAAATGCTGATTTCACGCGCAAATTAAGCACCAGTTGACAGTTCCACCAGTGGTAGGAAATAGATAATACATGACACCTATACCAAACAGAACTCGAGATTTTACCTATGCACAAAATGGCGGCCATCCAAAGTTGGTAAAAACAAGTTTTTCGCTTCTGGAGGCCGAGGAAAGCTTTGTAGCTGAAAAAGTGGTAAATAGAAAATGTAGACAATGAAAAGACCTTTAATTTGAGCCATGGTACAATATGTTTCATCAAATAGTTATTGCAAAAATCTCAAAAAACCATGAAAAATGCCAGTTTTTTGCAATGCTGATAGTTATTGCAAAAATGATGTTTTTTTATATGTTTACTAGAAAAATACCCGTGTTCGCTACGGAGTTTCACGTTGTACGTAATTGTACAATTATTGCTCGCTTAATAGTATAGGATTAGATAGATTGTACAAATTCTCAACTCTTAGTTTGTTTGTTTACATTCATAGCAACAGTATTTATTATTTATTTCGAGAAAATCTTTAGAGCCGTTTCGGAGAAAAAAAAGCACATACATTTATTAATTAATTGAACTTCAAAATTTTCTCGACTATAAGAACCTGCAAACAACGAAGTTTTTTTCAATTTAAAACAATGATTAAAAACTCAGGACTAAATGTATTCGGGGTTTCCAGTAAACTGAGATGTCAACCACTTCATTTACAAAGTATGTAATTCCCGCAATAAATTTCAGTATTTGGTTTTTTGCCCCTTAGGAGTGAAAGTTTTTAAAACCGTTTCTTAGTGAGCACCTAAGACCTATGATGAAGCTATGTTCAAAGTTTCATTGATATCCATTCAGTGGTTTCAGAGATATCGTGATCAGTGAGTCAGTCAGTGGTATTTGGCTTATATAGATAGCTATATCTAGCCGATTTACCCAGCGTTGCTCGGGTTCATAATTTATTCATAGGCTCATAGGCACCTATTCTTGTTCTAACGTTATATTACTTGTATATTGTATAATCTTCCTTATATTGTTACGTTCGCATTCTCACTGGAGGAATACTCTGTAGCGCACCTGTTTAAGAACATGTCATAAACTGTATTCTTATATCTGGAGAAGAATTCTGTTGCGCGTGATGCTCCTGCTCGATTTCTAACTCTGGGAGAGGGCGAACAGCTAAATTAGTTTTCAATAAAATGTCTACAGTACTTGCACGCGCTGCGTATTTAATTGTCGTTTTATAATTCATTGTGTTAATGTTGAAATAAGGCATTTGTTAAATTAGTGTCTCCTAAACTTATTCTAACAATACAATACCTCTATAGATTTCAGCTTATCAATTTTTAAATTCAAACTGAAGCAAGTGCATTTATATTGTCTGAACACTATGATCTGAATACATTCACTATCAAAACTTTGTTTTTACACTCGCTTATAACTTACTTCGATCTTAACTTATCCACTTTTAAATTCAAACTGAAACAACTCTGAATTCACACACTATTAAGAAGTTTCTTAAGATGCATACACCACCTTTGATATCATAACCTATATCTTTATTTATAAGAACCGTGGACTCTGGCCCCGCCGTGTTTCGCGGGATCCGACCTAAGACTCCCCGGGTTCCGTGGATGAACTCTGGGGAAGGCCCGTCGGACAACTCCCGCGCTATTTCCTACACGGGAGACTTCCACCGATGCTATAGTAACCAGAATCTATTCTATTGTGTTGCCATAGTAACCAGATCTAATAGTTTTTAAGACCCAAAGGATCATATCGAAAAAACACTTGTCCTATGTTGGTTCTCCCATTGCGTAAAATATTTGTGCCAAGTTTGGTTGAAATCGGTCCAGTGGTTTAGGAGGAGATGTGGAAGACCCCAAAGGACCCCCGAAGGATCGTATCGAAAAAACACCTATCCTATGTTGGTTATCCCGTCGCGTAAAATATTTGTGCCAAGTTTGGTTGAAATCGGTCCAGTGGTTTAGGAGGAGATGTGGAAGACCCCAAAGAACCCCCCAAAGGACCCCATAAAAAAAAACACCTATCCTATGTTGGTTCTCCCGTTGCGTAAAATATTTGTGCCAAGTTTGGTTGAAATCGGTCCAGTGGTTTAGGAGGAGATGTGGAAGACCCCCCCAAAGGACCCCATCGAAAAAAACACCTATCCTATGTTGGTTCTCCCTTCGCGTAAAATATTTGTGCCAAGTTTGGTTGAAATCGGTCCAGTGGTTTAGGAGGAGATGTGAAACATACATACATAGATACATACATACAATGGGGGGGGGGGGTTTTGCCCCTTAGGAGCGAAAGTTTTTAAAACCGTTTCTTAGTGAGCATCTACGACCCCATAAGAATATACCTTCAAATTTTGAGATCATTATCTCAGTAGTTTTTGCCCTACGTTGATTCTCTGTCAGTCAGGACAAAGCCGCTTATATATAGAGAGATAACTTAAATAGGAAGCCCTTACGATTCTGAATCGAATAAGTTTTTGTAAAGTTGGATCGGTCAATTTTTTGCTGAGATACGTTAATTTATTTATCCCAGAGCACTTAATGTTTAATGCCATAACTTTTTTGTTTATAAACATTTTGGGCTATTTCGACGTTTATTCTCTTCTAGAAGACTTATATTTCCACGTACTTTCTAGGGCAAATCAAAAAATTATTTTTTAACCCCCCGTTTTTTGCATTAAAAAAGTGGGCAAAAATTTTTTTATAAACATTTAGAGCTGGAGCGTCACCCGGACATTGTACGAACTTCTAACTTCAAAATATCGAAAGCTGGCTTCGAGGCAAAGATTTAAAAAAAGAAAGAAAGCTCTAGGACCAATAGGAGCTGAGTTGCAAATTTTTTTTTTTAATGATAGCGGCTTTGTTTATAACAATTAAGAAATGAATTCGACGGCATTGGGTATCTAAAGAGTTATATTTTGCTATGACATGATTTTTTTTCTTCAAATCCATTTTTTTGACACTAAAAATAATGTTTGAAGTGGAGGCTACCGATGCCAGATGCAGGAGGTGGTGTGGTGGGGGAAACCGCTCACCGCCCGGCACGGCGAGCCAAAAAATGAAATCCGAACTTCAAATCAGCGGCGCGCGGAAAAAAACACCGTATCTCCTCGAATTTTGGACAGATTTTTTTTTTTTTTTTAATCTGGGGTAGCGCAAAACAATAATAACAATGACGCGGTCAGATTTAAACAATAATTAACATTTTACACTGCACTGTATACCATTCGGTTTTAGAAATTTGTATAAGTCATTTTTTTTATAATTATCTTGTTGATCCATCTGCTTCATTCACTTTATAAAATATTATTATATATATAAACTTTCACAATATGAACTTACTTTCTTTACACTTTCCCAAACGTTTCGAGGTGATGTTCCTCTTCCTCAGTGGGAGTAAATACTGATTGTCAGTTAACAGAATAACGGTTATGGACTTAGGTGTGTGTGGTGGGGGTTGATGGTGGGAGGGAATTGGCGCTGAGGTTCAAATTGTGTGTTTGGATCAGTGTATCGAATAGTGTATGTGATCTATAATGTAATTGTTCATTTAATATGTTGTTTGGTTGTAGTGTGTGATATCTGTATATTTCAAATTGTTCAGCTGTGTTTAGTTTTCTACTTTTAGGTAAGTAGTGTAATATTTCCATGTTGTGTTGAGTGTTTGTGTAACTGTGGTTTTCGTTTTGTAAATGTGTGGCAAATGTGGAATGTATGTAGTTTGTGGTGAGAGCTTTTAAATGTTCTGAAAATCTGGAGGAAAAAGATCTTCCCGTCTGGCCGATGTAGAATTGGTGACAATCATTACAATTTAATTTATATACCCCTGTTTTGTTGTATGTGTCTGTGTCTTTGTTAGTATTATTTATGTGTTTCCTAATGGTGTTGTTGGTTCTGTAGGCTACTTTATAATTATGTTTCCTAAATGTGTTAGCAATTTTGTGCGTGTTGGAATTGTAGTATGTAAGTGTTATGTATTTACTGGGTTGTGTGCTGTTGGTCTGATGTGTTTTACTTTTAGTGTTTAGGATGCGTTTGTGTAGTTTATTTATTATTCGGGGGGGGTATCCATTTTTGACTGCGATGTATTTGATTGTGTTTAATTCTTCTTGGTAGTCATGTGTGTTTAGGGGTATTGAAGTGAGCCTATGGAGCATGTAGTTGAAAGCTGCATGTTTGTGTTGAGTTGGGTGGTTGGATGAGTTATGTATGACCATGTCTGATGTGGTGGGTTTCCTGTATATTTTGTATGTGTGTGTGTTGTTTGTTTTGGTGATTGTAAGGTCTAAGAAGTTGATGCTATTATTTAGTTCTATTTCAAGCGTGAATTTTAATTTATGGTGTATAGTGTTAATGTATTTGTGGAAATTTTCTATTTGTCTTTTGTTGCCGTTGTAGAGGAGTAAAATGTCATCAACGTACCTGTGCCAATATATTATTTTATCGGTGTATTTGTTATTGTTCAGTATGTGTTCCTGTTCTATGGTGTGTATAAATATTTCGGCTAGTATACCTGGAGATAGGGGAGCCCATGGGTAGTCCATCTGTTTGAGTGTAAAACATGTTATTGTGTGCGAAATAATTTTGATCAGTGATAATTTTTGTTAGATGGATGATCTCTTTTATGTGTGTTTCAGGTGTGTTATTTATTTTTAGTAATTGTTCTAGTGTAGTTATGGTTTCTTTTATGGGAACATTGGTGTATATGTTTGTTATGTCGAATGAAGCTAGTGTGGAATTGTGTGGAATGTGGACATGTTGAGTTTTAATCACTAGATCTAAATTATTTTTGACGGAGGTGTTGTTTGTTAAATTTATGCTATTTCTGATTAATTTATCTAAGTGTCTAGCTATTTTGTGTGCAGGTGCTTGTGTGTTGTTTATAAGTGGCCTGATGGGAATATTTGGTTTGTGTAATTTCGGTAGTGCATTTAGTGTAGGGGCGTTTGGTTTGATTTGTTTTAGATATTTGATGTTGTCATGTGATACTATGTGTTTTGTGTTATTTAGGGTTTTGTTTATTTGTTTGTGATTTTTTGGGGTGGGGGTCATTATTTAATTTAGTGATGTTGTTTTCATTAAAAAATGATTCGATTTTGTTATTTAAAGCCTGTTTTTCCATTATGACTTTTATATTACCTTTGTCTGCTTTGAGTATGGTTAGGTTGTGTTCTTGTAATTTACGTTTTATGTTTTTTAGTGTATGGAATTCATTATTGTGTATGTTACATTATCATTTTTTTTAATGTTACTTGCTCTTGACGTTTATTACAGTAAAATGTAATTAATAATAATAATATCTATATTTTATAAATATATTAATATTATAAAAAACTGGTACACAGAAAAGTCAAAATGTACAATTTTAAAAAGTTTTATTAAAGTAAATATATAAAAGTTGTTATAATTAATTAAGTTTAATTTTTTTTGATGGTACATTATCAATTTCTTCGTTGTTTTCATCTTCTTCTTCTATCTCTCTTCATGTTTGTCATATATTTTGTTTTCATCATCTTCTTCTTCTATCCCTTCTTCTACTACCTTTTCAGTATTATCGCAATCCTCTCCATTGCAACCTGAACATAAGTGAGTACATTTCAATCCATGCTTGCGACATCCGCAAGCTTTTCCACATCCGGTCTTACACCCGCACGATATTTTTTCCAATACCTCTTTTGGAACGAGACTGTCACGTGTAAATCGCGGAAGCAAACCAGTGTCTCCTTCCACCCAACCATATTCACATGGGTTTAGATTGTTCCCCTGCCATGCTTGAACTTGCCTATATACTCTCAAGCAATGCTGCTCTGCTGCTCCTTCTGTTGGAGGCAACTTTCCCAATTTGAGAGAAGACTTTATAGACGATCTTTCAAATTGTAAAAACCTCAGATCATTCAATGTTATTTTATTGTCTTTTTGTTTATTTTCATAGTCTTTATCTACCTTCGAGGAATACATGGCTTTAATAATTTCACAGCCAGAATTACTTATAACATTCACTGGTGAAGTTGAATCGTAAAAAGTTTTTGCCAATTTTATTAACATATTTGTCGGTAAACATGTTAAAATTTATTTTTGCCTTGAAAAAAAACTTGATGTCGTATCACATCCAGTGAATGCATACAAAAAGCTTATTATTTCATTAAATTCGGGATGCTTAAAACTATCGTTTTTATAATAATTAATTAAGGTTCCCTTTTTAGTGTGGGTAATTTTTTTAAAGACAATGTTAGAGTATTCAACCGCCAAATGATTAAAAAGTACCAGAAGATCTGTATCGTTACCTACTATTATAACGTTACTTTCATACCTGGCAGCCTCAAGAGCAGTTTGCATGATTAACCAATCCGCATCTTCGTCTGCCTGCTTAGTACGATACCCCTGCTCATTCAATCTTCTAATTAATAATTTTATTAAATTGTTTTTGTTCTTTTCGTCCGATAAAAAGTCTTTTGGTTTTACAGTTATTTTTGTATTATAGTCACATTTAATTTCATGACCAGTATAACCACTCTGCCGACGAAGTCGTTCTGCACTTTTTGTGCCTTTTTCGCCATCGTACCCATCAAATACAATATAACTATTAATAACAAAATTGTTCTTAACGTAATTAACATATTTACATATAATATCATCTATAGATACACTCTTTTGCCAATCAATTTGATGTATTAAGAAGCCACCGTCAATAACATGGATGAAAGGCGAATTTACAGGACAATCGGTTAAAGAATTAAAATGCTCACAAAACGCACTTTTATTCGTCTTTCGCATACCAGCTTCATCAAAAATAGCAGGAGGAAAAGGAGCTAATTCAAATTGCAAAAAATGTTTCATGTTAGTTTTTTCATTAATGTTCAAGCAAATCCGCTGAAATATTAGCAATGGCTGAATTGTTATAACATTATTATTTATTTTAATTTTCGAAGACATGGCACTAAGAGGTAATACCTTATCTTTTCTTGGAATTTTCAATTCATCAAACGATTTGTCGTTAATGTTATTTAATAATTTAATGCCAATTTCAAATGCTTCATGGCAATTAATTTTGTCATTCCCTACTAGGCCAGAATAAATCGAGCGTATTTTGTCACTCGGGGTGAAAGGATTACGTTCTTCATAAAACTGTAAAAGTTTTTTTAAATCCGAAGCGTCTCTGCTCATTCTGCTGCTGCGGGCATCCACATGTTGCTCGGAACTGTCATATGTAGAGGAACAAAAATTTTCCATTTCATTGCATATCTCTAAAAGTACAACAGTTCAAGCAAGAAATTTCGCTATCGTGCTTTCATTCATCCCTCGTCCGTGCATTAATCCACCTACACACTTAATCGATCTCATCAATACTTGCTCGATAGTCATGTCCGGCCATACACCACACCAAAATTTTTCGGAGCGTCGTATAGTGAAAAATCCTTGATAGATGAATTGATCGTATTCGTTTGGATCTAGGATTGATCTTAATTCCATCATATCTTGCAAGTAAAGATGAGCCAATTTTGTGTAATTGTGGTGTCCGCTTGCGTGAAAGTAAGGTAACATTTCTTTTATGCTTTGCAAATGCAACCCGAAATTTCCTGACCATTCGGCGTGGTAAAAATTTAAAGTGATAACCACACAGTGAAAATACTGAACCCACAGCTGAGCTGTGGGGCCATTTTCTTTTAAACTTTTTAATTTAGTATTAAATTTATTGATTAACGCCGTGAACAATGGGTCCTCGGTAAACTCATATTCACGTAAATTTTTACTCGCAGAAAGATTATTGAGAAATTGTATTTCATCATCGCTGAAAGAGCATTCATCGATGATTAAGCTCCCTAAAGCAGCCAAATTTAAAATGTGTCCTCTAATTGCTCTAGAAAAAGCATGTCCGGCCAAGGGTTTTATCTGACGAATTATTCGTATACAATATTTCAAACGCTTCCTTCAAGCCACTACTTTCTATAAGGTATCCAATTGCACCCAAGAAAGACATGAGGGTATGAAACCCTCCTAATCTTACTATAACATTACGAATACCATGTACATCATTTTCGGAATCGACAGAGGCAATTATCTCCCTAGCTTTCCAGTAGAGTGGTTGATCGAACGTGACAAATGTGTGAATTTTTCCATTTGCTTCAGATTTTCTTGCTGCTTCAATCAATACAGTTAATATGGTATCGTA
This sequence comes from Magicicada septendecula, assembly GCA_034769895.1. Classification (NCBI taxonomy): domain Eukaryota; kingdom Metazoa; phylum Arthropoda; class Insecta; order Hemiptera; family Cicadidae; genus Magicicada; species Magicicada septendecula. The sequence goes on along the minus strand of CM068373.1, from coordinate 299,777,524 downwards.
GTTGCTTGGCGGTGTATTTACAAATTGCAATGGAATAATTTTTGATACACCAAAATTGGTTAATCGCGAATTGACTTCTCTATATCCCATCCATCCTTTTACAGCGGTAGGAGACATTTTTTTGCCAAACAACCATAAAAAGTCCAGACAAGAAAAATCAATTTTATAATTACTGACGTCTGAAAATGTAATACTTTTAACCTTTATTTTTTGAAACCCTGTTAAAGCAATATTCAATTGTTTAATGGGTAAAAAGCCAAATGAGTCACATATTTGATTTGATGTTGGGAGGTTTTTGAGCTTTGGGATATTTGATGCTGATGTTACAGCTGAACTGGGAGTAACACTCATAATACCTCCCATAGCATGAAAAGTATTGCGCCCGTGTATTGTAGCTGTATTGTGGTCAGCATTGTCGAAAATACATTTTAAAAAAGAATCGGTCGAAATTGTATAATTATCTGGATTTTTTACTATAGATGATTCAAATAATTGAGTGTCGTAATAAGATGCGCAAAGACCTAAATTATAAAGACAATCGATGAGTCCCTTAGAAGCATGCTTTCTATGCATCATAGAAGAAAGTCCTAATAAAATAGGAGACTTGAATGATCTAGGTTTTATAGCAGGTATTATAATATGTGCAATTGTAAATATAGTATTATTCATTTTTTGTTTTTTTTTCATCGGAACTGCGTTTGTTTGTTGTAAGTAATACCTCTAGAACGGTAAGTAAAGTTTGCGGTATATCGTTTTTAACATCTTTTAAAAAATTAGTTGAAGATTTATATTCCGTTACATCATAATGAGTTTTAAGCACATCATCTAACATAATATTCGCAGCTTTTGTACACACTCTTAAACGTTCTTCATCGCTATTTTCTTTTCTTTTTTTATACCATTCTTCATTTAGTACATGATCAATCAAGCCACGATCAATTATGTGGAGGTCTTTTTTAAAAAAATACGTCTGTATTTCTTCATTAAATTGTAACAAAAGATGTTCATTTACGTTTCGAAATGAAGGAATGTCTCCATCAAAATCTTTTAAAATTTCGTTTAGAGAAAATTGGCATTCGTCTTTATTTTCAAGAAATAGTCTACGACGTAACTCACAACTTTGGCAGTATCATCCGTTATTGGCCGACCTACAGCAGCTCTAGTTTTACAACGATAAAATTCTTTGAAACAAGACATATGATAATAAGGTTTTAGATCATTAAACTTTTCTTTTAATAAACATAGTCGAACCATTAATATTTTTTCTTTCTGATCAAGAGTTCTATTATCAAGTTCTTCCAACATTTTGTCAATGTTGCTTACATTCCCAACATAAACTTTTGGTTCATCTTTATGTGTCCTTTTTTCACAAAAAAAAACAAGCTTCATTAAAGTTGAAAGTGTTTGCTTGTTTCAATGACTCACGCTTTTGGGTACGTTTATTTTTACCTTTTTTTAATGCAGCTTCTATGCTGTTAGGTCTAACATAAACAATTTTACAATTACAATGTAATCTTAATTGTGGAAGTGACTGCATTATTTTATACTTTTTGTCTTTTCTTTTTTTACTAGCTTCTATAATATTTGCGTTCGCTTTCTCACCAAAAATTGTCGAGTTATCATTAGTCATTTTTTTATCGCAAATTAAGCATTGCTCCATATAATTAACAGGATGCTGTTGATCTGCAACAGTTTCCGCTAAGTCGGGTGAAGGTTCAACATCATCTCCTATGCAGGATGAACCCGGAATGCTTTCCATTTTGAAAATTACACTGTGAAAGTATTTAAGTTTTTATAGAAATGCTGTGTATATAAAAAAATATGCTTTTGCATGAAGGTATGACCATAAATTATTGCCCTTATAAGTATATTTTAGTTCTTGTAATTTATAGTACAATTATCTTCTATTGTAATAATAATAATAACAATCAAAAATTGTTTAAATGACGTCTTAAATAACAACGCATGAGTATTACATGTTATGTTTCCTTTTAATTAAAATAGTTAATAATTAAATTAATATTGTTTTTTATGGTCATGCCTTACTTTATGAAATATATATGTAGTATAATTCTTACACAACTGCAGATGAAATTAAGTTTTCTTGCAAAGTTGTTACACAGTAAGATGAACACTTATATCAATTAATAAACAATTATAAAATCACTTTGTTAGAAAGAACAGAATAATTATATAAAATATTAAGAATTATTCCACTTAAAAATGTTTGAATTGAAAAAAGAGATGCTGATGCTACATGTATAACCTCTACGACTAACTGTAACAAATAAGACATGTGGCAACAATACAAGCAGCTGATGGTTTGGGCATGACATTGAGAGAGGGGCCCCCTCCACCGAATTTTTAAAAAATACACAGATTTAAAAAAAAAATTTTGCAACTCAGCTCCTATTGGTCCTAGAGCTTTCTTTCTTTTTTTTTAAATCTTTGCCTCGAAGCCAGCTTTTGATATTTTGAAGTTAGAAGTTCGTACGATGTCCGGGTGACGCTCCAGCTCTAAATGTTTATAAAAAACAATCACCCACTTTTTTAATGCAAAAAACGGGGGGTTAAAAAATAATTTTTTGATTTGCCCTAGAAAGTACATGGAAATATAAGTCTTCTAGAAGAGAATAAACGTCGAAATAGCCCAAAATGTTTATAAACAAAAAAGTTATGGTATTAAACATTAAATGCTCTGGGATAAATAAATTAACGTATCTCAGCAACAAATTGACCTATCCAACTTTACAAAAACTTATTCGATTCAGAATCGTAAGGGCTTCCTATTTAAGTTATAAACATATAAAAAACATCATTTTTGCAATAACTATCAGCATTGAAAAAACAGGCATTTTTCATGGTTTTTTGAGATTTTTGCAATAACTATTTGACAAAACATATCGTACCATGGCTCAAATTTTATTGTCTCTTTTGGCTCTTTTCATTGTCTACATTTTATATTTACCACTTTTTTAGCTACAAAGCTTTCCTCACCCTCCAGAAGCGAAAAACGTGTTTTTACCAACTTTGGATGGCCGCCATTTTGTGCATAGGCAAAATCTCGAGTTCTGTTTGGTATAGGTGTCATGTATTGTCTATTTCCTACCACTGGTGGAACTGTCAATCGGTGCTTAATTTGCGCGTGAAAAAAAGCTAATTTGATTGGCCTAACAATTATGTTAACCACTTAACTGATTAACCCGAGTTAATAAGGACTAAGTATTCGTCCAGAGGTCAAAATTCTGAGAGGTTATGAGAAATAGTAATTGAAAATAATGGTAGAATACTGTTTGATGAATTAATTTTAAGCATAAGGAGACTCATAAATACACATATGAACTGGTAGGAGTGTATTCCAAAAGGCTGACAAAAATAGTCCCTAACACACTGTCTCCTGAGTTCATTCTCAGGAACAAATATGTAATGAACAAATTAAATAAATAAAATGGACAAGAAATTATGTACTTAAAATTAAATTATAGTAGTAAAAGGTGTGTGTGTGTTGTGTTGTGTGTGTGTGTGTGTGTGTGTGTGTGTGTGTGTGTGTGTGTGTGTGTGTGTGTGTGTGTGTGTGTGTGTGTGTGTGTGTGTGTGTGTTTATACATAAAAATTGTGTAATGTAACAGGAGAGAGTGTCATTAATTTAAACAAAGTAATATATCGCAAGTCTATAAACTGTGCGATTGTAACTCAAACGTTCTTTCTTTAAGCTGGTGTTTCACATGTAAACAACACAAGCCATTACTGACAAACTAAAGACGATGAACAGAATTATCACTGTTGCACACCACTATAGAAAAATTATTCCGATTAGCGCTTTCAAGCTTCCCAGCTCATGGTCAGATCAGAAATAACGTCTGACGATCAAGTTATTTCCGATCTGACGATGAGCTGGGAAGCTTGAAAGTGCTAATCGGAATAATTTTTCTATAATGGTGTGCAACAGTGATAATTCTGTTTGTGATTATAACCACTAACACAACTTTCTCAATTAAACTAAAGATAGCGGAAGGTTCTATTAGCTCTATGGGGATCTCACATACAGCAGCATTATTCGGAACAGGAAATAACAATTTATTTGAGATTAAATAAATTAATTTTATTTATTAATTTTCATGAGAGAACAATTATATATACTTAAGCGAAGCCACTAAAATCTCATTTTTAGCACTCACAAAAGTTACTGTAACATTAAAAGATGGGATGATAAAGGAAAACTAAGTTGAGAGTTTAAAGTTTTCGTGCAAGAATACACATAAAAACGTATTTCTGTCAAGAGGTCAGAAGGTGTTTTGTAATGATACCTGTATAATAATTTTCTGTTGTTCTGATGTTTCATCCTCTTCATTCACGCACTTAATATTAGTGATAAATTGTAACTTTCACTAGTGAACACTTACGTTTCTTAATGTCTTCGTACGTTTTGGTGTGCTGTCCACCTTCTTCAGCGAAGTTTAAATACAGAATGTCTTGAAACAGTTGTAATGGATTTTTTCACAGGTTGGTGGTATGTGTGGGGGGGTTGTTGGTGGAAGGGGGTTGGCGCTGGGATTTAAACTATACTTTGAATATTACAACTGTAAAATAAATTTGTAATATTACTTGAAATGTTACAACTGTTTCAAGACATTCTGTATTTAAACCACACTGAAGAAGGTGAAGAGCACACCGAAACGTACGAGAACATTAAGAAACGTAAGTGTTCACTAGTGAAAGTTACAATTTATCACTAATAATAATTTTCTAGTATATTTCTTAAACTGAGTTCATCAGTTTATTATTATTATTATCAATACAAGCTTATTTATTATTCCTCTTTAAGATGGTTACTACAATCGTATTCACCCAAATGTTAGGTATAACCTACTTTTCCTTTTTAAATATATGTGCTAGAACCTTCTAGCAAAATTTAAATTAACCATTGTTAATATTAATCACATTACTTTTGCAGTACTTACTTTCTCCTAACAATTGCAATTAAAATAAATGTTAAATATTGTAGATTTTAAATGGTTTTATAAATTGTACTTAAAATAAAAAATAAAAATTATAATAAATATTGTTACTATTCTTCTTATTGATTATATTTTTTTAATAATCATTGTTATTATTATTGGCTTGATTGATATGTTAGTAGTTTTTAGCAAAATTTCAGATACTCACAAAATAAATTGCAGAGATACGTACAAACAATAATCAGCTAAAAACACATTAAGCACACTGTGCATATCTTGATAAATAATATAAGCAGCTCCAGTAGGAAATAATTAAATTTGGACATGGTAACGCAGTTAAAATAGAAATTGGCACTGATAAAACAAAAATTTGAAATACAGACTTATAAGAAACAACATAATTCGTTTTTTCCCATAACCTGAGGAATTAATTGCTGTATTTTGTTGTCTAAACACATTGATTTACAAGGCTGATCCATTGAATTCTAATGTATTTCTCAGCACAGACGACGAAATATATCAGATAATAACTATTCTGTGTGTGTGTGTGTGTGTGTGTGTGTGTGTGTGTGTGTGTGTGTGTGTGTGTGTGTGTGTGTGTGTGTGTGTGTGTGTGTGTGTGTGTGTGTGTGTGTGTGTGTGTGTGTGTGTGTGTGTGTGTGTGTGTGTGTGTGTGTGTGTGTGTGTGTGTGTGTGTGTGTGTGTGTGTGTGTGTGTGTGTGTGTGTGTGTGTGTGTGTGTGTGTGTGTGTGTTTTAAACAAGTATATATGCAATATTTGACTACAATTGTAATTCCAGTGAGCACATAACCACACAGAACATGAAGTGTCTTATCTTGCTGACTGCTTTCCTTGGTAAGTCAGTAAAATTTTCTTTTTGTAATAAAAACTAGCAAACAAATGGAAAATAACTGAGGAGCAAGTCAATCTCCTGTAGTGAAATTTGTTACTCATTTCAATCTGTTTTGCTGTATTTTAATTAGACCCTTATTGGTACCAAGGACTCTGACAGTCTTCAGCCTTGTTTAACTGTTTCTCGTTTCTTTTTGGTTTATATAATCTTTTGATTATCATTAGTGATAAATTGTAACTTTCACTGGTGAACACTTATGTTTCTTAATGTCCTCGTACGTTTCGGTGTGTTGTTCACCTTCTTCAGGGAGGTTTAAATACAGAATGTCTTGAAACAGTTGTAACGGATTTTTTCACAGGTTGGTGGTATGTGTGGGAGGGGTTGGTGGAAGGGGGTTGGTGCTGGGATTCAAAGTATAGTTTGTTTCTGTATGATTGTGTCAAATAGTACATGTGATTTAAAGTGTAGTTGGTCATTTAATATGTTGTTTGGTTGTAGTATGTGGTGTTTATATATTTCATACTGTTCAGCTGTGGTGAGTTTCCTACTTTTTGGTAAGTAGTGTAGTATTTCGAGGTTGCTTTATATGTTGGTGTAGCTGTGGTTTTCAGTCTGTATGTATGTGGCGAATGCGGAGTGTATGTAGTTATTAGAGAGGGCTTTTATGTGTTCAGAAAATCTTGAAGAAAAAGATCTTCCCGTCTGGCCTATGTAGAAATGTGTGCAATCACTGCAGTTTAATTTGTATACTCCTGTTTTGTTGTATGTGTCAGTGTCTGTGTTTGTATCATTTATGTGTTTTTTGATGGTGTTGTTCGTTCCGTAAGCTATTTTATAGTTGTGTTTCCTGAATGTATTTGCTATTTTGTGTGTGTTAGAGTTGTAGTATGTAAGTGTGATGTATTTATTAGGTTGTGTGTTGTTGGTATTTTGTGTTTTGGTGTTTTTGTTTAGGGTGTGTCTGTGTAGTTTGTTTATTAACTCGGGGGTGTATCCATTTTTTATTGCTATGTATTTGATTGTGTTAAGTTCTTCCTGATAATCTTGTTTACTTTGTGGTATTGATGTGAGTCTATGGAGCATATAGTTGAATGCGGCGTGTTTGTGTTGTGTTGGATGGTTAGATGTGTTGTGTATGACCATGTCTGTTGTGGTAGGTTTCCTGTATATTTTATATATGTGTGTGTGTGTTGTTTGTTTTGTTAACTGTAAGGTCCAGGAAGTTTATACTATTGTTATGTTCTATTTCTAGTGTGAATTTTAGTTTGGGGTGTATTGTGTTTATGTATTTATGGAAATTTTCGATTTGTCTTTTATTGCCTTTATATAGAAGTAAAATGTCATCTACATATCTGTACCGGTAGATGATTTTGTTTGTGTATTTGTTGTTGTTTAATATATGTTTTTGTTCTATCTTGTGTATGAATATTTCAGCTAGTATTCCTGAAATAGGGGAGCCCATGGGGAGTCTATCTGTTTGTGTAAATCGTGTTGTTGTATGAGAAGTAATTTTGTTCAGTGATTAGTTTGGTGAGTATGATGATCTCCTGTATGTGTGTTTCTGGTGTGTTGTTTTGTCTTAGTAAATGTTCAAGTGTTAGTGTCTTTGATGGGTACGTTGGTGTATAGATTGGTTATGTCAAAAGAAGCTAAAGTTGAATTGTGGGGAATATGGTTGTGTTTAGTTTTGTTAACTAATTCTATGGTATTTTTGACAGAAGTGTTGTTAGGTAGATTTATGTTTTTTCTGATTAATTTATCTAGGTGTCTTGCTATTTTGTGGGAGGGTGCTTGTGTGTTGTTTATTAATGGTCTGATGGAAGTATTGGGTTTGTGTATTTTCGGTAACGCATTTAGTTGTGGGGGGTTAGGTTTGATTTGTTTGAGGTATTTAATGTTGTCTGTTTGGATTATGTGTTTCGCGTTATTTATTTATTTGTTTTTGATATTTCAATGTGGGGTCTTTATCTAATTTAGTTATATTGTTTTCGGTGAAGAATGTCTCGATTTTATTGTTTAGATCTTGTTTTTCCATTATAACGTTTATGTTTCCTTTATCGGCTTTTAGTATTGTTAGGTTATGTTCATGTAATTTAAGTTATATATTTTTTAGCGTTCGAATTTCGTTATTGTGGCCTTTTGGTTGGTGTTTTTGTGTGTGTTGTAATTTACGTTATATGTCATGTCATATGGTGTCGTGGTCGTTGATGTGTGTATTTTGTATAGCTGTTTCGGTGTCTATGATTAAGTCGCCTATATGTCTGTTGCTGTTGTTGTTCGATGTATTGCTTTTTAAATTATGTTTTAGTCCTTTGTCTAATAAGGTTATTTAATCATTTGTGAAACTGATATTAGTTGTGTTTACTGTGCGTGTGTGGAATTTGTGTGTCGGTGTGGGGATTGTTTCATTTATGTGTGTTATGATGTTATTAAATTTTTTGTTATGTCTATCTTGTATTTTCGATGTGAGTTTTTCTTATGTTGTTTTGCGTGTGCTGTATTGCATTTTCAAGTTCTATATGGTGTAATACTTGTGTTAGTTTTACGTGTAAGTTGTAGGCCAGTTTGTTGAGTGTATCTTTCTTGCGGTATAAATCATTAATTGTGTTGTTTAGGTATATGTTGTCAGCTTTACGTTTGGTTTGGAGTGCAGCATGTGTGTTTTGTTTTATTGTAATTTGTGCGTGTGCAGGTATGATGTTGTGTTTGCGGCATGTTTTGTTGTAGGCAATGTTTAAGGATGTTTTTGTTACCTGTTTTTTTTTTTATTATCATTTAATGTTGCGCTGTCACAAACACACAGTTGTCCATTTTTCACTCTTCCAGCATTGTGAAAGTGAAGGCCTTCTTTTAGGTTTGCATTAGGTGAACTTCAATCTCTCAGGCAACCTCTGTTGTACCAAAGGCAAATCTATTGAAGCCGTGAATTCCACAATTCCACCGACCAACAGTTTGAGGAAAACTGTTACTTTGATGTATCTTCTTTAAAGCTGTCTACAATCTTACAATTTTTCTTGTTAGTATTGCTTATATGTACAATTTTCTTAAGCGTACACATTCAACAAAGCTGTACACAATTTTGAACAAAATTTATAATAATGTAAACACTTTTTAATCTATGGAATAGTGCTTTTTGGAATAACAAACTATTGTATGGTACCACAGTTTTATTAAATTTATTTCTAGAATTAAAACTGACAACAGCCAATGCATACTAAACTTATTTACTGCCAAATCAGTGTGGGAAAAAGTCAAAAATGAAGTGGCAGGTGAAAATGTAACGAATAATTTGGTAGAAGTAAAAAAAAATGGTAGATCAAAAACTGTCTGATTTTTCGCCAGAGAATTGGAAGAAATTCTTTGATCACATTTTAAAAATTGAAGAAGATTATTTTGACTCTGATAGAGTTGTAGACATGCAAACAGACGGTCTAATTATAATAGGCAACCACAGTGATACTAACGATGATAAGACTGACAATGAAAATTTAAGAGAAGCAGAATCGTCAGGTGGAGAAGTTTACGACATAGACAGTATTGAATCTCTGGATAAAAATTTATGAAAAATACTACCTGTAGACTTATTTATAACTTTTATTTTAATACGTATTGATAATTGTATTGTATTGTATATTATTTTTAATTGTATTGTTAGTTTATGTTAAACAGAAAATAAAAATTAACATCCAATTTTAATATATTTATTGTAACAAAAAAATTGAAATTATGGTAACAAAAAATTATTTAGTAAAAAAATAATCAACTAAAAAACAAAACAAAACCAAAATAAAATTATAGTACACAATGTGTTTTATTGTAAACAGAAAGACGCATTGTGCTATCTCAGTCGAATTGGGTAGTGGAACTGCTGCTGGAATGTGTGTGTGTGTTTGTGTGTTCCTTCCACCGACAAATTCTCCCACCCAAATGAAGCGCTACTACGGGTGGCAGTATACAATCTGCACGAACAAGTGATATACAAAACTTTTACATACTGTACATCTTGACACTTTGCAGGTTTTAATGGTAGGCTATTTTATTACTGCAAGGTTGTTTCACAGACTGATTATTAAAACCAACCAATTAAACACATTCTGAAATAGGATTAGTACCATGTTAGAAATTCAACATATTTCCCACAATATTATGATTTTGGCCGCAAAAACATCACCTTTCCACGGACTTGTGATGTTTTCTAGGCCTACATCACTCACTGCAATCTTAATCATGCGATTTTTTATTGTTTTGAATGTCACTGAGTAGATTGCAATGTACTGGAAAAGGGTTATAACAATAACTCATAAAGGTGAAAATGCGAATTTGGGGCTGTTTTGGAACTGAAGACTTCATTTCCTTCTCTCTTGCTTTGCCTGGAATGAACCAGTTTTTCTACTCTTTGTAAACACTTTCATTTCTGTTTTTGAATTTAATTCTACATTATTGTATAAAGTATGTGCAAGCTGTGCAGAAACAACCAGTACATACAAACGTTTTATCAGTGTTTTCACATGCCCATCATAATACGTGTCCATGAATGCGCCACGCACTCATATACACTTTTTTCTTTTTGAAATCCGATCAAGGAATCTAATCAATTGCTATAGAAAGGGCAGTGTGTACATTGGCATTCATGTGTGTGTGTGTGTGCGTGCGTGCGTGCGTGCGTGCGTGCGTGCGTGCCTGCATGTGAAACATACAAATATCTGTATATTGAAGAGTACAGTATCAATGCGTTGTGAAAACATTATCATGCTCCATATTACTTATGGAAAGTTCATGTTTGAACAGAGCTAGTTAGTTTATTTTGTAAATCTCGTAATACACTATTTTTGTGATCAGTTTTGATCTTTATTCAATAACTACATAAGATTAATGGTACAGTGATCCATTTTGTTATTGTATATTTGTGACAATAATTTTATAGTGCACAGAACAGTTTTATCACACTTGTGTGTACATTTTATTTTGCACAAAGTCTTTAATCTGGGAATCATAAAGAGTGGATATGGTATTAGCTTTCCACTCTTGTTACATGCAGTGAACTCAGTAATCTCAGCATTGTCCGTAATGTGAAAATGGATATTCTGCAAAAACAAATACATACATCTGTTTAGTGATAGCAGCAATCCTAATTTAAATTATGATACAATACACAAGAAAAATCTGTAATATATGAAGCATACCATACAAAAATGTCAAATTATCACTTGTTGTCACCTTGTAACCGTACGCCTTTTAATATTTATAATTTGGTTGAACCATTAATATCATCATGAATTAAACCATAATCTACAAATAAAATTAACTAATATCAACTAATGCCATCTGCCTGAGGCACAACGGTTTGACACATAGATATTTTAATGTTAACAGAATTCTTTGAGGTTTTAATATACATCTTGCAGACTGCAACTCATTGTTTAAAAACTAATGGTGGCTCTCGGGTACTTTGCAAAGGTGAAATGAGGTGAAATAAGGTTAGAATCAATGGTGTAGCACATGAGGTTTCCAAGGAGGTGGGGGGTAAATTTCTCAATCAGCTGTTAAGTGTAATATTCTGTCAGTTCTGGTAGAAGTAAATTTATTTCTAATAATCAAGAATAGTTAATTATTGGTTATAATTAATTAATAATAATAATAATAATAATAATTAATTATTATAATAAATTAATTATTTCTAAAGAAATGTTGTTAAGAGACGGTTTTACATAATTTTGTATCCCCTCCACTTTCGCTGAATCCTCCACCCTGGAAATGAAATCTTCTTACGCACTTAGTGTTTAACAACCTGCATAGTATGATGTTAAACATTTCTGTAGTGGCTACACTGCTAATGAAAGTAGCTGTTTTAAATAAAGGAAGCAAACACTTGTATATGGTAAATCACTATAGAACTGAACATTCCCACACATGAGCTGTCAGTTGCATGCTCAAATTAAATGTGTTTATTTTGTGTAAAGGTTCTGATTTATCAAAAGCGGAATATTGTATAATATTATAAAATTGTAATAAATATTATGTATTACTGATTTAAATTTCACTCTTGAACTATTGTGTTTTAAAAGAGTTTTAAATGTTTAATTAACTAAATCTTTTCTTTGAAAAGTGTCAACATAACCGTTAAATTTTTTTTGTAGTTAATGATTATGTGCTAAGGTCGCACAAATATTTTTTATGACAGCATATGAATTAGACTGTTAATTACAATACAAAAACAAGAGCTTTCAGTTTGTTCATATCGTATTTCTATAATCACTTTTTTTTTTAATAAGTGTGAGTAGTACCATAAGATTCATAAGTTATAAGAGTGGGGATACGCCACCATGACAGATGTTTAGCGAGGCATGTGGGTGTGGGTCAGTCACAGGGCGATCTCTCTATAAGAGCAACACGCTCACGATGTACTCATTATTATAGCTTTTTAATAAATCGTTTATTATAATTAATAACCATCTAACTGTACACTTACTCACACATATAACATGGCACTGCGGCTTTGAAGAACTAAAGTGCATCAAATATATCGTGGAGTTATTCAGTTTGAATACAGAGTGTGTACGTTGTTTAGTGTAATTGTGAAAATGGCTACTACTGCTGCAGGTACAGGTACGACAACGACGTTTACAACCACGTTTACGTCATTAACGGGCTTGAAACCACCAAGTAGTTTGCAAAAGTTAACTACTGAAGGATGGACAAAGTGGAAACAGCTTTACGAAATATATCGTATTGCATCAGGTAGGCCTACTAATAAAATGGCCGATGATGTACAAGTGGCCGTATTTTTGCATTGCATAGGTGAAGAATGTGTAGACGTGTATAATACGTTGGGATTAACCGACGAAGAAAAAAACAGTTACAATACAGTACTGCAGAAATTTGAAGAGCACTTTGTTCCTATCAAAAATGAGAGTGTTAGTTCGCACGTTTTTCACGAGAAATCAGGAGCCAGGTGAATCGTTTGATGCATATTTGACTGAATTGAAGAAATTAAGTGCGGATTGTAATTTTAGTACTTTGAGAGATCGTTTGATAAGAGATCGCATTGTTGCCGGCATTTTAGACAAACGAGTCAAAGATAGGTTATTACGTGAAAGTGAGTTAGCGTTCGAAAAAAACTGTTAAAATTTGTAAGAGTGCTGAATTATCAGAACAGCATGTTAACAAATTTGAGCCAAAAAAGGAAGTTGCTAGCATAAAAAAGCAGCTGAGTAGTGGCAATTCCAAGACTCACGACGGTGGCGCAGGCAACAACATGAGCAGAGTTCATGAGACACAGATGACATCATCATCTTCTATGACACGAGAGCCGAGTACTTCAAGACAACAGGTGACCGCATGCCAACTGTGCGGATACAATCATCGTTTCAAGAATTGTCCAGCTTTTATGAAGGACTGTATAAACTGTGGTAAGACAGGACATTTTGCAAAAATGTGTAAAAATAAGCGTTCAATAAAAGTTGTAAATGTGGCGTCTGAGGCTGAATGTGAGTATTTTGATGAATTTTTTTGTGACTGGATTAGTGTGGATGCTATCAGTGCACGAGATGAATGGATACAAAAGTAAATATTTTAGATTGTAAGAAAACAGTTGCTTTTAAAATTGACACTGGAGCTCAATGTAATATAATACCTATTGACTTATGTAGAAAATTGAATATAACTGAATGCCTGAAATCTAATGTAATTTTGAAAAATTATAGTCAAGAAAAAATGAAAACTATTGGTAAAGTAAGCTTAAATTGCAAGGTAAGCAATTTTGAACAACGAGTAGAGTTTGAAATTTTTTGATGGTAAAAGTTTACCGGTACCTATTTTAGGTTTAAAGAGTTCCATTGATTTTAATTTGATACAGAGAGTCCAGCCTGGAGACGAAGATATATATGTTGACATTTTAAATGCTTTTTCAGTAAACAAAGCTAATGATATTATAAAGAAATACGAAGATGTTTTTAATGGTTATGGTAGAATAAAAAATTTTCAATATAAAATAGGATTAAATGAAGGAAGTGTAGGTAAAGTAGAACCGTGTAGACATGTTCCTTTTAAATTGATTAATAAATTGAAATATGAAATAAATAGAATGGAAGCTGTTGGTATTATATCAAAAATTAAAAAACCAACTGATTTTTGTAAATTCATTACTAGTTGTTGGTAAAACAGATGGGTCAATAAGAATTTGTTTGGACCCACAATATTTAAATTCTTGCATAAAAAGAGAACATATTCAGCTTCCTACAATTGATGAAATTGCAGCAAAGGTAAAAAAGGCAAAATATTTTACAAAGTTGGATGCAAATAAAGCATTCTGGCAAGTTGAATTGTCAGAAGATAGTAAAGAGTTAACTACTTTTAATACTCCATTTGGGAGATATTATTTTAACAGAATGCCTTATGGTATAAGCTCTAGTCCTGAAGTATTTTATAGAGTTTTAATCAAATTTTTGAAGATATTGAAAATGTAGACATATATGCCGATGATATGTTAATTTGGGCAGAGACTATAGACCAATTATTAATAATTATGGATAAAGTTTTTAAAAGAGCCAGAGAATATGGTATTAAATTTAATGCAGATAAAAGTGCTTTTATTGTAACGAAAGTTAAATATTTAGGTCATATACTTTCCGCAGATGGAATTGAAATTGATACAGAAAAAGTTGAGGCAATTGAAAAAATGCAAATACCAAAAAATAAAAGTGAATTACTAACATTCTTAGGAGCAATAAATTATGTATCAAAGTTTATACCAAATGCTGCACAATTAACTAGTAGTTAAGACAATTAACAAAGAAAGATGTGCCATTTGTGTGGGATACTGCACAGCAAACGTCATTTTTAAAGCTTAAAGAGGCATTATGTAAACCTCCAGTTTTAACATATTTTGAGATAAATAAACCCATAACATTGAGTGTAGATGCTTCCAGTGAGGGACTTGGATGTGTATTGATACAAAATGGAAGACCAGTGGCATATGGTTCCCGTGCTTTAACAGAGACTGAAGTAATGTACAGTCAAATTGAAAAAGAGAGTTTACCAATTGTTTTTGGTTGTCATAAATTCAATCAATATTTGTTTGGTCAAAAATTTATCGTAGAGACTGACCATAATCCACTGATCTCGATCTTTAAAAAACCAATGAATAAAATCCCTCCAAGATTACAAAGGATGAGAATAAGTTTACATAATTTTGATTTAGAACTTAAGTATGTACCAGGGAAAAAATTATTACTTGCTGATCATTTAAGCAGAATTTATTTATTGCTTATATGCTGATCATATAAGCAAAATACTGAGTCCTCTGATGAAGAAAAAATTGAAGCATATGTTATGATGGTTGAGAAAAGTCATAGTGTATCTGATATAAGAATGAATGAATTAAAACATGAAACTAGTAGCGATAAAGAACTGCAAGAAGTTCTAAAATATGTAAAAGATGGCCTGTAAACAAATCATCCGTTTCTGAAACTGTAAAACCATATTTTTCTTTCGAAGAAGAACTTTCAGAGTGTAAGGGTTTATTGTTGAAAAATACTTGTATAGTTATACCAAAATCCATGAGAAAAGTAATGCTTGCAAAATACATTATGCTCATTTTGGTAGTGAAAAATGCAAAATGTTAGCTAGAAAACATTGTTTTGGCCAGGTATGTCGAAGCAAATTGATGACTTGGTAAGCAGTTGTGATATTTGTTGTAGTTATCAAAGGGATAATAGTAAAGAACCAATGATTGAAAAACCAATACCTAAAAATCCTTGGGAAATTGTAGCTTCTGATATTTTTTATTTACTTGGTAAAAGGTTTATAATTGTAGTAGATACGTATAGTAAATTCGTTCATTTGCAACATTTAAGTGATTTAAGCACAGAGTCTACTATACAGTCTTTAAAGGAGTTTTTTGCACGATATGGGGTACCTAAAGTTTTATATTCAGATTCAGGTACTCAATACACGAGTTTGAAATTTAAAAAAATTTTCAGATCAATGGGATTTTAAACATGTGATAACTACTCCAAAACATCACCAGTCAAATGGTTTAGCAGAGAGACATATACAGACTCTCAGACATATTTTGAAAAAAATTATTCAGGAAGGAAAAGATAAAGAAATGGCTCTGTTACAATTAAGAAATATGCCTATTGATAATAGTGGCATTACGCCAGCGGAATTGATGTATGGTAGGAAAGTAAGAAATATAATACCAAATTCAAATGAAGGCAAAGTAGAGTCAAATAAATTTAGTACTATTTTGCAAGAATGTCAAAATAAACAAAAGTTCTATTATAATAAAGGTTCGAAAGCTCTTAAAGAATTTAATGTGGGAGATAAAGTTAAACTTCACGATGAAGGAAACGAAACCTTACCTCATCAAAGTGGTATTATTATTGAAAAACATCAAAATCCTAGATCTTATAAAGTAAAAACAGAGCAAAATACTATTGTAGCATGTAATCGAAAAGATCTATCCAAAGGTACACAATTTAATGAAATCCACTATGGTTTAGATATACCATTTGAAGAGCCCACGCAAAGAAGAGGTTCGAACAATACAAGTACTGTAAATAATAATGTGAATCATGCAAATAATATCTGTAATAATAATCCTATTGTTAATGTGACTGCAAATGATGCTCCGGTAATTATGACTAGATCAGGTCATACGATAAAGAAACCAGAGTACCTAAAAGGTTATGTATTGTCACCGGACAAAAGGCTTGCCGCATGACAAATGGCGCCAATCGTACACTCTAGTGTTTTTGGTGGCCCTAAAAAGGACCATGTGGTGAGAGCGCTGAAGTTGATGGTGCCGCGCTGAGATGTTCGGCGGCTGCGCCCACTGTTCATGGTGTACTGCAGTCCTCCTCTTCTTCCGGCATCGGTTTTAGAGTCGATTGCTGGCCCAGCAAATTCCATCGCTGGCGCGGAACTGGAGGGCGAAGACGCAAGAACGCCGGTTCTATTCTTCGGCCGTTCCTTCCGGCTGACTCCGCGTCGATGTCGTCCGAGAGAGAAGAGATGAAGTGCGTCCGATGGCGTGGCATTGAAGAGTGCTCAAAATTTTCTGCCAGCCAGGGTTTTATGGACTAACCGGGATCACTGATTGGCTCGCTCCGAACACGTAGTTGCTCACGTCTCGGCTGCTGATCCCCGATTGCCTCGCTGTGTCCGCCGCTGGTACCGGAGAGCAGATGTTCGAATACCGCTGCCGTCACAGTATGTTTAATAAATGTTATGTAATATTATTGTAATTTAATTTTGAAAAACTAGAAAAGGGGAGATGTTGTGAGTAGTACCATAAGATTCATAAGTTATAAGAGTGGGGATATGCCACCATGACAGATGTATAGCAAGGCATGTGGGTCAGTCACAGGGCGATCTCTATAAGAGCAACACGCTCACGATGTACTCATTATTATAGCTGTTTAATAAATCGTTTACTATAATTAATAACCATCTAACTGTAAATTTATTCACACATATAACAATAAGATATTTTACATGTAATGCCTTGTGTAAATATTAAAATTTTTAGTTAACATATGTCTATTGGAAAACTCTTTATGCCACCAGAAAAAGCTTACTAACTGGGGAATTCACATATGTTGTAAGCGTTTAGGGAACATAATGATGGGAAAGTTCTGCATCCAACTGTGCCACACCCACATACTGGATTGTCAGGTGGGCACCATTTACCACCACACTGGGCTCTGGACTGCTGAGGAAGTGCAACAATACACAGGCAAACTGAAACAAATGAAAAGTGTTAATGACTCTTACTTCCTACATTCATTATTATAATGCATACTTCATGATGGCCTCACAACAATGAAAGCCCCACATTTAAGCCTAAATTTTTATAGTTTTAAGGTGCTATTTTTGAAGTTTTATTTTTCTTAGAGCGTAAGGATTGGTGAACCTTCAATTTTTTAATGCTTCATTTTTAAAAGCATAAATTGTTGAGTTTGAAGTTTTAAAGCATTCAGTTTGTTTAAAGCCTAATTTTCAGAGCTTTGCTCTCAAGACTCAGTTCTTATAACATCAATCTCAGAAGCCTCAGTTGTTTGGCAATTAAATTAAATTTACTTTTCAATTTTTTTGTGGACATAAATAGAAATAAAAATACCCATATCAATTAATGCTTCTTTGAAATTACGCTAAAGAGTGTGATTAAACAAAAAATTTAGTATAGAAATATTAGACTAAAATAAAGAAAAAGCTTGAAAGATTTTAGGAAGTGAACTCTGAATTTTGACTTTCAATTCTATGTCATGTATCCATACTAAACAAACTTATTAATACACACATATTTTACTACTTTAATTTTAAATACATAATTTCTTGTACATTTTATTTAATTAATTTGTCAATGTACTCAGATGGTTGCTAGTGTTCTAAGGCGTTTCTCTGTGTATTCACTTTTGTTATTTAAGTAGAAAATAAATCATAATTTATTAATTTTTAAATATCACTATAATATTGACGACTCGGAACACTAAGTTTTTTATAAGTAAAAACGTAAAGTTTTACCTTACAGCCTAAACCGGCTTTCACCTATAGAAGGCTTCATCAGAGGCTGTCGTTAGTAGCGCTGCTCGTCTTGTTGTTGGTGACGAGATAGTGTTTCGAAAGATTGAAGCTGTGTGTGTGTGGTGAGATGTGTTCGAATAATGCGTGCGATTTGAATTGTGTCTGTTCGTTTAGGATGTCGTTTTTATTTGTTTTTGTGTGTTTGTATATTT
The DNA here is from genome assembly GCA_034769895.1 of Magicicada septendecula. NCBI lineage: Eukaryota > Metazoa > Arthropoda > Insecta > Hemiptera > Cicadidae > Magicicada > Magicicada septendecula. The sequence continues at coordinate 299,758,973 of CM068373.1, read as the reverse complement.
CTAATTGTTCTAGAGTGTCTAGTTTTCGGCCTTTTGTGTGTACGTGTAGTATGTTCATGTTATTGTCGATGTTTTTATATGTGTGGTTTGCTTCAATGAGGTGGTTTTCGAAGGTAGATTCTGTAGTGGTGTGGAGTGCTTTTGTGTGTTCAATGTATCTCTGTTTGAAGCTACGTCCTGTCTGGCCTATGTAGAATTTACTGCAATTTGAACAATTTAGTTTATATACACCGGGTAGATCGAATTTGTTTTGTGCTTTGGGCATGCGTTTTGATAGTGTGTGATTTATTAATTTTTATAAATGAAAAGAAATGTTGCAGATGTTAAATACATATTGGAACGAAACCTTGCACAAGAATGATTAATCAATATTGTAGAATTCCTTTTTCTTGCGTATAAGCATGTATACACGATACATTTGTTCAACTTTGTTAATTAGGCATAAGTGTTATATTAGATTTAGGTTTGTGAAGTGAGACACCTTGAATTGTTCATAATTTGCCTCTCTATAGATACATACGTGCGTGAGTGGAAATAAATTAAAGAGAATAACTCTGTTATTTGTTAATGTATCGAAATGAAACTTTGACAGATCATAAATCATATTTGACAATACAACTTTCTAATGTCATATGAACAGTAACATATTATATTTTTTTTATACTGTTTAATACATTGAATATTTTAATAAGGTCGTAAAATCTGCAGATAAAAATCAAACATGATTTAATGTTATTGTGCAAAAAAAGCCTATACCAGAGCTTTTAATTATAACATCTTTCTCTATTAAATAGAAAGAAGTTACAACCAAACTGAATTTCAATGTGTCACTCAGATCTCGAGTCTGTGCGGTGAGGTCTAGGAATCGACCACACCAGACGTGGGTTCTGTGTAACATCCCCATGTCAATTATAATGAACTTCAGTGTCATGTTGAACTGAATCTTTCTTATAATTTTCAAATACCAGACCAAGATCAACACACAATTTAAAGCCCTATATTACTGTAATAATAATAATAATAATAATACGGGTTGTTGCCATATGTGAGTGGAAGGTGTCCGCTTAGGTAAGTTATATCTCATCCGAAGTTATAAGTTTAGTATAAGTGAGAGCACTTCAAGACTGTGATAGGTACAAGTTCAGTACACTCGAATAATTAATTACTAAACGCATAAAAAATATTTAATTAATTAAATAATTAATTACTGACCCCTGAGGTAATATAATTAACTAAACATTTACCAAATCTAATGAACAAACGTGTGAAGTTAAGGGAACCACCACTGGACTGGAGTAATACTGAATTTAGGATCAACACATGTAATTATAAGGAGATGAATGTAATGTGGCTCATCCATATTAAAAATATCGGTATGGAGAACCATACATGACTTCCATATTCTAAGATTTATATTTAAAATCATTTTCAGCCAAACAGCCAGGCTGTGTCTTACCTGCCTTTTTATTGCTGTATTAAATGAAAAATATTATATTACATTAAAATGAAAAAATTATAATTTTATTGCCTGGCAACAAAATTATTTTATTTTTAACAATTACCATTGTTTCAAAAAGTTTAAATAAATTTTCAAGTACTTTACTCTTGTTAAAACGTAAAAGGTTGCAGGTAAACTACCCCTTCCCCTTAACCGATCTTCACCAAAATCGAAAGTCATTGAGACCTCTACAATTCAGGGACGTATGCAAAAAATTATTTGATTCTGTTTGAATTTGCGGCTGTTATCGTTTGCCATAGAAAATACGCTTGATAAAAAAACGTTGCAGGTAAACTACCCCTTCCCCTTAACCGATCTTCACCAAAAACAATAGGTCTTGAGTACTCTACAAATCAGGGCTGTATGCAAAACATTATTTGATTCTGTTTGAATTTGCGGCTGTTATCGTTTGCCATAGAAAATACCCTTGTTAAAAACACGTTGCAGGTAAACTACCCCTTTCCCTCAACGATCTTCACCAAAAACAATAGGTCTTGAGAACTCTACAATTTAGGGCTGTATGCAAATAATCTTTTGATTCTGTTTGAATTTGCGGCTGTTATCGTTTGCCATAGGAAATACCCTTGTTAAAACATAAAACGTTACAGGTAAACTACCCCTTTCCCTTAACCGATCTTCACCAAAAACAATAGGTCTTGAGTACTCTACAAATCAGGGCTGTATGCAAAACATTATTTGATTCTGTTTGAATTTGCGGCTGTTATCGTTTGCCAAACAAACAAAATTACCCTTGCTAAAAAAAAAACGTTGCAGGTAAACTACCCCTTTCCCTCAACCGATCTTCACCAAAAACAATAGGTCGCGAGTACTCTGCAAATCAGGGCTGCATGCAAAAAATTATTTGATTCTGTTTGAATTTGCGGCAGTTATCGTTTGCCATAGAAAAAAAATCTACAGACAGACACACAGACAGACAGACACACACACAGACACTTTTCGGAAAACGACTTTTTTTCATGTTTTGAGTGTAGTAGAATCAGAATCTGCAATAATCTCGAACACGATTTTTTTTGCCATCACCATACTTCCATTCCTTAAGGAATATGGAAGTAAAATATCGGTATGGAGAACCATACATGACTTCCATATTCTAAGATTTATATTTAAAATCATTTTCACCCAAACAGCCAGGCTGTGTCTTACCTGCCTTTTTATTGCTGTATTAAATGAAAAATATTATATTACATTAAAATGAAAAAATTATAATTTTATTGCCTGGCAACAAAATTATTTTATTTTTAACAATTACCATTGTTTCAAAAAGTTTAAATAAATTTTCAAGTACTTTACTCTTGTTAAAACGTAAAAGGTTGCAGGTAAACTACCCCTTCCCCTTAACCGATCTTCACCAAAATCGAAAGTCATTGAGACCTCTACAATTCAGGGACGTATGCAAAAAATTATTTGATTCTGTTTGAATTTGCGGCTGTTATCGTTTGCCATAGAAAATAGGCTTGATAAAAAAACGTTGCAGGTAAACTACCCCTTCCCCTTAACCGAACTTCACCAAAAACAATAGATCTTGAGAACTCTACAAATCAGGGCTGTATGCAAATAATCTTTTGATTCTGTTTGAATTTGCGGCTGTTATCGTTTGCCATAGGTAATACCCTTGTTAAAACATAAAACGTTACAGGTAAACTACCCCTTTCCCTTAACCGATCTTCACCAAAATCAACAGATCTTGAGAACTCTACAACTCAGGGCTGTATGCGAAACATTATTTGATTCTGTTTGAATTTGCGGCTGTTATCGTTTGCCGAACAAACAAAATTACCCTTGCTAAAAAAAAACCGTTGCAGGTAAACTACCCCTTTCCCTCAACCGATCTTCACCAAAAACAATAGGTTGCGAGTACTCTGCAAATCAGGGCTGCATGCAAAAAATTATTTGATTCTGTTTGAATTTGCGGCAGTTATCGTTTGCCATAGAAAAAAAATCTACAGACAGACAGACACACAGACAGACAGACACTTTTCGGAAAACGACTTTTTTTCATGTTTTGAGTGTAGTAGAATCAGAATCTGCAATAATCTCGAACACGATTTTTTTTGCCATCACCATACTTCCATTCCTTAAGGAATATGGAAGTAAAATGGTGGACTTTGAATGATAAGTAAATAAACTATTTACACAAAATACAAAAATATCGGTATGGAGAACCATACATGACTTCCATATTCTAAGATTTATATTTAAAATCATTTTCAGCCAAACAGCCAGGCTGTGCCTTACCTGCCTTTTTATTGCTGTATTAAATGAAAAATATTATATTACATTAAAATGAAAAAATTATAATTTTATTGCCTGGCAACAAAATTATTTTATTTTTAACAATTACCATTGTTTCAAAAAGTTTAAATAAATTTTCAAGTACTTTACTCTTGTTAAAACGTATAAGGTTGCAGGTAAACTACCCCTTCCCCTTAACCGATCTTCACCAAAATCGAAAGTCATTGAGACCTCTACAATTCAGGGACGTATGCAAAAAATTATTTGATTCTGTTTGAATTTGCGGCTGTTATCGTTTGCCATAGAAAATACGCTTGATAAAAAAACGTTGCAGGTAAACTACCTCTTCCCCTTAACCGATCTTCACCAAAAACAATAGGTCTTGAGTACTCTACAAATCAGGACTGTATGCAAAACATTATTTGATTCTGTTTGAATTTGCGGCTGTTATCGTTTGCCATAGAAAATACCCTTGTTAAAAAAACGTTGCAGGTAAACTACCCCTTTCCCTCAACCGATCTTCACCAAAAACAATAGGTCTTGAGAAATCTACAATTCAGGGCTGTATGCGAAACATTATTTGATTCTGTTTGAATTTGCGGCTGTTATCGTTTGCCAAAAAAAAAAAAATTTCCCTTGATAAAAAAAAGCGTTGCAGGTAAACTACCCCTTCCCCTCAACCGATCTTCACCAAAAACAATAGGTCGCGAGTACTCTACAAATCAGGGCTGTATGCAAAAAATTATTTGATTCTGTTTGAATTTGCGGCAGTTGTCGTTTGCCATAGAAAATACGCATGATAAAAAACGTTGCTGGTAAACTACCCCTTCCCCTCAACCGATCTTCACCAAAAACAATAGGTCTTGAGTACTCTACAAATCAGGGCTGTATGCAGAAAATTATTTGATTCTGTTTGAATTTGCGGCTGTTATCGTTTGCCATAGAAAATACCCTTGCTAAAAAAACGTTGTAGGTAAACTACCCCTTTCCCTTAACCGATCTTCACCAAAAACAAAAGGTATTGAGAACTCTACAATTTAGGGCTGTATGCAAATAATCTTTTCATTCTGTTTGAATTTGCGGCTGTTATCGTTTGCCATAGGAAATACCCTTGTTAAAACATAAAACGTTACAGGTAAACTACCCCTTTCCCTTAACCGATCTTCACCAAAAACAATAGGTCTTGAGAACTCTACAATTCAGGGCTGTATGCGAAACATTATTTGATTCTGTTTGAATTTGCGGCTGTTATCGTTTGCCAAACAAACAAAATTACCCTTGCTAAAAAAAAACCGTTGCAGGTAAACTACCCCTTTCCCTCAACCGATCTTCACCAAAAACAATAGGTCGCGAGAACTCTGCAAAACCGGGCTGTATGCAAAAAATTATTTGATTCTGTTTGAATTTGCGGCAGTTATCGTTTGCCATAGAAAAAAAATCTACAGACAGACAGACAGACAGACAGACACACAGACAGACAGACACACAGACAGACACACAGACACTTTTCGGAAAACGACTTTTTTTCATGTTTTGAGTGTAGTAGAATCAGAATCTGCAATAATCTCGAACACGATTTTTTTTGCCATCACCATACTTCCATTCCTTAAGGAATATGGAAGTAAAAATTACCATTTCTTCTCAAAGGCGAGACTGATGACCATATCAGTGTAATTGTAAAGTTTCATTGTTTGTGGCCCATAAAATATGAAGGTTTGAAATTTTGTGTAGTACTTTCTTTACTAGAAAAGGAATCTAAAGGCATATGTTTATGTAAACGCCTAAGGATTTGTTTTGATAGCAGACACATGAGGTATGTTCAAAATAAGGCTGAACTTTTCGAATATGTCCAAAACCGGTACATAGAACTTGCAAAGCGACTTTTTAACAAGAAACTATCAGGTACCTCGTTCTGCTGTGACCTTCAAACTTTGAGGTATATCCATTAAAGTGCACAAGCTGTAATAATGAAGACAGAGTGATAATGTAGCAGTGTGTGAGTGCACAAAATTACTGGTAAATTACAGAGAAAGCTTACAGAGACATTTCAACTGCCTAACTAAGGACTGCATTAGCTGAATCAGTGCTACAAGTGCTTAAAGCGGTTTCTAAAGAATTCCAAATTTCAGACGGTGAATGTCCTTAAGCCATGTTGATGATCAGTGCCAACAGAATTTAAGTTTTGACTTGGATAACTGTCCGTCATTGTTTAACTGACACATGCATTAATGGGAAAGTGGGTGTCAGCATAAGGTCTTGCTGTAGAATTCTGATCAAAAAACTTCAAATGCATCCATAGTGCCAGTTTTGTAATTCAGATGAGAATTCATAGGTAATTTGTTTTCCATGCAGTAGCTGATAATATGCTTTTGACTTTACTCATAATGTTGACTGATCATGCATTTCATGAAACAAGTGATTGTTAATATTAGTAACAAATTGCTGACACTATAAAACCACAATTCATCATAATGTGTTCTGTACTTACTTACTACAGACATTGTCAGTTGCAACGCAATTGTATAAAACCCGGATAATTTGTGACCATCGTGAGAATTTGAATCTGGTCAGTTGCAATCAATTGGATTTTAATGTTACCGTTATAATTTATTCATTCCTAGCCTATCCTAACCCAACCTAACCTAACTGACGTGACCTATCGTAAACTAACGTAACAAAAATGGTGAAATAAAGAAGTTATTCGCACAAATGAATAGTTGTAGAATTGAAATCTTATCAAAGTTCAGACAAGGAATGTTTTTAAATGACAGATTCGGTCAGTAACTGAAAGTGTGGAGCGCAGTTGACTGTAAGAATAGGTAAAATGTCCAATCACAACTGACCAAGACTACAACAGACAGACCGTTTGTTGTAATGTTCATATTTTCCAGGTGGTTTGTGGGGAGCTAAGCACGGGCAACAAAACCTTGGTACGTCAGGGGACTTTCCTTACTCCATTTCAAGTTTATATAAAGATAAAGACAGCAAACTCAAAAATGGTCAATAACTTTGTCCAATAAAACTATAACTAAAGTATTATAGGAAAGTAAAAATAAAACAAAAGGTTAAATGACGTGATTGAAGAAAGTCAAATTAAGTAAGTATGCCAATTAAATTAAGAAAAAACAGGACTGAATTAAATACAAACATCTATTCAGTAAAGGTGATACTACTGTCAACCTGTTGGGCAGCTTATTAAGGAAAGAAAATGTGATGAACTTACCGAAGAATGCAGTGAGTACACTAAAATACTTCATGTTGTGCTTACTGGTAGAACAGTTCTACCTAGCAAAATTTCATATGCACTTATATATTTATATATATATATTGTAAAGAAATTAGATTACAAGCGAGTCCTTCTTAATTCAGCCCCACGTTGGAGTCGTCAATTTGTAATGTAACTATCAAGTTCAAGGGTGACAAGTATATGAGTACAAGTACACGAGTATACTAGTATGTGAGGGTGTGTACTGGGGTTCAATCCAGTCTCACTTTGGGTTGCGTCAGTGACGAAAAGCCTTCTCTACGTTTTTTAATGATTTATTTATTAATGAATATATCCTTTGATTGGGACCGATGAAACCTCCTGAAAATATGTTATTAGACAAATATAATTATAATAATGTTTTTTCTTACTTATAATCATACTACGATATAGATCTAACTTAGTATTCAGTAGTTGGGTAATATTAACGATATGTATAGTGTATTGACTGAAAGTAATGAGTATTCTTGTCAACCCTAGTCACTCAACGTCAGGAAATTCTATTCAAAGTTTGCACTGAAAACACGCTAGTTCTGCGATCTCCCGTTCCACCAGCTGTAAGTATTAGCGCTGTCACTTGTAATAAGCGTATTTATAGGTTAGTCTTGCATCGGGTTTGAAATAACCTTTAATGGTAAATTATTATCCCCACTACTTATAGTATCTATTCTGCAATAACTTCAAATATTATCTCATACAATCAAAATCCTTTATTAATTTTATCTATTAATTCACGGTACCCGTGATTTCCAAAATAACAATATAATCAAATCGATTACACCAAAATATATCGATCATCAATCAATCCAATTCCATAGACTTATACAAAATGAAAAATAATAATACATAGTTCTTATCCCAGGGTTCGTAAAGTTCTTGGAACCATTAGTAAGGCCAGGTAAAATGCATAATTAAGGTTACTCAAGTATTACAAACAAAATTATTTACTCTAAATATAGTGAAATTAAAATAGGTTTTTTTTTTTTTTTACCGAAACGACGAAAACTTTGACTGGCGGTGGACGTTTGTAAACAGTTGCCAAGATTCAGCTTATCTCATCTTCATCCAGTGAAAATTGCTCTGGTTTTCAATAAAATTGATGGTAGCGTGTACTGGTAAACTCTCAGGAAATCTTCGGACTTCTGTTCTTCTACTCTGATCTGGATAATTGTCGGTCCCAGTGAAATGAAAATAGAATCCCAGCTTCTTCTTCTGCCAGTGACGGTTAATCTTGCCAAACTTAGTCTTCTTGTATTTTCAATAATTCCGTTAGTCCGGGCTTTAATTCTCTTAACTGACCTTCTGTTTATAGAATGAATTGGTTTAACACCGAATCAGCGGAATTATTTGGTGAATGAGGTGAGAGGTTTTCAATTCTTTTTAATTGTATTCAGTGACAATTTGGAAGGTTATTTAATTTTATTACTCATTGGTATTATGATAAACGTATGTTTTAAAGAAGGTTTTTTAATTTTGATTCATTTTTTTCCAAATTTATCATTCAATTTTTTATTAAATATATCGGTCCATCTCAACCTAATAGCTTGTAACAATCAGCACGAATCATTCCAAATCAACAACTTCTGTACATTTCAGTTGCCTTAACAACCACGTTTTCTAAATATCCTTGAGCCGGCATTATAGAATATTACTACTCTTTTCCAATAAAATACTCCATGCTTGGATTAATATTAAATTACCTAAAATTCTCCCCTAACCTTCCTTCTTAAACAGTGAATGTTTTACCAGAGTTTCGTTGGACTGGACTCCTTAAAAAGGTATTAATTTCTTTCACTAATATGGAATTTAGGCCTATAGCTTTTCTTACAACCGTTATAACATTATTTGGTTTTTAACTTAATTTTCTTTTACCTGACCTACTGTACAATTAATTATTGGTTAATATTTAATTACATTAATTTTAACTTTCTGGTGGTTACTTTATTACATCAATTAACTGGTTCTGGAACCCTTCATTAATTTATAATATAATTGTCAGAACTACTTGTCAAACATGAAACACTGATCACCCTCCTGGCCAAGTTTACAAACATTAATTAAAACAACAGTATTATTCAACTTTATACAATACTTAGAACTTAGTATAATGCCTAACACTGGTAACTATACTTGATTGTCTAAAGACAAATTTAACATAAATACAACCATAATCTTTGATGAAGTATTTCTATTAAGCAACATCAGTTCATTTTTACCATACTCAAAATATAACATAAATATTCTGTAAACCTCAACATGTTACAGTATAAAAACAAGCATTTTATTACATTTAACTATTCATTGGTCTGGTTCTTTTATATTTAACATTAGTCATTGCCTCTTTTGACTTGAGGTACTTCTCAGATATATTAACTACTGAGCAACCTTAATTCAGGGTATGGTCCTTGACCATGTTTCATTCAATTTTTTATGTAACGTTGGGGACCTCAACTCTGTTACGTTACATAACACCCCCCCTTCGAAAGAAGTTTATTTTGTATAAACAAAGTTTAGTAAGAAATAAACGCACAACTTGTATCTGACCAATTGGTTCCACTATTCATAATACTTTTTTATTTCAGAATTATCCGTTATATTACTCTTATTTCTTCGTTCCTTCTTAAAATTAATTATTTCCCAAGTTTAAATCTTATTTCTATAATCATTCTTGTGACATTCTTTATTAATTATACATTTTGGATCTGGTTTTATTTAATTCTCTATATTTATTTGTGAGTTTTCCCTCTAATATTTAATTTTCCTAAACCTCCCTAACATTATAACTGGAATCGAATCGGTGGTGCTCTATCGGCTAACCAATTACCATCGTCCGTTACATACTTTCTGGGATCAGAGGAAAATCATCTCTGCCCAATTAAATGATTGCTGGAATATTCTTCAGTCAATCTTCATTAATAAACCTCGCAAGGTAGTCATCATGTGACCTTCAATAAAATAATAAATAATAATCATACTCTAGGGATTATTCACTGTACTTTAACTCAGATCATATTATTTCTTCATATTAATTCTTCCTTCTATTATACACTTTTCCTCTCCAATACTTGGCTATTTTATTGACATTTATTAATTGGTTTTTTACGGATAATTCTTAAATATATATTTTTTCTTTTGTTGTGATCCTTTTGACGGTTCCATTTTGGCTTCTTCATTCTCTTATCTTCCTTGGCTCATATTCCTTTATTACCAATACAGCTGGCTATGAGATTTTGGTTAGTATTATACATTACATTATGTAATTATATTCTTCTGGCACAATCATTATTATTCCTTTTACATTCTAAATTACATTTCTTACTATTATATTACATCAGATAAACTCATTTTGTTTTTTGGTTTTGATGATTTTTATTAGGTTTAATCAGTGTTATTTTTTTTTTTCTTTTATATTAGTTTAAAATAATTTCTTCTAAATTATATAGTAAGGTGTTCTTACTTATTTTTGAATTTGGTTGTTTTTATTAAATCACATTGTTCCTGAATAAATTAAATAAGTTGTCCTTACGTCTTTTAGAATTTGGTTGTTTTTATTTACAATGGGTTGCTTGGTCCTGTATCCATAAAATCCGTCCCTTTTCTTTATATTCTGTTTGGAGTCTGTTTAACCGTGGTCCATTTTTTCCTCTGTACTGATTGTTTGGATTTCTTTAGTGCATAGAGTTATTTCTGTCCTGGTGACATATCTCACTATTGTGCAGTTCTTGCCTCTTGTCACTATAAAATTGTCATTTATATTCAAGTTCATTATCGTCCTTTGAACTGATTCTTCTGTACTGTTTCTTAATGGTTCATACATAAATTCCATAAGTTCTCCATGCTCCTTAGTTAGTTTTGGTCTTTTTGGTCCTTCTAGTCCATCTGGGAATTCAAGTGTGTTTCGTTTAAAGTTTCTCACTTGCCTTACTTCTCTGTTTTCCGTAATTGGTATATTATGTAGCTGAACCAATCCCCTTTTTATCATCTCCAATCTTTCCCGTGTATTTATTAATTTCCTTTTACAAATATGTCTTATTCTCACTGTCTTCATTTCATCCTGAACCCGTTCTATTCTTCCGGTTATATTAATTGGTATCCCGTCAAATTTTTCTTGGATCTTCGCTTGTAGGTTTCTTGTTTGAGTAATTTTGGTCTCTACTTCCACTCTGAGTTGCATGATGGGTTCATCTGTCTTTTCCAGATCCACCTTAATTTCATTTATTTGCTGTCTTACCTCCACTTCATAGCTATCAACTCCTTTGCTCCGTTTTTCATTGACAATTATAATACTTCCATTGATGGCTTCCCTCAACACTAGGCCTTGTTCATTGATGATTTGCCGCAACTCCTTATTATGGTTTTCAATTTTCTCATCCATTTGTTTAGTATTCTCCAGAATCTGCCTCAAGCTCTCATCATTCCTGTCAAACCTTTTATTAATTTGGTTTAAGCTTTCATTTATCAGCCGGTTATTCTCATCATTTTCCTCTTTATTTCTGTCAAACTTCTCGTTCATTAATTTGATCAAATTCTCACTCAAAATTTCGTTTTGTTTCTTTGAGTTTTCGTTGATACTGTCTATTTTTTCATTAGTTTGTCTATTATCTTCTTTGATACTGTCTATTTTTTCATTAGTTTGTCTATTTTGTTCCTCCATTCGTTTATAATTTTCATCATTAGCTTCCTTCTGTTTCTTGGAATCTTCTTTAATTAATTCCCATAGTTTTAATAAATCCATATCACCTCTGGCTTCCTCTTTATCTGGTTGGTCCCCTTGGGCATCCTCTTCAACTATTTCCTTCTCTGTGATAATTGCTTCAGTTTCTTCTTTATCACTCATTGTTTGTTCCATTTCATTGTCCGTAAATGTTTCTATCTCTCGTTCCTGTCCACCTTCTTCCTTCTCCTTCTCTTCTGCCCTCTTCTTCGATGTGCCTCTGGTATTATGCATTCCTGTGCCTCTAATGGTTGCCTGCTCAAGTTAAGTGATAATTAGTATGATTTTTTCACTTAACTAAAGCCCACTCGTTGAGCGCCAATTTGTAAAGAAATTAGATTACAAGCGAGTCCTTCTTAATTCAGCCCCACGTTGGAGTCGTCAATTTGTAATGTAACTATTAAGTTCAAGGGTGACAAGTATATGAGTACAAGTACACGAGTATACTAGTATGTGAGGGTGTGTACTGGGGTTCAATCCAGTCTCACTTTGGGTTGCGTCAGTGACGAAAAGCCTTCTCTACTTTTTTAATGATTTATTTATTAATGAATATATCCTTTGATTGGGACCGATGAAACCTCCTGAAAATATGTTATTAGACAAATATAATTATAATAATGTTTTTTCTTACTTATAATCGTACTACGATATAGATCTAACTTAGTATTCAGTAGTTGGGTAATATTAACGATATGTATAGTGTATTGACTGAAAGTAATGAGTATTCTTGTCAACCCTAGTCACTCAACGTCAGGAAATTCTATTCAAAGTTTGCACTGAAAACACGCTAGTTCTGCGATCTCCCGTTCCACCAGCTGTAAGTATTAGCGCTGTCACTTGTAATAAGCGTATTTATAGGTTAGTCTTGCATCGGGTTTGAAATAACCTTTAATGGGAAATTATTATCCCCACTACTTATATTATCTATTCTGCAATAACTTCAAATATTATCTCATACAATCAAAATCCTTTATTAATTTTATCTATTAATTCACGGTACCCGTGATTTCCAAAATAACAATATAATCAAATCGATTACACCAAAATATATCGATCATCAATCAATCCAATTCCATAGACTTATACAAAATGAAAAATAATAATACATAGTTCTTATCCCAGGGTTCGTAAAGTTCTTGGAACCATTAGTAAGGCCAGGTAAAATGCATAATTAAGGTTACTCAAGTATTACAAACAAAATTATTTACTCTAAATATAGTGAAATTAAAATAGGTTGTTTTTTTTTTACCGAAATGACGAAAACTTTGACTGGCGGTGGACGTTTGTAAACAGTTGCCAAGATTCAGCTTATCTCATCTTCATCCAGTGAAAATTGCTCTGGTTTTCAATAAAATTGATGGTAGCGTGTACTGGTAAACTCTCAGGAAATCTTCGGACTTCTGTTCTTCTACTCTGATCTTAATAATTGTCGGTCCCAGTGAAATGAAAATAGAATCCCAGCTTCTTCTTCTGCCAGTGACGGTTAACTTTGCCAAACTTAGTCTTCTTGTATTTTCAATAATTCCGTTAGTCCGGGCTTTAATTCTCTTAACTGATCTTCTGTTTATAGAATGAATTGGTTTAACACTGAATCCAGCGGAATTATTTGGTGAATGAGGTGAGAGGTTTTCAATTCTTTTTAATTGTATTCAGTGACAATTTGGAAGGTTATTTAATTTTATTACTCATTGGTATTATGATAAACGTATGTTTTAAAGAAGGTTTTTTAATTTTGATTCATTTTTTTCCAAATTTATCATTCAATTTTTTATTAAATATATCGGTCCATCTCAACCTAATAGCTTGTAACAATCAGCACGAATCATTCCAAATCAACAACTTCTGTACATTTCAGTTGCCTTAACAACCACGTTTTCTAAATATCCTTGAGCCGGCATTATAGAATATTACTACTCTTTTCCAATAAAATACTCCATGCTTGGATTAATATTAAATTACCTAAAATTCTCCCCTAACCTTCCTTCTTAAACAGTGAATGTTTTACCAGAGTTTCGTTGGACTGGACTCCTTAAAAAGGTATTAATTTCCTTTCACTAATATGGAATTTAGGCCTATAGCTTTTCTTACAACCGTTATAACATTATTTGGTTTTTTAACTTAATTTTCTTTTACCTGACCTACTGTACAATTAATTATTGGTTAATATTTAATTACATTAATTTTAACTTTCTGGTGGTTACTTTATTACATCAATTAACTGGTTCTGGAACCCTTCATTAATTTATAATATAATTGTCAGAACTACTTGTCAAACATGAAACACTGATCACCCTCCTGGCCAAGTTTACAAACATTAATTAAAACAACAGTATTATTCAACTTTATACAATACTTAGAACTTAGTATAATGCCTAACACTGGTAACTATACTTGATTGTCTAAAGACAAATTTAACATAAATACAACCATAATCTTTGATGAAGTATTTCTATTAAGCAACATCAGTTCATTTTTACCATACTCAAAATATAACATAAATATTCTGTAAACCTCAACATGTTACAGTATAAAAACAAGCATTTTATTACATTTAACTATTCATTGGTCTGGTTCTTTTATATTGTAATTAGACGAAACTTCCTCTCCTTAAAGTCCCGCGTTGGGTTCGTCAATTTGTAATAAGACGATGTGTCCGTCTATAATTTATGGTTTAAATATTATTATTATTAAATTGTCTCAGGGTTCTTTTACTGTTAATTGGGTCTTGCTCTCGGCTAATCGTGATTGTTCAATATCAAATTTTATTATTATTTTATACCGTTTAGTGACTTATTCCCCTCAATTCAACCTATTGTTGAATCCAGGATTGAATAACTCGGTACTTACTCTTTTTCGTCGTATTAACTGTCTGTTTAAATACTTTAATTTTGTATGTTATATTTACTGTTAAAATTCTTTCACTTGACGTTCCGTTGACTCTTTGTAGATCAGCTGTCGTGAGGAGATCAGTTGTTTCTTCCTATACACTAACATACACAAACACAGATATGGTACACATAACAACTCATATATATTATTATTGTATCAGATTGTAAGTATGTTGATCTGAACGGTTGTAAACAAAACAAGGAATCATTCAATTTGAATAATTCGCATTCTCAGTAAGGTACCAACCGCCTCGTTTTTCTCCTCTAAGCTGTAATTTTACTGTTACAAATAAAGTCAACTCTTTCACTGGTAAAAAACAATAATGGCAATTTATTCAAATAACACACAGTGAAATTCAATACAATAAGGAGTTTTGTCCTTCTTTTTAGTTAACAATAAATACTTTTAAAGTAAACATGAACTCTAAAACAAATGATGAGCTCTAGTTGGCATGACTGCCTCTGATTAGTAATACAATGTGGTTTGACAAATTTATAGGTTATGTCGGATTGTTCGACTTGAAAATTTAATAATGATGATAATAACAAAAGTAGTAGGTTCTTTTAAACTGCAAAATACACCTTGGAATAATAGCTATGGTTAGAGTCAACATAAAAATAAAAATTCAATGATTATTAATGAAAAAACATAAAATATGAACCACCGTTCATAGTTAGGCACATGCTTCATACATAGTTTAGTGCAACATTATTTGGTTAAAAGTAGTGAATTATTTATTAATAATTAATAGTGATTGTTATAATCCATTATCATGTACTACAATCATCTATGAAATTGGATACTCCCATTTCAGGTAAATGTAATTTGTTTATTATAGTTATCGCACACCGGCGAAACTATTAATTGAATTTAATAACAAAATATTTATACTTCATCTACTGATGGTATTAGAGTACGTATACTCTTCATTGATATCACAATGTCTTTGCTTATCCTAGCTATTTACAGTATACAAATAGTTAAACTGTCATTACTCAGAACGTTCAATTTCAACATTGTTCATTTGTATTTATTGGTTCCCTTCTATTAAGGATAGGGAATTGAATTGTTTCTATATTTCAATTTTAATCGCTTTTAGCGTTCAATTATTTTGCTTATAGACTATCATGACATAATATTCGTAATTAATAATACTTGCGTCTCTCGTCGGTTGAAGATTTACACTTTATTAATTATTAACACTTTTTTAATTAATTAAAATTGATTAATTAATTATTTGAACTTTATCACAACACTGCACACACTCCTATGCGCATAAACTCCGATTAGATTACACTTGTAAATATACTGCACTGATTCTTCTGATAGATAACTTATGTCTCAATTTGAGGTTAACATGGTTGATGCTGTTTTGCTGTCAAACGCACGTTTTTCTGAGGCGTTGACTAGCGTGCATTCCGCTTCGCTGTTGTTGTAAGACTGTCTCCGGCTCATGGGCTGGAATGATGAATTTCGGATTTTTTATGTGTTCTGATTGGTCAGTTTTTGCCAATTCGTTTATTTACGGTAGACTTCGTCAAAATAGACGCTATCATAAGCGTCAGCCTTTGGGGACAAGATTATGAAAATTTGGTTTACATGACTATGCGGAAGGGCTAAGCACAATGCAATTATTTTTAAAAGTCTAATATCTTTCTTATAATTGCACTGAGAATGTTGTGCTTACTCTCATTGTTCGTGTTTTTGAAAGACGATTAATTTGAGTCCCCTTATCATATATTTCTGATAAGGGTTATCAGACTTAGCACTTAGCATTTATGCTTGGTGTCCATTAAACCATTAGTTATTAACAATTCATGGTTTTTATGTTATTTTTTATAGTAATGTCTCACTCTTAATCTACTGTACAAATTTCTCTTAAAACTATGTCCTATTATTAATACTATGTCCTTTTTCATAGCTTCATTCTTAAACTTATGGTCATACATTTTTGGTTTGCTCATTACACAGTAATAAGATTATTTAATTAACTTTTAATATGTTGTAATTAAATCTCGGTGGGTTAAGTCACTACTGACAGTGTTCTTTTTCCCTAAATTATTTGTTTGATGCCTTAATTATCACTTATGAATCAGGCTTGCTATGCCTATATGGCTTCACTTGGTAGTATTGTCATACATTTTGGTTTTTCTTATATCCTATTAATAACAACATTTAATTAAGTTCTAACATAGTATATTTATACCTTGGTGGGTTAAGTCACTATTGGCAGTGTGCTTTTTCCCTACATTATTTGTCAAATGCCTTAATTATCATTTATGAATCAGGCTTGCTATGCCTATATGGCGTTACTTGTTAGTATGCTTAATATCATAGACATTTTAGATGTATTGTTCTCTGATTGATAACTGAAATAGTCACTAGGACCTTATAGTTATTGTGATGCAGTTCACTTTGCATTTGACTCTGTTATTAGCAAGGTTTGTCTGCAGCAAACTTTATTTGCAGCTAGTTGTCATAATGGTTGAGTTATAATTACATTTATATAAACTATTTAAATGGTTATTTTGGTTACAATTGCTCATAGGAATAGTATTCTGTCCGACACCAAATCATTAATTGGGTTACTTGCTTTGTACAATGTGTTTATTACATAATTTTGGTTGCATAGTGTCACTTTGCCATTACAAGCATTTGGTCATACTTGTATTACTTAAATATAGCTTTTTTATACTATTATACTATTAGCTATCGTGTACAAAACATTCCTTATATGCTCTATTTACTTCCTAGCTCATTACATTTTGGTCTAACATTGTTTTGGTTCATTTTTTATCAAGTTTTATTGAAAACTGGATGCCCAGATTAGGTTATGTCATAGGTTCAGTAAACATTGAAATGTTGTTTATGGCTGTATATTTCTATCTTAAACTATTCGACTGGTTTTCATTTCATGTTTGTACATTGGTTATTGGTTATCAATAGTTCATATTTAGTTTACTACTGTATTATCTTATTTGTTGTTAATTAGTGGGTTTGTATGTACATCATTCCCACTGTACAATTGGTCATTCACTATTTTGGTTGCATATTCCTCTGTTTATTCTATAACTACACATCATTTAGCTATCATAAACTCATCTTGTCATAAATCAGGTTGCTTGTGACTCTTTATTTACAATATTTAATATTTAATTACAATAATGTGTTTCACATAAACAATAAATGTGTTCATTAAATGAGTTGTTGTCAATGTTGACTTTGTCATACAGCTTAGGGATTCATATCTATAATTAACTAACATTTCTTCCTTCTTCTTAATACAAATATTCCTTCAAGGTTTATGTTAGTTTGTTTTACTTCAATTTTCTTCCCTTATTCTTCTGGTGTTTGCTCTGGTGATCTTCCTTCTTCTTTCTTCTTTCTTCACTGATCTCCTCCTCACTATTGTTCATTTTATACATGATGTGGTTTTCACTTGTCTTCTTCACACTGGTTCTTCCTTCTTCTTTCTTGAAGTTGTCCTTGTTGTGTTCTTCTTCCTGACTCTTCTTTCTTCTTTTGTTGTCTTGTCCTCCTCACTGATTTTTCTTTCTTCTTTGGTTGTGTGATGTCCTTCTCACTGATCTATTGGGTATAGTATGTCGGTCGTCTCGTCTTTATTCTTCTTTTCTTCTTTCTTGGTGCATTTACTAGTGAATTCCTTTCAATGATGCTTCACTTATTCTAACTTATGGTACTTTTCTTTAGTATACTTTGTGGTATTCTAGACCTTTTAATGTATTTTTTCTAGTGGTGGCCTTCAAATTAATTTTCAGTACTTAGGTGGATGTGGTGACATATGTACTGTTACATATTGCCTCCTTATTAGAATTGATCATTTCTGATATCTTCATTTTATGATTGAAGAAATTATCAATTTTTTATTTCACTCTTAAGTCACATATAATGTTTTCATATCTTGTATTTACTCTTACACTTGTCTTCAGTTCACTATATTCTCTGCATCTCCTTCTTCTTCATACTCTTGGAATCTGGTTTAATTATATTCTTGGCTTGTCATGTTTTTTCCCTTAAATATTTAATTTCCCTAACATTTTTTCCCTAACTTGGTAGCTGGAATCGATTCGGGTGGGCTCTCTGGCTTACCTAACTCCGTCGTCCATAACTACATTCTTTCTGAGATCAGGGGTACCTCCTCCCTGCCCAGTTAAATGATTGCTGGAACTTTTCTACAGTCAATTCATTAAATAATAATACTCATAAGGAGTCTCTTTCGACTAATAATAATAAACACTCTTGGGGTTATTCATTTTCATGCCTTTTATATTTTATTATACACTCTCTTCTGGATTCCTTCTTCACTTCTGCAGATCTTCATTAGTTAATGCTGTTGATAAATAGCATTTGTAAATATTCTTCATTTTTTCTCCTCTCCTTATCGTGACAAAATTGTTCTTCACATTGATTGGTTCTTTCTTCTTTTTTCTTGGTCAATTCTCTTTTTCACTATCTTTTCTATATAATATTTTCATTAATGGTCTCCTTTTCTTCTCTAGCAAATGTCATAATTTTTTAACATTTTATTTTGAATAGCACACAATTTTTCTTAAAGTGATAGTAAACATTGTTTAAAATATCTCAAGTGTGTTCACTAGTTGCTTGCTTTCGTTATGGTTTAGTCATCAGATATTAGTCTTCTTTTCCTCGTGTTACATATAACATTCATTTGACAAACATATTTCATTCAATATTTAATACAATATTTGATTAATAAAATTTCTTCTTTTATATACAATATTCACTTAATAAACATTTTTCTTTTCTTCTTTCCATAAGAATAGCCTCTTCTTCTGTTGGTGAGTTATTGGGTATACATTATTTGATAATTATGATATAAAGTGATAACATAATAACGATACATTTTGTTCACTTAATAAATATTTTTCTTTTCTTCTTTCCATAAGAATAGCCTCTTCTTCTGTTGGTGAGTTATTGGGTATACAATATTTGATAGTTATGGTATAAAGTGATAACATAATAACGATACATTTTGTTCATTTAATAAATATTTTTCTTTTCCTTTTCTTTCCATAATTATGTCCTTCTCTTGTTTTTATTCACTTTGGTCTTCTTCTTCTCTACTCCTTCAAGTGATGGTGTCCTTCACTTATTCTGGACGATTATATTTTTTCAGTTTTTATAGTGTATTGAATATTTGATAATTATGATATAAAGTGATAATATAATAATGATACATTTTGTTCACTTAATAAATATTTTTCTTTTCCTTTTCTTTCCATGATTATGTCCTTCTCTTGTTTTTATTCACTTTGATCTTCTTCTTCTCTACTCCTTCAAGTGATGATCTTCTTCACTTATTCTGGATGATTATATTTTTTCAGTGAAGCTTGATTATAGACTCCCTTGGTTCTATTGGTATTTGTGTCCATAATTTCGTATGTGTTGTTTTGATTATCCTTGACGATAGTGTAGGGTCCAGTGTATAGTAGTAGGAACTTCCTTGCAATTCCTTCAAGGGTACTGGGGAGCTCTCGATTTTTTAGTAATACTAGTTCTCCCATTTTGTACTGGATTATTTTGGGTTGTTGCTTCTTATATTTTTCTCGCATTTTCTCTGCTCGTTCGACGGTCTTGTTATAAAATTTTATTTGGTCAAAGGTGTAATCATCGCCTGGGGGAAATTCTATTAATTCTATAATTTCTCTAGGAGGTCTTCTCTCAAACATAGCGGTAAATGGGGTTGTATCTATTGCTTGATGGTACGCCAGGTTGATAAAATCCTCTGCAGCTGGTAAATACTCTTCCCACTTTCTTTGTTGTTGGTGACAGTATGTTCTCAGGATTCTTCCTACTTCTCGGAGGACTCGTTCAGCGGGGTTGCTGCTAGGGTGGTACACTGAGGTTTTGAAGGTTCTCACTCCCTTACTCAGCAGTGTTTCCCTCCATACTCTTCCCTTGAACTGGGTTCCATGGTCAGTGATTATCGACCCAGGCACGCCTACCTCTACCATGTATTTACTCATAATTTACTCATAATTATACTCAACAGATTTTTTGTGGTGGCTCTGTTGATCGGATACAACTTCGTATATTTAGTGTAGTGGTCGAAGATAATGACAATGAATTTGTATTGTCGTCTTCCACCACTCCTTGGAAATGGGCCGCAAATATCAACAAATACCTTTTCTAGCTTCTTGGATGAGGTGATTGGTATCATTAAACCCTCCTTCCTCTCGTTGTTACACTTTACCATCTGACATAGGTGGCAATTCCTAATGTAACGGCGTACTCTCCTGTTGATATCCTTGAAGTACACATTCTCCTCTAATGCCTTTATGACTTTAATAGCCCCCATGTGACCATATCTAATGTGGTAATCCATGGTGACCTCCTTTTCCATAGTTTTGGGTATAAGTAATTTCCACTGGTTACTTTGGTTAGTATTTCTTATAAATAGGACGTCTTGGTATACACAATAGTATGGGGTAATTCTCTCGTCTTTATTTATTAATCTCTGGCGAATGTTGTTCAATTTCTCCTCGCTTCTTTGTTGGAGTTTTATTTTATTTATTATCTCGTCTAGTTCTGTCCTGTCCTTTATAATGTGATATACTTTGGCTACCGTCTCTCTTTCTCCCTCGAAAGTTTGGTTTTGGATGTTGACTCTCGATAACACATCTGCTGCTACGTTGTATTTTCCAGGCACATACTCCCAGTTAATATTATATTCCTGTAACGCTAACGTCCACCTGGTAAGTCTCCCGTGGCTCAATTTGCAATTTTTCAAAAAGGATATCGATTTGTGATCTGTCCTTACGGTTAAAGAGTAACCTTAAATGTAAGTTCGGAATTTGTTGCAGGCAAATACAATGCTGAGTAACTCTTTTTCGGTAGTATGATAGTTGCGCTCACTCTTGTTCAGGACTCTGCTGGCGAAGCTAACCACAAGGTGATTTCCTTGGTCATCTTCTTGATATAGGACGGATCCTAGACTCACGTCGCTGGCGTCGCAATTCATATAAAATGCTCTCTTAAAGTCGGGGTGGCGTAACATTATTGATTCTAAGAATTTTTCCTTTATTAGTTTGAAAATGGTGTCCTGTTCTGCTCCCCACTTCCACTTATCTCTAGAGGATAGTTGTTGCGAAAATTCGGCCGTTAATTTTGAGTAGTTGTTTTGGAACTTACGGTAATAGTTGCAGATGCCTAAAAATGACTGTAACTGCTTTTTGTTCTTGGGCGTTGGGAATGATTGTATTGCTTCGATTTTTTCCTGTGATGGTGTAATGCCGTTTTCGGATAGGTTAAATCCTAAGAATTGTACTTCGTCAGCGATGAACTTCGACTTCTCTAGTTTAAGTGTCACGTGATTTTCTGCCAGTTTTGATAACACCTTCTCAATACGGTCACAATGATCTTCCCATTTATCAGACGTAATTAATAGATCGTCAACGTATACCGTAGTGAATTGTAGGGCCTCTTGACCTAGAACTTGGTCCATACACTTCACAAAAATGGCCACTGAATTTACTAAACCGAAGGGTAGCCTCTTAAATTGGTAGTTTCGCCCTTCGAATATGAATGCCATGTATTTTCGGCTATTGGGGTGCAACTCCACTTGCCAATACCCGCAGACGGTATCCCAAGTGCTAATAAAACGGGTACCGTGGAATTTCTTCAATAGTTCTTCGATCTCACCTGGTGAAGTTCGGTCGTTAATTATGATTTTATTGATTTCTCTGGCATCCAGACATATTCTTACTTGACCGTTTTTCTTCGGCACTGCCACTATAGGATTTGTATAAGGTGAACAGCTATATTCGATAATGTCTTCATCGATAAGTCTATTTATTTCCGCTCGGACCACTTCTTTTTGCGAATAGGCAATGGGGTATGATTTCTTCTTAAAATCGGCTGCTTCCTTGAATTTAATCTCACATTGGAAATCCTTTACTTTTCCAGGAGCATTGGAAAATACGTGTCTATACTGCTCGTAAATTGTAATCAATCTTTCCACCTGGTTGTCGGTTATTCTTCTATCGCTTTTGGCTGTCTGGAACCTCCGGATTTCTTCTAATTTTTCCTCCCATAAGTCGTCATTTTCATAGTCACAATTTATTTCTTCTCTAGGTATTTCGTTCCTATAATTATTATCTTCGTGAATGTAACAAATGATTTGGTCGTGAGGGGCTTCTTCGCTTCCAATTAATTCCGCCGTCCATTGCACACAATTTGAGCTCAGAGATACCTTTGCTCTGCTCATATCTATTATAGCTGCGTACTTTCTTAATACGTCACAGCCTATCAACAAACTGAATGGTAACCCACTGGCTACTAAAAATATTATAGGAAGGGTATTCCCTTGACTGGTGACTTCTAGTTGGACTTGCTTTCTTATGGTCTTATTTTGTCGTCCGGTCGCTCCGATCAAAATAATATTATTTATCGGTAGGGTCGATATGGGTTCCTTACTCCTGTTCTGTATTTTATTAAGTTCTAGTTGATCGATGAGCGATACATTGGGTCCAGTGTCTATCATGATTTTAGTCAACACGCCATTCACTTCGGCGGAAATATACGCGATTTCGCTGTTGTTATTATTATTGTTTTCTGTAATTTCTTCTTCCATCAGATCTTCTCTGATGTCCTTCAGGTAGTGATTGCGTATGATAGTAAATGTCGCTTGATTGTTTGTCCGTCGTCGTAGTTCGTCGTACCCAATAGATCGGATCAGTGAGGGTTCGAAGTGAGTTTTCACTGCGGTTGTCCGTTTAAAGAGGTAGCGTTTTCTTCTCCGCTCCTGTCATTAGTGTTGGGGTTTCTATTTTCCCGTTCTTCTGGTCTAGTCGGATTGTTGTATTGACGTCCGCTATTATTATTTCTGTTTATATCTTCGCTACTGCGGCTCCTTCGTGTGTCGTACCCGGATTCGCTACTCCTTGCGTCCTGACTATACGGGTTATTATCTTCATTGAAGCTTCGGCGTCCCTGATAGAAGCGTCTCCCTCCGTTTCTGTCGTCAGCACGAACGTAGTTAGCTCTTCTAAAATTGCTCGGGTTGTGGTTATTCCCGTTGTTCGGTCGGTACTGGCGATTGTTATTATTCGGACGGTAGGGGCGGTTACCATTATTTGGCCGATGTTGATTTCCATTGTTATAATTAGGACGGTGGTTGTTATTAGGGGTATTCTGATTATAATTATTATTATAATTAGGCCTGTAATTCGGGTTATTTCTATCTGGCGGATGATTATTCCCGTTATTATTTGGCCTCAGGTGCTGGTCAGCATTATCTCGGTTTGAATTATTATAATTACCTCGATAATTATTTCGGTATCCGGCCTGACCGTTTCTATCAAAGTACGGGTCTGGTCCCTGCCGACTCCTCCGATAGTACCTCTCCTGCTCATAATTTTCTAATAACGCGGACATAGTCTGGATCGTTCGTATTTGTCCGTTCAGTCTCGCTCTGGCCACGCCCTCTTCGAAGTGGTACGCCAATTTCGTGACGAGGCATTCTTCAGGTATCTTTGGCTCAAGATTTCTGGCCATACATACCTTGCCTAAGAAGTATGCGGTGAGTGATGCCCCTTTACTGCGGTCATACTTCCCGTTGCAGATGTCGTCCCGCACTATGTTCTGTGCCGATTCGGACCAGTATTTCGTCTTAAACAGCGCCCTGAACTCTGCATAATTTTGTATATCATGTCGGGTAGCCGTCCACCAGTTATCACGTACGTCCTTAAAGTACTCGTCTAACATGTTCCTTATAGTAGACCATCTAGTCTCGCGTGTACGGGCGATATTTTCTTCCACTCTTTCGATGAACTCCATGGGATTCCTTTTGTAATGTTGGAAGTTTATCAGTTCACGATTTTCTATGTTCGTTATTCCGGTCACTTGGATTGGTTGACTCCGGAATAAGTTAATTTCTTCCCTGAAATTGTTGAGTTCTCGCCGTTGAAGTTCAGCCATCTTCTCCTTGTCAGTGTTTACTTGCTCCCGAACATCATTCACGGTGGTGGTGATTTCTTCACATCTCGTTCCCAAGTCTTCTTGTTTCTTAGTCAAGATTTCGAATTTATTTAGATGGGATTCTTCGATGTTATTTACTCGGGTTTGAAGTGTCTCTTTCGTTCTCTGTATTTCTTGTTGATTCTCTTCACACCTCTCTCCGATTTCAGAAACTTCCCGTCTAACTTCGGTTATCTCCTCTCCTATTTTCGTATTCAATTTTTCGTGACTGTCTTCGAGTCTCTGGCTGATAATTTCAATCTTCTTATTACTATCTTCGATGCTGTCATCAATCTTCTTGCTCAACTCTTGGGTGTCTTCCTTCAATGAAGCTATGATTTTATTTGTCTCCTCCGTCTTCTTGTTTAACTCCCCTCTGAAATCCTCCTTCAACGATTCGATATTTTTTGTTAATAATTCATTATTTTTCTGATTGTCATCCATCTTCTTATGAATCGACTCCATATTCTTATTTAATTTCTCGTTAAAATCTTCTTTTAATAATGCAATATTCTTCTGGCCGTCTTCCTTCAACTCTTCTTTTAATAATGCAATATTCTTCTGGCCGTCTTCCTTCAACTCTTCTTTTAATAATGCAATATTCTTCTGGCCGTCTTCCTTCAACGATTCTAAAGACTCATTATTTTTATTTAATTTTTCGTTAAAATCTTCTTTTAATAACGCAATATTCTTCTGGCCGTCTTCCTTCAATTCTTCTTTTAGTAATTCAATATTCTTCTGGCCGTCTTCCTTCAATTCTTCTTTTAACGCCTTCATTGCCCTCAATATTTCCAGGAGGTTTGCGTCCCCTGTTTTTGTGGGTTTCTCCATTGGTTCCTCTTGTTGTACGGGTCTGCTGGGCTCTGTAGGAGGCAATATTTCTTCTAGATCTTCGACCGGCGTCGCCTCCTTATCATCCATGTCTATTTCTTTATCTGCTTCCGCCGCACGTCTCTTAGAGGTTGCCCTCCGTTGCATTTTTAGTCCGGTGTATTGCAGCTGCCTCGAAAATTAGGTTAATAATTATTTTGTAAATTAGGTTGGATATTTTTTTGCCTAATTTTGCTCGAACGTTGTGCGCCAATTTGTAATTAGGCGAAACTTGCTCTCCTTAAAGTCCCGCGTTGGGTTCGTCAATTTGTAATAAGACGATGTGTCCGTCTATAATTTATGGTTTAAATATTATTATTATTAAATTGTCTCAGGGTTCTTTTACTGTTAATTGGGTCTTGCTCTCGGCTAATCGTGATTGTTCAATATCAAATTTTATTATTATTTTATACCGTTTAGTGACTTATTCCCCTCAATTCAACCTATTGTTGAATCCAGGATTGAATAACTCGGTACTTACTCTTTTTCGTCGTATTAACTGTCTGTTTAAATACTTTAATTTTGTATGTTATATTTACTGTTAAAATTCTTTCACTTGACGTTCCGTTGACTCTTTGTAGATCAGCTGTCGTGAGGAGATCAGTTGTTTCTTCCTATACACTAACATACACAAACACAGATATGGTACACATAACAACTCATATATATTATTATTGTATCAGATTGTAAGTATGTTGATCTGAACGGTTGTAAACAAAACAAGGAATCATTCAATTTGAATAATTCGCATTCTCAGTAAGGTACCAACCGCCTCGTTTTTCTCCTCTAAGCTGTAATTTTACTGTTACAAATAAAGTCAACTCTTTCACTGGTAAAAAACAATAATGGCAATTTATTCAAATAACACACAGTGAAATTCAATACAATAAGGAGTTTTGTCCTTCTTTTTAGTTAACAATAAATACTTTTAAAGTAAACATGAACTCTAAAACAAATGATGAGCTCTAGTTGGCATGACTGCCTCTGATTAGTAATACAATGTGGTTTGACAAATTTATAGGTTATGTCGGATTGTTCGACTTGAAAATTTAATAATGATGATAATAACAAAAGTAGTAGGTTCTTTTAAACTGCAAAATACACCTTCTTGGAATAATTGCTATGGTTAGAGTCAACATAAAAATAAAAATTCAATGATTATTAATGAAAAAACATAAAATATGAACCACCGTTCATAGTTAGGCACATGCTTCATACATAGTTTAGTGCAACATTATTTGGTTAAAAGTAGTGAATTATTTATTAATAATTAATAGTGATTGTTATAATCCATTATCATGTACTACAATCATCTATGAAATTGGATACTCCCATTTCAGGTAAATGTAATTTGTTTATTATAGTTATCGCACACCGGCGAAACTATTAATTGAATTTAATAACAAAATATTTATACTTCATCTACTGATGGTATTAGAGTACGTATACTCTTCATTGATATCACAATGTCTTTGCTTATCCTAGCTATTTACAGTATACAAATAGTTAAACTGTCATTACTCAGAACGTTCAATTTCAACATTGTTCATTTGTATTTATTGGTTCCCTTCTATTAAGGATAGGGAATTGAATTGTTTCTATATTTCAATTTTAATCGCTTTTAGCGTTCAATTATTTTGCTTATAGACTATCATGACATAATATTCGTAATTAATAATACTTGCGTCTCTCGTCGGTTGAAGATTTACACTTTATTAATTATTAACACTTTTTTAATTAATTAAAATTGATTAATTAATTATTTGAACTTTATCACAACACTGCACACACTCCTATGCGCATAAACTCCGATTAGATTACACTTGTAAATATACTGCACTGATTCTTCTGATAGATAACTTATGTCTCAATTTGAGGTTAACATGGTTGATGCTGTTTTGCTGTCAAACGCACGTTTTTCTGAGGCGTTGACTAGCGTGCATTCCGCTTCGCTGTTGTTGTAAGACTGTCTCCGGCTCATGGGCTGGAATGATGAATTTCGGATTTTTTATGTGTTCTGATTGGTCAGTTTTTGCCAATTCGTTTATTTACGGTAGACTTCGTCAAAATAGACGCTATCATAAGCGTCAGCCTTTGGGGACAAGATTATGAAAATTTGGTTTACATGACTATGCGGAAGGGCTAAGCACAATGCAATTATTTTTAAAAGTCTAATATCTTTCTTATAATTGCACTGAGAATGTTGTGCTTACTCTCATTGTTCGTGTTTTTGAAAGACGATTAATTTGAGTCCCCTTATCATATATTTCTGATAAGGGTTATCAGACTTAGCACTTAGCATTTATGCTTGGTGTCCATTAAACCATTAGTTATTAACAATTCATGGTTTTTATGTTATTTTTTATAGTAATGTCTCACTCTTAATCTACTGTACAAATTTCTCTTAAAACTATGTCCTATTATTAATACTATGTCCTTTTTCATAGCTTCATTCTTAAACTTATGGTCATACGTTTTTGGTTTGCTCATTACACAGTAATAAGATTATTTAATTAACTTTTAATATGTTGTAATTAAATCTCGGTGGGTTAAGTCACTACTGACAGTGTTCTTTTTCCCTAAATTATTTGTTTGATGCCTTAATTATCACTTATGAATCAGGCTTGCTATGCCTATATGGCTTCACTTGGTAGTATTGTCATACATTTTGGTTTTTCTTATGTCCTATTAATAACAACATTTAATTAAGTTCTAACATAGTATATTTATACCTTGGTGGGTTAAGTCACTATTGGCAGTGTGCTTTTTCCCTACATTATTTGTCAAATGCCTTAATTATCATTTATGAATCAGGCTTGCTATGCCTATATGGCGTTACTTGTTAGTATGCTTAATATCATAGACATTTTAGATGTATTGTTCTCTGATTGATAACTGAAATAGTCACTAGGACCTTATAGTTATTGTGATGCAGTTCACTTTGCATTTGACTCTGTTATTAGCAAGGTTTGTCTGCAGTAAACTTTATTTGCAGCTAGTTGTCATAATGGTTGAGTTATAATTACATTTATATACACTATTTAAATGGTTATTTTGGTTACAATTGCTCATAGGAATAGTATTCTGTCTGACACCAAATCATTAATTGGGTTACTTGCTTTGTACAATGTGTTTATTACATAATTTTGGTTGCATAGTGTCACTTTGCCATTACAAGCATTTGGTCATACTTGTATTACTTAAATATAGCTTTTTTATACTATTATACTATTAGCTATCGTGTACAAAACATTCCTTATATGCTCTATTTACTTCCTAGCTCATTACATTTTGGTCTAACATTGTTTTGGTTCATTTTTTATCAAGTTTTATTGAAAACTGGATGCCCAGATTAGGTTATGTCATAGGTTCAGTAAACATTGAAATGTTGTTTATGGCTGTATATTTCTATCTTAAACTATTCGACTGGTTTTCATTTCATGTTTGTACATTGGTTATTGGTTATCAATAGTTCATATTTAGTTTACTACTGCATTATCTTATTTGTTGTTAATTAGTGGGTTTGTATGTACATCATTCCCACTGTACAATTGGTCATTCACTATTTTGGTTGCATATTCCTCTGTTTATTCTATAACTACACATCATTTAGCTATCATAAACTCATCTTGTCATAAATCAGGTTGCTTGTGACTCTTTATTTACAATATTTAATATTTAATTACAATAATGTGTTTCACATAAACAATAAATGTGTTCATTAAATGAGTTGTTGTCAATGTTGACTTTGTCATACAGCTTAGGGATTCATATCATATAATTAACTAACATTTCTTCCTTCTTCTTAATACAAATATTCCTTCAAGGTTTATGTTAGTTTGTTTTACTTCAATTTTCTTCCCTTATTCTTCTGGTGTTTGCTCTGGTGATCTTCCTTCTTCTTTCTTCACTGATCTCCTCCTCACTATTGTTCATTTTATACATGATGTGGTTTTCACTTGTCTTCTTCACACTGGTTCTTCCTTCTTCTTTCTTGAAGTTGTCCTTGTTGTGTTCTTCTTCCTGACTCTTCTTTCTTCTTTTGTTGTCTTGTCCTCCTCACTGATTTTTCTTTCTTCTTTGGTTGTGTGATGTCCTCACTGATCTATTGGGTATAGTATGTCGGTCGTCTCGTCTTTATTCTTCTTTTCTTCTTTCTTGGTGCATTTACTAGTGAATTCCTTTCAATGATGCTTCACTTATTCTAACTTATGGTACTTTTCTTTAGTATACTTTGTGGTATTCTAGACCTTTTAATGTATTTTTTCTAGTGGTGGCCTTCAAATTAATTTTCAGTACGTAGGTGGATGTGGTGACATATGTACTGTTACAATATTTAACATTAGTCATTGCCTCTTTTGACTTGAGGTACTTCTCAGATATATTAACTACTGAGCAACCTTAATTCAGGGTATGGTCCTTGACCATGTTTCATTCAATTTTTTATGTAACGTTGGGGACCTCAACTCTGTTACGTTACAATATATATATAAAGCACACACACATATCAGCTATTGTCTGATATAAATTATCCTCCGTACAGGGAAATTTAAAAAAATTATCAGCTTTGGCCTTTGAAAATAATACCTGAAGATATGTGATATGTGAAAAATAAATTACGCATTTACTATCAGTCTATATTTATATTTATCAGCATCTACTTCCATTTTATCGGCGTTGTTATCCAAATTTTCACGTTTTCTTCTGCGAATCATTTCTTATTATCAGGCTGTGTGCATCCATAGAATTCCTCTGACTCTTAGCAATTCATATATGTATCCACGAGAATTTCTGTAACAGTTCTTGCTTAATTCCTCAAACATTTGTTTGGCTATGAGCAATTTATTGTTCATATAATTGTTGTACAGTAAAATTATGAAACATATGTTTGCTAAAGAATATTATACAAAAGTACAAATAGTAATAATGCAATAAATAAACCCTAACAAAGAGCCTGACTTTGATTAATTACTGGCAGAGTACTAAACTAACATTAAAAAATACCAGGGAACAATTATGTTAACCACTTAACAGATTAACCCGAGTTTTTAAGGACTAAGTATTCGTCCAGAGGTCAAAATTCTGAGAGGTTATGGGAAATAGTAATTGAAAATAATGGTAGAATACTGTTTGATGAATTAATTTTTAGCATAAGGAGACTCATAAATACACATATGAACTGGTAGGAATGTATTCCAAAAGGCTCACAAAAATAGTCCTTAACACACTGTCTCCTGAGGTCATTAAAATATGTAATGGACAAATTAAATAAATAAAGTGAACAAGAAATTATGTACTTAAAATTAAATTATAGTAGTAAAAGGTGTGTGTGTGTGTGTGTTGTACATAAAAATTGTGTAATGTAACAGGAGAGAGTGTTTAGTAATTTACATTAATTTAAACAAAGTAATATATCGCAAGTCTATAAACAGTGTGCTTATAACTCAACATTCTTTCTTTAAGCTGCTGTTTTACGTTTACTGACAAACTAAAGATGAACAGAATTATCACTGTTGCACACCACTATAGAAAAATTATTCCGATTAGCGCTTTCAAGCTTCCCAGCTCATGGTCAGATCGGCAATAACCTCTGACGATCAAGTTATTTCTGATCTGACGAGCTGGGAAGCTTGAAATGCTAATCAGAATAATTTTTCTATAGTGGAGTGCAACAGTGATAATTCTGTTTGTGATTATAACCACTAACACAACTTTCTTAATTAAACTAAAGATAGCGGAAGGTTCTATTAGCTCTACGGGGATCTCACATACATCAGCATTATTCAGAACAGGTAATAACAATTTATTTGAGATTAAATAAACTAATTTTATTTATTAATTTTCATGAGAGAACAATTATATATATACTATTTTGAATGTTCATCACTTCATTGTTTACACACATAATAATTATTAATATTGGTGTTACTTTCACTGTAAACTTACTTATTTTATTCACTCAGACGACGTTTCAGAGTGGTGTTCTCCTTCTTCAGTGGGTTTGGATACAGAATGTGCCAAGTTGCCCATCAGATGACAACTAGGCACATTCCGTATCCAAACTCACTGAAGAAGGAGAACACCACTCCGAAACGTCGTCTGAGTGAATAAAACAAGTAAGTTTACAGTGAAAGGAACACCAATATTAATAATAATTTTATATACTTACGAAAAGCCACTAAAATCTCATTTTTAGCACTCACAAAAGTTACTGTAACATTAAAAGATGGGATGATAAAGGAAAACTAAGTTGAGAGTTTAAAGTTTCATGCAAGAATAAAAACCAATTTTTGTCAAGAGGTCAGAAGGTTTTTTGTAATGATACCTGTATAATAATTTTCTAGTATATTTCTTAAACTGAATTCGTCAGTTTATTATTATTATTATTATTATCAATACAAGCTTATTTATTATTCCTCTTTAAGATGGTTACTACAATCGTATTCACCCAAACGTTAGGTATAACCTACTTTTCCATTTTGAAATATTTGTGCTAGAACCTTCTAGCAAACATTTAAATTAACCATTGTTAACATTAATCACATTACTTTTGCAGTAGTACTTACTTTCTCCTAACAATTGGAATTAAAATAAATGTTAAATATTGTAGATTTTAAATGGTTTTATAAATTGTACTTAAAATAAAAAATAAAATTTTATAATAAATATTGTTACTATTCTTCTTATTGATTATATTATTTTAATAGTTATTGTTATTATTATTGGCTTGATTGATATGTTAGTAGTTTTTAGCAAAATTTCAGATACTCACAAAATAAATTGCAGAGATACAAACAATAATCAGCTAAAAACACATTAAGCACACTGTGCACATCTTGATAAATATAAGCAGCTCCAGTACGAAATAATTAAATTTGGACATGGTAATGCAAGTTAAAATGGAAACTGGCACTGATAAAACAAAAATTGTAAATACAGACTTATAAGAAACAACATAATTCGTTTTTCCCATAACCTGAGGAATTAATTGCTGTATTTTGTTGTCTAAACACATTGATTTACAAGGCTGATCCATTGAATTCTAATGTATTTCCCAGCACAGAGGACGAAATATATCAGATAATAACTACTCTGTGTGTGTGTGTGTGTGTGTGTTTTTTACTACAATTATTGTACTTCCAGTGAGGACATAACCACACACAACATGAAGTGTCTTATCTTGCTGACTGCTTTCCTTGGTAAGTCAGTAAAATTTTCTTTTTGTAATAAAAACTACCAAACAAATGGAAAATAACTGAGCAGCAAGTCGGTCTCCTGTAGTGAAATTTGTTACTCATTTCAATCTGTTTTGCTGTATTTTAATTAGACCCTTATTGGTACCAAGGACTCTGACAGTCTTCAGCCTTGTTTAACCGTTTCTCGTTTCTTTTTAGTTTATGTAGCCTTTTGATTATCATTTAATGTTGCACTGTCACAAACACACAGTTGTCCATTTTCACTCTTCCAGCATTGTGAAAGTGAAGAGTGAAGCCCTTCTTTTAGGTTTGCATTAGGTGAACTTCAATCTCTCAGGCGACCTCTGTTGTACCAAAGGCAAATCTATTGAAGCCGTGAATTCCACAATTCCACCGACCAACAGTTTGAGGAAAACTGTTACTTTGATGTATCTTCTTTAAAGCTGTCTACAATCTTACAACTTTTCCTGTTAGTATTGCTTATACGTACAATTTTCTTAAGCGTACACATTCAACAAAGCTGTACACAATTTTGAACAAAATTTATAATAATGTAAACACTTTTTAATCTATGGACTAGTGCTTTTTGGGATAACGAACTATTGTGGTACCACAGTTTTATTAAATTTATTTCTAGAATTAAAACTGACAACAGTCAATGCTTACTAAACTTATTTACTGTCAAATCAGTGTGGGAAAAAGTCAAAAATGAAGTGGCAGGTGAAAATGTAACGAATAATTTGGTAGAAGTAAAAAAAAATTGTATATCAAAAACTGTCTGATTTTTCGCCAGAGAATTGGACGAAATTCTTGGATCACGTTTTAAAAATTGAAGAAGATTATTTTGAATCTGATAGAGTTATAGACATGCAAACAGACGGTCTAATTATAACAGGCAACCACAGTGATACTAAGATGATAAGACTGACAATGAAAATTTAAGAGAAGCAGAATCGTCAGGTGGAGAAGTTTACTACATAGACAGTATTGAACCTCTGGATTAAAATTTATGAAAAGTACTACCTGTAGACTTATTTATAACTTTTATTTTATTATGTATTGATAATTGTATTGTATTGTATATTATTTTTAATTGTATTGTTAGTTTATGTTAAAAAGAAAATAAAAATTAACATCCAATTTTAATAAATTTATTGTAATAAAAAAATTGAAATTATGGTAATAAAAAATGATTTAGTAAAAAAAATAATCCACTAAAAACAAAACAAAACAAAAATAAAATTATAGTACACAATGTGTTTTATTGTAAACACAAAGACGCATTGTGCTATCTCAGTTGAATTGGGTAGTGGAACTGCTGCTGGCATGTGTTTGTGTTTGTGTGTTCCTTCCACCAACAAATTCTCCCACCCAAATGAAGTGGTACTACAGGTGGCAGTATACAATCTGCACGAACAAGTGATATACAAAACTTTGATATACTGTACATCTTGACACTTTGCAGGTTATAATGGTATTTCATTACTGCAAGCTTGTTTCACAGACTGATTATTAAAACCAACCAATTAAACACATTCTGAAATAGGATTAGTACCATTTTAGAAATTCAACATATTACCCACAATATTATGATTGTGGCCACAAAAACATCACCTTTCTACGGACTTGTGATGTTTTCTAGGCCTACATCACTTACTGCAATCTTAATCATGAGATTTTTTATTGTTTTGAATGTCACTGAGTAGATTGCAATGTACTGGAAAAGAGTCATAACAATAACTCATAAAGGTGAAAAAGCGAACTTGGGGCTGTTTTGGAACTGAAGACTTCATTTCCTTCTCTCTTGCTTTGCCTGTAATGAACCAGTTTTTCTACTCTTTGTAAACACTTTCATTTCTGTTTTTGAATTTAATTCTACATTAATGTATAAAGTATGTTCAAGCTGTGCAGAAACAACCAGTACATACAAATGTTTCATCAGTGTTTTCACATGCCCATCATAATACGTGTCCATGAATGCGCCACGCACTCATATACACTTTTTTCTTTTTGAAATCCGATCAAGTCAATTGCTATAGAAAGGGCAGTGTGCATATTGGCATTAATGTGTGTGTGTGTGTGTGTGTGTGTGTGTGTGTGTGCATGCGTGCGTGTAAAACATACAATTATCTGTATAATTCAAGAGTACAGTAAATATCTATGCGTTGTGACATCATTATCATTATCATTATATTACGTATGGAAAGTTCATGTTTGAACAGAGCTAGTTAGTTTATTTTGTTAATCTTGTAATACACTATTTTTATGATCAGTTTTGTTCTTTATTCAATAACTACATAAGATTAATGGTACAGTGATCCATTTTGTTATTGTATATTTGTGACAATAATTTTATAGTGCACAGAACAGTTTTATCACACTTGTGTGTACATTTTATTTTGCACAAAGTCTTTAATCTGGGAATCATGAAGAGTGGATATGGTATTAGCTTTCCACTCTTGTTACATGCAGTGAACTCGGTAATCTCAGGATTGTCCGTTATGTGAAAATGGATATTCTGCAAAAACAAATACATACATCTGTTTAGTGATAGCAGCAATCCTAATTTAAATTATGATACAATACACAAGGAAAATCTGTAATATATGAAGCATACCATAACAAAAATGTCAAATTATCACTTATTGTCACCTTGTAACCGTACGCCTTGTAATATTATAATTTGTTTGTAACCATTAATATCAATATGAATTAAACCATTAACTACAAATAAAATTAACTAATATCATCTAATGCCATCTCCCTGAGGCACAACAGTTTGACACATAGATATTTTAATGTTAACAGAATTCTTTGAGGTTTTGATATACATCTTGCAGACTGCAACTCATTGTTTACAAACTAATGGTGGCTCTCGGGTACTTTGCAAAGGTGAAATGAGTTAAAATAAGGTTAGAAACAATGGTGTAGCACATGGGGTTTCCAAGGAGGTGGGGGGTAAATTTCTCAATCTGTTGTTAAGTGTAATATTCTGTCAGTTCTGGTAGAAGTAAATTTATTTGTATCTAAAGAAATGTTGTTAAGAGAGGGTTTTCCATAATTTTGTATCCCCTCCAATTACGCTGAATCCTCCACCCTGGAAATTAAATCTTCTTACGCACTTAGTGTTTAACAACCTGCATAGTACGATAGGTAAACATTTCTGTAGTGGCTATACTGCTAATCAAAGTAGCTGTTTTAAATAAAGGAAGGAAACACTTGTATATGGTAAAACACTATAGAACTGAACATTCCCACACATGAGCTGTCAGTTGCATGCTCAAATTAAATGTGTTTATTTTGTGTAAAGATTCTGATTTATCAAAAGCGGAAAATTGTATAGTATTATAAAATTATAATAAATATTATGTATTACTGATTTAAATTTGACTCTTGAACTATTGTGTTTTAAAGAGTTTTAAAAGTTTAATTAACTAAATCTTTTCTTTGAAAAGTGTCAACATAACCGTTTACATTTTTGTAGTTCATGATTATGTGTTCAGATCACACAAATATTTTTATGACAGCATATAAATTAGACTGTTATTTACAACTAGTGGTCGCCCAGTGGTCGAAATTCGACCGTAATTCTTTAAATTTTAAAGTTTGAACGTTATTGAGGTTCTTTTGTCAAAGAGTATACCTCTATAATCATTGCATATAATTTTTTTGTATTTTGTTCTATTACGTCAGCTGCGAGCATGTACAAATACGTCATTAGCGTGTGTTGTTTGCCTTAATTCCCTGCAATACCTATGAAATTTAAAATTTAATGTTTGTAACAGTTGAAAAAAAACACAATTACAGCTTGTATTCGTATTTATTTTTTTATATAATTCATTGTCAGTTTTAATTTTTTCATGTTATTATTGAATCAAATAAACCCTAATAAAAATGAGACTTGACATTCATAGAAGTATAAGATACATCGTATTCAATTCCAGTGGATTACATTTAATTTTTGGTAAGGTACAAAATTCGAAAACAGTTTGAAGATTATCTGCTACAAAGCTTATATAATTTTTTAATTTTTTTTTCTATGCATTAATTTTCGAGTTATTTGAAAAATATGAAAGATAGGAAAAATGAGGTTTAGCTTGGCTAAGCCATATTTAAAAAGCAATAACGCGTTTTTTGACATTTCCTTGGGTTTTTTTTTATTGCCATACTGACCAGGTTTTGCCAAGGCTACACAGTTATTTTGCCTATCTTTTTCGAATTATATAAAATTTAAATAAAAAATTAATACAAAATAAAAAATGAAATAAAAAATACGTGCCTCATATTTTTTCATATATTTTTCATTAAATCAAAAAACCGGGGGTTAAAAAAATAAATGTTGTCCATTGAACTTAAAATAGTTTGAAAGTGAATTTAATGATTCAGGACTTCTGTGTAAACAATGTTTTTTGTAAAAACTCTTTCATCATTTGCTAAGTGCCCTTGGCCATTATATTCAGAAATATAAAATCTCAAACCATCGAATGATCGAACTCTACTTGCTGCGGCGTACAGTTGACCATGTGTAAAAACTGGCTGCCTCAATAAAATTCCAATTTTTTCGAATGTTTGTCCTTGAGACTTATTTATTGTCATCGCAAATGCAGGTATAATTGGAAATTGAGTTCTTTGAAAGTTAAATGGTAAAACAGTACCGGAATATGTTAAATTTATACGTGGAATCAAAATTCTCTTATTGCGTGCGGTTCCAGTTAAAACTTCGCAATCAATAGCATTACGATGCATGCACTTGATGCGCATTCTTGTTCCATTGACTAATGCTTCCTTTGTATTTAAGTTTCTGATCAGTAAAACGATGCAATTAACTTTCAATACTAACTTATGTGGTGGCAAACCACTAATAGTCAAAGAATTCAAAAACTCTACTGGATAGTTATTGATTTCATTGTCATAATCACAAATTATTTTATCGTAGCTATGATATGTTTTCTGTTCACCTGGTATTCGATTAAGTATATCAGTATTAATAAAAGTACAATCATCATTTTTAGGTGCTAAAATAACTGACTTCAATATGTTATCTGAGAGTATGTTTTTGGAAATATTTCCATACACCTCATTAATAATATTATTTTCACCTCCTATTAATTGCTGAGGTATTTCAATAATATTTTCACCAAACTGAGGGAATTGTGGGGCTTTATCTTTACCAATTTTTTTCAAGAATTTGACAAATTCTATTTCACTTGGTAAGGCTCTCATATTTTGAGTAAACGTTACTTTATGAAAATAAACAAATTTATGCCAGCTCATGACACAATTTTCAATTAAAGTTGTACGTGATCCATGTGGGACAACTGGTAAGATTTGCCGAAAATCACCGCACAGAAGTATCGTTTTCCCTCCAAATGGTTTATGTTTATCATTTTCATCGCATAGATCCTGCAATAATCTATCTATGATTTTCAACACTTGCAGTGGGCACATAGAAATTTCATCAATAATTATCAATGATGATGAATTTATGTAACGTCCATAGCTACTATTTGCGGTAATATTCGCTACAGAATTTTCCAAAACGGGTATAGGCAATTTAAACACATTGTGTAAAGTTCTACCTCCAAGTAATAGAGTTGAAGCTATGTCACTGAATGCTGTTGCAATGCAACTAAGATTAAGCGAATTTAATTTGTGAATGATTGCTGTTTGTGTGAATGTTTTTCCACAACCTGCATGAGCGGTTAAACAAAAAACATTAGATCCAGTATCATGATGCAAAACTTCACGAATCACACGATAAATTAGATTACACTGTTCAATATTTGCAGTTTCATAATGCTCAGAAAACAGAAACTCTTGTTCTATTGGATCAATAGCATTTGCTTCGTCTGTTCTCTGCGAATATGTGGGAACTGGTAAACCAAGTTCTTGACATGACAAATTATGAACATTCAAATTATCTTCAATTTCTAATAGAGCTGTATTGAAGGATACTTCTTCGTTGTAATCTCTCAAAAAATCTTTACTAAGATATACTTTAAATTCATTCCATAACGCCAATGCATTGGCTGGCACATTTAATGCACAAATGTAGCCAAATAAATTTCGCATTTGTTTTGGTGAATGAAATTCTTTTGCTTCATTTAAACATTCGTGCCATTCGTTATCATTTGAAGCAATGCCGCGAGCATGGCACACTTCAACAAAAGAAGTGTGTATAATTCCATTGTATGTTCTAACATCCTCAAATGATTTTGGACCACAGACATGTAATAAAAGCAATCGTAAATGGAAAAGTTCGATGTCTTTTGGTGATACTACATATATGCGTGTAATGATTTTATCACCTCCACGCCTTCTCTTCTTCCATTTTTTCGGGAATCTTCCCACACATAATGCAAAGGAATTTCAATATACTTATATTCATGCGCTGATGGATCTGATTGATTCAATTCAAAAAATGCTAATAATTTTGTTTGTCTTGCATTTTCAATTGCTTGACGTTCTTGCCCTTCTCGAAAGTAAACATTCTGTGTACGCGGTAAATGAATGTCAAGTCTAACGATGACATGTGATTGAAAATGCATTGGTAATTCATAGATGCGCCATACAGCTTCAGTTGATCCGACATAACGGCCATTTAAAAATTTTTTAACTTCATCAATTTGTATTTCTTGACCTGGTTCATTTCTCTCTGAACCTAATTCAACAGATGCACTGTCATAGCCTTTATACACGTATTTATAAATGTATTTAACACTTTTAACTATAGTGCATACTTCAACATTTATATGGCAATTAAATTTGGCAAGTAAATACGGATTGTATGGTACAACATAACGATTGTCGAGGCAACTACCGTGAACTTCAGCATTAATACCATTATCACGCCTTCTGTATAATGGATATCCATTTAATGATTCACATGTAAATTCATTAAATCGTTTTGGATAATCTTTTGTGCATTTTCCATCTCTCATACATACAGAATTTGGATTAAGTACACCGCATGGACCATCCATCATATGTTTTACAACATATTCATGTAATGTAGGATGTGTTTGAATGTTAGGAATCTCCGCAGATACAACTTTATCAATATCGGTAGCGTTAACAATTTTATCTTGCTCATTTAAAGAGAGTAAAATGTGAGCATGAGGCAATCCTCTCTTTTGAAACTCAATTGTATAAATGAGTGCTTCAACTTTACCGAAGATTATTTTTAGTGTAAGGCCCTCAATTAATGCTTTCAGTTTGGACTTGAATACACGCACAACAATATCAGGTAGAAAATTAGCTATCTCACCTACACCAATATTGCTAACTATTTCAGGCCAACTTGGATTGCAAGTCATTGTAATAAACAAAGAAGGCTTTCCAAAATGTTGTACAATTGACATTGCATCTAAATAATTCTGATACATATTTCTTGGAGATCCATTGAATGAAGATGGTAAAATTACTCTACGGCCAACATTATTGGCATTGGGGTTCAATTCTAAATAATCTGTTAAATTGTTGTAAATTTCAGACCTAAGACTTGTTTGATTTTGTCGAATGAAATGTAACCTTGTGCCCTCTATTCTCACATACATATCAACTATCCACTGCAGAAATAATTTTTGTGAATGGTGCAACATGCTAAAATCTTCTCTAATTGCAAGTCGATAGGCTGCATACTGAAGCATGGTTAATTTATTTCTGGGCGCTCTTGAGTTAGGTGTAGTTGGTACATTATGAGAAATATTGATATGCCACCCAGTATCACCATTTGGAAAAAGTAATGGATACGCTAAAGGGTCCAATGATGAATCCAAAACAGAGATATTTTTAATGGTACCATTAACTTTTGAAAATGAAACCATATTTCGTTCAAAGGGTGGCTCACCATCAACTGTACTAAATATTACTGCTACATCAGTTTGAACTGCATCATTATAACGGCGTAGATCTAAATCACGATTTACTTTAATGAGCATACAAATTTCTTTATTTTGATTTTCAACTCTCTGACAATGATCTTTCATTGCAATGAATGACCGAATGAAAGGATTAATGCGTTCCAATTCAAGAGAGATTTTGCACATTATATTGTTATTGCATGTTTGATTATAGTGTTCACGTAATCTAAAATTGACAGCAGTGTCAACATCATAAAAATATAATTGCGCATAACATGGTGAGCGACCATATCCAGCAGTCATTGGACCTGATCTGTGATAAAAAACATCATGTATTTTAAAATGATACACTCCACGCGTAACTGTACCCGAAATTTTAGCTTCTGAGCTAACCATAGCAAATGATGAATTGTATTTACGAATGTTTTCAAAATAATTTTTTGACTTTCTTTTTATTGAAGGTTCATTTGAAGTAAGTCCATCATACAATGATTTAAAGTATTCATTTTGACTTAAGGCCGGTAATATTGCTTTACCCTTATGACAACATGAAGTGAATGCAGTTCTTTCACCTAAAGTGACCTCAGATTCGAAATGTTTTGCATTGTAAATGCATTAATCCACAATCAAAAGTATTAAAATTTCTTGGAATGACATTCAGTGCGCATTTAAATGTATCCCTCAAAATAATTTCATCATTTTGTATACTATTGACACTATTTAAATTTGTATTTGGTCTATTATCATTTTGACTTTCACGGGAATATATATATTCCTTCTTCTTTGTCTCTCACTCCGACCCGTCAATGTTCTATGTCGAGGCATAATGGAAGTAGGTGCGAATATCTGAATGTAAAAAAAACATGCAATGAAATTACTGAAACTAAGATTAGACAGGGTTTAATTTAAAAATAATAAAATGTACTCACTTTTTTGAAACCACCAATAATAATTAGGCGAGAGTAAGTCAATTCAAATTGCTGCTACAAAATTTTCCTTTTGCAACAGGTGTATATTAAGCAAGCTGTATTTCACTTTCAACTGCACATTAATATATAAAACACAGATATCTAATATACAAAATATAAAATAAACGCTTTTTTGCCTTGACATACACTCCACAGACTATTGAAAAAGGAACATTTGAAATCACACAAAATTCACAGCTCATTCAGTCAATCTGTCAGTATTAAGGAAGCTGTATTTCACTTGCAACTGCACATTAATATATAAAACACAGATATCTAATATACAAAATATAAAATAAACGCTTTTTTGCCCTGACATACACTACACAGACTATTGTTGCCTGGCAACAAAATTATTTTATTTTTAACAATTACCATTGTTTGAAAAAGTTTAAATGAATTTTCAAGTGCAAATGAATGTTTTATTTTATTATATTTAATGTATTTGTAACACATATTATATATAAATTTTAGCTTTCTGCACTCCTTCTCCAAATCTCACACTCCTCCGTGCGCGCAATATGCTTAAAAAGGGGTACAAAGTTTTCTCTTCACGTATTAATATATAGACACAAAAACAAGAGCTTTCAGTTTGTTCATATCGTATTTCTATAATCACATTTTTTTTTAATAAGATATTTTTCTGAATTTGCGGCTGTTATCGTTTGCCTTAGACAATACCCTTGTTAGAACATAAAACGTTGCAGGTAAACTACCCCTATCCCTTAACCAATCTTCACCAAAAACAATCGGTCTTCGGTACTCTACAAATAAGTGCTGTATGCAAAAAATTATTTGATTCTGTTTTAATTTGTGGCTGTAATCGTTTGCCATAGAAAAAAAAATTAAACACACACACACACACACACAGTTTTCGCAAAATAACTTTTTTCATGTTTGGAGTGTAGTACAATCAGAATCTGCAATAATCTCGAACACGATATTTTTTGCCATCACCATACTTCCATTTCCTTAAGGAAAATGGAAGTAAAATATCGGTATGGAAAACCATACATGACTTCAATGTTCTAAGATTTATATTTAAAATCATTTTCGAAATGAAATATTTCCATAGAAACTACTTCTTTCTACTTCTTGCTTCCGCCTTAACCACAGTACTGTGGTCACTAACGTATACCACCTCACGTTAGCGCACTTGATTTTCACTGATGATGGCAGTCGATAACACTTCCGAAACGTCTGGTTTCACGGAAAACCTTGGACCATGTCTAAACAGCCCAGGCAGGAATTTTAACAATAAACTACTTCTTTCTTGCCGATAACGTAGTAATCGTATAACAAATTCTCCCCTCCCTCTTCAACTATAATTTTCATTAATAGAAAATTATCCCCACCCCGTTCACATAACCCCTTAATTTATAGATATTTCATCTACGTTTCTACAGTGGATTATTATGAGCTTCTTATCAGGATACTTTATTTATCAAAATTAAGTACTTCACTCTTGTTAAAACACAAAACGTTGCAGGTAAAGTACCCCTTTCTCATAACCGATCTTCACCAAAATCAATAGGCCTTCAGTCCTCTACAATTCAGGGATGCATGCTAAAAAATATTTGATTCTGTTAGAATGTGTGGCAGTTATCGTTCGTCATGGAAACATTTCTCTTGTTACAACATAAAATGTTGCAGGTAAACTAACCCTTTCCCTTAACCGATCTTCACCAAAATCAAAAAGCCTTGAGTTCTCTACAATTCAGGAATGTATGCACAACATTATTTGATTCTGTTTGAATGTGCGGCAGTTATCGTTCGCCAAAAAACAATTACTCTTGTTAAAACATGAAAAGTGGCCGGTAAACTACTCCTTTCCCTTCACTGATCTTCACCAAAATCAACAGGCCTTCATTTGTTTACAATTCAGGACAGCATGCAAAAAAGTATTTGATTCTCTTTGAATTTACCGCAGTTATCGTTCATTATAGAAAAAATTACCATTGTTAAAACATAAAACGTTGCAGGTAAATTACCCCTTTCCCTTAAATGATCTTCAACAAAATCAACAGACCTTGAATACTCTATAATTCAAAAAGGTATGCAAAAAAGTAGTTGATTCTGTTTGAATTTATGGCAGTTATCGTTCATTATAGAAAAAATTACCCTTGTTAAAACATAAAATGTCGCAGGTAAACTAACCCTTTCCTTTAACCGAT
This sequence comes from Magicicada septendecula, assembly GCA_034769895.1. NCBI lineage: Eukaryota > Metazoa > Arthropoda > Insecta > Hemiptera > Cicadidae > Magicicada > Magicicada septendecula. Next base: position 299,715,285 of record CM068373.1, on the reverse strand, counting down.
CTTCACCAAAAACAATAGGTCTTGATAACTCTATACTTCAGGGCTGTATTCGAAATATTACTTGATTCCGTTTGAATTTGCGGCTGTTATCGTTTGCCTTAGACAATACCCTTGTTAAAACATAAAACGTTGCAGGTAAACTACCCCTATCCCTTAACCAATCTTCACCAAAAACAATCGGTCTTGAGTACTCTACAAATCAGGACCGTATGCGAAAAATTATTTGATTCTGTTTGAATTTGCGGCTGTTATCGTTTGCCATAGAAAAAAATCTATAGACAGACAGACACACACACACACACACACACACACACACACACACCCAGACAGTTTTCGAAAAATGACTTTTTTTCATGTTTTGAGTGTCGTATAATCAGAATCTGCAATAATCTAGAACACGATTTTTTTTGCCATCACCATACTTCCATTTCCTTAAGGAACATGGAAGTCAAAAATCTACAGACACACACAGACACTTTTCAAAAAATGACTTTTACTTGAAAAAAGTAAAAATTACCCTTGATAAAAAAAACGTTGCTGGTAAACTACCCCATTCCCTTATCCGATCTTCACCAAAAACAATAGGTCTTGAGTACTCTACAAAGCAGGGCTGTATACAAACAGACAAATTATTTGATTCTGTATCAATTTGCGGCTCTTATCGTTTGCCATAAAAAATATCGGTATGGAGAACCATACATGACTTCCATGTTCTAAGATTTATCTTTAAAATCATATTTGAAATGAAATATTTCCATAGAAACTACTTCTTTCTACTTATTGCTTCAGCCTTAAACCACAGTACTGTGGTCACTAATGTATACCACCTCACGTTTTTGCACTCTATTTTCACTGAGATGGAAGTCGATGGCACTGCCGAAAAGTCTGGTTTTGCAGAAAACATTGGACTACGGCTAAACAGCCAAGGAAGGAATTTTAACAAAAACTACTTCTTTGTTGCAATAACATAGTACACATAAAAAATTCTCCCCTCCCCCTTCAATAGTAATTTTCATTTATAGAAAATTACCCCCACCCCGTTCACCTAATCTCTTCATTTATAGATATTTCATCTACGTTTCTAAAGTGGATTATTATGAGCTTCTTATCAAGATACTTTATTTATAAAAATTAAGTTCTTTACTCTTGTTAAAACATAAAACGTTCCAGGTAAACTACCCCTTTCTCTAAACCGATCTTCACCAAAATCAATAGGCCTTCAGTCCTGTAGAATGCAGGGACACATTCAAAAAAATATTTGATTCTGTTTCAATTTGCGACAGTTACCGATCGTCATGAAAATATTTCTCTTGTTACAACATAACATGTTTCAGGTAAACTACCCCTTTCCCTTTACCGATCTCCACCAAAATCAACAGGCCTTGAGTTCTCTACAATTCAGGGCTGTTTGCAAAAATATTTGATTTTCTTTGAATTTACGGCAGTTATCGTTCATCATAGAAAAAATTACCCTTGTTAGAACATAAAAAGTTGCAGGTAAACTTCCCCTTTCTCTAAACCGATCTTCACCAAAATCAATAGACCTTCAGTCCTCTACAATTCAGGGCTGTATGCAAAACATTATTTGAATCTGTTTGAATTTGTAGCTCTTATCGTTTGCCATAGTAAATACCCTTGTTAAAATATAAAATGTTGCAGGTAAACTACCCCTTTCCCTTAACCGATCTTCAACAAAATCAACAGACCTTGAGTTCTGTATAACTCAAAAAGGTATGCAAAAGAGTAGTTGATTCGGTTTGAATTTGCAGCAGTTACCGTTCGTCATAGAAGAAATTACCCTTGTTAAAAGATAAAATGTTGCAGGTAAACTACCCCTTTCCCTTAACTGATCTTCACCAAAAACAAAAGGTCTTGAGAACTCTATAATTCAGGCCTGTATGCAAATAATCATTTGATTCTGTTTGAATTTGCGGCTGTTATCATTTGCCATAGTAAATAATTACCCTAGATTAAAAAAAAGTTGCAGGTAAACTACCCCTTACCTTTAACCGATCTTCACCAAAAACCACAGGTCTTGAGTACTCTACAAATCAGGGCTGTATGTAAAAAATTATTTGATTCTGTTTGAATTTGCGGCTGTTATCGTTACCCATAGAAAAAAATCTACAGATAGACACTCACACAGACACTTTTCGAAAAATGAATTTTGAGTGTAGTACAATCAGAATCTGCAATAATCTAGAACGCAATTTTTTTTGCCATCACCATACTTCCATTTCGTTAAGGAACATGGAAGTAAAATTACCCTTGATAAAAAAGCGTTGCTGGTAAACTAACCCTTTCCCTTAACCGATCTTCACCAAAAACAATAGGTCTTGAGTACTCTACAAATCAGGGCTGTATGCAAAAAATTATTTGATTCTGTTTGAATTTGCGGCTGTTATCGTTTGCCATAAAAAAATCTAAGACAGACAGTTAGACACACAGACACTTTTCGAAAAATGAGTTTTTTTCATGTTTTGAGGGTAGCACAATCAGAATCTGCAATAATCTCGAACACGATTTTTTTGCCATCACCATACTTCCATTTCCTTATGAAACAAGGAAGTAAAATTGAACTAGACAAGCAGTCGGAATACACATACTCAACATGGAGGAAAAATATACATAGGAAATGATGGTGTTGATTAATGTGTTTTATAACTTCACTATCGCAGAGGTGACCATCCCCCCCCAAAGGCTATGGCGCATGCCCCCCCCAAATTCAGTTATCCCCTAGTATTTTATTTATTTGCCCCCCTTTTATCATCAAAAATGCTGTAAAAACATGCCCCCCCCAAAGTTTGATGGCGCAGCTTGTGCCATGCACCCCCCTTCTGGGCCCCACTGACTAACATAATTATGTATGTTCAGCAGTCTGAAGTAAATTATAGGTAAAATACAGATTTGCTGGCTTTCTTATCTACTTTATACAGTAGTCCCTCAATACCATCATCACATTAAGATTTTGAATGTAACAAGTGGCAATCATCCAAAAATAAAATTGGTACAGTCTTGTCAACAAACAGAAGCACTACGTACATAAGAACACAGATATGTATTGTACTGTCTCTTACTGAAGTTAATCAATGTTTCCGATTTTAATTAGTATTATTTTTTTATACATCTTTATTTAAACAATACTACACAATTACAAAATAAGCCCGGGGCTCCACAAGCTGTATTTTACTGCTAATTTATGGCAAGAAAATGGACTCAACGTTGCTAAATGGAAGTGGCTTCACACGCTGTAAGTTACAGCGGCAGTAAGAATCAAGGGACAACTCCTAAGGTCATACTGCCACTGTATAGGACACGTTCCACTTTTCTGGTGACAGTTTGCCGGTGGTACCTGGCTCCACGTGCTGTAGTTCACTGCCGCTACACTTTCGTCTTGGCGCTTTTAGTATTCACTTGATTTACCTATTTCCAGTTGAATTTTTACGATTTATTTTGTTTGTTTGTTTCACTTTGTTGTGGCATAATATTTAAATGGTGTTATACAGTGAAGAAATTATTGTAGAAGTAGAAAATGCCCAGAATTATACAACACGAAAAATGAAGCTACAAATACAGAAACGCTAAAATTGAAGCATAATTATACGAATAAGTGTAAACAAACTTTCTGACATCCAGTAAAACTCGAAAAATTTATCCGGCTATTTTTTCAGTTTTTGATGCAAAACATAAAACAAGTCATTAATTTCTCTATCACTTATCACTGAATGTATCCACCACTGTCATTTAAGCAAACGCCTTCAGCGTTGGTGAACAATTAGTAAACATATGATCGCTTTGGATACAAATTTTAGCCTAGGCCAAAATTACTGTCAAGCCTATTGTAACGATTTAAATTGTAACAATAATCAAAAAATAAAAAATTTTAAAAATTAAGGTTGCGAGCTATTAAGCCATTTAAATCTCACTATAATAACATAAAAACCTGTATGTACTCAGTATGAGAGGAAGAAGTAATTAATAAGCCCAAAGAAGTACGAAGATACTTTAGTAAAAAACATATTGTAAATAGTTATAATTGTCGTATTTAACCCTTTGCTTGTTGTCAGGCGCTGACCTGTTAATTCCGGACTCGACATGTTTTCCGAGTCTTCTGTAATTTAGAATAAGATAAAAAACCTAATGTTAATAATTAAGAATCTGAAGACACAGATAGTCGCTAAAGTAACTTACTTAAATTATGTATAGTTATTTAGGTATAGTTTGTATAAATAAAAATGTTTACTTAAAGAGAGACAGGGACTATATTCTCGCGCAGTAATTGCCCCTCTACCATTTGTTAGGTACCAGTCGAAGGGAGCAGAAATTCGCTCTCTCGCTATGTTAACTTCATGCAGTACAGACGTACGAGCAAAAGCTCTTACACTATGTTGCCGATACTTTTGTTTTACTTTAATGTTGTATACAAGAAATTGCTGCTGAAAGCATATGTTATGTATTAATCAGTATAGTTATGTAAAAAACAAGAGACTTAAAGTGTAACACGAAATATAAAAATGGTGTAAAACAAGATGACTGCTAACTTCAAGAACTAACAACACTTCCAACATCATACCTGGAGATGTGAACTACCAGAACTTACAAATTCTAGTAGACCCGACAGAATATGCAGATCAGGACATCCGAGAATCTACAAGTACCATCGTAGAAGGTTCAATCTACCCTGCGGACTTTTGAGCCCTTTAATGACGAAGACCAGACCGAGATGATGACGGCGCTATTAAGGATTCCCAAGACGGACACCCCAGGACGAGGTTTCTACATACCAATTTAAAGGTGACTCGATAGCCTGTCTATCGAGAGTTAATAATATTTGTTACACAACACACTTTAAAAGAAACTTTTCAGAGACTATTAACTTTGTAAAGATTAAAAGATTAAATCTAAGAGTTTTAATGTAACCATTCAAACATCATACGTTGTAACAGTTTATATGTTAATGTATCGTAGTATAATTCAAGTAATAATACCATTCTTCAAATGGAATAATAATAAACAAAAAAACAAAAGGTCTTGCAAGCTAATATCATGAATTGATTATAACTAAAAGTTTTAATGACTAAATACCGAAGGTTACCCGGATCCGAGGTATAGCTAAATAGAATCAATTTTGATCCAAAAGTTTAAAGAAAACATTCAAATAACTTTAGTTTAATAAGTAAAGTCATGGGATCTGTCAGTAAATGTTTTTAAATGTTAAATAAAGAGAAGTCGTCTTGTCACACACATGTAATGAGTGCGTAAATCAATAGTATACCTTCCCTTGTTTCCTTACACAGTTAGTAAGTAAATTTGTTAAGTTAATTATTTGTGGATACATTTCGTTACAACGTAGGCAGCCCATCTAATTAACGGAGCTTAGTTAAGATGGGTTCCCTGGATTTGTAACCATACATGACTTCCATATTCTAAGATTTATATTTAAAATCATGTTCGAAATGAAATATTACCATAGAAACTACTTCTTTCTACTTACTGCTTCAGTCTTAACCACAGTACTGTGGTCACTAATGTATACCACCTCATGTTATCGCACTCGATTTTCACTGATGATAGAAGTCGATGGCATTGCCGTAACGTCTGGTTTTGTAGAAAACATTGGACTACGGCCAAATATCCTGGGAAGGAATTTTAACAGAAACTACTTCTTTGTTGCCGATAACGTTGTACACACACACATATATATATATATATATATAAAATATGCATAAAATTAATGGCTTGTATAAGTTAATGATTGATCTCCATTAATTAGTGCTCAAGTTTCCAAAGTTTTAATATCATGATGTCCGTAATTAAAACATCAGAGCAGGTTTAGTGTGTATGAGGGTACACCGTGGACAAAAATTTTCAACATTTCCTATTGAGCGTTGCTTACAGTAAAGCTGCGAATCTACAGTGTATGTTTCACAGAACAAACACCCGAAAAAGAAGGAGCGCTCCGAAATCACTCATGGACCCTCAGCATCTTGCAGAGGGTTCATTCCCTAAAGACTAAAAGTCTGTCTATGAATCGTTCCTCTGTAAACACGTGCAGTTACACTGCCCAGCGATCCACAGGAAGCAAATCACTACCCACGCTGGACACTTTTTCGGCTTGCACGCGTTATTTTGGTATGGGTTTCGGCACTTACCATTTAGAAAGCGTGCAAATGTAAGAAAATAAACATGAGTGAGGCCAGAAATAACGCGAATTATGTGTGTGTGTCTTCCCTGCCTTTTTATTGCGGTAGTCATAATAATAAAATCGAAACGTAAACATTACATAACTGAGATATGCTTGCCTGCCACGAACGATATTGATGTTTGTAACAAAATTTTCTGTTTGTACATTTTGAGTGTAAATTAATCCATTATACTATTAACTCATACATGATTTACATTAAAATAAAAAATTATAATTTTATTGCCTGGCAACAAAATTATTTTATTTTACTTCCATATTCCTTAAGGAAATGGAGTATGGTGATGGAAAAAAAAATCGTGTTCGAGATTATTGCAGATTCTGATTGTACTACACTCAAAACATGAAAAAAAGTCGTTTTCCGAAAAGTGTGTGTGTGTGTGTGTCTGTGTGTCTATGTGTATATTTTTTCTATGGCAAACGATAACTGCCGCAAATTCAAACAGAATCAAATAATTTTTTGCATGCAGCCCTGATTTATAGAGTACTCAAGACCCATTGTTTTTGGTGAAGATCGGTTAAGGGGAAGGGGTAGTTTACCTGCAACGTTTTTTTATCAAGCGTATTTTCTATGGCAAACGATAACAGCCGCAAATTCAAACAGAATCAAATAATTTTTTGCATACGTCCCTGAATTGTAGAGATCTCGAGGACTTTCGATTTTGGTGAAGATCGGTTAAGGGGAAGGGGTAGTTTACCGGCAACGTTTTACGTTTTAACAACAGTAAAGTACTTGAAAATTCATTTATACTTTTTGAAACAATGGTAATTGTTAAAAATAAAATAATTTTGTTGCCAGGCAATAAAATTAAAATTTTTTCATTTTAATGTAAATTATGTATGAGTTAATATCTTTATATATATAATTCTTCTGTACGTGTGTATGTCACTGAACTACTCCATGTATAAAATAATATCGTTTGTGGCAGGTAAGCATATCTCAGTTATGTAATGTTTACGTTTCCATTTTATTATTATGCCTACAGCAATAAAAAGGCAGGTAAGACACACACACACACAATTCACGTTATTTCTGGCCTCACTCATGTTTATTTTCTTACATTTGCACGCTTTTTAAATGGAAAGTGCCGAAACCCACACCAACATAACGCGTGCAAGCCGAAAAAATGGACATCAATTTGCTTCCTGTGGATCGCTGGGCAATGTAACTGCACGTGTTTACAGAGGAACGATTCATAGACAAACTTTTCGTCTTTAGGGAATGAACCCTCTGCAAGATGCTGAGGGTCCATGAGTGACTTCGGAGCGCTCCTTCTTTTCCGCGTGTTTGTTCTGTGAAACATACACTGTATATTCGCAGCTTTACTCTAAGCAACGCTCAATAGGAAATGTTGAAAATTTTTGTCCACAGTGTACCCTCATACACACTAAACCTGCTCTGATGTTTTAATTACGGACATCATAATATTAAAACTTTGGAAACTTGAGCACTACTTAATGGAGATCAATCATTAACTTATACAAGCCATTAATTTTATGCATATATTTTATATATATGTGTACAACGTTATCGGGAACAAAGAAGTAATTTTTGTTAAAATTCCTTCCTGGGATATTTGGCCGTAGTCCAATGTTTTCTACAAAACCAGACGTTCGGCAATGCCATCGACTTCTATCATCAGTGAAAATCGAGTGCGATGACATGAGGTGGTATACATTAGTGACCACAGTACTGTGGTTAAGACTGAAGCAGTAAGTAGAAAGAAGTAGTTTCTATGGTAATATTTCATTTCGAAAATGATTTTAAATATAAATCTTAGAATATTGTAATACAACGTTACAAGTGATTGAGTGATATGTTGATATTGTGGTGTAATTGTGTTGCTTGCAGATACGCACCGGTATCTACAATAATGTTGTTTGATAAAATGTTCCAATTATAATTATTATTATTAGTTTGATTGTAATCAACAAATATGTGGGTATCGATGGTCCACTTCTTTAATTTAAAATATTTCTCGCACTCCGTTAGTAACCTCCCCCACTTACCACACGTGGATATTGTAGTCCTGTTCGGTGACTGCTCAGCTGAAATACACACACTACATATACAAGTAGATATTCTGGTTGAATATCCAATGTGGCTAGCATGCACAATAAAATGATATAATAGCTACATAAAGTTCTGAGTTATTAGAAATATTTGAATTCTTCCGCCACCTTTTGGTAGAACTGACTATTAATAAGTGAACTAATTTAAGTTTGAAATAATACTCTTTTTCCACTGGTAACAAAATGTAGAGGTTTATTAACGGTTAATGATGTTATAAAATCTTTTAAAAATTGACAATCAGTTACTAATAATTTTACTGATAATAATTACAATGAACAAAATTTAAAATAAAACTCTCCTCAGCATCAAGGCTGGTAACCCTGTTGGTTATACAATAGTTTTAATTTGAGAGGTTATGTCCTCTTATATCAGTTAATTACCATGTTCGTGTGGTTCTTTTAAGTAGCATGATGCCAGGTACAAGATGTGGCATTTATAATGATATCAATTGAACAATAAATAAAAAACAAACAAACAAATATAAAAATAGAAAATTAGTACCATATAACAGATAGTTATGGTATTATCGTACGCGGGAATCCGCACGCATTATACAGCATTTAATAGACAATCAACGAGTGCGTTGGCTTGTACTACTGAAATGTATTACAATCAGAATGATCACAGTTGCACACCACTATATAAAAATTATCCCGATTAGCGCTTTCAAGCCTCACAGCCCATCGTCAGATCGGAATAGGCAGAAATTATTTTAAAAACAAACCCTTCACCCCTCTCCCCCACCCTGCTCACACACAACAAGCTATAATATAAATGACCCTTCCCCACCCCCTAAACCCTGTCCCACACCATCTGTACAGTTACATATTTTTCTAGTAAATTCCTTGTGTTTCAGTGTGTGTGTGTGTGTGTGTGTGTGTGTGTGTGTGTGTGTGTGTGTGCATCCTTTTAAACTTACCCTACTTCCTCTCCACACACATGGGTCAGTCACACACCCTTATTTTAACCATCCAATTAGTACTATGCAAATAATTCTTAATCTTATCTATCTGTCCTCTATCATTTACTTCTTAATCATGTTATAAAATATTTCTTCATTATCAAATTTAATTTTAATATTAATTAAATTGTCTAACCCTTTTTCTCTTTCTTTTAATATTTCTAACTCCTCTCTAAGCTTCCTTTCAACTGTGTTATTTACTACTTTTACAATTTCGTATTCTTCCAAAGGATTAACAAACTTATGGTTGTCTTCTATGAAATGTCTTGCATATAACGAATTGGTTGTTCTATTACCTTCTCCACGTTTGTGGTCAGACAACCTGCATACGAATTTTCGTCCTGTCTCACCTAGGTACACTTTGTTGCAGTCTTTACATTTTAATTAATAAATTCCGCTTTTCTGTAATACTGGAATTTTTTCTATATTCTTATTCCTTATCTTATCAAATACCGTTTCACATTTTTTAATAGCTATATCTACTCCATATTTATTAAAACATTTTATAATTTTTCTAGTATGTGAACCTATGTATGTCAATGACCCTGCATAATTCTTTTGTTCTGGTTCTATTTTAGCTTTTTGTATGTTAACCCTTTTCATAACTTTATCCACTATGTTGGTGTTATAATTATTATTCCTTACAATTCCCTTTATCGTTTTTAACTCCCTAACTTTTGATTCGGTCTCTTTTAAACACTTCTGAGCTCTGTAACAAAATGTATTGATTGCCGCCATTTTATATCTATATGGGTGGTAAGACTCTCTTGGTATAATTATATCAGAATACGACTCTTTCCTAAATATCCCAAACTGTAGTTTCTCATTATCCTTATTTTCTATGTTCAAATCTAAGTAATTTATTTTCTTACCTCCTATCTCTTCTTTAAATTGTAAGTTTTTATCCTTATTATTTACCTCATTTATAAACTCATGCACTTCTTAATTAATTCTGATAAATTTCATCATCATTTTTGATACTTCGCTATTACTGACTTGCGTAGTATATCAACATTACGTATTTACAGAAATTTTATTTCTGTTTCATTGTTAATTAATAAAAAAGAATTGTACTCCCTGTTTTTATTTTTTACACAACACTCGTAAATACGATCGATATTGTACACTGATCGTATTTAAATATTAGTCACTCCGCACACTGCACTCGTCAATGCTTGTGTAGTATTTAGGTTAGTGTATGTCAGTTACTGATGTTTACATGTCGCGCACAATTCAAAAATAAACTTCTTCATATCTCGTCCGGAGAGTGACATGACCTGTCTCTTCGATGGTTGATAGATGACTCTGATGCTCCTTCAAAGCGTCTGTGGCTTGTCTGACAATTTTCATTCATTCGATTGGCTAAAACGTTTGAACTCTCTAACCCAAAGCACTTTATTTTCTTAAAATATTTAATTTTTTACCAATTTTGGCGTTTGCGTTTGAGATTATATGACGTCAGCACTGGTACAAAAAATAATTAGAAAGTTTAAAATCGTAATAACTTTCTTAATATTTGTCTTATCGTTAAACGGTTAGTGTCAGTAAATTGCGGACATCCTGCGCTTTAATTAAAGTACAAACAAGATTATAATCCGTCCATTACCTAAATCACTATAACGATTTTATTGATTTTTATGGTGCATCTTATATTTTATAAGTTTATTACACCAAACTTAATTATTTACACTAAAACACTTTTAATTAAACGCTCTGAGTCCATATCTCAACTTGTTTAATACAAAATTTGGGAATAATTGTTACCCAAACAATATCTAGTTATGGCGTCTTTGGGCGTCCATATTTGATTATTCACAATTGTACTTAAAACTAATTTTTCTTATCTAATAACACTGATATTGTAACCTAATAATAATAGAAACGTCTATTTACATAATTTTGTACTTGAGTACCGTATATGTACAGGGCTGTATTTCATATACTATTTACATTGTTTTAGTACCCTCCTGTCTCTTTTCTTACAATTGTCACTTTACTTCTGGTTTTTTCTATACAAGGTAGATTATGTAATAAATGCAATTAGTGTACACTTATAGTACCTAATCCCCTACATGTATTTGTTAGCTTTTAGCTATCTGAGAATCCTTCAATTTCTAGTAATGGGTTTGTTTACATTGTGTCATAGCATGGTAGTCAGTTATTTTTGTTAAAACAATAATTAAATTGTTATTGCTACACTTGATTTAGATTTCCAAAGTAGTATCAGACATTCTTCTGATCCTTGATAACATTTTTATCTACTTTTAGACAAGTTTGTATGTTGAATTTTGCATAAATAACTTGCTCCTTATTGTGTGTTTACATTTGGATTCCACCATCATGGTCATTTGGTTTTTAATAATTTATATATAAAATGACTATTCTCATGGTCATGGTCTGTTCTCAAAGTAGCATTAGGTGTCCCTCTTACTACTGGTAACACTCTTATCAGTCTTTGTTCAAGCTTTAATAAAGTATCTTGCTTAATTAGTTGGTTACATTGTTTCTGCCTACTTCTGGTTATGTGTTCTTAGTTAGCAAGTTTACAATAATTTGGTTACAAAACTATTGTAATTATATTTATAATCTGTTCTCACAGTAGTATCAGATGTTCACCTAACTACTGGTAATACTTTCATTAACATTGGTACTTGTTTTAATACTGTATTTTGTCTAACTAAATTGGCATACTAGGCTCCATTCCTCCTATCTTTGTGCCATCATATTTGATCTGTTTTATTTGCATTGTATTGCAACATAATACACTGTCTACTGTGGTGTATCATTACTTATAACAAATTCTTGATTGATATTATAGTTGATGGTTATTTGGTTAAATTAACATGTATGATTTTTTGTTTCATAGTGTCTTTCCTCTGGGGTTATGTAACAATGTACAATATGTTCTAATGCAGCATTTTGCTACTACTAACATGACTTCAGTATGGTATTTTATTACAATATTTTAATTGTTTTAATACACATGTTTACACTACTTCTTCTTAAACAATAATACAAATCTTTTTGTACTAATTACAATATCTTTCTTGTCATTGGTTGTATCTAATTCCTGTCACATTTGTTTGATATTTAACAAAGGTTTTTATTGTCAGTTCTCAATGAACAATAATATAATTGTTCGATTTTATATTATTCTGGTGGTCTTATGATTATCTATATGGATCACAATCTTTATTAAATTAGTCACACTAATTGTCTGTGTATATTTGACTATTTAATTCTTGCTGTTTTCACTATGAAAGTAACACATTTTCTTCCACTATAAACCTTATCACTGGAATTGTTTGTGTGGTTTATTAGGTTAAAATTAGTTAACTGGTCACAGGTTTTCACATCTATATTAAGTACTCACTGTAATTGTTTGTGGTTCCTTAAATGTTAAACACTGCTTCTACATAGTCGATAATCACTATTCCTCTAGTTATTATTATTGTCTCTAGTACACTTGATGAATGATGAGTCCTTGCATGGTCTATCCATTTTCTTCTCTCTTCATGGTACGTTTCCTTGTCCTTCTTCCTTCCTCTTCTTTTGGTTTGAATGTCTCCTTCAATATTTTCATTGTAGTCATTATCTTCATTTGTTCCCCTCACTGTTGGAGTTTATTTGTATTGTCGTTATGTTGTTGGTAGTGGTATTATTCTTGTGATTTCCCTCACTGTTGGATTTTATTGGTCCTTATTTTGTTGGTTCCCCTCACTGTTGGATCCTATTGGGCCTGGTTACTAATATTTTGTTTTGGCTCATGGTTATTTCCTTTCTTCATTTCGTATTTGATGCTGCTATGTTAACACTTTCTTCCTCATCGTTGGATTTTTTATACTAATATATCTGTAGATACACACTTTTATTCACATAGGTTTATTTATCTAGAAATACTTTCATGCTTTTCTGTTACTTGACGTTATATTAGCTTATTTTATGTAACTACCATATTTGGTAACGTTACATATGCCTTCCTATAAGAATTGATTAATTCTGAATCATTATACTTATTTTTCATTGAAGAATTCATCAATTGTTGTACGTTTCCATGTCGATTCACATGTTTTTTACATATATCCCTTCACTTCCTTCTATTTGAATCATAATTATTTCTTCTCTATGTAATCATCTCCCTTGTTTATTTAGTTCCCTAATTCCCTAACATAAGCTTAGCTGGGGCAGTTCAGAGCGGCTCACTTTGGCTATTCAACTCCACTGGCCATACTAACTTCAATAAATATGGAGGCAAATCATCTCCTTCAATAATAATAAATGATTGCTGGCATTATTCATCAGCCAATTCATCTCAAATAATCAAAAAATAATAATAGTGGTCGTTCTTCTGACAAATAATAAATATCCTTGGGATTAACTCACGCATCTGCGGTTTATACATTGTTATACTCTCTTTTTCTTGATCCAACTCGACTAAATTCTTCACATATTATAGGGATTGTTTGTTTTACATTTCATCACTGGTATACTCTCATGATTATCTTCGTTAGTATATTACTTTTCATTCTTCTTCATCATTGATTAATCTTTTCATTCTGTCTCACATTAAACGTCATCTCGTCATATTCTTCATTTCAGGGTTTGTTCCTCTAGATATAATTCATAAATACATTTATTTTTTCTCCTTTCTCATGGTTTTAGTTGGTATATAGTCCATGTGGTATTGGCTTTTCTCTAGTAAAATACACTAGAAAACAATGTGGTTGTGTGTGGTTCCTTGTCTACATCAATGATATTTATTTAGTTTTGCTCTTCCAACTTCTTATTTGCTCCTTCTCTCTTCATTTGTAGTACGGGTATGATGTTAAAATTTACTGGTTGACGTGGCTCTAGGAAATAATTGTGCCAAAGATAGAATTTGTCGATCTCGTATAGTTCTCCTCTTTATTAGTACGGGTGAGATGTTCTTTACTAGTTGATTCGGCTCTAGGAATTTATATACACGTTTCATATATTTTATGCCAAAGTTCTTGTGTGTCGTTCTCGTATAGTACTTCTCCTCTTTTATAGTACGGGTGTGATGTTAATTTTTACTGGTTGACGTGGCTCTTGGAAATAATTGTGCCAAAGATAGCATTTGTCGATCTTGTATAGTTCTCCCCTTTATTAGTACGGGTGAGATGTTCTTTACTAGTTGATTCGGCTCTAGGAATTTATATACACGTTTCATATATTTTATGCCAAAGTTCTTGTGTGTCGTTCTCGTATAGTACTTCTCCTCTTTTATAGTACGGGTGTGATGTTAATTTTTACTGGTTGACGTGGCTCTTGGAAATAATTGTGCCAAAGATAGCATTTGTCGATCTTGTATAGTTCTCCCCTTTATTAGTACGGGTGAGATGTTCTTTACTAGTTGACTCGGCTCTAGGAATTTGTATACACGTTTCATATATTTTATGCCAAAGTTCTTGTGCGTCGTTCTCGTATAGTACTTCTCCTCTTTTATAGTACGGGTGTGATGTTAATTTTTACTGGTTGACGTGGCTCTTGGAAATAATTGTGCCAAAGATAGAATTTGTCGATCTCGTATAGTACTCTTCCTTCTATAGTACGGGTATGATGTTAATCTTTTACTTGTTGACTTGGCTCTTGGAAATTATGATTTTATCTCATATATGCCAGGGGTGGTGTGTGTCGGTCTCGTATAGTACTTCTCCTCTTTTATAGTACGGGTGTGATGTTAATTTTTACTGGTTGACGTGGCTCTAGGAAATAATTGTGCCAAAGATAGAATTTGTCGATCTCGTAAGGTGCTCCTCCTTTATTAGTACGGGTAGGATGTGATACAGTATTAAACTAATTGATATTTAATTCAATTTAATTTAACCTAAGGGAACTTAAACACTTTCTAAATAATCTCTTCGGGCGCCATCTTGTTACCAACTGTAATAAGAAAATTAATATATGAGGGTTCTTTTTAGGCGAACAGGAGATCAGATTGGTTGCTTAAACAAACAAAGAAAACTTTATACGTTTACACATTAATTAAAATTTATTAACATTTCTCAAATCAAAAAGAAACGCACATAAAATAAATTTGAAAGAAAGAAACTTTTAATGTAAAGAAAAAAAAACTTTTAGTGTAAAAAAAAGAATAAAACAACATTGAAATATTATATAAACCTTATATGAATCAAGATATTAAATTAAAATAATCTTTTAAAGAAAACGCAAACCAGACTTCTTAATATAGTTACATTCTCCCGTATACACGCAACACACATACCAAGTTATTTTAGAGATCTCATTTTAATTTATGTATAGATATTTTAGGCTGCCATTTCTTTTTAAAATTAAAAGGTTTTACAATTTTGAAAATTTCTTGGGTTTTACCCCATATCGGTTACTTATCTGGCCATTCTTTAGCGATTCGACCCAGTCCAGACTCCTCACGTAATTCCGTCCACTCCGCACAATTCTATTGCTTATAATTGTGTATATATCACCAAAAACTGTCACTGCATTTTACTTCATGACTATTGAAAGTTATTAATTTGAATTTAAGATCACATTTTATCGTATGCGGGCCCGCACTTACTGCCGAAACTTTTTATAGATACCACTCGCGAGTGGTGATGAGATGTTACTGGGAAGATTTTCAGGCGCTACTTTGTGAAGCGGCTGTTGTTCGTTCAATTCTTATTGGTTTACAGTTTGTATCCTTGCGCCAGTGGACTGTTTTTGGCTTGTTGACAAAACTGGTGACACACATCGTTATATAAATTGCTGACGCAACACATCGCCTGATGTCTGGTTGCATAACGTGTTTACGTTTTCTGGGTTCGTCATTGTCCTTGAACTGACTTTGGTACAGTTATTAAACTGTCCACACAATATCATTAAATAATTGTCACAGTCAATGCTGCCACTGTTATTCTTGTTTTAAACAGGAAATTTACCCAAGTCTATAATTTCTGTCCCTATTGCCAATTATGTTATTTATTATTTATGAAAAAAAAAATACAAATTATGTTATTACCCCCGGTATGCCCAAAAATGCCCCGCTACAATACCCCCTCAATGAGATATTTTATGCCGAAGCATAAAAAATCTCATTGACACATTCATACTTGCTAAAGGGATCAGCCAGGATATGTCGCCACAACCCCCTGTATGGTTTGCAAAAAGAATAATCAACTCACCCTTGGTCCGGTGACTGTGACCGCATCTGCATGACAATACTGGACTTCTCTCTCGAGATCCCAACACCGTAGAGTCAGACAGATACTCAACGCCCCTGCTCTGACGCGCAGGCCAGCTCAGGTCCGCCGCCACAGCACCACCAAACACTGAAACAACAAATCAAAATATTAAATAGTGGCCTTATACAACACCATATCCCCAACTGATCTGTTCCCCCCTAGCGGTGCTGGTTTGCGCTAAGAAGCACTGGTTTTGTTTTTACTCACTTATTACTAACATGTATATATCAGAATACCTAACATAACTTAACATAAGAAAACACAGTACATTAATAATTCATTTTAAAATAAACAACTTGCAATTAAAATGTTACACACTTTATATCATTAAATTGGCATATAAAATCAAAAAATTACTTTTAAACTTGATTTACTCTTATTAATTCGTTTCTCAAAATTACAAAAATTATTTTATTATTATTTTTTTTTTTTTCAATTATGGCCATCATTATTCCATTTCATTACTTTGGGTGATTCTACGTTATTCATTATAATTTACTTTATCCACTTGGCATTTACTCATAAACTTCCCCTTTTATTACTCTAATGTTCCCTTACAAAATCTTTAACTAGTATGACACCCCACTATCAAAATTTTACTAACCCTTCTCTACCTCTAACTACTTACTATTTTAACTCCAATCGCCACCTTCTACTCTTATAAAAAAAAAATACTCTCTAACCCTTTGTACATAGGATACGTGTTTCCCCCCCCCAAAAAAGCTCAATTCCCGTTCTCTGGCCCCTGGATTTTTACCTACGGCGGCCCCTTCCCACTAAAACTATACCAAATCCCGTCCCAACCCTTATGTTGCGGACTCCCACATTACACTACCACTACTACAAAATTGCCATCCCCAAAAATCTCACTCTCATAACTTCACTACAATTACAACAAATTAACATCAACAAAATAAACAATATATCGCTCAAAACTCTACATAAAATCTCCATAACTACTGTGTCTCCACTTATACTTCTCAAAATTCTATAACATACATTAACTCAAAACAACATTGCATTATTTTAATTTCCACTATTACTTTAACTCTTACTTTGATTTGGACAAATCTATGTCCCACCAAAATTCAACTTGAATTGACTCAAACATTTTATTCAACTAATTACTATCACCCATTTCTATCTTTTACAACCCACTGAAAATTTTACCTATTACAACTATTTTTCATTTTATTTTAACATCTATAAACACATTGAAAACATATTATTATATTTTTATAATACTTATTCCTAACATACTAATGCAATCAACACAATAAGACATAATAACACAATATAAGAAGTATTTAGTGCATCTATTTTTTAAATTCAAACAAAATTATTGAGTAGCAAATCATCATTATTAATTAAAATATATCAAATTTTTAATACGTTATCCCCTTGGATAACCTCCCAGCCACACACACTATTTCAATTATGTAAGACTGTGGCGCCTTTTCGCTTCCACAGAGACTGTATATTTTGGAGCAGGTTTTTTTTTTTTTTACCTCTCCGTGTCTCTGCTTCCGCTGTTAAGTTTAAAATTGGTGAACATCAACATGTTCTCGTTAATAATCATGCACCCTTAAACGGATCTACCACCTGGCTCTGCTGTTCCTCCCCGAACAGAGTGGCAGCCGCTGTTCCAAAGTTTGGTGATTCCCCTTTTATTACCCCCCCATCAATTTCAAAATACACCTTTACAACGATAACAGCTATGGCCAGTTATGGTCAGCGCGTAATCGTAATGTGCCCCAACCATAGCTGTTAAAGCTAAACCAATTCCACGGTCAGGGTTCGGTGAGGCCGTGACCGCCCGAAAATTTGGGGAATCACAAGTAAAATATCTTTCGTAATATTAAATTTACGAATTTATCTTTAAATGACAATATTAATTTAGATGGGGTTTTAACCCACTTTATATGGAAGCTTAACCATTATTAACCTAAAATATTAAATACAAAATCTACAACCTTCCCCCATAGCAGTTCCACACTACACTGTTATGTCACTTCATTGAGCACCAAACTACCCCCCAAAATTATCTCCACATCTTGTATTGATAACAAGTTCTTATATTACTACACATTTCTTCAAAACGTTCCTATACCCACTAATACTAAAATCTAACAATTATATTTGGTCACCTAATGCTAAAAAATTTAGAAGAGAAAAAAAAATTATATCTTAAATTTAAAATTATACACATCCAAAATTATTTTTTTTTTAATTTTTTTTTTATTTTTATTTTTTTTATACTATTTACATAGGAGGCTGACTCTATTGTCATAAACTTACTCTACGTCTAGGAAGATCGCAGCCGCCTGAAATGCCGGGTCTTGCAACACACTACTCCCCCCTCTCCTACCATTTCTTCTACCCCGCTTTCTACCGTGCGCCAAACCGTCTTGCCCCAAAACTCGTTGTTTCGGGCCAATCAGAAAATATTGTCAAAGGCTCCATTTTAACTTTGCCCTTGACACCAAAAAATTTAAATTGCCTGTTACTTAAATGCAGCCTCCATTATTTACAAACACTCTAAGGCAGTGCAGGCACGTGACAGGCACACCAAAACCGCTGCACCGGGAGTGTATAAGAAATAATTTGTGTCACGTACCTGTGGGGTCCCCCTCCCCGTTCAAATGTGCAGTTAGGTTTTCTACTTTATACCAATTTTGGTGGAGCCGGACCATCGTTGTTTTCACCGCCCGAAGGAAGATCAGCCAACCATGGCCCGCCTCCGAGTTCCGAATTCCACGGCCAGGACTGGTAAGATCGTGACCGCCCGAAAATGGGGGAGGATCCCTTCTGAAAACATACAATAATATTTGAAAAACTTATTTATAAACATAACAATTAAAGTGACCTATATAATTTTAAATTCGTCGCATTTTGAGTACCTACTATTTCCTGCGTCGCTGGGTTCCTCAGCACATACGCATTCTGCATTTTTATGTCTATGATTTCATAAGGTCCTTCATATAACAAGAAAAACTTTTTTATTTCCCTATTTTGAGCACTGGACAGATCATGTCTTTTTACTAACACTAACTGGCCTACCTCATACTTGGTCCATTTACCCTTAGCATCATGTTTCTGTTTTCGTCGCTCTCCTCTAGTAAGTAAATTCTCGTTCGCCAATCTAATCTTCATATTCCTGTCCAAAATTTGACCTTCAGGTGGGTATGTGAAAAGTTGTTCTAATATCCTGGGCGGCCTTGTTCCCCTGATCAACTCATGCGGCGTAAATCCCGTGGACTCATGGGTGGTACAATTCAGCCACTCCTCTACTTTTTTCACGTAGGATGGCCATTCTGTGTGTGTTGGCGTGACAGTACGCCCGGAATATCCTACCAATCTCTCTCATCACCCGTTCTGCTTGGTTCGACTGAGGATGGTACACTGCCGTATGCTTGGGTATGATGCCTTCCCATCCAAGCGTCTGCCGCCACTTGCCGCTTATAAACTGTGGACCATGGTCAGATAATATAATTTTCGGCTTTCCCACATTAAGCATATAATCTTTTACTATTCTCTCACTAAGTACTTTACTAGTTGCCCTCTTAATGCTATATAATTTTACAAATTTTGAAAAAGTGTCTAAAACTACAAATACATATACCACACCCCCTCTACCTCTGGGTAACGGTCCATATAAATCAACCGCAACTAGATCAAAAGGCTTATCTACTTTTATATAATTCATCTCTCCTTCCACTCTATAATTCACCACTTTCGATTTTTGACATAAATCACACACTCTCAACACTTTTCTCACTCTCCTCTCCATATTCTTAAATATACATGACTCTTTCAAAACATTTGCACACTTTCTCGCACCAAAATGACCATACCTTATATGACAATCCCAAACAATTTTATCTATTAACACATCAGGTATAATTAACCTCCAATCACGCTCCCCACCATCTACTTTTTTAAACAAAATGCCTTGATATATTTGAAATCGCTCATTATATTCAGATCCCTCTACGTCTGTTTCTAAACTAACAATTATTTTACCCAGTTTGCTATCAGATCTTTGCAAGTTTTTAATGTCACTTAATTCCTCACCAAAAATCCTATCTTCTCTAGTTAACCTAAAAATTTCTATTTCTTTAAGGTCCCTACCAGTCTTATTATCTATAACATCTATTCTAGAAAGTGTATCTGGTACCTTATTATCTGACCCCTTTATGTACTCCCATGAAAAGTTATATTCCTGTAAGGCTAATACCCACCTGGTTAATCGGCTGTGTGTTAGCTTACATGAATTCAGAAATGACAGTGCCTTGTGGTCCGTCCGGATTATCGTAGTATTCCCTAAGATGTAGGTGCGGAATTTACCCACGGCGAACACAATGCTCAGAAGTTCCTTTTCTGTTGTCGTGTAATTCTTTTCCGCCGATAACAGCGATCTACTGGCGAAGGCGATCGTTAAGTGTTCCTTGTCGCAGCTCTCTTGGTATAACTCAGCACCTAGCGCTACATTGCTGGCGTCGGTCTGCAAATAAAAGATCTTATTAAAATCGGGATGATTCATCATTATCATGTGACTGAACTTTCTCTTAATTTCATTAAACGCAGCTCGTTCCGCATCGCCCCATCTCCACTGTTTATTCTTCTGCAGGACAGCACTCAGTTTGGATGTTGTGTGTGCGTAGTTCTCCTGAAATTTCCTGTAAAAATTGCATAAGCCTAAAAAACTCTGTAGTTGCTTAATGTTTTTAGGTTCAGGGAATCGCATTATGGCTTCGACTTTGTCAGGGTTGGCTAATATCCCCTCTTGTGTAATAATAAATCCTAAAAAGTGTATCTCTGTCTGCAGAAACTTAGACTTGTCCCAATTCACTGTTAAACCCCCTACTTGTAGCTTATCTAATACATATTCTATGTGTTCTAAATGTTCAGTGAATGTTCTAGAGGCTATCAAAATATCATCGACATACACAGTTAAAAAGTCTAAGTCCTTAGGTTGTAAAATATTATCTAAACATTTGATAAAACTAGCAACACTGGTGTTTAATCCAAAAGGTAAGCATTTAAACTGGTAACTCTTACCGTTAAAAAGAAAAGCTGTGTATTTCCTACTCTCTGTTGCTAATGGTACCTGCCAGTATCCAGCGGTTAGATCTAAGGACGTCATGTACTTGACTCCGCTAAACTTTTGTAAAATCTCATTTATGGGTTCTGGAGATTCTCTGTCCGGTATAATAATCTGATTGATTTTTCTAGCATCTAAACATAACCTTACCTTGCCATCCTTCTTTATCACTACCACCAAAGGGTTTGAATAAGGTGATACTGAGCGTTCAATTATGCCTCCTTGCATCATCCGGTCTAATTCCTCCTGTACAGCCCTCCTCTTCGAAAACGGCACCGGGTAGCTTCTCTGCATGTATGGTGCGTGGTCCCGAACTT
This sequence comes from Magicicada septendecula, assembly GCA_034769895.1. Classification (NCBI taxonomy): domain Eukaryota; kingdom Metazoa; phylum Arthropoda; class Insecta; order Hemiptera; family Cicadidae; genus Magicicada; species Magicicada septendecula. Next base: position 299,693,404 of record CM068373.1, on the reverse strand, counting down.
TCAACTCACAGATGTAGTCCTTCGCTTTCCCTGGTGATTCATCAAACACCCCTCTGTACTGCTCCACAACTGCCCACAGCTCCTCTCGCTGAGTACTTCCTACAACTGCATTTTCATTGAAAAATTTATCGGCTCTATTTGCCCACACACTCTCATTACGCTCATGCATCTCTCTCTCCTCATTTTCTAAACCATCACTCTCTAGACATATATTTATTTTAGTTTCTATCTCTCTATCACTTATCTGTTTATGTAACATTTTTATTCCAGTGACTTTAGCTTCATTTACTACTTTCTTAAACTCTATTCTGACTGGTTTATTCCCCTTCTCAAATTTTACTATTTGTTTATTAAAATCTATCACTGCTCCGTTTCTTTCCAAAAAATCATTTCCCAATATTACATCTAAACTTAACCCTTTAACTACTAGGAAAGTATTTTCAAATTCAACTTCATTTATTAAAATGTTTAATTGTACTTGTCTGGTTATTCTTTTACTTCTCACCCCAGTTACCCCCACTACTGTAACCCCGGCAACTGGTAATGACGGTATATTCTTGTTTAACTCCTTTAATTCACCCATGACATTTTCAGAAATCACTGATATCTCGCTACCGGTATCAATTAAAGTTTTATAATTCTTACCTTCAATGTTAATCGTCACCTCAGTCAATCCTGTTCTGCGTTCCACCACCTTGTTCTCCTCTTCTTCTAACAACTCTTTTGCCATATCCACCTTGATGGCGTTGTTTGTGTATTCGTTAATTACTTGGACCCGGTCCTCCGTTGACAATGGTTGGGCCCGCTTCCCCATTGTCTTCCTCAGTTTTCCGTGGATGGACCTGCCACAGCTTGATGATTTCCTCCTCCTCGAGGCGCTCCTCTATAAAATTCTCCTCCTCTCGACTGTTGATTTGGTGGTGGGTTTGTCCTCTCATTTCTGGCGCACTCCCTGGTTCGATGACATCTAAAACAATTCGTCCTATTAGCATAGTTATCAATTTCACAGGCTCTACACCTCCAACTCTCGCCCCTATTATCAAAACTTCCTCCCCGCGTTCCTCTATGAAAATTCTGTGTACCCCTGTTATGATGGAAATTATTATTATTATTATTATGGTGTGGTACTACTGGTGTGTTCGGACGTCGTCCCATATCGCGTTCCCCTATATTCTGTAATACATCTAACATGTTTTCTAACTCGCTTATATTGGTAATCTCTCTAGTCATTAAAGTTATTTGCACCTCTCTGGGCAGGTGTTTGCTAATATGTCGTACAAATGATCGGAATGGCAACGGCGGTTCTAAATACTTTGCTTCGTTATAAATGGTCATCACATATATGGTTAGGTGGTTATTAATCCTACCAAAATTCCCATTACCCATTATTTTACTTCTTAGTATTTCTTGGTCTTCTTCTGACCAATATTTATTGCGAAAAGCTATCTCAAAATCTTCATAACTTTCCCATTCGGTATGGTGTACTTCCGACCATATCTCGGCACTACCTTTGAAACATTTGATAATCTTCAGCAACTTAACCTCCCAGCTACTATTATTAAACCGATTAAATTCCCTAACCCTATTTAAAAATTGCATTGGGTGTACTCTACGATTGTCACAATTGAAAGTTTCTAATTCTACTTCATTATTTGTGTCTCGTGTCATAAATATGCGCTCAGTAACATTGTTTACATTTTGATTTTTCACTAAACTTAATTCATCTCGCATATTAATAATATTTTGTTCAAGTGAATACAATTTTTTATCATTACTATATTCAGACTGTACATTATTTTTTGCTATTACTTCAATAGATTCATTTACTGCTTGTATTTCTGTCTTATAATTACTTTCAATCTCATTTATTTTAGATTCTATCTTACTTTGGTGTTCATCAATATTCTGACTAAATTTTTCAACTGTCATTACTACACTACTCAACTTACATTCAGTTTCAATATTACGTTTAATAATTTTAGATTCTATGTCATTGTTATACTCATTCATTGAATTTATTAATATTTCATTGTTTTCATTGATTTGCTTCTCAACTCTGTCTATCTGACTATCTATTTCATTAAATTTATCATCTGTCTTTTGTATTGAATCATCTAACTTGGTTTCTACTTGGCTGATTTTATAAGTAAATTCTACTTTGGTATTTTCACAATGTTTGTTAATTTCTTGTATCTCATGTTTCAACTCTTTATTCTGATTTTTTAATAACTCTTCAAAACTATTCTTTTGGATATCGAACTTCTCATTTATACTACTATTTAACTTTACACTCTGGTTCTCTATCATTGTTTGTATTGCTTTAAACATTTCATACGTATCGTCATTTTTTTTATTTTGGATAGGTGTCGATTGATATTCGACATCTTTCATTATTTTTGATTCGGTCAACTGACTCTCTACATTATCATTCGTTTGAACTCCCGAATCGGTACTAAACTGACTGTCAGATAAGCTGACAGTACTATTATCTGCCATTTTTCTTAAAACTCTTTATATTTCTTTATTAAAATCCTATTATATGTAACATATACTTATTGAAAAATATTCTACTCACCCATCTTGAACATAACCTCTTACGTCTAATTTACGTACATACGTAAATTCACATTCCAAACAACCATTCTGTTCTCCTAAGTAGGCCTATATTTATATAATTATATTATATAAATCGTCCCTACGTTCGGAAGCCACTGATACAGTATTAAACTAATTGATATTTAATTCAATTTAATTTAACCTAAGGGAACTTAAACACTTTCTAAATAATCTCTTCGGGCGCCATCTTGTTACCAACTGTAATAAGAAAATTAATATATGAGGGTTCTTTTTAGGCGAACAGGAGATCAGATTGGTTGCTTAAACAAACAAAGAAAACTTTATACGTTTACACATTAATTAAAATTTATTAACATTTCTCAAATCAAAAAGAAACGCACATAAAATAAATTTGAAAGAAAGAAACTTTTAATGTAAAGAAAAAAAAACTTTTAGTGTAAAAAAAAGAATAAAACAACATTGAAATATTATATAAACCTTATATGAATCAAGATATTAAATTAAAATAATCTTTTAAAGAAAACGCAAACCAGACTTCTTAATATAGTTACATTCTCCCGTATACACGCAACACACATACCAAGTTATTTTAGAGATCTCATTTTAATTTATGTATAGATATTTTAGGCTGCCATTTCTTTTTAAAATTAAAAGGTTTTACAATTTTGAAAATTTCTTGGGTTTTACCCCATATCGGTTACTTATCTGGCCATTCTTTAGCGATTCGACCCAGTCCAGACTCCTCACGTAATTCCGTCCACTCCGCACAATTCTATTGCTTATAATTGTGTATATATCACCAAAAACTGTCACTGCATTTTACTTCATGACTATTGAAAGTTATTAATTTGAATTTAAGATCACATTTTATCGTATGCGGGCCCGCACTTACTGCCGAAACTTTTTATAGATACCACTCGCGAGTGGTGATGAGATGTTACTGGGAAGATTTTCAGGCGCTACTTTGTGAAGCGGCTGTTGTTCGTTCAATTCTTATTGGTTTACAGTTTGTATCCTTGCGCCAGTGGACTGTTTTTGGCTTGTTGACAAAACTGGTGACACACATCGTTATATAAATTGCTGACGCAACACATCGCCTGATGTCTGGTTGCATAACGTGTTTACGTTTTCCGGGTTCGTCATTGTCCTTGAACTAACTTTGGTACAGTTATTAAACTGTCCACACAATATCATTAAATAATTGTCACAGTCAATGCTGCCACTGTTATTCTTGTTTTAAACAGGAAATTTACCCAAGTCTATAATTTCTGTCCCTATTGCCAATTATGTTATTTATTATTTATGAAAAAAAAAATACAAATTATGTTATTACCCCCGGTATGCCCAAAAATGCCCCGCTACAGATGTTAATTCTACTTGTTGACGTGGCTCTAGGAAATAATTGTGCCAGGGATGTAAGTTGTCTTTCTCGTATTTTTCATTCAGCGTCGATTGCGCTACCTTCATCTCAGTTTGTTCCTGCGCTATCATTCCTATTTGGGCACTGTGTGTCTTCTCAACATCGCTAATATGACGGTTGATGTCTACTTCTGTCTGTATTAATTTTAGACGAGTGCTTTCTCCCTCCTTTCGTATTTCAGAAATTTCGACATAGATTTCTGTTGTCAATATGGCCATTCGTTCTTCGGTTTCTTTAAAATTTTCTCCTAATCTTCCTTCGATCATTTCTATCGTATCCTTAGCAGTTTCTTCCACCTTGTCACTGTTAATGTTTATTTGTTGCCATATTCTTTCATTGTCATTCTGCATGATTTCGATGTCTCGGCTAATTTTAGCATTAATTTCATCGATCTTCTGGTTGGTTTGATCAATTTTTATACCCAACTCTGCAGATAAGTCTTCCTTCATTATGGCCATTTTCTTCTCTAATAGTTCTTCAGTTTCTTTTGCCCGTCTTCCATCCTCCTATTAGTTTCATTTATTTTGTTATTTAATTCTTCCTTCAATAATTCCATATTTTTCTGGTTCTCCTTCTGGCCTTCCTCTATCTTCTGATTAGTGGACCGGCTGGTTTCTTCTATTTTATTGTTCAAGTCCGCCTTCAGTGACTCTATTGATTTGTTGGTCTCCCTGTTGGATTGACTACTTTCGTCCATCTTTTTATTCATTATTTCCATCTTCTGGTCTGTGGATTTCAGGCCTTCCTTCAGTGACTCTATTGATTTGTTGGTACTTTGCTCTATCCTCTGACTCAACGTCTCCATTGTTTTGTTAGTGCCATCAATAATCATCCGCATCATCTCCTGGTAATCCACGCTTACGGGGTTCGTTGTTCTCTCTGGTTGGCTTATTTCCGGTAGAACTTCTTGTGGTATTATTTCCGGCTCCTCGTCATGTTGCTGAACCTCCTCCGCCGGTTCAAGTGGTTTGTCCTCTATTTCCAATAAAATTTCTTCAACGTCTTCCGTTGATGTAGCCTCCTTTTCTTCCATTCTGGCCTCCCTCTCTGCTTCTGTTGCCCTCTTTCTTGACGTTGATCTCCTTGTGTTGTACATCTTGTCGCTGGCAATGTACTTGCAGTCTCTTGACGGATTGGGGTTATTAGATTATTGGTTATAGTACGTTTTTCCCTAATCCGCGCTCAGACGTTGGGCGCCACGTTGTAATACAACGTTACAAGTGATTGAGTGATATGTTGATATTGTGGTGTAATTGTGTTGCTTGCAGATACGCACCGGTATCTACAATAATGTTGTTTGATAAAATGTTCCAATTATAATTATTATTATTAGTTTGATTGTAATCGACAAATATGTGGGTATCAATGGTCCACTTCTTTAATTTAAAATATTTCTCGCACTCCGTTAGTAACCTCCCCCACTTACCACACGTGGATATTGTAGTCCTGTTCGGTGACTGCTCAGCTGAAATACACACACTACATATACAAGTAGATATTCTGGTTGAATATCCAATGTGGCTAGCATGCACAATAAAATGATATAATAGCTAAATAAAGTTCTGAGTTATTAGAAATATTTGAATTCTTCCGCCACCTTTTGGTAGAACTGACTATTAATAAGTGAACTAATTTAAGTTTGAAATAATACTCTTTTTCCACTGGTAACAAAATGTAGAGGTTTATTAACGGTTAATGATGTTATAAAATCTTTTAAAAATTAACAATCAGTTACTAATAATTTTACTGATAATAATTACAATGAACAAAATTTAAAATAAGACTCTCCTCAACCTCAAGGCTGGTAACCCTGTTGGTTATACAATAGTTTTAATTTGAGAGGTTATGTCCTCTTATATCAGTTAATTACCATGTTCGTGTGGTTCTTTTAAGTAGCATGATGCCAGGTACAAGATGTGGCATTTATAATGATATCAATTGAACAATAAATAAAAAACAAACAAACAAATACAAAAATAGAAAATTAGTACCATATAACAGATAGTTATGGTATTATCGTACGCGGGAATCCGCATGCATTATACAGTATTTAATAGACAATCAATGAGTGCGTTGGCTTGCGCTACTGAAATGTATTACTATATTTTAATAATTCACTGTGGGAATTATTTACTTACAAGAGAAAAAGTTATTAAAAAAAAACTCTTGTTATTATTTCCATCTGGTTTGGATTTACTTGAGAACAGACTTGTGACAAAGAAGGTGGCAAGTTACGGTTATGATTTTAAGGTTATCTCATAACGTGAATTGTTATTAGAGTTAATTATTTTGAATATTTATTTCTTCTTAATCTAAGTATATACATATTATTTATAATAGTTCTGATGTGTCCTTATCAGTATCATATAATACTCTTTCGCATAAAAGTTAAAATATTTATTTTCAAATATAGAAAATCAAAAAAACAACGTTAGTCAATTGAGCGACTATTTATATTGCTCGTATTTTGTGATAAGTACTTTAATCGTGATTCTTTTAATTATGAAAAATAATTAAAATATTTATTTAACATGTTAACAATTGCGAATTAATACTTTAATTAATTCTGATAAATTCCATCATCATTTTTGATACTTCGCTATTACTGACTTGCGTAGTATATCAACATTACATATTTACAGAAATTTTATTTCTGTTTCATTGTTAATTAATAAAAAAGAATTGTACTCCCTGTTTTTATTTTTTACACAACACTCGTAAATACGATCGATATTGTACACTGATCGTATTTAAATATTAGTCACTCCGCACACTGCACTCGTCAATGCTTGTGTAGTATTTAGGTTAGTGTATGTCAGTTACTGATGTTTACATGTCCCGCACAATTCAAAAATAAACTTCTTCATATCTCGTCCGGAGAGTGACATGACCTGTCTCTTCGATGGTTGATAGATGACTCTGATGCTCCTTCAAAGCGTCTGTGGATTGTCTGCCAATTTTCATTCATTCGATTGGCTAAAACGTTTGAACTCTCTAACCCAAAGCACTTTATTTTCTTAAAATATTTAATTTTTTACCAATTTTGGCGTTTGCGTTTGAGATTATATGACGTCAGCACTGGTACAAAAAATAATTAGAAAGTTTAAAATCGTAATAACTTTCTTAATATTTGTCTTATCGTTAAACGGTTAGTGTCAGTAAATTGCGGACATCCTGCGCTTTAACTAAAGTTGAAACAAGATTATAATCCATCCATTACCTAAATCACTATAACGATTTTATTGATTTTTATGGTGCATCTTATATTTTATAAGTTTATTACACCAAACTTAATTATTTACACTAAAACACTTTTAATTAAATGCTCTGAGTCCATATCTCAACTTGTTTAATACAAAATTTGGGAATAATTGTTACCCAAACAATATCTAGTTATGGCGTCTTTGGGCGTCCATATTTGATTATTCACAATTGTACTTAAAACTAATTTTTCTTATCTAATAACACTGATATTGTAACCTAATAATAATAGAAACGTCTATTTACATAATTTTGTACTTGAGTACCGTATATGTACAGGGCTGTATTTCATATACTATTTACATTGTTTTAGTACCCTCCTGTCTCTTTTCTTACAATTGTCACTTTACTTCTGGTTTTTTCTATACAAGGTAGATTATGTAATAAATGCAATTAGTGTACACTTATAGTACCTAATCCCCTACATGTATTTGTTAGCTTTTAGCTATCTGAGAATCCTTCAATTTCTAGTAATGGGTTTGTTTACATTGTGTCATAGCATGGTAGTCAGTTATTTTTGTTAAAACAATAATTAAATTGTTATTGCTACACTTGATTTAGATTTCCAAAGTAGTATCAGACATTCTTCTGATCCTTGATAACATTTTTATCTACTTTTAGACAAGTTTGTATGTTGCATTTTGCATAAATAACTTGCTCCTTATTGTGTGTTTACATTTGGATTCTACCATCATGGTCATTTGGTTTTTAATAATTTATATATAAAATGACTATTCTCATGGTCATGGTCTGTTCTCAAAGTAGCGTTAGGTGTCCCTCTTACTACTGGTAACACTCTTATCAGTCTTTGTTCAAGCTTTAATAAAGTATCTTGCTTAATTAGTTGGTTACATTGTTTCTGCCTACTTCTGGTTATGTGTTCTTAGTTAGCAAGTTTACAATAATTTGGTTACAAAACTATTGTAATTATATTTATAATCTGTTCTCACAGTAGTACCAGATGTTCATCTAACTACTGGTAATACTTTCATTAACATTGGTACTTGTTTTAATACTGTATTTTGTCTAACTAAATTGGCATACTAGGCTCCATTCCTCCTATCTTTGTGCCATCATATTTGATCTGTTTTATTTGCATTGTATTGCAACATAATACACTGTCTACTGTGGTGTATCATTACTTATAACAAATTCTTGATTGATATTATAGTTGATGGTTATTTGGTTAAATTAACATGTATGATTTTTTGTTTCATAGGTGTCTTTCCTATGGGGTTATGTAACAATGTACAACATGTTCTAATGCAGCATTTTGCTACTACTAACATGACTTCAGTATGGTATTTTATTACAATATTTTAATTGTTTTAATACACATGTTTACACTACTTCTTCTTAAACAATAATACAAATCTTTTTGTACTAATTACAATATCTTTCTTGTCATTGGTTGTATCTAATTCCTGTCACATTTGTTTGATATTTAACAAAGGTTTTTATTGTCAGTTCTCAATGAACAATAATATAATTGTTCGATTTTATATTATTCTGGTGGTCTTATGATTATCTATATGGATCACAATCTTTATTAAATTAGTCACACTAATTGTCTGTGTATATTTGCCTATTTAATTCTTGCTGTTTTCACTATGAAAGTAACACATTTTCTTCCACTATAAACTTTATCACTGGAATTGTTTGTGTGGTTTATTAGGTTAAAATTAGTTAACTGGTCACAGGTTTTCACATCTATATTAAGTACTCACTGTAATTGTTTGTGGTTCCTTAAATGTTAAACACTGCTTCTACATAGTCGATAATCACTATTCCTCTAGTTACTATTATTGTCTCTAGTACACTTGATGAATGATGAGTCCTTGCATGGTCTATCCATTTTCTTCTCTCTTCATGGTACGTTTCCTTGTCCTTCTTCCTTCCTCTTCTTTTGGTTTGAATGTCTCCTTCAATATTTTCATTGTAGTCATTATCTTCATTTGTTCCCCTCACTGTTGGAGTTTATTTGTATTGTCGTTATGTTGTTGGTAGTGGTATTATTCTTGTGATTTCCCTCACTGTTGGATTTTATTGGTCCTTATTTTGTTGGTTCCCCTCACTGTTGGATCCTATTGGGCCTGGTTACTAATATTTTGTTTTGGCTCATGGTCATTTCCTTTCTTCATTTCGTATTTGATGCTGCTATGTTAACACTTTCTTCCTCATCGTTGGATTTTTTATACTAATATATCTGTAGATACACACTTTTATTCACATAGGTTTATTTATCTAGAAATACTTTCATGCTTTTCTGTTACTTGACGTTATATTAGCTTATTTTATGTAACTACCATATTTGGTAACGTTACATATGCCTTCCTATAAGAATTGATTAATTCTGAATCATTATACTTATTTTTCATTGAAGAATTCATCAATTGTTGTACATTTCCATGTCGATTCACATGTTTTTTACATATATCCCTTCACTTCCTTCTATTTGAATCATAATTATTTCTTCTCTATGTAATCATCTCCCTTGTTTATTTAGTTCCCTAATTCCCTAACATAAGCTTAGCTGGGGCAGTTCAGAGCGGCTCACTTTGGCTATTCAACTCCACTGGCCATACTAACTTCAATAAATATGGAGGCAAATCATCTCCTTCAATAATAATAAATGATTGCTGGCATTATTCATCAGTCAATTCATCTCAAATAATCAAAAAATAATAATAGTGGTCGTTCTTCTGACAAATTATAAATATCCTTGGGATTAACTCACGCATCTGCGGTTTATACATTGTTATACTCTCTTTTTCTTGATTCAACTCGACTAAATTCTTCACATGTTATAGGGATAGTTTGTTTTACATTTCATCACTGGTATACTCTCATGATTATCTTCGTTAGTATATTACTTTTCATTCTTCTTCATCATTGATTAATCTTTTCATTCTGTCTCACATTAAACGTCATCTCGTCATATTCTTCATTTCAGGGTTTGTTCCTCTAGATATAATTCATAAATACATTTATTTTTTCTCCTTTCTCATGGTTTTAGTTGGTATATAGTCCATGTGGTATTGGCTTTTCTCTAGTAAAATACACTAGAAAACAATGTGGTTGTGTGTGGTTGCTTGTCTACATCAATGATATTTATTTAGTTTTGCTCTTCCAACTTCTTATTTGCTCCTTCTCTCTTCATTTGTAGTACAGGTATGATGTTAAAATTTACTGGTTGACGTGGCTCTAGGAAATAATTGTGCCAAAGATAGAATTTGTCGATCTCGTATAGTTCTCCTCTTTATTAGTACGGGTGAGATGTTCTTTACTAGTTGATTCGGCTCTAGGAATTTATATACACGTTTCATATATTTTATGCCAAAGTTCTTGTGCGTCGTTCTCGTATAGTACTTCTCCTCTTTTATAGTACGGGTGTGATGTTAATTTTTACTGGTTGACGTGGCTCTTGGAAATAATTGTGCCAAAGATAGCATTTGTCGATCTCGTATAGTTCTCCTCTTTATTAGTACGGGTGAGATGTTCTTTACTAGTTGACTCGGCTCTAGGAATTTATATACACGTTTCATATATTTTATGCCAAAGTTCTTGTGCGTCGTTCTCGTATAGTACTTCTCCTCTTTTATAGTACGGGTGTGATGTTAATTTTTACTGGTTGACGTGGCTCTAGGAAATAATTGTGCCAAAGATAGAATTTGTCGATCTCGTAAGGTGCTCCTCCTTTATTAGTATGGGTAGGATGTTAGTTCTACTTGTTGACGTGGCTCTAGGAAATAATTGTGCCAGGGATGTAAGTTGTCTTTCTCGTATTTTTCATTCAGCGTCGATTGCGCTACCTTCGTCTCAGTTTGTTCCTGCGCTATCATTCCTATTTGGGCACTGTGTGTCTTCTCAACATCGCTAATATGACGGTTGATGTCTACTTCTGTCTGTATTAATTTTAGACGAGTGCTTTCTCCCTCCTTTCGTATTTCAGAAATTTCGACATTGATTTCTGTTGTCAATATGGCCATTCGTTCTTCGGTTTCTTTAAAATTTTCTCCTAATCTTCCTTCGATCATTTCTATCGTATCCTTAGCAGTTTCTTCAACCTTGTCACTGTTAATGTTTATTTGTTGCCATATTCTTTCGTTGTCATTCTGCATGATTTCGATGTCTCGGCTAATTTTAGCATTAATTTCATCGATCTTCTGGTTGGTTTGATCAATTTTTATACCCAACTCTGCAGATAAGTCTTCCTTCATTATGGCCATTTTCTTCTCTAATAGTTCTTCAGTTTTCTTTTGCCCATCTTCCATCCTCCTATTAGTTTCATTTATTTTGTTATTTAATTCTTCCTTCAATAATTCCATATTTTTCTGGTTCTCCTTCTGGCCTTCCTCTATCTTCTGATTAGTGGACCGGCTGGTTTCTTCTATTTTATTGTTCAAGTCCGCCATTAGTGACTCTATTGATTTGTTGGTCTCCCTGTTGGATTGACTACTTTCGTCCATCTTTTTATTCATTATTTCCATCTTCTGGTCTGTGGATTTCAGGCCTTCCTTCAGTGACTCTATTGATTTGTTGGTACTTTGCTCTATCCTCTGACTCAACGTCTCCATTGTTTTGTTAGTGCCTTCAATAATCATCCGCATCATCTCCTGGTAATCCACGCTTACGGGGTTCGTTGGTCTCTCTGGTTGGCTTATTTCCGGTAGAACTTCTTGTGGTATTATTTCCGGCTCCTCGTCATGTTGCTGGACCTCCTCCGCCGGTTCAAGTGGTTTGTCCTCTATTTCCAATAAAATTTCTTCAACGTCTTCCGTTGATGTAGCCTCCTTTTCTTCCATTCTGGCCTCCCTCTCTGCTTCTGTTGCCCTCTTTCTTGACGTTGATCTCCTTGTGTTGTACATCTTGTCGCTGGCAATGTACTTGCAGTCTCTTGACGGATTGGGGTTATTAGATTACTGGTTATAGTATGTTTTTCCCTAATCCGCGCTCAGACGTTGGGCGCCACGTTGTAATACAACGTTACAAGTGATTGAGTGATATGTTGATATTGTGGTGTAATTGTGTTGCTTGCAGATACGCACCGGTATCTACAATAATGTTGTTTGATAAAATGTTCTAATCATAATTATTATTATTAGTTTGATTGTAATCGACAAATATGTGGGTATCGATGGTCCACTTCTTTAATTTAAAATATTTCTCGTACTCCGTTAGTAACCTCCCCCACTTACCACACGTGGATATTGTAGTCCTGTTCGGTGACTGCTCAGCTGAAATACACACACTACATATACAAGTAGATATTCTGGTTGAATATCCAATGTGGCTAGCATGCACAATAAAATGATATAATAGCTAAATAAAGTTCTGAGTTATTAGAAATATTTGAATTCTTCCGCCACCTTTTGGTAGAACTGACTATTAATAAGTGAACTAATTTAAGTTTGAAATAATACTCTTTTTCCACTGGTAACAAAATGTAGAGGTTTATTAATGGTTAATGATGTTATAAAATCTTTTTGAAAATTGACAATCAGTTACTAATAATTTTACTGATAATAATTACAATGAACAAAATTTAAAATAAGACTCTCCTCAGCCTCAAGGCTGGTAACCCTGTTGGTTATACAATAGTTTTAATTTGAGAGGTTATGTCCTCTTATATCAGTTAATTACCATGTTCGTGTGGTTCTTTTAAGTAGCATGATGCCAGGTACAAGATGTGGCATTTATAATGATATCAATTGAACAATAAATAAAAAACAAACAAACAAATATAAAAATAGAAAATTAGTACCATATAACAGATAGTTATGGTATTATCGTACGCGGGAATCCGCATGCATTATACAGTATTTAATAGACAATCAACGAGTGCGTTGGCTTGCACTACTGAAATGTATTACTATATTTTAATAATTCACTGTGGGAATTATTTACTTACAAGAGAAAAAGTTATTAAAAAAAAACTCTTGTTATTATTTCCATCTGGTTTGGATTTACTTGAGAACAGACTTGTGACAAAGAAGGTGGCAAGTTACGGTTATGATGTTAAGGTTATCTCATAACGTGAATTGTTATTAGAGTTAATTATTTTGAATATTTATTTCTTCTTAATCTAAGTATATACATATTATTTATAATAGTTCTGATGTGTCCTTATCAGTATCATATAATACTCTTTCGCATAAAAGTTAAAATATTTATTTTCAAATATAGAAAATCAAAAAAACAACGTTAGTCAATTGAGCGACTATTTATATTGCTCGTATTTTGTGATAAGTACTTTAATCGTGATTCTTTTAATTATGAAAAATAATTAAAATATTTATTTAACATGTTAACAATTGCGAATTAATACTTTCATTAATTCTGATAGATTCCATCATCATTTTTGATACTTCACTATTACTGACTTGCGTAGTATATCAACATTACGTATTTACAGAAATTTTATTTCTGTTTCATTGTTAATTAATAAAAAAGAATTGTACTCCCTGTTTTTATTTTTTACACAACACTCGTAAATACGATCGATATTGTACACTGATCGTATTTAAATATTAGTCACTCCGCACAGTGCACTCGTCAATGCTTGTGTAGTATTTAGGTTAGTGTATGTCAGTTACTGATGTTTACATGTCGCGCACAATTCAAAAATAAACTTCTTCATATCTCGTCCGGAGAGTGACATGACCTGTCTCTTCGATGGTTGATAGATGACTCTGATGCTCCTTCAAAGCATCTGTGGCTTGTCTGCCAATTTTCATTCATTCGATTGGCTAAAACGTTTGAACTCTCTAACCCAAAGCACTTTATTTTCTTAAAATATTTAATTTTTTACCAATTTTGGCATTTGCGTTTGAGATTATATGACGTCAGCACTGGTACAAAAAATAATTAGAAAGTTTAAAATCGTAATAACTTTCTTAATATTTGTCTTATCGTTAAACGGTTAGTGTCAGTAAATTGCGGACATCCTGCGCTTTAATTAAAGTCAAAACAAGATTATAATCCATCCATTACCTAAATCACTATAACGATTTTATTGATTTTTATGGTGCATCTTATATTTTATAAGTTTATTACACCTAACTTAATTATTTACACTAAAACACTTTTAATTAAACGCTCTGAGTCCATATCTCAACTTGTTTAATACAAAATTTGGGAATAATTGTTACCCAAACAATATCTAGTTATGGCGTCTTTGGGCGTCCATATTTGATTATTCATAATTGTACTTAAAACTAATTTTTCTTATCTAATAACACTGATATTGTAACCTAATAATAATAGAAACGTCTATTTACATAATTTTGTACTTGAGTACCGTATATGTACAGGGCTGTATTTCATATACTATTTACATTGTTTTAGTACCCTCCTGTCTCTTTTCTTACAATTGTCACTTTACTTCTGGTTTTTTCTATACAAGGTAGATTATGTAATAAATGCAATTAGTGTACACTTATAGTACCTAATCCCCTACATGTATTTGTTAGCTTTTAGCTATCTGAGAATCCTTCAATTTCTAGTAATGGGTTTGTTTACATTGTGTCATAGCATGGTAGTCAGTTATTTTTGTTAAAACAATAATTAAATTGTTATTGCTACACTTGATTTAGATTTCCAAAGTAGTATCAGACATTCTTCTGATCCTTGATAACATTTTTATCTACTTTTAGACAAGTTTGTATGTTGCATTTTGCATAAATAACTTGCTCCTTATTGTATGTTTACATTTGGATTCCTATAAAATAGGTTATTTACCTTCTGTCGACGTTCCTTAAAATCCTTTTAGAATGACTCGAGTTTCGACACCATTTGGTGTCATCATCAGATCGGAATATGAATTAAGTTAAAACATTTTGATGCATGTGCATCTCGTCAGATATTTAAAAAATTTAAAAACAACACATAACATTATA
The DNA here is from genome assembly GCA_034769895.1 of Magicicada septendecula. Taxonomy (NCBI): domain Eukaryota; kingdom Metazoa; phylum Arthropoda; class Insecta; order Hemiptera; family Cicadidae; genus Magicicada; species Magicicada septendecula. The sequence continues at coordinate 299,678,248 of CM068373.1, read as the reverse complement.
TAAAACAATAAATAAACTATATCACAATAAAATAACATTAACAAAAGAATATAAAAAAAAATAAAAACAACGCGGCCGCAAACGAACCTGTACAGGAATGCCCCCCACGGTAAGACTCTGACGAGATGCACATGCATCAAAATGTTTTAACTTAATTCATATTCCGATCTGATGATGACACCATATGGTGTCGAAACTCGAGTCATCCTAAAAGGATTTTAAGAAACGTCGACAGAAGGTAAATAACCTATTTTATAGTCTTAATCGTTTCTGGAGGCGAGAAAAATGTTTAAATTTAGATTCCACCATCATGGTCATTTGGTTTTTAATAATTTATATATAAAATGACTATTCTCATGGTCATGGTCTGTTCTCAAAGTAGCATTAGGTGTCCCTCTTACTACTGGTAACACTCTTATCAGTCTTTGTTCAAGCTTTAATAAAGTATCTTGCTTAATTAGTTGGTTACATTGTTTCTGCCTACTTCTGGTTATGTGTTCTTAGTTAGCTAGTTTACAATATTTTGGTTACAAAACTATTGTGATTATATTTATAATCTGTTCTCACAGTAGTACCAGATGTTCATCTAACTACTGGTAATACTTTCATTAACATTGGTACTTGTTTTAATACTGTATTTTGTCTAACTAAATTGGCATACTAGGCTCCATTCCTCCTATCTTTGTGCCATCATATTTGATCTGTTTTATTTGCATTGTATTGCAACATAATACACTGTCTACTGTGGTGTATCATTACTTATAACAAATTCTTGATTGATATTATAGTTGATGGTTATTTGGTTAAATTAACATGTATGATTTTTTGTTTCATAGGTGTCTTTCCAATGGGGTTATGTAACAATGTACAACATGTTCTAGTGCAGCATTTTGCTACTACTAACATGACTTCAGTATGGTATTTTATTACAATATTTTAATTGTTTTAATACACATGTTTACACTACTTCTTCTTAAACAATAATACAAATCTTTTTGTACTAATTACAATATCTTTCTTGTCATTGGTTGTATCTAATTCCTGTCACATTTGTTTGATATTTAACAAAGGTTTTTATTGTCAGTTCTCAATGAACAATAATATAATTGTTCGATTTTATATTATTCTGGTGGTCTTATGATTATCTATATGGATCACAATCTTTATTAAATTAGTCACACTAATTGTCTGTGTATATTTGACTATTTAATTCTTGCTGTTTTCACTATGAAAGTAACACATTTTCTTCCACTATAAACTTTATCACTGGAATTGTTTGTGTGGTTTATTAGGTTAAAATTAGTTAACTGGTCACAGGTTTTCACATCTATATTAAGTACTCACTGTAATTGTTTGTGGTTCCTTAAATGTTAAACACTGCTTCTACATAGTCGATAATCACTATTCCTCTAGTTACTATTATTGTCTCTAGTACACTTGATGAATGATGAGTCCTTGCATGGTCTATCCATTTTCTTCTCTCTTCATGGTACGTTTCCTTGTCCTTCTTCCTTCCTCTTCTTTTGGTTTGAATGTCTCCTTCAATATTTTCATTGTAGTCATTATCTTCATTTGTTCCCCTCACTGTTGGAGTTTATTTGTATTGTCGTTATGTTGTTGGTAGTGGTATTATTCTTGTGATTTCCCTCACTGTTGGATTTTATTGGTCCTTATTTTGTGGGTTCCCCTCACTGTTGGATACTATTGGACCTGGTTACTAATATTTTGTTTTGGCTCATGGTCATTTCCTTTCTTCATTTCGTATTTGATGCTGCTATATTAACATTTTCTTCCTCATCGTTGGATTTTTTATACTAATATATCTGTAGATACACACTTTTATTCACATAGGTTTATTTATCTAGAAATACTTTCATGCTTTTCTGTTACTTGACGTTATATTAGCTTATTTTATGTAACTACCATATTTGGTAACGTTACAATATGGAAGTCATGTATGGTTCTTCATACCGATATTTTAACAATTACCATTGTTTGAAAAGTTTAAATGAATTTTCAAGTACTTTACTGTTGTTAAAACGTAAAATGTTGCAGGTAAACTACCCCTTCCCCTTAACCGATCTTCACCAAAATCGAAAGTCCTTGAGATCTCTACAATTCAGCAAGGTATGCAAAAAAGTATTTGATTCTGTTTGAATTTGCGGCTGTTATCGTTTGCCATAAAAAAATCTAAGACAGACAGTTAGACACACAGACACTTTTCGAAAAATGACTTTTTTTCATGTTTTGAGGGTAGCACAATCAGAATCTGCAATAATCTCGAACACGATTTTTTTGCCATCACCATACTTCCATTTCCTTATGGAACATGGAAGTAAAATTGAACTATACACATGATAGCAGTCGGAATACACATACTCAACATGGAGGAAAAATATACATAGGAAATGATGGTGTTGATTATGTATGTTTAATAACTTCACTATCGCAGGGGTGACCATCCCCCCCAAAGGCTATGGCGCATGCCCCCCCCAAATTCAGTTATCCCCTAGTATTTTATTTATTTCTCAATAGGATACAAATTTTAGCCTAGGCCAAAATTACTGTCAAGCCTATCGCTACTGTCAAGCAATTAATTGTAACCTAAAAGTTTGTATTAACTATAATTATTAAACGATTAAATTGAAACCATAATAGAACAATTACTACCACTATTCCATTAAATATTTAATTTTTATACACTCATCTACACAATGCGCAGTGCAGTTACTGCTTCTAAGCGCTGTAAAATACAGCATGTGGAGCCACCTCTTTTTTACAGCTAAATCTAGCCATAAAGTGTTCCTTGTACAGCTCTTGGAGCCGCGGCCTTATGCTTTCACACACACACATACACACAGAAGTCATAATTTTTTGTAGAATAATAATTATGAACATTGTATTAATACTTTAATAAATATTCTGGTTTGGTTTTGCTACCTTATGAGCTATGGAAAAAGTCGTTGATGTTTTGTTACCTTTGTCGTGTTCTTTCTACTTTTGAACATTTCTAAAATGAACTAACAACTTCTAAACATTTCTTTAAACATCTTTTTAGATATTTCTAAACATTTATAACAATAACTAGAAATGCCTGAGTCCTTGTTTCCACCCCTACTTTCCTCCAAAGTTCTCTGTATAGAAATACACAATTTCTGGACCTTCTTCTTGTTTATAAATTCTCTGTCTAGCTTGTCCTATGCATCACTGTTGTCAATTTCATCTTCTGTATCTTGCACATGTTAAATAAACAGACTGTGCAACACTCTATGTGACTCACAATTTCCGCAACGGATAAGCCATTGCTGATTACTACCCATGCTCCGAACTGTTCTTTCATATTTACACCTAACTGATTATTTAATTTCTTGTGGACCAGTAAAATACATACATTTCTCAGAAATACTATCTGTTGGGAAACACACATGAGAAGTTCTTTACTGGCTGAGAGAGCTGTATATTTATATATGGATTTTATTGCATAAAAATTTGCTACAATACTAAAAAAGTAGTCACAATACTATTTCAACATTTAAGTAAAATATCGGTATGGAGAACCATACATGACTTCCATATTCTAAGATTTATATTTAAAATCATTTTCGAAATGAAATATTACCATAGAAACTACTTCTTTCTACTTACTGCTTCAGTCTTAACCACAGTACTGTGGTCACTAACGTATACCACCTCACGTTATCGCACTCGATTTTCACTGATGATAGAAGTCGATGGCATTGCCGAAATGTCTGGTTTTGTAGAAAACATTGGACTACGGCCAAATATCCCGGGAAGGAAGTTTAACAAAAACTACTTCTTTGTTGCCGATAACGTTGTACACATATATATATATAAAATATGCATAAAATTAATGACTTGTATTAGTTAATGATTGATCTCCATTAATTAGTGCTCAAGTTTCCAAAGTTTTAATATAATGATGTCCGTAATTAAAACATCAGAGCAGGTTTAGTGTGTATGAGGGTACACCGTGGACAAAAATTTTCAACATTTCCTATTGAGCGTTGCTTACAGTAAAGCTGCGAATCTACAGTGTATGTTTCACAGAACAAAGACGCGAAAAAGAAGGAGCGCTCTGAAATCACTCATGGACCCTCAGCATCTTGCAGAGGGTTCATTCCCTAAAGACGAAAAGTCTGTCTATGAATCGTTCCTCTGTAAACACGTGCAGTTACACTGCCCAGCGATCCACAGGAAGCAAATCGCTACCCACGCTGGACACTTTTTCGGCTTGCACGCGTTATGTTGGTATGGGTTTCGGCACTTACCATTTAGAAAGCGTGCAAATGTAAGAAAATAAACATGAGTGAGGCCAGAAATAACGCGAATTGTGTGTGTGTGTGTGTGTGTGTGTGTGTGTCTTCCCTGCCTTTTTATTGCGGTAGTCATAATAATAAAATCGAAACGTAAACATTACATAACTGAGATATGCTTGCCTGCCACGAACGATATTGATGTTTGTAACAAAATTTTCTGTTTGTACATTTTGAGTGTAAATTAATCCATTATACTATTAACTCATACATGATTTACATTAAAATGAAAAATTATAATTTTATTGCCTGGCAACAAAATTATTTTATTTTACTTCCATATTCCTCAAGGAAATGGAGTATGGTGATGGCAAAAAAAATCGTGTTCGAGATTATTGCAGATTCTGATTGTACTACACTCAAAACATGAAAAAAAGTCGTTTTCCGAAAAGTGTCTGTGTGTGTGTCTGTGTAGATTTTTTTCTATGGCAAACGATAACTGCCGCAAATTCAAACAGAATCAAATAATTTTTTGCATACAGCCCTGATTTATAGAGTACTCAAGACCCATTGTTTTTGGTGAAGATCGGTTAAGGGGAAGGGGTAGTTTACCTGCAACATTTTTTTATCAAGCGTATTTTCTATGGCAAACGATAACAGCCGCAAATTCAAACAGAATCAAATAATTTTTTGCATACGTCCCTGAATTGTAGAGATCTCAAGGACTTTCGATTTTGGTGAAGATCGGTTAAGGGGAAGGGGTAGTTTACCAGCAACATTTTACGTTTTAACAACAGTAAAGTACTTGAAAATTCATTTATACATTTTGAAACAATGGTAATTGTTAAAAATAAAATAATTTTGTTGCCAGGCAATAAATTAAAATTTTTTCATTTTAATGTAAATTATGTATGAGTTAATATCTTTATATATATAATTCTTCTGTACGTGTGTATGTCACTGAACTCCTCCATGTATAAAATAATATCGTTTGTGGCAGGTAAGCATATCTCAGTTATGTAATGTTTACGTTTCCATTTTATTATTATGCCTACAGCAATAAAAAGGCAGGTAAGACACACAGACACACACAATTCTCGTTATTTCTGGCATCACTCATGTTTATTTTCTTACATTTGCACGCTTTTTAAATGGAAAGTGCCGAAACCCACACCAACATAACGCGTGCAAGCCGAAAAAATGGACATCAATTTGCTTCCTGTGGATCGCTGGGCAATGTAACTGCACGTGTTTACAGAGGAACGATTCATAGACAGACTTTTCGTCTTTAGGGAATGAACCCTCTGCAAGATGCTGAGGGTCCATGAGTAACTTCGGAGCGCTCCTTCTTTTTCGCGTGTTTGTTCTGTGAAACATACACTGTATATTCGCAGCTTTACTCAAAGCAACGCTCAATAGGAAATGTTGAAAATTTTTGTCCACAGTGTACCCTCATACACACTAAACCTGCTCTGATGTTTTAATTACGGACATCATAATATTAAAACTTTGGAAACTTGAGCACTACTTAATGGAGATCAATCATTAACTTATACAAGCCATTAATTTTATGCATATATTTTATATATATGTGTACAACGTTATCGGCAACAAAGAAGTAATTTTTGTTAAAATTCCTTCCCAGGATATTTGGCCATAGTCCAATGTTTTCTACAAAACCTGACGTTTTGGCAATGCCATCGACTTCCATCATCAGTGAAAATCGAGTGTGATAACGTGAGGTGGTATACGTTAGTGACCACAGTACTGTGGTTAAGGCTGAAGCAGTAAGTAGAAAGAAGTAGTTTCTATGGTAATATTTCATTTCGAAAATGATTTTAAATATACGTTAGTGACCACAGTACTGTGGTTAAGGCTGAAGCAGTAAGTAGAAATAAGTAGTTTCTATGGTAATATTTCATTTCGAAAATGATTTTAAATATAAATCTTAGAATATGGAAGTCATGTATGGTTCTTCATACCGATATTTTAACAATTACCATTGTTTGAAAAGTTTAAATGAATTTTCAAGTACTTTACTGTTGTTAAAACGTAAAAGGTTGCAGGTAAACTACCCCTTCCCCTTAACCGATCTTCACCAAAATCGAAAGTCCTTGAGATCACTACAATTCAGCAAGGTATGCAAAAAAGTATTTGATTCTGTTTGAATTTGCGGCTGTTATCGTTTGCCATAAAAAAAATCTAAGACAGACAGTTAGACACACAGACACTTTTCGAAAAATGACTTTTTTCATGTTTTGAGGGTAGCACAATCAGAATCTGCAATAATCTCGAACACGATTTTTTTGCCATCACCATACTTCCATTTCCTTATGGAACATGGAAGTAAAATTGAACTATACACATGATAGCAGTCGGAATACACATACTCAACATGGAGGAAAAATATACATAGGAAATGATGGTGTTGATTATGTATGTTTAATAACTTCACTATCGCAGGGGTGACCATCCCCCCCAAAGGCTATGGCGCATGCCCCCCCAAATTCAGTTATCCCCTAGTATTTTATTTATTTCTCTCTCCTATGGCGCTACAGCCCAAGTCGGGCCCTGGCCCCCACCTTTTATTTATTTGCCCCCCTTTTATCATCAAAAATGCTGTAAAAACATGCCCCCCCAAAGTTTGATGGCGCAGCTTGTGCCATGCACCCCCCTTCTGGGCCCCACTGACTAACATAATTATGTATGTTCAGCAGTCTGAAGTAAATTATAGGTAAAATACAGATTTGCTGGCTTTCTTATCTACTTTATACAGTAGTCCCTCAATACCATCATCACATTAAGATTTTGAATGTAACAAGTGGCAATCATCCAAAAATAAAATTGGTACAGTCTTGTCAACAAACAGAAGCACTACGTACATAAGAACACAGATATGTATTGTACTGTCTCTTACTGAAGTTAATCAATGTTTCCGTTTTTAATTAGTATTATTTTTTTATACATCTTTATTTAAACAATACTACACAATTACAAAATAAGCCCGGGGCTCCACAAGCTGTATTTTACTGCTAATTTATGGCAAGAAAATGGACTCAACGTTGCTAAATGGAAGTTGCTTCAAACGCTGTAAGCTACAGCTGCAGTAAGATTCAAGGTACAACTCCTAAGGTCATACTGCCACTGTATAGGACACGTTCCACTTTTCTGGTGACAGTTTGCCAGTGGTACTGTCTGGCTCCACGTGCTGTAGTTCACTGCCGCTACACTTTCGTCTTGGCGCTGTCAGTATTCACTTGATTTACCTATTTCCAGTTGAATTTTTACGATTTATTTTGTTTGTTTGTTTCACTTTGTTGTGGCATAATATTTAAATGGTGTTATACAGTGAAGAAATTATTGTAGAAGTAGAAAAATGCCCAGAATTATACAACACGAAAAATGAAGCTACAAATACAGAAACACTAAAATTGAAGCATAATTATACGAATAAGTGTAAACAAACTTTCTGACATCCAGTAAAACTCGAAAAATTTATCCGGCTATTTTTTCAGTTTTTGATGCAAAACATAAAACAAGTCATTAATTTCTCTATCACTTATCACTGAATGTATCCACCACTGTCATTTAAGCAAACGCCTTCAGCGTTGGTGAACAATTAGTAAACATATGATCGCTTTGGATACAAATTTTAGCCTAGGCCAAAATTACTGTCAAGCCTATCGCTACTGTCAAGCAATTAATTGTAACCTAAAAGTTTGTATTAACTATAATTATTAAACGATTAAATTGAAACCATAATAGAACAATTACTACCACTATTCCATTAAATATTTAATTTTTATACACTCATCTACACAATGCGCAGTGCAGTTACTGCTTCTAAGCGCTGTAAAATACAGCATGTGGAGCCACCTCTTTTTTACAGCTAAATCTAGCCATAAAGTGTTCCTTGTACAGCTCTTGGAGCCGCGGCCTTATGCTTTCACACACACACATACACACAGAAGTCATAATTTTTTGTAGAATAATAATTATGAACATTGTATTAATACTTTAATAAATATTCTGGTTTGGTTTTGCTACCTTATGAGCTATGGAAAAAGTCGTTGATGTTTTGTTACCTTTGTCGTGTTCTTTCTACTTTTGAACATTTCTAAAATGAACTAACAACTTCTAAACATTTCTTTAAACATCTTTTTAGATATTTCTAAACATTTATAACAATAACTAGAAATGCCTGAGTCCTTGTTTCCACCCCTACATTCCTCCAAAGTTCTCTGTATAGAAATACACAATTTCTGGACCTTCTTCTTGTTTATAAATTCTCTGTCTAGCTTGTCCTATGCATCACTGTTGTCAATTTCATCTTCTGTATCTTGCACATGTTAAATAAACAGACTGTGCAACACTCTATGTGACTCACAATTTCCGCAACGGATAAGCCATTGCTGATTACTACCCATGCTCTGAACTGTTCTTTCATATTTACACCTAACTGATTATTTAATTTCTTGTGGACCAGTAAAATACATACATTTCTCAGAAATACTATCTGTTGGGAAACACACATGAGAAGTTCTTTACTGGCTGAGAGAGCTGTATATTTATATATGGATTTTATTGCATAAAAATTTGCTACAATACTAAAAAAGTAGTCACAATACTATTTCAACATTTAAGTAAAAATCGGTATGGAGAACCATACATGACTTCCATATTCTAAGATTTATATTTAAAATCATTTTCGAAATGAAATATTACCATAGAAACTACTTCTTTCTACTTACTGCTTCAGTCTTAACCACAGTACTGTGGTCACTAACGTATACCACCTCACGTTATCGCACTCGATTTTCACTGATGATAGAAGTCGATGGCATTGCCGAAATGTCTGGTTTTGTAGAAAACATTGGACTACGGCCAAATATCCCGGGAAGGAATTTTAACAAAAACTACTTCTTTGTTGCCGATAACGTTGTACACACATATATATATATATATAAAATATGCATAAAATTAATGGCTTGTATTAGTTAATGATTGATCTCCATTAATTAGTGCTCAAGTTTCCAAAGTTTTAATATTATGATGTCCGTAATTAAAACATCCAGAGCAGGTTTAGTGTGTATGAGGGTACACCGTGGACAAAAATTTTCAACATTTCCTATTGAGCGTTGCTTACAGTAAAGCTGCGAATCTACAGTGTATGTTTCACAGAACAAAGACGCGAAAAAGAAGGAGAGCTCGGAAATCACTCATGGACCCTCAGCATCTTGCAGAGGGTTCATTCCCTAAAGACGAAAAGTCTGTCTATGAATCGTTCCTCTGTAAACACGTGCAGTTACACTGCCCAGCGATCCACAGGAAGCAAATCGCTACCCACGCTGGACACTTTTTCGGCTTGCACACGTTATGTTGGTATGGGTTTCGGCACTTACCATTTAGAAAGCGTGCAAATGTAAGAAAATAAACATGAGTGAGGCCAGAAATAACGCGAATTGTGTGTGTGTGTGTGTGTGTGTGTGTCTTCCCTGCCTTTTTATTGCGGTAGTCATAATAATAAAATCGAAACGTAAACATTACATAACTGAGATATGCTTGCCTGCCACGAACGATATTGATGTTTGTAACAAAATTTTCTGTTTGTACATTTTGAGTGTAAATTAATCCATTATACTATTAACTCATACATGATTTACATTAAAATGAAAAATTATAATTTTATTGCCTGGCAACAAAATTATTTTATTTTACTTCCATATTCCTCAAGGAAATGGAGTATGGTGATGGCAAAAAAAATCGTGTTCGAGATTATTGCAGATTCTGATTGTACTACACTCAAAACATGAAAAAAAGTCGTTTTCCGAAAAGTGTCTGTGTGTGTGTCTGTGTAGATTTTTTTCTATGGCAAACGATAACTGCCGCAAATTCAAACAGAATCAAATAATTTTTTGCATACAGCCCTGATTTATGGAGTACTCAAGACCCATTGTTTTTGGTGAAGATCGGTTAAGGAGAAGGGGTAGTTTACCTGCAACGTTTTTTTATCAAGCTTATTTTCTATGTCAAACGATAACAGCCGCAAATTCAAACAGAATCAAATAATTTTTTGCATACGTCCCTGAATTGTAGAGATCTCAAGGACTTTCGATTTTGGTGAAGATCGGTTAAGGGGAAGGAGTAGTTTACCAGCAACGTTTTACGTTTTAACAACAGTGAAGTACTTGAAAATTCATTTATACTTTTTGAAACAATGGTAATTGTTAAAAATAAAATAATTTTGTTGCCAGGCAATAAAATTAAAATTTTTTCATTTTAATGTAAATTATGTATGAGTTAATATCTTTATATATATAATTCTTCTGTACGTGTGTATGTCACTGAACTCCTCCATGTATAAAATAATATCGTTTATGGCAGGTAAGCATATCTCAGTTATGTAATGTTTACGTTTCCATTTTATTATTATGCCTACAGCAATAAAAAGGCAGGTAAGACACACACACACACAATTCACGTTATTTCTGGCCTCACTCATGTTTATTTTCTTACATTTGCACGCTTTTTAAATGGAAAGTGCTGAAACCCACACCAACATAACGCGTGCAAGCCGAAAAAATGAACATCAATTTGCTTCCTGTGGATCGCTGGGCAATGTAACTGCACGTGTTTACAGAGGAATGATTCATAGACAGACTTTTCGTCTTTAGGGAATGAACCCTCTGCAAGATGCTGAGGGTCCATGAGTGACTTCGGAGCGCTCCTTCTTTTTCGCGTGTTTGTTCTGTGAAACATACACTGTATATTCGCAGCTTTACTCTAAGCAACGCTCAATAGGAAATGTTGAAAATTTTTGTCCACAGTGGACCCGCATTCACACTAAACCTGCTCTGATGTTTTAATTACGGACATCATGATATTAAAACTTTGGAATCTTGAGCACTACTTAATGGAGATCAATCATTAACTTATACAAGCCATTAATTTTATGCATATATTTTATATATATGTGTACAACGTTATCGGCAACAAAGAAGTAGTTTTTGTTAAAATTCCTTCCCAGGATATTTGGCCGTAGTCCAATGTTTTCTACAAAACCAGACGTTTCGGCAATGCCATCGACTTCTATCATCAGTGAAAATCGAGTGCGATAACATGAGGTGGTATACGTTAGTGACCACAGTACTGTGGTTAAGGCTGAAGCAGTAAGTAGAAAGAAGTAGTTTCTATGGTAATATTTCATTTTGAAAATGATTTTAAATATAAATCTTAGATTATGGAAGTCATGTATGGTTTTCCATACCGATATTTTAACAATTACCATTGTTTGAAAAGTTTAAATGAATTTTCAAGTACTTTACTGTTGTTAAAACCTAAAAGGTTGCAGGTAAACTACCCCTTCCCCTTAACCGATCTTCACCAAAATCGAAAGTCCTTGAGATCCCTACAGTTCAGAGCTGTATGCAAAAAAGTATTTGATTCTGTTTGAATTTGCGGCTGTTATCGTTTGCCATATAAAATACCCTTGTTAAAAAAACGTTGCAGGTAAACTACCCCTTTCCCTTAACCGATCTTCACCAAAAACAATTGGTCTTGAGAACTCTACAATTTAGGGCTGTATGCAAATAATCTTTTGATTCTGTTTGAATTTGCGTCTGTTATCGTTTGCCATAGAAAATACCCTTGTTAAAACATAAAACGCTGCAGGTAAACTACCCCTTTCCCTCAACCGATCTTCACCAAAAACAATAGGTCTTGAGAACTCTACAATTCAGGGCTGTATGCGAAACATTATTTGATTCTGTTTGAAATTGCGGCTGTTATCGTTTGCCAAAAAAAAAATTTACCCTTGATAAAAAAAAAACCGTTGCAGGTAAACTACCCCTTTCCCTCAACCGATCTTCATCAAAAACAATAGGTCGTGAGTACTCTACAAATCAGGGCTGTACACAAAAGTATTTGATTCTGTTTGAATTTGCGGCAGTTATCGTTTGCCATAGAAAAAAAATCTACACACAGACAGACACACACACAGACACTTTTCGAAAAACGACTTTTTTTCATGTTTTGAGTGTAGTACAATCAGAATCTGCAATAATCTCGAACACGATTTTTTTTGCCATCACCATACTTCCATTTCCTTAAGGAATATGGAAGTAAAATGTAATTATAAAAATTGTATACAATTTTAAGTCAGAATTTGTTCTTTTGCACTGAATTGTAATGAACAATAATAAAAGCTTAGCCAGTGGACACAATAAACTGCCACTGTACCATTGTACGAGGTGTGATTGGAAAGTTTTAAGACTGGGCTTGTAATTTCAAAATGGCAGTACTTACAGGCTATTGTGATGGATCTCCTTCAAAGTAGTCTCCTTCTGACTGAACACACCGACTCCAACAGTGTTTCCACTTTTGGAAGCATTCCTGGAAATTTTCTTTTTTAAGGGTTTTAAGAACCATCTCCGCATTTACCTGGATGTCTTCAATTGAGTCAAATCTGTCCCCTTTCAGCAAAATTTTCAATTTAGGGAACAGGTAGAAGTCGGCAGGGGCTATATCAAGGGAATAGGGGGGTTGCGGAAGCACAGGAATTTTGAATTTAGTCAAAAATTCCGTGATCGAGAACGCATGATGAGCCGGTGCGTTGTCGTGGTGGAGGACCCAATTCTTGTCCCGCCAGAGTGCAGGCCTTTTCTTCCGTAAATTTTCGCATAAACGCTTTATAGTATTCCTGGTTGATTTCTGCCCCCTAGGGGCAAATTCATGATGCACGATACCCGTAGAATCGAAAAAACCACGAACATTGTCTTCACATGCGACCGACTTTGTCGCGCTTTTTTCGGTCGTGGCAAACTTGGACCCTTCCACTGCGATGATTGTCTTTGTTTCTGGGTCATACCCATAAACCCATGTTTCGTCGCCTGTAATTACGGTATTTAACAAATCTGGGTCAGTTTCGGCCCGATTAAACAATTCTTGGGACACCAAGTCGGTATTGTTTCTGCTGGTCTAACAACAATTTCGAATGAATTTCACGGACACTCGACGCATGTTCAAATCTTCACTTAAAATTGACCGAACCATGTAGAAACTTAAACTCAGTTCATTAGCCATCTGCCTAATTGTATGTCTACGGTCAGAGCGCACTAATCGCGAACTTTCACAATGTTTTCGTTGGTTTTTGAAGTGGAAGGCCGGTCGGACCGGGGGTCATCTTCAACTAATTCGTGGCCATCTTTGAATCTGTTGAACCAGATAAACACATTTGACCGGCTCAGACATTTATCCCCGAAAGCTGTCTGTAAGAGTTCATAAGTCTCCGAAGCTGATTTCCTGGTTTTAAAACAAAATTTGACACAAACTCGTTGTTCTGTTTTTTCATCCATTTTGCAAAATAAAAAATCTGCCAAGAACTGATTACACGTCCTCACTCACCAGGATGCCACTCTCTACTGAACAAAGATGTCACGGTGATCATTTCACAACGTTTCAACGACAAAACAAGCTTCCCCTTCCACACCCGCGGGCAAACCTAGCCCCTCCTATAGAGCAGTGGCGGCACCTGTCTTAAAACTTTCAAATCACACGTCATATTATACCTCACATACGTGATTGCTAAAAATATTTAAAGAACTGACGATATTTTATCACACACACACTGTAATTACTTCTGCAAGTAGACTGTAAAATTTTTTATGTTAATTAACATGACTTAAGTTTCACTGACTGCATCATATCTTTAGAGGTTAATGAATATAGATTTTGTTTCAATTTTAATATAAATTAACATAATTGATTTATTTTTATCAATAATTTGTAGTGTAACACTACACCTAATAATCCACCTAATGGTAATATAAAATATACATTTGCTTATTATGAAAATATAACTCAAAAACTACATAAAATATTGAAAGATAAAACTTTTAAAATATCGTATAAGACTGATAATAGTTTTTAATCAAATAAAACCTAAAACTAAATCCAATATTCACAATAAAAATGGAATATGCAAAATAAAATGTCCAGATTGCAGTAAATTTTTATGTACGCCAGGCAAAGAAAACTACTCGATAGATTCCTTCAGCACTCCAATGTGTTTTTAAAACCAAATACTGTATTTACAAACCTAATTTAACCATTCATTGTCTATATAATAAACATAAGTTTCCAGACATTCAAAATATGGAATTAATTAAAAACATACAAGAATGTCAAAAATTAATATTTGTGAAAATCTGAATAGTTACAAACATGATAACAATAATTTACTAATTAAAGAACAAACTCAAATAAAAACAAAACAAGATGATTATTTAAAATTATAAATTTATTAAAATAAATAAAATATAAACATTAAATGTTTCCAACAAAACAGCTGATTAAGTAAATAAACATTACAACAATCAAAAAATTGAATAGAAATAAACAGATCATTTGTTATTTTATATTAAAACTAGTAAAGTACCCGTGCTTCGCTACAGAGTTTCACGTTGTACGTAATGAAAATCTTATTTAATTAATAAAGTTCAATTAAAGTAGGTTTCTTATAAATAAATAATTAAAACCTCTTATGTATTTTATTTAAAATAAACATTAAACATTTTTGTTATATGAAGTTGTGTTGAGTATGAAAACATTTCTGATTTTTCTTCAATTTATGAACTTGTAATATCATTACAGAACTTCTTTGTACACAAAGTTTTTAGTTTTTCCTTCTGGCTGAAGAATAACCAGACTGTCAGGAGTGCTAACTCTTGAACAGGCAACGTACAACTGGCCATGAAACAGTCTTCCCTCAGATCTACGCCAGCCATTTTCAAAGACTGTCCTTGAGCTTTGTTGATTGTCATTGCAAAACAGACTTTGATGGGAAATTGTAGTCTTTTAAACTGAAAATGGTAGTCTGACGGGATCAAAGGAATGCGAGGTATGAAAACTGTTTCTCCAGAACCACACCCAGTGAATATAGTTGCCTCAACAACGTTCTTATATAAAGATTTTACCTGCAGTCTGGTACCGTTGAAAAGTTTCGGTGGTATTAAGTTCCACAGCAGCATAATGGGAGCCCCAACTTTTAGGTGAAGGTTATGTGGGGGTATTCCTGGAGGGTTGAGCATGTGGAGGAACTCTACCGGATAATGCACAGTGTCTTCTACCTCTACTACGGAATCTACCGACTGATATTTTACAACATCGGCTGGAAGTTTTTCTAACAATAAGTTGTTAATGATTGCTGCTGTCTCATTTCTTGGGGTTAGCATAGCTCTTTCTTTGAGCCAAGATGAGTCACTTATATTCATTAAGTCTGGGTATATTTTATCTGTCAAAGTGTGCCGTAACTCGGAAGTTTGTTATGGCAACATACGAATTTGTTTAAGTCGAATCTTGGCAATAGATGCCTTCATTTGGCCGTGGGGTGTAGTTGCGTGATATTGGACGCTCACGCTATCTATGAGAGACGACTTGACTTTTCTGTCCCGCGGCGTGGAGCAGTAGTTGTCGTTGAGAAGAGGGGAAGCCTGTTGTTGACTCGGGTAGTTTGTTGTCAGCCTTGCATGCAGCGAGCTGTTTGCCAGGTCAGCGTCTGGAAAAGTATTGTTGTTTCATTTTTAATGCCGGGGTTTTTTTAAATTGATTATGGAAGGCTAAGTAAAAGGTGTGCCAAGGGGTCTGTGGCCTGGCAACTGTGAACCTGTGGTGAGACCAAGATGTAATGTGTAAGTAGATTGAGGAACTCAGACTGAGCATGTGCTAGTGCAAAATCGGACAGGTATGCAAAAATGAAAATTATTAGATTTTTCCTAGGAGGTGCTTTCGCACTACTTGAGTTTCGGGTCAAATGAGGGCCTGGCTAGTTCTTAACTCAAAAAAAAAAGACAGTTGCTTTAATTCTGGATGTGTTTTTTTTACTTTACTGAATACCTGGAATGCTCAGGTTTCCTTAGTTATTGCAAATTCATATATCTTTTAAATGGTGAGGTCAGCTTCTCATGCTGCTAGTAGTGACAGTAATACCTTATGTGCAAAACCTTTTTTTTACACAAAAAAAAACTTAAGAAAATGGGTTAGGATTCGGCCTGTGTGCCCATGTGCCTAGTGAAGCCTGAAATCTAGCCCGAGTTCCTTAATTTCTCTCAGTATTATTCAGTGTTGTGTTTGAATTGTGAAAAGCATGTAATGTCCAGTATACATTTTGTCTATAATCTGTGTTGAACTTATATTGTGTCTGCCTTTTATTGGAACGTATAAATTTGTTTAGGAAAAGAGCTGCAGATCACATACAATATGCCATAATATGTACTAGAACTGTAATTCAGAAGTATTCATCATGTTAATAGAAATGACTGAACTTTTGTACAAGATGAAATTTCCACTTTGGGATTTAGTATTTATTTTAATTCTCTATCAATGTACAGTCACTGTTAAAATTCTTTCGTATATGTGTATATTCATAATTCTAATAGATTTAATAACGTTGGTTCAGTTTCAAACATGTTGAATGACTATATTTGATCGTTGAGCGATGAGCATATATAAATAGTGTTATGCATCTAGTCATTCGTATACACATGGGTGTATGCACAAAACATTTTTGAGAGATATATACCTGATTATTTGATATTTTTTTTTAATAATGGTGTGCACTCTGAAATCAGCAAGACATTGTGCTACACAAGTTTATACAAGTTTAAGGAAAATTGGGCACACACACTTGTGAATTCCACACTAAGTACATAATTACCTACCTTATGTTTACATTATACCTTACTAATTATATGATTCTCCTTCCTAGCTTTTGATTGAGATTTCAGAGGGCGCATGTTGTTGTGTAAGATAATTGTTTAAATTGTTGTTGCTGTAACAATTGTTGTGGGGTAAAATTGTTCGTTAAATGGTTTATAAAATTGTTTATATTATTAAAATTCTTTATAGTACAACCAGAGGGGGACTATAAAAGAAAAAAAAAGGACTTATTGTTATTAAATGTATTAGATTTTGAAAACCTCTGGATTTATTCTTTTTATTTGTTAATGTTGATATAGTTATTTCCAAATATGGAAATTCTGTTTGGTGAAGGTCAAAAATGTACTGTCGAGGCTTGTTGCATGTCATGGTTCTTTTGAATACCATGTAATATATTTTAAGTATTGTACATATTTTATATATTGCTAATAGAATACTTTCACAGCCTGATACTATGAAAACACTCATTGTAAAAAAAAAAAAAGAAAAAAAGAAATTTTTAGACAACCAATAAATTTGTTCTTTGCGGAATTTGAAAATTGAGGTCACCTCATTAGTCCTCGGTCACCTTGTGTCTCATAAAAGGGTCACGGTAGACCCAGAGAGGACTCAGGCAATTAGGGATTTTCCTCCTCCTCGGGACGCTAAAGGGGTGGCCCGCTTTGTGGGCATGGTAAATTTTTATCGGCGGTTCATCCCAGGGGCTGCCGAGATTGCGGCTCCCCTAAATTCCTTAAGGAAGAAAGGTGCCAAATTTGTGTGGGGCGACGAGCAACAGCGTGCCTTTGAGGTCCTGAAGGAGTCCATTCTGTCGCCGCCCGTGCTTCGGATGCCTGACTTCACGAAGCCCTTTGTTTTGCAATCTGACCCCAGCTCTGTGGCGATCGGGGCCGTGCTCTCGCAGGAGGGCCTTTGTATCTAGGACCCTCACCGACACTGAAAAGAAATCCTCGGTGTATGAGTTGGAGTGTTTGGCGGTAGTCTTCGCCCTGGACAAATTTAGGAGGTATTTGGAACATGCTGAGTTCCTATTAGAGACCGACAATCAGGCTCTCTCTTGGCTTCTGGCGCACCCCCGTCAACTGGGTAAACTTGGCCGCTGGGTGGTCAAAATTTCATCTTTTAAGTTTAGGGCACAGCATATACGAGGGACCCAAAATGTTGTTGCCGATGCGCTGTCCCGTATGTATCATCTACCCAGTGAGGAGCCAATAAATGAACCCTGCGCCTTACTCTTGGAGTTTCCCCTCGCCTTTACTGAGGTTATCCCTCATCAGCTTGATGATGAGGTGTTGGGTCCGATTATTGATAAAATTAAATCAGGCGAGATGAAGGCTCCCTATCATCTGTCCAAGGGCGTCCTCTGCTGCAAGGAACGTAGAGGACGGGTTCCTAAGATAGTGCTGCCGAGCAAGCTGGTACCCATGGTCTTCCAGTATTATCATGATTCCCCGGTAGGAGGCCATTTGGGTGTTTCAAAGACCATCGCCGCGATCAGAAAGAACTTAATCTGGAAAGGCATGGACCGGGACATCGCCACCCGGGTGAAGTGCTGTCATCTCTGCAGTCTGAGCAAGCCCGCTCAGAACACCAAGTTGGGGTTGCTGTCTTCTGAGGTGGCTGGCAGACCGATGGAGAAGGTTTTCATCGACTACGTGGGTCCTTTCCCACGTAGCAAGGCCGGGAATTCGTTCCTCCTTGTTTGTGTGGACGCCTTCTCTAAGTATGTCTGGCTACTTCCCTTGCGTCAGGCTAGTGCTGCCACTACCATCATAGCCCTTCAGGCCAGCATCTTTCAGCATTTCGGACTTCCCTCCATCATTGTCTCAGACAATGGCCCCCAATTCATCTCGAGGCAGTTCCGGAACATGTGTTTCAGGCACGGCATTCGGCATGTAACCACTTCCCCTTATCACCCGCAACCTTCCCACGCTGAGTGATTCAATCGCAACCTTAGGTCCGCTCTCATCGCTTACCACGCGGAAAAGCAGAACACGTGGGACCAGAATCTTCAGTGGTTACAAATGGCTTTTAATTCTTCTCTTCATGAAAGCCATAGAGCCGTGCCTTTTGAGGTCATGTTTGGTTTCTCCCCGGCTCATCCCCTTAGCAATTTGTGGAGATTGGAGGATCTTCTCCCGGATTCGTCGAACGGGGGGGGGGTCTCTCACAGGTGGAAAGAGGTGAGGAGAGCCCTGCTCCGATCGCACGAGCGCGTGCGGCGTCGTTATAAGGCGGGGAGAGTCCCCAACCCTTTCAAGGTGGGCCAGTTAGTATATTGTAGGAGCCACCCGCTCAGCTCTAAGGTGGAGGGTCGCGCCGCCAAGCTTTGCTATAGATGGTTAGGACCCTTCCGGATTGCCGAGTTTGTCTCGCCTGTTACTGCCAGCCTGGTGGGTCTGGAGGATGGGATGAAAGGAGGGTGGCCCATGTGTCACATTTGAAGGCGTGTGCTCAGGTGGAGCTTAATTGAGTGCAGGATTGATATTGTTTACCCCAGTTAGGATTAATTAGGGTCCTCGGGTTTGGTTTTCGGGGGGCTTCTATGGAGGAATTGGGTTTTAATGTTTTAATTTTAGTGTTTTATTGTTTTAGGTGGGGTTAATTGGGGTTTTAAAGTTTTATCGGTATTTTTTTAGCTCCTCTCCTTTTCTTTCTTCTTTCCTTTGCTTTAGGTCACGACCGCTCACACTCCCCGTATCTTCTACACTTACACACACCCAGCTACACACACCCACACACCTTGCCCTTCCTTCTGGTGTCCTTTCGTTTTCAACTTCCGCCTGATTTTATCTTTTTATCTGTTTTTAGTTAGTCCCCGCTTTTCCTCCAGTGGTGGCAGTCCCAGTGTCGTCCAACCCGTTGGACTTCTTTTGTTGTGGGGGTGTGCCATAACTCGGAAGTTTGTTACGGCAACATACGAATTTGTTTAAGTCGAATCTTGGCAATAGGTGCCTTCATTTGGCCGTGGGGTGTAGTTGCGTGATATTGGACGCTCACGCTATCTATGAGAGACTTTAGACAACTTGACTTTTCTGTCCCGTGGCGTGGAGCAGTAGTTGTCGTTGAGAAGAGGGGAAGCCTGTTGTTGACTCGGGTAGTTTGTTGTCAGCCTTGCATGCAGCGAGCTGTTTTCCAGGTCAGCGTCTGGAAAAGTATTGTTGTTTCATTTTTAATGCCGGGTTTTTTTTTAAATTGATTATGGAAGGCTAAGTAAAAGGTGTGCCAAGGGGTCTGTGGCCTGGCAACTGTGAACCTGTGGTGAGACCAAGATGTAATGTGTAAGTAGATTGAGGAACTCAGACTGAGCATGTGCTAGTGCAAAATCGGACAGGTATGCAAAAATGAAAATTATTAATTTTTCCTAGGAGGTGCTTTCGCACTACTTGAGTTTTGGGTCAAACAAGGGCCTGGCTAGTTCTTAACTCAAAAAAAAAAAAAAAAAAAAAAAAAAAAAAAGGGACTTATTGTTATTAAATGTATTAGATTTCGAAAACCTCTGGATTTATTCTTTTTATTTGTTAATGTTAATATAGTTATTTCCAAATATGGAAATTCTGTTTGGTGAAGGTCAAAAATGTACTGTCGAGGCTTGTTGCATGTCACGGTTCTTTTGAATACCGTGTAATATATTTTAAATATTGTACATATTTTATATATTGCTAATAGAATACTTTCACAACCTGGATACTATGAAAACACTCATTGTAAAAAAAAAAAAGAAATTTTTAGACAACCAATAAATTTGTTCTTTGCGGAATTTGAAAATTGAGGTCACCTCATTAGTCCAATTGTCTAATGGTTCCCCCAGCATGTGGCCATTCTTCCACTAGGAGGCCTCTCCTGGTTCAAGTGAACAAGTGAGCCGGTCATCCAGGTAAGTTGTAGATTTTATTTATATATATTTTTTTTTAAGGAAGTCAAACTTGTAAAATGTGTAAATTTCGGAAAGTTGAAAATTGTGTTGTGATGTCATGGGTGATGAGCGGCTCAAAAGTCTTAAGGTCTTTTACAACTTCACATAGGTTGTTTGGAATGTTAACTTTTCCATCTTCCTCTTTTAACTTTCCATCGCCAATCTGTAGCAGTAAGCTTGAAAACTCTTCCGCTTCAAAATCACCTTTAAGATGCACCCGCATGTTTACTCTTAAGGAACGAACTTGAACTTTGCGCCAGAGGTAAGACGACTTCAGGCAGGCTTTAACTTCATCTGCTCGTGTTCCCTGAGGTACAACAGGTAAAGTCTGTCTAACGTCTCCGGCCAGTAGTACTGTTATTCCACCCATCAGGTTTTTACTGCTACGAATGTCCTGTAAAGTTCTGTCTAGGGCTTCTATCCCTCGTTTGTGAGCCATGGTGCATTCATCCCGAACTATCAGCTTGCACTCTTTCAAGACATTGGCTCTGTCACTTTGTTTTGAAATGTTGCAGAGTGGAGTCTGGGAGATGTTTAAATTCAGAGGCAGTTTAAAGGCAGAGTAGCTGTTTTACCTCCATCCTGTAACGGGACACATATTTGGGCTGTTTTTTTGATTATGTCATCAAGTGTATTAACGGGGAGTTACCCATATGGAGCCTCAGTCCTTAACAATCGGCGTTCACTTGTGGAACACCCATTTCCACGGTTGTCCAGAAAGACTGGCAACATGCACCATTTTCAGGTGCTCTGGAATGTCTCAAAGCACGCACATGCTTGCCCTCACAGATGAATCGACACGTACAAGGCTTGCCAGTCAGCCACAAGGAATTTACCGTACCTTGTGGCCACTAATTACAGTGTCACGTGATTCCTTTTGAGCCTATGAAAAAGCAAGTTGGTGTACATGAGAACGCCTTGCCCATCTTGAGAGCGTCGTTTTGGCGTCTGTCATCACGTAGCTGCGGTTTCGGCCGGTTGAACGTAAAAGGCTCGTGAGCCAAAAATTCATTAAAACTTTCAAAAATGTGGTCTAAAGTATAATATAAAGTGGTATAAAAAATGTGAGAGCAGTTACAATTCAGTGGCGCAAAAATTTTAACCAGCAGAAACTTTTTCGGACTAAAACAGTGTGAGAGTAAAGTGGACGACTAAAGGAATAAGGGATGAACTAACTTCAAAGCGGAGTAAATCAGGAAAGTAAACTGACGAACTAACTTACCATCAATATATATATATTGTAACGCAACAGAAATGCGGTCCTCGACGTTACATAAATAAAAATATTAAAAATAGAATAGAGAAGTAAATATCTGTATCCCATATTAATACAAGGGTCAGATAAATAAATTTATCATTATATAAAAATAATAAGAATGCAAGGTAGTAATAGTAATAAAAAATAAACATGTACTATAGACAATAGTGAGAAATCTCAATGTTCAGTGAGAGGTAAATAAATAAAAAATACTGATAAAAATTATAAGAAAGAAAACTAATATCGACTATGTTAAACTAAATGATGGTGAAAATAGAAAAAAATGAGTCAATAATGTACGTTACAAGTTAATCTAAAATAATGATTCTGAATTGTATAATGTTAGGTTGTTATCATAAATATTATGTTAAAGTTTGTGTTATCATATGAAGCTTACTTGTTGATGTAATATCAAATAATGAAGCAATATGTATTATTTGTTTACTGTTGTAGAAAGGTGATGGAAATCAGTTAATTAGTATTAATTAATTTCAATTTTTCTTATGTGTGATCCATAGGTCAAGATAAAGTTGTTGTTAGATATCATAAAGATAATTATTTGTGTACATGTACGTAGTTAAAGGTTGATTATGTTTGTAAACTTGTATAAAAAGGCTATAGTTGTTAACAAGTTAAATTCAAAAGCAGATCCAAATATAATAAAAGGCCTAACAGCCAATAACACTATATAACAACTCAGAATAGAAAGGTTAGGTAAAGAAGTTAATAATAATTAATAAATATAATTCAATGAGTTAGAAAAAACCAATAATAATTAATAATAAATAATAAACAAACTCAATATAAACAAATTATGATAATGCCATAGTGCAATGATATCGATTGATAACGTTTGATATCGGAAAAATAATAATTATTAAAAGAAACAAACTAAGAGTGAAAAACCAGCAGAATATATAGAAATTAGTAAACAAGCGATAAATAAGATTATATTTTAATATAATGGAAGTTTAATAAGGAATTATTTTGATGAGTGGAAGAATAATATATGAAATTATCACTATATAACAAAACATTGAATAAGAATAAAAAAATTTGTTGCTAGGGACGACAAAAATTAATATAATTTGTTGATTTTGATTATTGCAATTTATGACATGATCGAGAAGAGAT
Source organism: Magicicada septendecula (assembly GCA_034769895.1). Taxonomy (NCBI): domain Eukaryota; kingdom Metazoa; phylum Arthropoda; class Insecta; order Hemiptera; family Cicadidae; genus Magicicada; species Magicicada septendecula. The sequence goes on along the minus strand of CM068373.1, from coordinate 299,654,952 downwards.
TAAACCAAGAGAGATGGTCAATAAAAACTAAATTAATCTAAATTATTAAATCCAGTAACATTCAGAATAAATGAATGACTAATTGCCGTACTTTGGGCCGAATAAACCTTAACCAAATTGTATAATTGTATAATACAAAACAACAATAAGTAATTGAATTCAAAGGAATGACTTGGATCGCCCAATAACAGATCATGAAACGAACGTTAATTTAATGAAGTAATAAAACCAGATAAGAACTACCTGTGTAAAGAGTTAATCCTACAAACCAAACGAAAATAGAATAACCATCAAATCACATTGGACATCGCAGTTTACATCATATAATAGAAACGTATTTGGATCCAGAGTTTGCCGAAGCACGTAATCTCAAGTTTGGACGTTGGTGAACAAAGGGAGCGGTATTTCTGCATCAACCCGGACCAAGGATTCCACTTTATTACAACTTTGAAGACAAGAATAGATAACATCATCTCATCTGTATTTGATACGGAACGACAGCTACCAAGGTTAGAAGCAACAGCCTTCCTGAGTCGTATGGTACTTCGAACGGTAATTTTCAATTATATAAATAATATTAAACACAATAACACTTTAATTTTGTAATATCTTGCATTCCTATTTATGTATTTTTAATCTTCCCCGCAGTTGAAAGAACCTTCACACACTGAATCTAAATTAATTATAAAAAAACTATAACTGAATTTAAAATAAAATATTGTACCGATCAATAACCGATTAACTCAACGTATAGCCTTTCGTATATCAAGTAAAAAAAATCTTATTGGATGTTAAAATATTTGAACTAATAAAGAAACATTGTATAATTTCAAGATATTATCATTTATGTATTATTTAATGAAGTGGGAATAAGAATTAAACAGACAGAGTGTATAACAACTAATCACCATATGCGGTGGGTTAACCTCTAAATTCCGTTTGTTTTTGGAACTGCAGCGCTTGTTGCGGAATTCCCCGATACCAAAGAGAAGAGAATTACACACGAATTTTCTATAATTCTCTGCAAGGCAGACTAGGCTTGAACGGAATTTTTGAATAACACCCTACATACATAAGTTTCATTCACACCAACACTTTTAGATTAAATAGAGAGATAAGGTAGTCATAATTAACTATATTACTATATCTAGTAAACCCAGATATATAAGAAATTGACATATTAAAATAATCAAGGAGAGGAAAGACAGAGAGGCACGTACCCGGTGCATAACAATATATATAAATAAAATTTATACAAAGAATAAAGAGATCTCTTATTTAAATTAAATGGGGTAAAAATGAATGAAAGTAATGTGTGTGCAAAACTGGCTTGCCTTTGTTTAATTTAAGTAGTTGATTATAAGAAATTAAATTGTATGTTTATTTGTCTTCACTAAAAGGGGTTTTGGACATTCAGGGTAAAAATGTGTTTTCGAGTTCAAGTCTAAAGAAAATATGAAAGAGAAATGAAATAAATTTTATTTTATTTTATTTAAAAGAAAGAATAATGACAAAAAATGTCAATAAAAGTTGAGTTATGTAACAGTAAAAAATGAGAGTAATTATTACAACGTAAAACCCTAAATCACTTATAAGTTGCGAGTTCACGTGACGACCTTGGAACCCGATGAAGGTAAGCAGTTTAAAAAATAAATTTTATTAAAGATTATTATTTGAAAAGACTGAACGATTACAATCCAGCAATGTAGCTGCTATACCTGAAGAAGCCACAGAGATGGCAATCTTTCTGTCTTTCCTAACGCTGGCAAGAAGTAGGTTTAGTAGGAACGTTTTTCCAGTGCCACCAGGTGCGTTGAGAAAAAACAGCTGACCGAGTCCATTATCAATCTTGACAATGAGCTCATTGTAAGTGTTCTTCTGATCCGCATTAAGTTTAGGAAAGTTCTCAGCAACCATATCAGAAAGCTGAACTGTACTGTAGGACAGCTCTTTCAGGTACTCACGATTGACTGTAATAATGTTTGTGTCTTGAGTTGGTGGAGGTAAACCGAAGTCTTGGAGAGATTGGTTTGACATAGAAAAGACATATTTTCAAGACATAGTACGCATTTATTATAAACTGTGTCCTTGGAAAGTTCAATCTCTAAACCATGACTTTCAATCTCAATCTGCCTTCTTATGTCCTCTGATAGACTTTCTTTGTGTTTTTCCCAAAGTGCTAAAGGATCTGCAACTTGGCAAAACACCAATATTACAGCAAACAGCTCTCGGATCTTGTGAGGCGAATCTGAAATGGAAGCTTCTTGCAGGGTTAGGTCCCATTGCATGTCGTCTTCCAACAACCCTAATGCTCTACAGGCAGACTGGTACGTAGGATGAACTATACCAGATACCTTTTTAAGATCATTGAAACACGATGGTCCTCGAATCTCGTGTAGCAGGAGACGCAGATAGAAACACTCGACATTGTTAGGATGTACAGTATTATAACATCGCCAAAATCAGATCATATTTGATGACTATAAGTATGTATAAAAAAATGCTAAAAAGTAATATATTTTAATAAATAAATAATGAAGAGAATAAGGAGATAAAATGTAATTAAGAAAGAAGGAGAAAGAGTTATAAACTAAAAGTGATTAATAAAGAAACTCACCGACTAGACTGACAGACAAACGACATTGACCCAACTAAGAACCAGCTAAGAACCAATATGAAAGTAAACAGGATGAGAAGTGAAGGAGAAGAAAAATGAGAACAAAGAGGGAACAAACCAACGATGAAGAAAATAAAATGAAACACGTCAATAAAACACAGACAAGGCATAGAGAATAGAGAAGGGAGAAATAATGTAATCAAATATAATAAAGAAAATGAAACCGGTAAAGAACCAAAATAAATAATGAATGTTAGTATTGATTGAGTGACAATTGTAATTAGTCATTAATAAAAAACGATAGCTAAAAATACACTAGCCAAAAAATTAGAAGTACATGTAAGTTGTTAATAGAGAAAGACATGATATTAATAAGTATATATAATATGTATAGAGAAAGAGAAAGATATTCAAATAGTGAGAAGTAAACGGAAGTTAACATAGTGAAAGTGAAATTACCCTAAAGTGAAATGATAGAAAAATAAACACTAAGTAAATTATAAAGAACACAAAATAATTTAAAAGTGCAAGTGATAAATAAATAAAAATATAGTCAATGATAGTAATAGGGAAAATAGGGAAGGCTAAGATAAACACTTAGTAAAAGTAACAACCACTTAAGGTTTGATAGTGAACAATAACATTTAAGAAAGTTGTTAAGAATAATATTTAAAATAAACCATTGATTCAGTAATAATAAACACTGAAGAGTGATATTAACTGTAGTGATTATAAAAGAATATTATTGTAGAGCTTAAAAGTGTATTGTAGAATTTAAAGGTGAGAACCACATGACAAAGTAATAAGATAGTGTTAACATGGAAAAGAAAGCAAAGAGTTTTTATAAAATAAGTAGTTTAAAACCATAAGTAAACACCCATGTTATAAGGGAAGATTAATGAAACAAGTTCAATAGAGGTGAGGTTGTTTATCACCCGAACAATAAATCAAAGGTAATGAATTGTACACCAATATTAGATAATAAGTGTTAAATAATTGTCTAAACAAACTTATGAATAGGATATGGATTGGGTAATTATCCCAAACATAGACCTAAATGTTATATGTTATATGATGAAAAAATAGTAATTAATAGCCATATTGTTGACATTGGCAGAGTAAATAAATAAGAAAAGAAAGCAATGTCTGAGTTAGAAAAGAGAAAACCAGTTAGTAAATACTTAGCAATAAATAATGAATAAAACAGTAGTAACACACAAAAATCACACAAAGACTGAACCAAAACACATCCATAGATAATAAACATAATTATAAGAACAAAATAAAGCTCTAGGACAAAATGAGATATAATGTATATGAAATAATCAAAAATCAGTAATGGCTACTTAGACTTGAGACAGGCCTAATGGTCAAACACCAACAAATACTAATTGTATGAAAATAGCCAAGTAATTAACAAATCCAAGGTGACTAATTAACCAAGGATAAATGGTAATATTATTAAAAACAAAATATTAAAATAAGGAGTTATATAAACAGAAAAATGTAATTAGTAAATATTAAATTAATTGTAAACTTAGAAAACATGAAATAACCCAATATTGTGGGATACCAAAATAATCTTTGTAAGAAAATACAAATGACAGTGCTAATAATTAATACATAAGAAGGAAGATAATGGAAGGAAGAAAGTCAGAAGATATATGAAGATTTGAAAAGAATTCAAATTTTGATAACAATGGATTTATATCAAGCTAGTCCAATCAGAATTCTTTGGTAACCATAGAAACGGGACTGGTAGCGAAAATTACCGTTGAATATCGTTACTCAAAAAGTGACGCTCATGAAAAACAGAAGCCATAGTTTTGAACAACCAATTTTCTTATTTAAAATGTTTTAAAAGTTAAACAAATTGTCAAAATTGAACGAGAAAGAGGCTGACTATCACTGAACTCAATTAACTGATGGAGAAGACTTTTTAATGCAAGACGAAGTGAATAAATTAATCCAAGTACTTTGAAAAAGATGCCAGAAGCCCGAATAATTGAAAACTGAATTCTACTGCAGCTACAGTCCTTTGTTCCAGACCAACAGATTAATCACATGCTACGAAGCTGTTAAGTATCCTATAAATTATCTAAACTTCTGAAATAACGCACTTTGAATATTTCTCACTATATTCTGAAATATCACTGAACCAATTTTATTCTCTTTCAAAGATTAAATAAAAATATTAAGCCACTAAAAATTTGTCAAATTATAAAGTTAACCTAGTATTAGTTTACGAACCTTTAAAACACTTTTAATACACTCCAACAAACCACTTATGGCTACACGTTATAAGATTTAAGTACAAACATTGTAAGGTTGTGTATTTTTTATTATTGTAATTGCATCTAAGCCTTTCATCGTGATCAAAAGGATCCAAACGATAGAACGAAATTATTTGTTGACTACTCTGGTAGAACGCCATACTGTATGTTTGTTACATTCAAAATCGATTCGTTAAACTCGGAGAGAGATTGTCTCATAAATAAATAACCGGTGCAAAATTATATAAGAAATCAAATATAGCTTGTGTCAATGAAAACAGTAATAACCAATCGTTAATAAATCAATACTGTGTATATCAAATGTGTTTTATTTTCAGTAGGAAGGTGTATTCTTAATATTATAAATTATAGCGGACGTCTATGAAGTGGTGACTAGCGCTCAAGCAGCGAATACAACAAACTGCTGGCTTGATCATACAAATCGATAAGCGGCGGGACAAATTGAATTCTCCACACCGCCTGAGTGGAACCGCTGATAATAATACATTTTTAATTGTTTTAAAATAAACAATTTGGCGCCACCCGGGAATCATACACTCCTAGTGAACCTCAGGTCAGGACTACGATACCTGGTTATCCGTACGTTCGCGACGGACTCAAGCATCGTAAGTTACGTTACCGAGCGAGGACGAATTGGTAAGACACACATACACAAGTTACACTCTGACACTTCTATATTTTACAGAGATAATAACGACACGCAAGGTCGATTATAAAATTGACGCATCCAACGTGTGGCAAAATAACACGGCAGCTACACAAAGCACTATATTATAAATTGGCTTCCATCGCGGGGCTTGAACGAGACGGACGTCTCGTACGATTATAAATTGGCGACCAACTGGTGGGACTAGAAGAAAGGAAGATACGAAATTCTAGCGGCGGTCACGAAAGGAGATCAATATGCATACTAGAGGAGTGACGAAAAAGTTGGCGAAGGACAAAGAGATGGAAGAAAATAGAGGGGAAGAAGAGGAAGGAACATCGACTGAAGAAGTGGAGACAACAATAACCACAACAGAACCAACCCGACAAAGAAATGGAACTACAAGCGGGTGACAAGGGAGAAGTTAGAGGAGACCCGAACATACTAAAATTAATGGAAATGATGAACAGCATGAACAATAAATTAGACAAGAATGAGGAGAATCTGAATAGTATGAAGGGAGAAACCAATCACAGTTTAAAACAAATGAACGATAAATTCGACAAGAGTGAAGAGAGCCTAAAACTAATTAATGAAAAATTTGATAAGAGTGAGGAGAGTTTGAAACAAATCAATGAAAAAATAATTAGTACCAACGAAAGTACTAAGGAAGAATTAAGACAAACAATTAACCAAAACAACGAAACATTACAACACCAATTGATGGATTACTGACTAGAAACCAAACAACAGATCACCGAAACAATTGAGAAATTACAGGAGACGTTGGAGAGACTGGAGAAGACCAACGAAAATGTTTCAGAAGTCCGTGAGGAAGTGATAAATAAGATAAACAACCTCGAAGGAGAAAATAAAAGGAGAATCGAGGAATGTCACGAAGAAACAGCCAAAAGATGTGAACAGGTGAACCAGGACATGCATCAAGTCCGGGAAGAAAACCAGAAGGAGATAGCAGCTGTACGAACAGACCTGGGAGAAAGAATGGAAGGAGTGTACAGCAATTTAAATAAAACAGACAGCAAGGTAGACAAAAACAAACAAAGGATTGACGAGATGCACAGATAGAAGAATCCTTATGGGAAGAAGTGGACGCCTGGTGTGACCGGCCATGTAACAGTAACCATATCATTAACACTGACAATAGGGATACGATCAACTTCCGTAATTATAAAAGGAACCCTATTGAATTCCTGAAGAGGGTGGAAGAGTTGATAATAAAAAAATCGAGAGACCCGATGGACAACGGTGAGAGGAATGCTGGACGAAATGTTCAAAGAAACATATGATAACTGGTGGACCGCCACAAGACCAGACATCCAGAGCATTCAAGAATTTAAGACCCAATTCAAGGCGAAATACTGGTCTGAATCGTCCCAGAACATGGTCCGCAACAACCTAAGCAACGGGAGGTATGAAAGTCAAAATGGACAATCTCTCACATCCTACTTCCTGGGAAAGATCTGCATGGCAAGAAATTTGGAACCACGCATCCCGGAAGAGTGTCTTGTGATACAATTGTCTTACCATTACGACGACGCCATACAGAAAGCCCAGATGTACAGTCAGGTAAAGACCATTCAAGACATGGCTAGTTTGTTAGAGAGCCATGAGCACGAGTGGCAATACAGGAAAAATAGAGTCTCGAGCTTCAGAAGTAGTACAGTAAACGAAGGACCATCATCACCAAACCAACAGGGTGATAACAAGCCACCACAAAACAACCCTAATAATTATCAAGGGAACCAACGGGGCAATAATACACCCAGAAACTTCAACCGAAATGGGAACAATAATAACAATTTCAGAAACAACTACAGGGGTAACTACCCACAGAATGGTCCTAATAACTATTATCGCCCTGGAAACGGTAATAATAACAACAACCAAGGGTACCGACCACAGGTAAATTACGTAAGAGGACAAACACAGCGGAGTCCAGGAAGAAACTATTCCCAAGCTAACTATCGACGAGCGTACTTTAACCAGGTACCTGACACAAGAAGCCACACATTCGAGGAAAATACCAGGAACGACGTAGATAACAGGAATAATCGACAGGAGCCAGTCACTAACCAACCATTAAACATTAATGAAGTTAGGGACAATGAGGCCAGCCCTCATTTAAACACCTAAGGTCAGTGAAAACTGTGAACAGCCCATCACTGGACCAATCTCTTGGGGAATGTAAGACGACAGAAAATATAATCACTATAATACATACAAATTATCTAAAAAATATGAGACGAGTTGATTGAAGAAAGTAATCAACCAATGCCTAGCCGAAACAGTGAGATAGTGTACGTAAATGACCAAATAAATCGAATCATGTCAACATTAATGATCGATACTGGATCTAATATATCTTTGATCGACCAAGTAGAGTTAAGCAGACTACAGCAGGAAAGTAGTATACTTATACCAACTCTACCAATAACCAATGTGATCATCATCGGTGCTACAGGCAGACAAAACAAAACTGTCAGGAAACAAGTGTCCCTGGAACTTAATAGTAAAGGCCTAACATTCACTATGTCTTTTCTTTTTGCCAGCGGCCTGTCATTCTCAATACTTGTTGGATGTGATGTACTCCGACAATACTCTGCCATAATTGATCTGCGGCAAGGAGAAGTATCACTAAACACTGAACATTGAATATGGACAACAAATATAGTGAAGGGTAGTAACTTACTTTCAATAACCAACTGTTGCACCATGTTACAAAACAATTATTTCCAACAATGACATGGAAGGATAGTAAATGAATGGAAGGATGATGAACTATGGTCGAGCAAGCTGGAGGAGATCAGACAATTCCAACGAGAAGTACGAGATCAACAGATTAGTGTTCACCAGGCAGAGGATCTCATAAACATTTACAATAAATATCGACATATTTTTTCTGATGCCCCGGGCAAGGTAAAAGATTACCAATCTAAAATCATATTCAAAGAGCCCGTTGATTTTAAGAAAAAATCTTACCCTATCGCCTACTCGCAAAGGAATGCAGTGACGGCCGAGATCAACCAGATGATGGAAGACGATATAATAGAATTAAGCCAATCACCATATACCAGTCCAATAGTGGCGATACCGAAAAAGGATGGAAAAGTAAGAATGTGCCTCGATGCAAGAGAGATCAATAAAATGACCGTAAATGATAGAACATCCCCAGGCGAAATTGAAGAGATTCTAAAGAAGTTCCATGGTTCTAAATACATCAGCGCATGGGATACAGTATGTGGATACTGGCAGGTGGAGCTACATCCGAACAGTAGAAAATACTTAGCTTTTCTGTTCGATGGGAGATACTACCAATTCAAAAGACTGCTATTTGGACTGATCAATTCGGTTGCAGTATTCGTTAAGTGTATGGATCAGATATTGGGACAAGAGGTACTTAATTTTACTACTGTATTGTGCCGATTGAATAAAATCGGCGCTAATACGCAAAAGTAAATAGCATATAATAAAAAAATCTTGTACTGCATTTAACGAATATAAAGAAAAATAGGTTTCTGTATTTAGCGGTGAGCGTTCTGCCGTACTGTGTTTAACGGTTAGCGCAGAATCTACATGAGGTAACGAAGCGGCGCTTGATTGGTGCTGCTCCCTTGCGGACGCCTTGAAGCGCGAGTTGAAAAATGCGTAGAATAAACGGTTCGGAGCTTGTCTGATTTCGCTGCTCCAACTAACCGCCTCGCCGCTCTCCGACAGAGAAGTTTTTATTAATTGTTCCATCTTCCACCTATGGCAGGCTAAATTAAAACAGATCTGCGGGTCCCCCGCTTCAAGTCGAGGACCAGCTCCAAATCATGTCCTGAACAACCGAACATCAAAGGCTCTCAGCTTCATCTGCCGGAGGAGAACAGCAAGGAACAGGCCACACCAACACAAAAATGCTCTAGACCAGGACTTCAAACTCCACACCAGGGAATAAATCAGGTGACACCAACCCAATATTACGTTTTAACACAAGTGAATGAAACCTACTAGAACTCGTGGGCATATAGCGACACACCCTAAAATGACTTTAAGCTTTACACATTTCAATTGGGTCCCCGGTTAACGGGACAGAATAGTGTGCGGACTTGGGGGGGAATCTTTTGTATATTTTGTAATACTATTTATATTAAGTGTGAGCCCAGAGGTTGGCATGTATCCGTGGCTGATTACCATTCAGAAATGTAAATTTCTTTCTAGTTTTCAGTAAAAGGGTTACCTTAGTGCTAGTAATTCTATCATTCATCATGTAATTTCACAGATTAAATTTAGTTTTCAATTGATTCATTAATTTCACATATTTATATTCAGTTTGGGTCCTATAATGGATAGGAGTTTCTTTTGTTAGTTTCATTCGGGTCCCCAGTTTAATCCTGTATAGGCGGATTTTTCATGCAGACTTGAACATGCTCCTGGGACACGTTTAGTTAGGCACGATCTTGCCTAGTAACATGTCGGCCTTTGGGCCAAATTAATTCTTAAAGGTTATAAAGCATCATGGCACATTACTGTTATTAAATTTCTTTCACGAAAATATTACTGTTATTAATATTTCACAAAAATTTATCACGCTTAAATTCTTTTTAATTTATTATGGTCACTTGTATTTTGACTGAATTATGATTATATTTCCTCCAAGTCTAAGTGCTCAGTGTGGGAGCACTTTATAGTAGTATCAGGCATTATGTCAACCCCTGAATTTTAGTATGCCCTGGGGGCACTGGGGTTACACATATATATATGGATTATTATGTATTAAGATCTTTCAATAGGTGTTGCGTTCAAGAATATTTATGAATTGTGAATTATGTACCTTATGGGGTGAAAGAGGTGTGGCAATATATTAATGTTGAAAGTTGTAATTGTCCTGTGATGTGGAACGTGTGTATGTGTTGTAGTTGTAGACATATATATTTATATGTCCATTTATATGTATTGTATATTCATGTGTTATTTCTGGGGGTTAGGTATAGGGCTAAGTGGGGAAAAGTAACCCCAATTGGAAAAGAAAATCAATTAATCATTATATTAATTTCATTTAAATTTTATATTTATTTTTAAAGTAAAAAATTCACAAAAATATTTTAAGGAGAAAGCACTGACTTTGTTGGGAGATAAATATTTAACGTTTTGTTATAAAAAAAAGAGAAGGATGTAATAAAAATTTATTGGTTGTTAATTTTGTGAGTTTTAATTGCAAGTCCCGTCTCACTGGATCCAGCGCATTTTTGGCTTCTCTAGGCTTTTGGCCTAGTTTTAATTATCTTGTGGCCCCTCTTTAAAAAAAAAAAAAATTTTAAAGTTTTTTTTATAAGTCAATAAAATACTTAAAGAAGGGTTACATTTGGTAGCAGAGCGTGGTTGAGATTAGGGTCAACCCTTGGGTCCTTTGGGTGTGACGGGGCTTGCAAACTCAGGAAACATTTTGGCGTTCGAATCGGACTTGGAATAATTACTAGAAGTCCCTATATCTATAAGTACCTATGTCTTGTTATGTTTAAGGTTTTGTTAATTATATGTGTGTATCATTGCCCGCCTGTTGGTATTGTTGAACTGGAGGTCGCCACGGGGTGTGAAATTTTAGGGGGGAAATTCCTTGGAAACTCGAAATAGCAGATCTGGGCCGAGGTGGAGAAATGGTTTTCGCGTATTACCTTGCCAATAATAGGGAAGGCGTTTTTAGTTATGCGGTATGGCCCGATCGGCAGTCGGTCTCCTCCGAGATACGGGAGCCGAAGTTATTGCAAATATTTATATGAGAATTTGTTGTTGTTCGTTGGTCGGTAATTTTGTCATGTCATGTATTAGTGTGTGTGTTGCGTTCCTTCGTGTGTAGTGTTGTTGAGAGCTAGTTCAGGTAAGTGGGCTGGGTCCTCGCAACGGTAGGGGGACCCGCAGTCTGCTTGAAGGAAGGACAGTACTCAAGTATTCCTGTGTTCTTTATTGTCAATTTTTGTAGGGTGTTGTGTTTTCGGGTGCCGACCGCGAAGCTCGAGGATGAGCGTCCTAAATCCAGAGTTGTTTCTGCGTGACGAAATCGAGTTCGAGTTACGAGCCCGGGGGAGAGACCCGAAAGGGGCGGTAATTGTACTGCGACGGCAGCTCAGAGAAGCGCTGTCCGCGGGCGAAGCGCTCTCGACTGTCGCCATCGCTGACAAAGAGAGTGAATTCGAAAAATGCATCGAGAAGTGGGAGGAGCTGCAGGAATTAGCTCGGTGTGTAGACAATTTGGAGGAGGGACCGGGGTGCTCCATCAGCGTCCGGCGAATCCGGCAACGCCTGCAGCATGCAAAACTCAGGCTGCAGAATCTTGACCAACAATGGGGCGATCTTGAGCCGACCCATGATGTAAAAGGTCTGATCCAACAGATCACCTCGACCCTGTAGGGGGCTCAACCGGGTAGACCACCTACGCCGGCTCCAGTTGCTGAGTCCGTGGTCTCGGCTGTAGAGTCATCTTATAGAGCAATCGAGCCTGCCGCAAGTACCCCGGTTTTCTCCGGTTTGGTGGCGGCGTCATATCACAAGCTGTCCAACCCACTGTCTCAAATCATCCAGCAATTACCGGTCGTGGATGGGCTGGATGTGGACAAATTATTGCCGTTTTTTAAAATAATTTTTCAATTGGCCGATTTCCCGGGTATGTCGGATTGTACCGTCCTCGAGCTCGTTTATCCTTATTGTCGTGGCCCCATGGCTGAGAGGGTGGCGGGTGTAATGAGGCGTAGAGGTGGAGTTCCATCAGGAGGTGTTGGAGGCGTTCGTGCCCGGGAGACTAATGCAGCAATTACGTCACCGACACTTTTATCGCGTGCAGGCAAGGGGCGAGAGTCTTGCACAATTCGTGCAAAGTATTCGAGAGGTAGCGCGCATACTGGGACTGGGCATGTCGGAGGAAGAGGTTGTCCAGAATATTCTTGACGGCGTCTCCTCAGAAGACAGATTGCGACTCGTATTTGCTGAGCGGCCGCGGTGGTTTGCGGACTTGGACCGGCTGTGTGTGATGTCCAAGGCCATTCAGATGAGTGACGAGGCGAGGGGAGACAGAAGAGGGGAACTACCCAGACCTCAGAGAGCGGAAGGACGCAGTGAACCTTCCCCACCCCCCCGACAGGACCAGTCAGTTCGAAATCTCGAGCGATGGGGGGACATCATCTGTTACAATTGTAATCGCCCGGGGCACGTGGCTCGATCATGCACCCAAGGGCGCGCGCGTCCAGCACCTCCATCGTCAAGACCCATCCCAAAAAACTAAGTAGACAGGGGAAGATATGTCGGAGGATGTCTTCCCCTCGCACTAAATCTTTACAAGTTCCAACTACCTCCAGGCAATTGCTAGGATCCAACTCTTTCGACATCAAGGTCCGGTCCACTACCTCTCAACACCTTTCAGTATGCCTCTTTCTGGCGCTCGAGGTAAAAGGGGGTCAGCTCAGAGCATTAGTTGACTCTGGTTCAGCCCGATCCATCATCTCATCTCGGGTATGCGCGGACCTTGAGAAGCAGGGCTTGATCAAGGGGTCGAACCTGTCGTCTGTGGCATGCTGGACTGCATCTCGAGAAATCTTGCCCATCTCCCAGGTGATTACCTTTAAATTTAAAATCGATGGGTTTTCTTGGGTGTGGCCTTTTCTGGTTTCTCCTCCTCTGGGAGTGGATTGTATCATTGGTGCCGATTTCATCGTGAAAAGTGGTCTCGTGCTGGACATCCAAGCGCACCAATGCTATTTCAAGTTTAATCGGGGAGCTCTTATTCCGTTCCTTGGGTACCAGGGAGCTAAGCCAGGTATCCAAGAGGTGGCTTGTCCCGATTCTGCACGAGATCATCTCACTCCATCCCAGCAGAGGGCCTTAGACCAATTGTGTGAAGAATTTCCCGAGGTGTTAACTCCTACATTGGGACTCACACACCTGCTGGAGTATAAGATCCGTCTTACAGACTCTAAGATAGTAAGGTTGCACCCTTACAAATTCGCACCTCCGAAGATGACCATTCTGCGAGAGAGGGTTCAAGAGTTGTTAGAACAAGGGGTGATTGAACTTTCTCATTCTAGCTATGCCAGTCCAGCGTTTTTGGTACCTAAGCCTGGGGGTAAACACCGTATGGTCATTGACTATCAGAAGTTGAACGCAAATATCGAGGTGGATTCTGTTCCCCTCCCAGACTTACATTCGGCCTTTGATTGGTTCAGTGGGGCCAGGTATTTCACCATAATCGATCTCAATGCGGCTTATCACCAGATTCCTTTGGACAAAGAGAGTAGACCGAACACGGCCTTTTGTGTACCATGAAATGTGTACCAATACACAAGGGTTCCCATGGGTTTGGCTGTGGGAGCCCAGACACTCACTCGTCTTCTCGATACCGTTTTTCACGACGTGAAATTCAGGTTCGTCTTTAATTACTTAGATGATTTGTTGGTGTACAGTGAGACATTCGAAGATCATCTGGGTCATCTCCGAGAAGTGATGTGTCGGTTGAGAAGATCTGGCCTCACTGTCAATCCCGATAAGGTTCGTTTCGCCCAGGAGAGTATTTCTTTCTTGGGCCATTTGGTTTCACGCCGGGGCGTTACGGTCGACCCCGAGAGGACACAGGGCATCCGTGACTTCCCCCCTCCTAGGGATGCGAAGGGAATAGCGAGATTCGTAGGTATGGTCAATTTTTATCGACGATTCATACCTAATATCGCAGAGATTACCGCACCCTTGAACGAGCTGAGGAAGAAGGGCGCTAAATTTACATGGGGCGAGAGTCAACAGAAGGCCTTCCACACCTTGAAGGAGGCCATCATCTCCCCACCGGTGTTACGGATGCCCGACTTTTTGAAACCCTTTATCCTACAGACGGACGCGAGTTCGGTTGCGCTCGGGGCAGTTCTGTCCCAAGTTGTTGATGACGCTAGGCAGCCTGTGGCTTTTATTTCCCGGACATTTACCCAGCAAGAACGAAATCATCCGTCTATGAGCTAGAGTGTTTAGCTGTTGTGTACGCTCTAGACAAGTTCAGGCGTTTCCTGGAACATGCTGAGTTCCTGCTCGAGACCGACAATCAGGCTCTCTCTTGGCTTCTGGCTCATCCCCGGCAACTGGGTAAAATTGGTAGATGGGTGGTGAAGATCTCATCCTTTAAGTTCAAAGTGCAACACATTAGGGGATCTCAAAATGTAGTTGCAGACGCCTTGTCCCGCATGTTTTCCCAGCCCAGTGATGCCCAATCTGAGCAACCCTGTTCCGTTCTGCTAGACTTTCCATTAGCCTTCACTGATGTGTTGCCCCATCAGTTGAACGATGAAGAGCTGGGTCCAGTCATCCAAAATATAAAGGAGGGTGACGTACAGGCCCCTTACTTCTTGTCCAAGGGAGTCCTATGTTGTAGAGAGAGAAAAGGATGTGCCCCTAAGATCGTGCTGCCTAGCAAGTTAGTGCCCATGGTCTTCAGGTATTACCACAATTCCCCAGTAGGAGGCCACAAGGGAATTTCTAAGACCATTTCCAGCATTAGGAGACATTTTATCTGGAAGGGCATGGATAGGGACATCGCGACCAGGGTTAAGAGCTGTCATCTATGTGGCTTGAGCAAGCCTGCCCAGAACACCAAGTTAGGGTTGTTGTCATCTGATGTGGCGAGCAGACCGATGGAGAAGTTGTTCATCGACTATGTGGGGCCATTCCCCCGTAGCAAGTCAGGTAATGCTTACCTGCTTGTTTGTGTGGATGCTTTTTCAAAGTTTGCCTGGCTATTGCCCTTACGGCAGGCAACGGCTCGTTTAACCATAAACGCGCTCCAAAACAATATATTTCAGCATTTCGGTCTTCCGACCATCATTGTCTCGGACAATGGCCCTCAGTTCATTTCGTGTGAGTTCCGGCGGATGTGTTTCGCCAGTGGGATCAAACACGTAACCACTTCCACTTATTACCCACAGCCGTCCCATGCGGAGAGATTCAATCGGAATCTCCGATCCGCCCTGATTGCTTATCACGCTGAGCAACAGGCCACCTGGGATCAGAATCTGAAGTGGTTACAGTTAGTTTTAATACGGCCCGACATGACAGTCATCAGGCCGTGCCCTTTGAAATCCTGTTTGGATTCTCGCCCGCACTCCCGTTGTCCAATTTGTGGAACATCGAAGATCTTCTGCCATGGGAGCCAGATAATAGAACTGCAGAGAGGTGGAAGGAGGCTCGGAAGAATTTGCTGCGAGCGCACGAGCGGGTCCGTCGACGATATAATCAGGGGCGAATTCCTAACCCCTTCCGGATTGGGGACTGGGTCTATTGCCACAGCGACCCACTCAGCTCAGCCGCGGAGAAACGGGCCGCAAAGTTATGTTACCGCTGGTCGGGGCCATATCACATCCTGGGGTTCACGTCACCGGTGACGGCCCGGCTGGGCGTACCGGGGGGCGATTCTACAGAAATTGTTACACATGTTTCAAAATTGAAGCTCTGTCGGAGGGAGTAAGCTGACTAATAGAAGTGGGGGGGGGGTAAAATTTGGTGGTTTCCATGTGTGTAGGAATGGTGATCCTTCGGTGGAGTGTGCTCCGGGGAAAAGGTAAGAACCTGGTATGGTAGCGGGTAGATGTTCCCCACAATCCGGGTGGTGTACTTCTACTTCAGGGCTGCGCCCCTGCCTACGCGAGCCTTGGTTTCCTCCACTCCTCCTTATTTTCGGAGGGAACCCTGTCCTCACCCTTGACCTTTAAGGATCCTTACCCTTTTCATCCTCCCGATTTCCTAACCCTTTAAAAAAAACTAGAAACAGAAAACATAAAAATTAGAAAAAGAAAAGGATGAAAAAATCAAAAATAGGAGTAAGTAGAGCATGTCGTACCGCTCCAACGAGGCCAGGTAGGGACCTCGGTGGCGTTGTACGACGTGGACAATGTCCTTGGAGCACACATGTATTAGGTTAAAGGAAGGGATATACACATTGGGTAAACAAATTATGGTGTCATGGAAACCACCTCCCCCGTTCTCTCCCTGGTCCTGTGGGATGTAGGAGGGATTCATGGGATAAAGTGTTATTGGATTTTGGGGGGTTAGTCCCCGTGTAATTATAGGGCATGGGTCCCTGTTGAGGTAGCATCGGAGTTCCCGCATAAGTGGTCAAGCCTCAGGAGGTCAGAACTCAGGGTGCACCCGAACACTCTTTCTTCTTTTCTTCTTCTGTCTTTCTTGCTGCATGCTGGCCCTGATCAGGTCAGTGTGTAGTGCCAACACACTCGCATTCTACACGTCTTCTTTCTGGCTTTTCGACTTCCTTCTGAGCCACTGCTCTCCTGAGAACAAAGGTAACTGGAAAAACCGAGGAACACCTGTGTTTTAGTAGAAAACATTGGGGTACACTGCAGGGTACTCCTCTGTCTAAGTGTGGGGAAACTATGTTGCCCTTTTGGGGTGGGGGTGTGCCGATTGAATAAAATCGGCGCTAATACGCAAAAGTAAATAGCGTATAATAAAAAAATCTTGTACTGCATTTAACGAATATAAAGAAAAATAGGTTTCTGTATTTAGCGGAGGGCGTTCTGCCGTACTGTGTTTAACGGTTAGCGCAGAATCTACATGAGGTAACGAAGCGGCGCTTGATTGGTGCTGCTCCCTTGCGGACGCCTTGAAGCGCGAGTTGAAAAATGCGTAGAATAAACGGTTCGGAGCTTGTCTGATTTCGCTACTCCAACTAACCGCCTCGCCGCTCTCCGACAGAGAAGTTTTTATTAATTGTTCCATCTTCCACCTATGGCAGGCTCAATTAAAACAG
This sequence comes from Magicicada septendecula, assembly GCA_034769895.1. Taxonomy (NCBI): domain Eukaryota; kingdom Metazoa; phylum Arthropoda; class Insecta; order Hemiptera; family Cicadidae; genus Magicicada; species Magicicada septendecula. The sequence goes on along the minus strand of CM068373.1, from coordinate 299,637,607 downwards.
ATCTGCGGGTCCCCCGCTTCAAGTCGAGGACCAGCTCCAAATCATGTCCTGAACAACCGAACATCAAAGGCTCTCAGCTTCATCTGCCGGAGGAGAACAGCAAGGAACAGGCCACACCAACACAAAAATGCTCTAGACCAGGACTTCAAACTCCACACCAGGGAATAAATCAGGTGACACCAACCAATATTACTTTTTAACACAAGTGATGTAACCTACTAGAACTCGTGGGCATATAGCGACACACCCTAAAATGTCTTTAAGCTTTACACATTTCAATTGGGTCCCCGGTTAACGGGACAGAATAGTGTGCGGACTTGGGGGGGAATCTTTTGTACATTTTGTAATACTATTTATATTAAGTGTGAGCCCAGAGGTTGGCATGTATCCGTGGCTGATTACCATTCAGGCATGTAAATTTCTTTCTAGTTTTCAGTAAAAGGGTTACCTTAGTGCTAGTAATTCTATCATTCATCATGTAATTTCACAGATTAAATTTAGTTTTCAATTGATTCATTAATTTCACATATTTATATTCAGTTTGGGTCCTATAATGGATAGGAGTTTCTTTTGTTAGTTTCATTCGGGTCCCCAGTTTAATCCTGTATAGGCGGATTTTTCATGCAGACTTGAACATGCTCCTGGGACACGTTTAGTTAGGCACGATCTTGCCTAGTAACATGTCGGCCTTTGGGCCAAATTAATTCTTAAAGGTTATAAAGCATCATGGCACATTACTCTTATTAAATTTCTTTCACGAAAATATTACTGTTATTAATATTTCACAAAAATTTATCACGCTTAAATTCTTTTTAATTTATTATGGTCACTTGTATTTTGACTGAATTATGATTATATTTCCTCCAAGTCTAAGTGCTCAGTGTGGGAGCACTTTATAGTAGTATCAGGCATTATGTCAACCCCTGAATTTTAGTATGCCCTGGGGGCACTGGGGTTACACATATATATATGGATTATTATGTATTAAGATCTTTCAATAGGTGTTGCGTTCAAGAATATTTATGAATTGTGAATTATGTACCTTATGGGGTGAAAGAGGTGTGGCAATATATTAATGTTGAAAGTTGTAATTGTCCTGTGATGTGGAACGTGTGTATGTGTTGTAGTTGTAGACATATATATTTATATGTCCATTTATATGTATTGTATATTCATGTGTTATTTCTGGGGGTTAGGTATAGGGCTAAGTGGGGAAAAGTAACCCCAATTGGAAAAGAAAATCAATTAATCATTATATTAATTTCATTTAAATTTTATATTTATTTTTAAATTAAAAAATTCACAAAAATATTTTAAGGAGAAAGCACTGACTTTGTTGGGAGATAAATATTTAACGTTTTGTTATAAAAAAAAGAGAAGGATGTAATAAAAATTTATTGGTTGTTAATTTTGTGAGTTTTAATTGCAAGTCCCGTCTCACTGGATCCAGCGCATTTTTGGCTTCTCTAGGCTTTTGGCCTAGTTTTAATTATCTTGTGGCCCCTCTTTAAAAAAAAAAAATTTTAAAGTTTTTTTTATAAGTCAATAAAATACTTAAAGAAGGGTTACATTTGGTAGCAGAGCGTGGTTGAGATTAGGGTCAACCCTTGGGTCCTTTGGGTGTGACGGGGCTTGCAAACTCAGGAAACATTTTGGCGTTCGAATCGGACTTGGAATAATTACTAGAAGTCCCTATATCTATAAGTACCTATGTCTTGTTATGTTTAAGGTTTTGTTAATTATATGTGTGTATCATTGCCCGCCTGTTGGTATTGTTGAACTGGAGGTCGCCACGGGGTGTGAAATTTTAGGGGGGAAATTCCTTGGAAACTCGAAATAGCAGATCTGGGCCGAGGTGGAGAAATGGTTTTCGCGTATTACCTTGCCAATAATAGGGAAGGCGTTTTTAGTTATGCGGTATGGCCCGATCGGCAGTCGGTCTCCTCCGAGATACGGGAGCCGAAGTTATTGCAAATATTTATATGAGAATTTGTTGTTGTTCGTTGGTCGGTAATTTTGTCATGTCATGTATTAGTGTGTGTGTTGCGTTCCTTCGTGTGTAGTGTTGTTGAGAGCTAGTTCAGGTAAGTGGGCTGGGTCCTCGCAACGGTAGGGGGACCCGCAGTCTGCTTGAAGGAAGGACAGTACTCAAGTATTCCTGTGTTCTTTATTGTCAATTTTTGTAGGGTGTTGTGTTTTCGGGTGCCGACCGCGAAGCTCGAGGATGAGCGTCCTAAATCCAGAGTTGTTTCTGCGTGACGAAATCGAGTTCGAGTTACGAGCCCGGGGGAGAGACCCGAAAGGGGCGGTAATTGTATTGCGACGGCAGCTCAGAGAAGCGCTGTCCGCGGGCGAAGCGCTCTCGACTGTCGCCATCGCTGACAAAGAGAGTGAATTCGAAAAATGCATCGAGAAGTGGGAGGAGCTGCAGGAATTAGCTCGGTGTGTAGACAATTTGGAGGAGGGACCGGGGTGCTCCATCAGCGTCCGGCGAATCCGGCAACGCCTGCAGCATGTAAAACTCAGGCTGCAGAATCTTGACCAACAATGGGGCGATCTTGAGCCGACCCATGATGTAAAAGGTCTGATCCAACAGATCACCTCGACCCTGTAGGGGGCTCAACCGGGTAGACCACCTACGCCGGCTCCAGTTGCTGAGTCCGTGGTCTCGGCTGTAGAGTCATCTTATAGAGCAATCGAGCCTGCCGCAAGTACCCCGGTTTTCTCCGGTTTGGTGGCGGCGTCATATCACAAGCTGTCCAACCCACTGTCTCAAATCATCCAGCAATTACCGGTCGTGGATGGGCTGGATGTGGACAAATTATTGCCGTTTTTTAAAATAATTTTTCAATTGGTCGATTTCCCGGGTATGTCGGATTGTACCGTCCTCGAGCTCGTTTATCCTTATTGTCGTGGCCCCATGGCTGAGAGGGTGGCGGGTGTAATGAGGCGTAGAGGTGGAGTGGTGGAGTTCCACCAGGAGGTGTTGGAGGCGTTCGTGCCCGGGAGACTAATGCAGCAATTACGTCACCGACACTTTTATCGCGTGCAGGCAAGGGGCGAGAGTCTTGCACAATTCGTGCAAAGTATTCGAGAGGTAGCGCGCATACTGGGACTGGGCATGTCGGAGGAAGAGGTTGTCCAGAATATTCTTGACGGCGTCTCCTCAGAAGACAGATTGCGACTCGTATTTGCTGAGCGGCCGCGGTGGTTTGCGGACTTGGACCGGCTGTGTGTGATGTCCAAGGCCATTCAGATGAGCGACGAGGCGAGCGGAGACAGAAGAGGGGAACTACCCAGACCTCAGAGAGCGGAAGGACGCAGTGAACCTTCCCCCCCGACAGGCCCAGTCAGTTCGAAATCTCGAGCGATGGGGGGACATCATCTGTTACAATTGTAATCGCCCGGGGCACGATCATGCACCCAAGGGCGCGCGCGTCCAGCACCTCCATCGTCAAGACCCATCCCAAAAAACTAAGTAGACAGGGGAAGATATGTCGGAGTATGTCTTCCCCTCGCACTAAATCTTTACAAGTTCCAACTACCTCCAGGCAATTGCTAGGATCCAACTCTTTCGACATCAAGGTCCGGTCCACTACCTCTCAACACCTTTCAGTATGCCTCTTTCTGGCGCTCGAGGTAAAAGGGGGTCAGCTCAGAGCATTAGTTGACTCCGGTTCAGCCCGATCCATCATCTCATCTCGGGTATGCGCGGACCTTGAGAAGCAGGGCTTGATCAAGGGGTCGAACCTGTCGTCTGTGGTATGCTGGACTGCATCTCGAGAAATCTTGCCCATCTCCCAGGTGATTACCTTTAAATTTAAAATCGATGGGTTTTCTTGGGTGTGGCCTTTTCTGGTTTCTCCTCCTCTGGGAGTGGATTGTATCATTGGTGCCGATTTCATCGTGAAAAGTGGTCTCGTGCTGGACATCCAAGCGCACCAATGCTATTTCAAGTTTAATCGGGGAGCTCTCATTCCGTTCCTTGGGTACCAGGGAGCTAAGCCAGGTATCCAAGAGGTGGGATTGTCCCGATTCTGCACGAGATCATCTCACTCCATCCCAGCAGAGGGCCTTAGACCAATTGTGTGAGGAATTTCCCTAGGTGTTAACTCCTACATTGGGACTCACACACCTGCTGGAGTATAAGATCCGTCTTACAGACTCTAAGATAGTAAGGTTGCACCCTTACAAATTCGCACCTCCGAAGATGACCATTCTGCGAGAGAGAATCCTTTAATCTCCAATCTCATCCTTTAAGTTCAAAGTGCAACACATTAGGGGATCTCAAAATGTAGTTGCAGACGCTTTGTCCCGCATGTTTTCCCAGCCCAGGGATGCCCAATCTGAGCAACCCTGTTCCGTTCTGCTAGACTTTCCATCATTAGGATCTTATGCCCCATCAGTTGAACGATGAAGAGCTGGGTCCAGTCATCCAAAATATAAAGGAGGGTGACGTACAGGCCCCTTACTTCTTGTCCAAGGGAGTCCTATGTTGTAGAGAGAGAAAAGGATGTACCCCTAAGATCGTGCTGCCTAGCAAGTTAGTGCCCATGGTCTTCAGGTATTACCACAATTCCCCAGTAGGAGGCCACAAGGGAATTTCTAAGACCATTTCCAGCAATAGGAGACATTTTATCTGGAAGGGCATGGATAGGGACATCGCGAACAGGGTTAAGAGCTGTCATCTATGTGGCTTGAGCAAGCCTGCCCAGAACACCAAGTTAGGGTTGTTGTCATCTGATGTGGCGAGCAGACCGATGGAGAAGTTGTTCATCGACTATGTGGGGCCATTCCCCTGTAGCAAGTCAGGTAATGCTTACCTGCTTGTTTGTGTGGATGCTTTTTCAAAGTTTGCCTGGCTATTGCCCTTACGGCAGGCAACAGCTCGTTTAACCACAAACGCGCTCCAAAACAATATATTTCAGCATTTCGGTCTTCCGACCATCATTGTCTCGGACAATGGCCCTCAGTTCATTTCGGGTGATTTCCGGCGGATGTGTTTCGCCAGTGGGATCAAACACGTAACCACTTCCACTTATTACCCACAGCCGTCCCATGCGGAGAGATTCAATCGGAATCTCCGATCCGCCCTGATTGCTTATCACGCTGAGCAACAGACCACCTGGGATCAGAATCTGAAGTGGTTACAGTTAGTTTTAATACGGCCCGACATGACAGTCATCAGGCCGTGCCCTTTGAAATCCTGTTTGGATTCTCGCCCGCACTCCCGTTGACCAATTTGTGGAACATTGAAGTTCTTCTGCCATGGGAGCCAGATAATAGAACTGCAGAGAGGTGGAAGGAGGCTCGGAAGAATTTGCTGCGAGCGCACGAGCGGGTCCGTCGACGATATAATCAGGGGCGAATTCCTAACCCCTTCCGGATTGGGGACTGGGTCTATTGCCAGAGCGACCCACTCAGCTCAGCCGCGGACAAACGGGCCGCAAAGTTATGTTACCGCTGGTCGGGGCCATATCACATCCTGGGGTTCACGTCACCGGTGACGGCCCGGCTGGGCGTACCGGGGGGTGATTCTACAGAAATTGTTACACATGTTTCAAAATTGAAGCTCTGTCGGAGGGAGTAAGCTGACTAATAGAAGTGGGGGGGTAAGATTGGTGGTTTCCATGTGTGTAGGAATGGTGATCCTTCGGTGGAGTGTGCTCCGGGGAAAAGGTAAGAACCTGGTATGGTAGCGGGTAGATGTTCCCCACAATCCGGGTGGTGTACTTCTACTTCAGGGCTGCGCCCCTGCCTACGCGAGCCTTGGTTTTCTCCACTCCTCCTTAATTTCGGAGTGAACCCTGTCCTCACCCTTGACCTTTAAGGATCCTTACCCTTTTCATCCTCCCGATTTCCTAACCCTTTAAAAAAAACTAGAAACAGAAAACATAAAAATTAGAAAAATAAAAGGATGAAAAAATCAAAAATAGGAGTAAGTAGAGCAAGTCGTACCGCTCCAACGAGGCCAGGTAGGGACCTCGGTGGCGTTGTACGACGTGGACAATGTCCTTGGAGCACACATGTATTAGGTTAAAGGAAGGGATATACACATTGGGTAAACAAATTATGGTGTCATGGAAACCACCTCCCCCGTTCTCTCCCTGGTCCTGTGGGATGTAGGAGGGATTCATGGGATAAAGTGTTATTGGATTTTGGGGGGTTAGTCCCCGTGTAATTATAGGGCATGGGTCCCTGTTGAGGTAGCATCGGAGTTCCCGCATAAGTGGTCAAGCCTCAGGAGGTCAGAACTCAGGGTGCACCCGAACACTCTTTCTTCTTTTCTTCTTCTGTCTTTCTTGCTGCATGCTGGCCCTGATCAGGTCAGTGTGTAGTGCCAACACACTCGCATTCTACACGTCTTCTTTCTGGCTTTTCGACTTCCTTCTGAGCCACTGCTCTCCTGAGAACAAAGGTAACTGGAAAAACCGAGGAACACCTGTGTTTTAGTAGAAAACATTGGGGTACACTGCAGGGTACTCCTCTGTCTAAGTGTGGGGAAACTATGTTGCCCTTTTGGGGTGGGGGTGTGCCGATTGAATAAAATCGGCGCTAATACGCAAAAGTAAATAGCGTATAATAAAAAAATCTTGTACTGCATTTAACGAATATAAAGAAAAATAGGTTTCTGTATTTAGCGGAGGGCGTTCTGCCGTACTGTGTTTAACGGTTAGCGCAGAATCTACATGAGGTAACGAAGCGGCGCTTGATTGGTGCTGCTCCCTTGCGGACGCCTTGAAGCGCGAGTTGAAAAATGCGTAGAATAAACGGTTCGGAGCTTGTCTGATTTCGCTACTCCAACTAACCGCCTCGCCGCTCTCCGACAGAGAAGTTTTTATTAATTGTTCCATCTTCCACCTATGGCAGGCTAAATTAAAACAGATCTGCGGGTCCCCCGCTTCAAGTCGAGGACCAGCTCCAAATCATGTCCTGAACAACCGAACATCAAAGGCTCTCAGCTTCATCTGCCGGAGGAGAACAGCAAGGAACAGGCCACACCAACACAAAAATGCTCTAGACCAGGACTTCAAACTCCACACCAGGGAATAAATCAGGTGACACCAACCCAATATTACTTTTTAACACAAGTGATGTAACCTACTAGAACTCGTGGGCATATAGCGACACACCCTAAAATGTCTTTAAGCTTTACACATTTCAATTGGGTCCCCGGTTAACGGGACAGAATAGTGTGCGGACTTGGGGGGGAATCTTTTGTACATTTTGTAATACTATTTATATTAAGTGTGAGCCCAGAGGTTGGCATGTATCCGTGGCTGATTACCATTCAGGCATGTAAATTTCTTTCTAGTTTTCAGTAAAAGGGTTACCTTAGTGCTAGTAATTCTATCATTCATCATGTAATTTCACAGATTAAATTTAGTTTTCAATTGATTCATTAATTTCACATATTTATATTCAGTTTGGGTCCTATAATGGATAGGAGTTTCTTTTGTTAGTTTCATTCGGGTCCCCAGTTTAATCCTGTATAGGCGGATTTTTCATGCAGACTTGAACATGCTCCTGGGACACGTTTAGTTAGGCACGATCTTGCCTAGTAACATGTCGGCCTTTGGGCCAAATTAATTCTTAAAGGTTATAAAGCATCATGGCACATTACTCTTATTAAATTTCTTTCACGAAAATATTACTGTTATTAATATTTCACAAAAATTTATCACGCTTAAATTCTTTTTAATTTATTATGGTCACTTGTATTTTGACTGAATTATGATTATATTTCCTCCAAGTCTAAGTGCTCAGTGTGGGAGCACTTTATAGTAGTATCAGGCATTATGTCAACCCCTGAATTTTAGTATGCCCTGGGGGCACTGGGGTTACACATATATATATGGATTATTATGTATTAAGATCTTTCAATAGGTGTTGCGTTCAAGAATATTTATGAATTGTGAATTATGTACCTTATGGGGTGAAAGAGGTGTGGCAATATATTAATGTTGAAAGTTGTAATTGTCCTGTGATGTGGAACGTGTGTATGTGTTGTAGTTGTAGACATATATATTTATATGTCCATTTATATGTATTGTATATTCATGTGTTATTTCTGGGGGTTAGGTATAGGGCTAAGTGGGGAAAAGTAACCCCAATTGGAAAAGAAAATCAATTAATCATTATATTAATTTCATTTAAATTTTATATTTATTTTTAAATTAAAAAATTCACAAAAATATTTTAAGGAGAAAGCACTGACTTTGTTGGGAGATAAATATTTAACGTTTTGTTATAAAAAAAAGAGAAGGATGTAATAAAAATTTATTGGTTGTTAATTTTGTGAGTTTTAATTGCAAGTCCCGTCTCACTGGATCCAGCGCATTTTTGGCTTCTCTAGGCTTTTGGCCTAGTTTTAATTATCTTGTGGCCCCTCTTTAAAAAAAAAAAAATTTTAAAGTTTTTTTTATAAGTCAATAAAATACTTAAAGAAGGGTTACATTTGGTAGCAGAGCGTGGTTGAGATTAGGGTCAACCCTTGGGTCCTTTGGGTGTGACGGGGCTTGCAAACTCAGGAAACATTTTGGCGTTCGAATCGGACTTGGAATAATTACTAGAAGTCCCTATATCTATAAGTACCTATGTCTTGTTATGTTTAAGGTTTTGTTAATTATATGTGTGTATCATTGCCCGCCTGTTGGTATTGTTGAACTGGAGGTCGCCACGGGGTGTGAAATTTTAGGGGGGAAATTCCTTGGAAACTCGAAATAGCAGATCTGGGCCGAGGTGGAGAAATGGTTTTCGCGTATTACCTTGCCAATAATAGGGAAGGCGTTTTTAGTTATGCGGTATGGCCCGATCGGCAGTCGGTCTCCTCCGAGATACGGGAGCCGAAGTTATTGCAAATATTTATATGAGAATTTGTTGTTGTTCGTTGGTCGGTAATTTTGTCATGTCATGTATTAGTGTGTGTGTTGCGTTCCTTCGTGTGTAGTGTTGTTGAGAGCTAGTTCAGGTAAGTGGGCTGGGTCCTCGCAACGGTAGGGGGACCCGCAGTCTGCTTGAAGGAAGGACAGTACTCAAGTATTCCTGTGTTCTTTATTGTCAATTTTTGTAGGGTGTTGTGTTTTCGGGTGCCGACCGCGAAGCTCGAGGATGAGCGTCCTAAATCCAGAGTTGTTTCTGCGTGACGAAATCGAGTTCGAGTTACGAGCCCGGGGGAGAGACCCGAAAGGGGCGGTAATTGTATTGCGACGGCAGCTCAGAGAAGCGCTGTCCGCGGGCGAAGCGCTCTCGACTGTCGCCATCGCTGACAAAGAGAGTGAATTCGAAAAATGCATCGAGAAGTGGGAGGAGCTGCAGGAATTAGCTCGGTGTGTAGACAATTTGGAGGAGGGACCGGGGTGCTCCATCAGCGTCCGGCGAATCCGGCAACGCCTGCAGCATGCAAAACTCAGGCTGCAGAATCTTGACCAACAATGGGGCGATCTTGAGCCGACCCATGATGTAAAAGGTCTGATCCAACAGATCACCTCGACCCTGTAGGGGGCTCAACCGGGTAGACCACCTACGCCGGCTCCAGTTGCTGAGTCCGTGGTCTCGGCTGTAGAGTCATCTTATAGAGCAATCGAGCCTGCCGCAAGTACCCCGGTTTTCTCCGGTTTGGTGGCGGCGTCATATCACAAGCTGTCCAACCCACTGTCTCAAATCATCCAGCAATTACCGGTCGTGGATGGGCTGGATGTGGACAAATTATTGCCGTTTTTTAAAATAATTTTTCAATTGGTCGATTTCCCGGGTATGTCGGATTGTACCGTCCTCGAGCTCGTTTATCCTTATTGTCGTGGCCCCATGGCTGAGAGGGTGGCGGGTGTAATGAGGCGTAGAGGTGGAGTGGTGGAGTTCCACCAGGAGGTGTTGGAGGCGTTCGTGCCCGGGAGACTAATGCAGCAATTACGTCACCGACACTTTTATCGCGTGCAGGCAAGGGGCGAGAGTCTTGCACAATTCGTGCAAAGTATTCGAGAGGTAGCGCGCATACTGGGACTGGGCATGTCGGAGGAAGAGGTTGTCCAGAATATTCTTGACGGCGTCTCCTCAGAAGACAGATTGCGACTCGTATTTGCTGAGCGGCCGCGGTGGTTTGCGGACTTGGACCGGCTGTGTGTGATGTCCAAGGCCATTCAGATGAGCGACGAGGCGAGCGGAGACAGAAGAGGGGAACTACCCAGACCTCAGAGAGCGGAAGGACGCAGTGAACCTTCCCCCCCGACAGGCCCAGTCAGTTCGAAATCTCGAGCGATGGGGGGACATCATCTGTTACAATTGTAATCGCCCGGGGCACGATCATGCACCCAAGGGCGCGCGCGTCCAGCACCTCCATCGTCAAGACCCATCCCAAAAAACTAAGTAGACAGGGGAAGATATGTCGGAGTATGTCTTCCCCTCGCACTAAATCTTTACAAGTTCCAACTACCTCCAGGCAATTGCTAGGATCCAACTCTTTCGACATCAAGGTCCGGTCCACTACCTCTCAACACCTTTCAGTATGCCTCTTTCTGGCGCTCGAGGTAAAAGGGGGTCAGCTCAGAGCATTAGTTGACTCCGGTTCAGCCCGATCCATCATCTCATCTCGGGTATGCGCGGACCTTGAGAAGCAGGGCTTGATCAAGGGGTCGAACCTGTCGTCTGTGGTATGCTGGACTGCATCTCGAGAAATCTTGCCCATCTCCCAGGTGATTACCTTTAAATTTAAAATCGATGGGTTTTCTTGGGTGTGGCCTTTTCTGGTTTCTCCTCCTCTGGGAGTGGATTGTATCATTGGTGCCGATTTCATCGTGAAAAGTGGTCTCGTGCTGGACATCCAAGCGCACCAATGCTATTTCAAGTTTAATCGGGGAGCTCTTATTCCGTTCCTTGGGTACCAGGGAGCTAAGCCAGGTATCCAAGAGGTGGCTTGTCCCGATTCTGCACGAGATCATCTCACTCCATCCCAGCAGAGGGTCTTAGACCAATTGTGTGAGGAATTTCCCGAGGTGTTAACTCCTACATTGGGACTCACACACCTGCTGGAGTATAAGATCCGTCTTACAGACTCTAAGATAGTAAGGTTGCACCCTTACAAATTCGCACCTCCGAAGATGACCATTCTGCGAGAGAGGGTTCAAGAGTTGTTAGAACAAGGGGTGATTGAACTTTCTCATTCTAGCTATGCCAGTCCAGCGTTTTTGGTACCTAAGCCTGGGGGTAAACACCGTATGGTCATTGACTATCAGAAGTTGAACGCAAATATCGAGGTGGATTCTGTTCCCCTCCCAGACTTACATTCGGCCTTTGATTGGTTCAGTGGGGCCAGGTATTTCACCATAATCGATCTCAATGCGGCTTATCACCAGATTCCTTTGGACAAAGAGAGTAGACCGAACACGGCCTTTTGTGTACCATGAAATGTGTACCAATACACAAGGGTTCCCATGGGTTTGGCTGTGGGAGCCCAGACACTCACTCGTCTTCTCGATACCGTTTTTCACGACGTGAAATTCAGGTTCGTCTTTAATTACTTAGATGATTTGTTGGTGTACAGTGAGACATTCGAAGATCATCTGGGTCATCTCCGAGAAGTGATGTGTCGGTTGAGAAGATCTGGCCTCACTGTCAATCCCGATAAGGTTCGTTTCGCCCAGGAGAGTATTTCTTTCTTGGGCCATTTGGTTTCACGCCGGGGCGTTACGGTCTACCCCGAGAGGACACAGGGCATCCGTGACTTCCCCCCTCCTAGGGATGCGAAGGGAATAGCGAGATTCGTAGGTATGGTCAATTTTTATCGACGATTCATACCTAATATCGCAGAGATTACCGCACCCTTGAACGAGCTGAGGAAGAAGGGCGCTAAATTTACATGGGGCGAGAGTCAACAGAAGGCCTTCCACACCTTGAAGGAGGCCATCATCTCCCCACCGGTGTTACGGATGCCCGACTTTTTGAAACCCTTTATCCTACAGACGGACGCGAGTTCGGTTGCGCTCGGGGCAGTTCTGTCCCAAGTTGTTGATGACGCTAGGCAGCCTGTGGCTTTTATTTCCCGGACATTTACCCAGCAAGAACGAAATCATCCGTCTATGAGCTAGAGTGTTTAGCTGTTGTGTACGCTCTAGACAAGTTCAGGCGTTTCCTGGAACATGCTGAGTTCCTGCTCGAGACCGACAATCAGGCTCTCTCTTGGCTTCTGGCTCATCCCCGGCAACTGGGTAAAATTGGTAGATGGGTGGTGAAGATCTCATCCTTTAAGTTCAAAGTGCAACACATTAGGGGATCTCAAAATGTAGTTGCAGACGCCTTGTCCCGCATGTTTTCCCAGCCCAGTGATGCCCAATCTGAGCAACCCTGTTCCGTTCTGCTAGACTTTCCATTAGCCTTCACTGATGTGTTGCCCCATCAGTTGAACGATGAAGAGCTGGGTCCAGTCATCCAAAATATAAAGGAGGGTGACGTACAGGCCCCTTACTTCTTGTCCAAGGGAGTCCTATGTTGTAGAGAGAGAAAAGGATGTGCCCCTAAGATCGTGCTGCCTAGCAAGTTAGTGCCCATGGTCTTCAGGTATTACCACAATTCCCCAGTAGGAGGCCACAAGGGAATTTCTAAGACCATTTCCAGCATTAGGAGACATTTTATCTGGAAGGGCATGGATAGGGACATCGCGACCAGGGTTAAGAGCTGTCATCTATGTGGCTTGAGCAAGCCTGCCCAGAACACCAAGTTAGGGTTGTTGTCATCTGATGTGGCGAGCAGACCGATGGAGAAGTTGTTCATCGACTATGTGGGGCCATTCCCCCGTAGCAAGTCAGGTAATGCTTACCTGCTTGTTTGTGTGGATGCTTTTTCAAAGTTTGCCTGGCTATTGCCCTTACGGCAGGCAACGGCTCGTTTAACCATAAACGCGCTCCAAAACAATATATTTCAGCATTTCGGTCTTCCGACCACCATTGTCTCGGACAATGGCCCTCAGTTCATTTCGTGTGAGTTCCGGCGGATGTGTTTCGCCAGTGGGATCAAACAAGTAACCACTTCCACTTATTACCCACAGCCGTCCCATGCGGAGAGATTCAATCGGAATCTCCGATCCGCCCTGATTGCTTATCACGCTGAGCAACAGACCACCTGGGATCAGAATCTGAAGTGGTTACAGTTAGTTTTAATACGGCCCGACATGACAGCCATCAGGCCGTGCCCTTTGAAATCCTGTTTGCATTCTCGCCCGCACTCCCGTTGACCAATTTGTGGAACATCGAAGATCTTCTGCCATGGGAGCCAGATAATAGAACTGCAGAGAGGTGGAAGGAGGCTCGGAAGAATTTGCTGCGAGCGCACGAGCGGGTCCGTCGACGATATAATCAGGGGCGAATTCCTAACCCCTTCCGGATTGGGGACTGGGTCTATTGCCAGAGCGACCCACTCAGCTCAGCCGCGGACAAACGGGCCGCAAAGTTATGTTACCGCTGGTCGGGGCCATATCACATCCTGGGGTTCACGTCACCGGTGACGGCCCGGCTGGGCGTACCGGGGGGCGATTCTACAGAAATTGTTACACATGTTTCAAAATTGAAGCTCTGTCGGAGGGAGTAAGCTGACTAATAGAAGTGGGGGGGGGGGGGTAAAATTTGGTGGTTTCCATGTGTGTAGGAATGGTGATCCTTCGGTGGAGTGTGCTCCGGGGAAAAGGTAAGAACCTGGTATGGTAGCGGGTAGATGTTCCCCACAATCCGGGTGGTGTACTTCTACTTCAGGGCTGCGCCCCTGCCTACGCGAGCCTTGGTTTCCTCCACTCCTCCTTATTTTCGGAGGGAACCCTGTCCTCACCCTTGACCTTTAAGGATCCTTACCCTTTTCATCCTCCCGATTTCCTAACCCTTTAAAAAAAACTAGAAACAGAAAACATAAAAATTAGAAAAAGAAAAGGATGAAAAAATCAAAAATAGGAGTAAGTAGAGCATGTCGTACCGCTCCAACGAGGCCAGGTAGGGACCTCGGTGGCGTTGTACGACGTGGACAATGTCCTTGGAGCACACATGTATTAGGTTAAAGGAAGGGATATACACATTGGGTAAACAAATTATGGTGTCATGGAAACCACCTCCCCCGTTCTCTCCCTGGTCCTGTGGGATGTAGGAGGGATTCATGGGATAAAGTGTTATTGGATTTTGGGGGGTTAGTCCCCGTGTAATTATAGGGCATGGGTCCCTGTTGAGGTAGCATCGGAGTTCCCGCATAAGTGGTCAAGCCTCAGGAGGTCAGAACTCAGGGTGCACCCGAACACTCTTTCTTCTTTTCTTCTTCTGTCTTTCTTGCTGCATGCTGGCCCTGATCAGGTCAGTGTGTAGTGCCAACACACTCGCATTCTACACGTCTTCTTTCTGGCTTTTCGACTTCCTTCTGAGCCACTGCTCTCCTGAGAACAAAGGTAACTGGAAAAACCGAGGAACACCTGTGTTTTAGTAGAAAACATTGGGGTACACTGCAGGGTACTCCTCTGTCTAAGTGTGGGGAAACTATGTTGCCCTTTTGGGGTGGGGGTGTGCCGATTGAATAAAATCGGCGCTAATACGCAAAAGTAAATAGCGTATAATAAAAAAATCTTGTACTGCATTTAACGAATATAAAGAAAAATAGGTTTCTGTATTTAGCGGAGGGCGTTCTGCCGTACTGTGTTTAACGGTTAGCGCAGAATCTACATGAGGTAACGAAGCGGCGCTTGATTGGTGCTGCTCCCTTGCGGACGCCTTGAAGCGCGAGTTGAAAAATGCGTAGAATAAACGGTTCGGAGCTTGTCTGATTTCGCTACTCCAACTAACCGCCTCGCCGCTCTCCGACAGAGAAGTTTTTATTAATTGTTCCATCTTCCACCTATGGCAGGCTAAATTAAAACAGATCTGCGGGTCCCCCGCTTCAAGTCGAGGACCAGCTCCAAATCATGTCCTGAACAACCGAACATCAAAGGCTCTCAGCTTCATCTGCCGGAGGAGAACAGCAAGGAACAGGCCACACCAACACAAAAATGCTCTAGACCAGGACTTCAAACTCCACACCAGGGAATAAATCAGGTGACACCAACCCAATATTACTTTTTAACACAAGTGATGTAACCTACTAGAACTCGTGGGCATATAGCGACACACCCTAAAATGTCTTTAAGCTTTACACATTTCAATTGGGTCCCCGGTTAACGGGACAGAATAGTGTGCGGACTTGGGGGGGAATCTTTTGTACATTTTGTAATACTATTTATATTAAGTGTGAGCCCAGAGGTTGGCATGTATCCGTGGCTGATTACCATTCAGGCATGTAAATTTCTTTCTAGTTTTCAGTAAAAGGGTTACCTTAGTGCTAGTAATTCTATCATTCATCATGTAATTTCACAGATTAAATTTAGTTTTCAATTGATTCATTAATTTCACATATTTATATTCAGTTTGGGTCCTATAATGGATAGGAGTTTCTTTTGTTAGTTTCATTCGGGTCCCCAGTTTAATCCTGTATAGGCGGATTTTTCATGCAGACTTGAACATGCTCCTGGGACACGTTTAGTTAGGCACGATCTTGCCTAGTAACATGTCGGCCTTTGGGCCAAATTAATTCTTAAAGGTTATAAAGCATCATGGCACATTACTCTTATTAAATTTCTTTCACGAAAATATTACTGTTATTAATATTTCACAAAAATTTATCACGCTTAAATTCTTTTTAATTTATTATGGTCACTTGTATTTTGACTGAATTATGATTATATTTCCTCCAAGTCTAAGTGCTCAGTGTGGGAGCACTTTATAGTAGTATCAGGCATTATGTCAACCCCTGAATTTTAGTATGCCCTGGGGGCACTGGGGTTACACATATATATATGGATTATTATGTATTAAGATCTTTCAATAGGTGTTGCGTTCAAGAATATTTATGAATTGTGAATTATGTACCTTATGGGGTGAAAGAGGTGTGGCACTATATTAATGTTGAAAGTTGTAATTGTCCTGTGATGTGGAACGTGTGTATGTGTTGTAGTTGTAGACATATATATTTATATGTCCATTTATATGTATTGTATATTCATGTGTTATTTCTGGGGGTTAGGTATAGGGCTAAGTGGGGAAAAGTAACCCCAATTGGAAAAGAAAATCAATTAATCATTATATTAATTTCATTTAAATTTTATATTTATTTTTAAAGTAAAAAATTCACAAAAATATTTTAAGGAGAAAGCACTGACTTTGTTGGGAGATAAATATTTAACGTTTTGTTATAAAAAAAAGAGAAGGATGTAATAAAAATTTATTGGTTGTTAATTTTGTGAGTTTTAATTGCAAGTCCCGTCTCACTGGATCCAGCGCATTTTTGGCTTCTCTAGGCTTTTGGCCTAGTTTTAATTATCTTGTGGCCCCTCTTTAAAAAAAAAAAAATTTTTTAAGTTTTTTTTATAAGTCAATAAAATACTTAAAGAAGGGTTACATTTGGTAGCAGAGCGTGGTTGAGATTAGGGTCAACCTTGGGTCCTTTGGGTGTGACGGGGCTTGCAAACTCAGGAAACATTTTGGCGTTCGAATCGGACTTGGAATAATTACTAGAAGTCCCTATATCTATAAGTACCTATGTCTTGTTATGTTTAAGGTTTTGTTAATTATATGTGTGTATCATTGCCCGCCTGTTGGTATTGTTGAACTGGAGGTCGCCACGGGGTGTGAAATTTTAGGGGGGAAATTCCTTGGAAACTCGAAATAGCAGATCTGGGCCGAGGTGGAGAAATGGTTTTCGCGTATTACCTTGCCAATAATAGGGAAGGCGTTTTTAGTTATGCGGTATGGCCCGATCGGCAGTCGGTCTCCTCCGAGATACGGGAGCCGAAGTTATTGCAAATATTTATATGAGAATTTGTTGTTGTTCGTTGGTCGGTAATTTTGTCATGTCATGTATTAGTGTGTGTGTTGCGTTCCTTCGTGTGTAGTGTTGTTGAGAGCTAGTTCAGGTAAGTGGGCTGGGTCCTCGCAACGGTAGGGGGACCCGCAGTCTGCTTGAAGGAAGGACAGTACTCAAGTATTCCTGTGTTCTTTATTGTCAATTTTTGTAGGGTGTTGTGTTTTCGGGTGCCGACCGCGAAGCTCGAGGATGAGCGTCCTAAATCCAGAGTTGTTTCTGCGTGACGAAATCGAGTTCGAGTTACGAGCCCGGGGGAGAGACCCGAAAGGGGCGGTAATTGTATTGCGACGGCAGCTCAGAGAAGCGCTGTCCGCGGGCGAAGCGCTCTCGACTGTCGCCATCGCTGACAAAGAGAGTGAATTCGAAAAATGCATCGAGAAGTGGGAGGAGCTGCAGGAATTAGCTCGGTGTGTAGACAATTTGGAGGAGGGACCGGGGTGCTCCATCAGCGTCCGGCGAATCCGGCAACGCCTGCAGCATGCAAAACTCAGGCTGCAGAATCTTGACCAACAATGGGGCGATCTTGAGCCGACCCATGATGTAAAAGGTCTGATCCAACAGATCACCTCGACCCTGTAGGGGGCTCAACCGGGTAGACCACCTACGCCGGCTCCAGTTGCTGAGTCCGTGGTCTCGGCTGTAGAGTCATCTTATAGAGCAATCGAGCCTGCCGCAAGTACCCCGGTTTTCTCCGGTTTGGTGGCGGCGTCATATCACAAGCTGTCCAACCCACTGTCTCAAATCATCCAGCAATTACCGGTCGTGGATGGGCTGGATGTGGACAAATTATTGCCGTTTTTTAAAATAATTTTTCAATTGGTCGATTTCCCGGGTATGTCGGATTGTACCGTCCTCGAGCTCGTTTATCCTTATTGTCGTGGCCCCATGGCTGAGAGGGTGGCGGGTGTAATGAGGCGTAGAGGTGGAGTGGTGGAGTTCCACCAGGAGGTGTTGGAGGCGTTCGTGCCCGGGAGACTAATGCAGCAATTACGTCACCGACACTTTTATCGCGTGCAGGGAAGGGGCGAGAGTCTTGCACAATTCGTGCAAAGTATTCGAGAGGTAGCGCGCATACTGGGACTGGGCATGTCGGAGGAAGAGGTTGTCCAGAATATTCTTGACGGCGTCTCCTCAGAAGACAGATTGCGACTCGTATTTGCTGAGCGGCCGCGGTGGTTTGCGGACTTGGACCGGCTGTGTGTGATGTCCAAGGCCATTCAGATGAGCGACGAGGCGAGGGGAGACAAAAGAGGGGAACTACCCAGACCTCAGAGAGCGGAAGGACGCAGTGAACCTTCCCCCCCCCGACAGGCCCTGTGAGTTCGAAATCGCGAGCGATGGGGGGACATCATCTGTTACAATTGTAATCGCCCGGAGCACATGGCACGATCATGCACCCAAGGGCGCGCGCGCCCAGCACCTCCATCGTCAAGACCCATCCCAAAAAACTAAGTAGACAGGGGAAGATATGTCGGAGGATGTCTTCCCCTCGCACTAAATCTTTACAAGTTCCAACTACCTCCAGGCAATTGCTAGGATCCAACTCTTTCGACATCAAGGTCCGGTCCACTACCTCTCAACACCTTTCAGTATGCCTCTTTCTGGCGCTCGAGGTAAAAGGGGGTCAGCTCAGAGCATTAGTTGACTCCGGTTCAGCCCGATCCATCATCTCATCTCGGGTATGCGCGGACCTTGAGAAGCAGGGCTTGATCAAGGGGTCGAACCTGTCGTCTGTGGTATGCTGGACTGCATCTCGAGAAATCTTGCCCATCTCCCAGGTGATTACCTTTAAATTTAAAATCGATGAGTTTTCTTGGGTGTGGCCTTTTCTGGTTTCTCCTCCTCTGGGAGTGGATTGTATCATTGGTGCCGATTTCATCGTGAAAAGTGGTCTCGTGCTGGACATCCAAGCGCACCAATGCTATTTCAAGTTTAATCGGGGAGCTCTCATTCCGTTCCTTGGGTACCAGGGAGCTAAGCCAGGTATCCAAGAGGTGGGATTGTCCCGATTCTGCACGAGATCATCTCACTCCATCCCAGCAGAGGGCCTTAGACCAATTGTGTGAGGAATTTCCCTAGGTGTTAACTCCTACATTGGGACTCACACACCTGCTGGAGTATAAGATCCGTCTTACAGACTCTAAGATAGTAAGGTTGCACCCTTACAAATTCGCACCTCCGAAGATGACCATTCTGCGAGAGAGAATCCCTTAATCTCCAATCTCATCCTTTAAGTTCAAAGTGCAACACATTAGGGGATCTCAAAATGTAGTTGCAGACGCTTTGTCCCGCATGTTTTCCCAGCCCAGGGATGCCCAATCTGAGCAACCCTGTTCCGTTCTGCTAGACTTTCCATCATTAGGATCTTATGCCCCATCAGTTGAACGATGAAGAGCTGGGTCCAGTCATCCAAAATATAAAGGAGGGTGACGTACAGGCCCCTTACTTCTTGTCCAAGGGAGTCCTATGTTGTAGAGAGAGAAAAGGATGTACCCCTAAGATCGTGCTGCCTAGCAAGTTAGTGCCCATGGTCTTCAGGTATTACCACAATTCCCCAGTAGGAGGCCACAAGGGAATTTCTAAGACCATTTCCAGCAATAGGAGACATTTTATCTGGAAGGGCATGGATAGAGACATCGCGAACAGGGTTAAGAGCTGTCATCTATGTGGCTTGAGCAAGCCTGCCCAGAACACCAAGTTAGGGTTGTTGTCATCTGATGTGGCGAGCAGACCGATGGAGAAGTTGTTCATCGACTATGTGGGGCCATTCCCCCGTAGCAAGTCAGGTAATGCTTACCTGCTTGTTTGTGTGGATGCTTTTTCAAAGTTTGCCTGGCTATTGCCCTTACGGCAGGCAACAGCTCGTTTAACCACAAACGCGCTCCAAAACAATATATTTCAGCATTTCGGTCTTCCGACCATCATTGTCTCGGACAATGGCCCTCAGTTCATTTCGGGTGATTTCCGGCGGATGTGTTTCGCCAGTGGGATCAAACACGTAACCACTTCCACTTATTACCCACAGCCGTCCCATGCGGAGAGATTCAATCGGAATCTCCGATCCGCCCTGATTGCTTATCACGCTGAGCAACAGACCACTTGGGATCAGAATCTGAAGTGGTTACAGTTAGTTTTAATACGGCCCGACATGACAGTCATCAGGCCGTGCCCTTTTAAATCCTGTTTGCATTCTCGCCCGCACTCCCGTTGACCAATTTGTGGAACATCGAAGATCTTCTGCCATGGGAGCCAGATAATAGAACTGCAGAGAGGTGGAAGGAGGCTCGGAAGAATTTGCTGCGAGCGCACGAGCGGGTCCGTCGACGATATAATCAGGGGCGAATTCCTAACCCCTTCCGGATTGGGGACTGGGTCTATTGCCAGAGCGACCCACTCAGCTCAGCCGCGGACAAACGGGCCGCAAAGTTATGTTACCGCTGGTCGGGGCCATATCACATCCTGGGGTTCACGTCACCGGTGACGGCCCGGCTGGGCGTACCGGGGGGCGATTCTACAGAAATTGTTACACACGTTTCAAAATTGAAGCTCTGTCGGAGGGAGTAAGCTGACTAATAGAAGTGGGGGGGGGGGGTAAGATTGGTGGTTTCCATGTGTGTAGGAATGGTGATCCTTCGGTGGAGTGTGCTCCGGGGAAAAGGTAAGAACCTGGTATGGTAGCGGGTAGATGTTCCCCACAATCCGGGTGGTGTACTTCTACTTCAGGGCTGCGCCCCTGCCTACGCGAGCCTTGGTTTTCTCCACTCCTCCTTATTTTCGGAGGGAACCCTGTCCTCACCCTTGACCTTTAAGGATCCTTACCCTTTTCATCCTCCCGATTTCCTAACCCTTTAAAAAAACTAGAAACAGAAAACATTAAAATTAGAAAAAGAAAAGGATGAAAAAATCAAAAATAGGAGTAAGTAGAGCAAGTCGTACCGCTCCAACGAGGCCAGGTAGGGACCTCGGTGGCGTTGTACGACGTGGACAATGTCCTTGGAGCACACATGTATTAGGTTAAAGGAAGGGATATACACATTGGGTAAACAAATTATGGTGTCATGGAAACCACCTCCCCCGTTCTCTCCCTGGTCCTGTGGGATGTAGGAGGGATTCATGGGATAAAGTGTTATTGGATTTTGGGGGGTTAGTCCCCGTGTAATTATAGGGCATGGGTCCCTGTTGAGGTAGCATCGGAGTTCCCGCATAAGTGGTCAAGCCTCAGGAGGTCAGAACTCAGGGTGCACCCGAACACTCTTTCTTCTTTTCTTCTTCTGTCTTTCTTGCTGCATGCTGGCCCTGATCAGGTCAGTGTGTAGTGCCAACACACTCGCATTCTACACGTCTTCTTTCTGGCTTTTCGACTTCCTTCTGAGCCACTGCTCTCCTGAGAACAAAGGTAACTGGAAAAACCGAGGAACACCTGTGTTTTAGTAGAAAACATTGGGGTACACTGCAGGGTACTCCTCTGTCTAAGTGTGGGGAAACTATGTTGCCCTTTTGGGGTGGGGGTGTGCCGATTGAATAAAATCGGCGCTAATACGCAAAAGTAAATAGCGTATAATAAAAAAATCTTGTACTGCATTTAACGAATATAAAGAAAAATAGGTTTCTGTATTTAGCGGAGGGCGTTCTGCCGTACTGTGTTTAACGGTTAGCGCAGAATCTACATGAGGTAACGAAGCGGCGCTTGATTGGTGCTGCTCCCTTGCGGACGCCTTGAAGCGCGAGTTGAAAAATGCGTAGAATAAACGGTTCGGAGCTTGTCTGATTTCGCTACTCCAACTAACCGCCTCGCCGCTCTCCGACAGAGAAGTTTTTATTAATTGTTCCATCTTCCACCTATGGCAGGCTCAATTAAAACAGATCTGCGGGTCCCCCGCTTCAAGTCGAGGACCAGCTCCAAATCATGTCCTGAACAACCGAACATCAAAGGCTCTCAGCTTCATCTGCCGGAGGAGAACAGCAAGGAACAGGCCACACCAACACAAAAATGCTCTAGACCAGGACTTCAAACTCCACACCAGGGAATAAATCAGGTGACACCAACCCAATATTACTTTTTAACACAAGTGATGTAACCTACTAGAACTCGTGGGCATATAGCGACACACCCTAAAATGTCTTTAAGCTTTACACATTTCAATTGGGTCCCCGGTTAACGGGACAGAATAGTGTGCGGACTTGGGGGGGAATCTTTTGTACATTTTGTAATACTATTTATATTAAGTGTGAGCCCAGAGGTTGGCATGTATCCGTGGCTGATTACCATTCAGGCATGTAAATTTCTTTCTAGTTTTCAGTAAAAGGGTTACCTTAGTGCTAGTAATTCTATCATTCATCATGTAATTTCACAGATTAAATTTAGTTTTCAATTGATTCATTAATTTCACATATTTATATTCAGTTTGGGTCCTATAATGGATAGGAGTTTCTTTTGTTAGTTTCATTCGGGTCCCCAGTTTAATCCTGTATAGGCGGATTTTTCATGCAGACTTGAACATGCTCCTGGGACACGTTTAGTTAGGCACGATCTTGCCTAGTAACATGTCGGCCTTTGGGCCAAATTAATTCTTAAAGGTTATAAAGCATCATGGCACATTACTCTTATTAAATTTCTTTCACGAAAATATTACTGTTATTAATATTTCACAAAAATTTATCACGCTTAAATTCTTTTTAATTTATTATGGTCACTTGTATTTTGACTGAATTATGATTATATTTCCTCCAAGTCTAAGTGCTCAGTGTGGGAGCACTTTATAGTAGTATCAGGCATTATGTCAACCCCTGAATTTTAGTATGCCCTGGGGGCACTGGGGTTACACATATATATATGGATTATTATGTATTAAGATCTTTCAATAGGTGTTGCGTTCAAGAATATTTATGAATTGTGAATTATGTACCTTATGGGGTGAAAGAGGTGTGGCAATATATTAATGTTGAAAGTTGTAATTGTCCTGTGATGTGGAACGTGTGTATGTGTTGTAGTTGTAGACATATATATTTATATGTCCATTTATATGTATTGTATATTCATGTGTTATTTCTGGGGGTTAGGTATAGGGCTAAGTGGGGAAAAGTAACCCCAATTGGAAAAGAAAATCAATTAATCATTATATTAATTTCATTTAAATTTTATATTTATTTTTAAAGTAAAAAATTAACAAAAATATTTTAAGGAGAAAGCACTGACTTTGTTGGGAGATAAATATTGTAGCGTGACAGAAAATCCACTACATTTTAAGTCATGTGAAATCATAAAGTTTAATTACACCAACAAATGTTATAATAATATTGAATGACATTTAAATAAATCAGAGGAATAAAACACGATAAAATAAAAATCCTCATTACATTATATATAAAACCACTGTTTACAAAACCAAAGAAAGTATCGAAGCAACTCATAGTATAATATCCGTAAGTTACCCAGGAAGCTCAGAGCAGTAAACCAGTTATATAAGACCATATCAAGAAAAAAGAGACTCAATTAAAGAGTGGTGAATACCAAAATACCCCAAAAACAATAAGAGGGAAGAATAAAGTTTGTGATCAGGAAGAAAACAATACCCTGAAACCTGTATAGAAGAATAAAGTCAGTTCAGTGAATAAATTAAATGCTCCAAACTAAACCTCAGTCGAGATAACACCAAGTACCTTGGTTTACCCAAGAATGAGGAAGGAAGACCAGAAGAGTGAAGACTAGACGAGGGACAAGAATGAAGACTAGACGAGGGACAAGAATGAAGACTAGAAGAGGGACAAGAATGAAGACCAGAAGGAAGATACGAAGAAGGACAAGAAAGAAGACAGGAGGAGAGGAAGAAATAGTATGAAAGAAACACCGTAGTAAAACCTATTATTATATAAACTACTATCAACCCCAAACCCACAAAAACTATGCAAAAGAAAGTATAACATACCCAAAATCCTATAAAATGTAATTATTGAGAAAACTAAACTGCTGTATAGCGTTATAAGAAGTGAACCGACTAAAGCTATTGTGTAATAAAGAAAATAAACTAGTCTTAACAGTCCATGATTACTAAAGGTCTGGTCTGAGATAATAAGACTCAAAATATCAGAACCAACAGTGAAAGTGAATTTGTGTAAGTGTTTTTTAAAAAAGCAATAAACTTAAAGTTGGTGATACTATAACTTATCAGTATGCTATATCACAACTTTGATATCTGATAATAGACAGCATAATAAAATAATAGAATGGAACATTTCCAATATTTTATTATTTTAATGTAAATCTTTATTTACAAGACATTTGTAAAAAATGATAATAAATAGAGTATGGGAGTTAATGTTTACTGATGTAGGGGATCACAATAATAATGGTTTAAACCAGAAAGGACTGGTATTAATATAGTATTAATAGGTGTAAAATGTTTAGATAGACTGTTTATTCACAGTCCTAAAATCAATGTGTTAATAAAATGTAGTTGTAAGGGTTTTTAGAAAATAAGATTTATGTTATATGTTTTAAAAAGAATTATGTTTGATAAATAATAACCTACATACCATTAATAATGTTCTAATAGGTATGCTATGTTAGCTCAAAAATAGTTAAAAGATATATGTTCAAACCATATCTGCAATATGTTCAATTGTGCAGATTGCTAAGCAATGTTCATAATTAATTATTTTAATAACTGTAGTGTTAATTAACTACTACACCACACAATAAGTTATAAACCATGTTATTTTCATATAATTGTAATTATGTAAAGTCAGAGGAGGAATTAAGTTTAAATTATTTGAGAAAGAAAGAAATATAAAATTCTAAAATCTAGGCCATTTGGTGAAATCACAGAACCAATATAAACTAGTATAATTCACTTATAAATCCAGTAAACTACCAAAATTTATATAAGATAACTCAACTAACCACTACTGGAAATGATCCTATGAGTTAAAATGATAATAAGGAAATATACCTTAAAACATTGTAAATTTTCAAAATATATAAATTAATTAATTTTAAAGAGCAATGTCAAATTTACAGATTAACACAAAAAACCAGTTCAAAGGTGTAATTTATAGGTATTTAAAGAAAGGAAGAGGAATATGAATAATTAAAATTTATTATAATAGTATTACTGATACCTAAAATGGAGGAATTTTATATAAAGACGGAAATCCAATTTTGAGCCTATATTTCCAAAAAGTAAAGAAATTTGTTAATTTCCACAAAATATCTACAGATATGGACTATAATACATCAATTTAAAGGGAATGAGATGATTAAACCAATAATAAGGTTAATAATTCATAAAGGTGAGGAATAAAATAGATAAATTCCATATATAATGTAATATTTTATCATATGTACAGGTAATCGAAATATGTTAACAATACTTTTTCAAAGATTAACTGGGCCAGATTTATGACCAAGTTAATTAGTCTTTTGTTGAATATCAAGCTGGACAGTTGTGTAAAGAACGTTTCTTTAAAATCGAGAAAAATGGTACTAGCGTTTAGCCATTGAAATAAGTGAACGAGAGTTAGACGGATTAGACACTTTTTAAAGCTAAAGCTGTTAATACGTTCACGACAATAGTGAAAACAAACACTTAACTCCATAATACGAGTGATAGAAACCAGTACAACATTATATTTAAACTGATTCATTCTACAATCCTAACCATATCTTGAGAATTTTAACCCACAGAAGAGAACACATTCAAAATAAACTAACCAACACAAGTTTACACAGAACACTTCGCTAGAATACACCAAACAGATTAACAGACATATTACACCAGTGCGGGGACATTTTAAACCTTAATAAAGGTAATTTTATTGTGATTTTCTGACACGACGCATTTGCAGTAACCTAGACCAACCCGAGTAGCGGCCATCTTGAAAACGGAGTCTGCTTACTACATCACCGTGACGTCAGTCTTCATTGGTTTGACAAAACATTTATTACAATATTATATACTGGAATTATTTAAATACTATTGAATAGTAATTGTTGTATTTATTTTTAATTGTTAATGTTATACTTTCTCGTCACCCTTCTCTGACTATTAATTCTAATCGCTCAAAGAACCTGTCTTTTAATATAATATATCATGAATTTTGTTCTGTATGACACAATCGATAATTCCCGAGACAGAGTCGATAATTGCTCTCCATCGATAAAATATCGATTACTTATTTAAATTGTCAATAAATTTTGATATTTCCATTATTTCGTATCTGTTACTTATTTCACAGGGTAATTTAAGGGTATTTATAAGGCTGAAGGACTTAAGTAAGAAGAATATATTCTATTTGAACAAGATATTGGACCAGTCAGAAAAGTCACCAATCGATTATTAACTGGAGTTAATCTATTTAACTCCAGACTTGGTTCAAATCTTCAAGAAGTGCTTGTTATTAAAATTTTACAAGAACCTTTTTAAAACAGATGTATTTCTCATTTAAACACACTTATTAACATAACAAAATTATTTTATTATTTGAAAATTCTATTTTTATTGAATTTTCCATATACATTTTATTCTTTTGTAACGACCGGCATACAGCGGTCTGGTGACCAAGTGGCTAGCCCAAACAGTGGGGCTTGATTACACCACAGGGGTCTTGTTACAAAGTGGCGTCCAACTTAGAGGGCTTAATAATCTAAGCTTGGCAGCGATTAATAAATAGAGACAGAGAAAGATGCAAAGACGAGCTACATCGAAAAAGAGGGCGGCAGAGGCCGAGAAAGAGGTTGACATGGGGGATAAGGAGACAACACCTGTGGAGGATCCGGAAGTGTTACTAATCCAGGTGGAACCGAAACAACCAGCACCACCAGAGGAACAACCTGAAGTAACAACGCAAACAGGGGAAATCAACGTCCCAGAGAAGGAGAAACCATCACGAGCAGAGAATAGTGACATGCAAGAAATGTTCAGAATAATGATGGAAGAAATCAAATCCAGTAATAAGAAAACGGAAGAAAATAACAAGAAGATGGAGGAGAATTTAAGCAAGAAAATGGATGACAACAACCATTCAACCAAGGAAGAATTGGGCCGTAAGATAGAAAATACTAATAAAAGGATTGAATAAACCAGTAAGAATTTAGAAGAGAAGATGGAGGAAAACAACCAATCTTTGAATAAGAAGATGGAGGAAAACAATCAATCCTTGAATAAGAAGATGGAAGACCTGAAAAAGGACAACCAATCCTTGTGTAGGAAAATGGAAAGGAAAATGGAAGAAAATAATAAGAATTTAGAAGAGAAAATGGAAGAAACCAGTAAGAAAATAGAAAGTGACAACCAACAATTAAGGGAAGAATTGAGAGAGGACAATCAACTGCTGAGAGAAGAACTAAGGGAAGTTAACCAAGAGAACATGAATAAGTTAGACGAGAGGATTGAGTTAGCCAAAGAGGAGATAAATAAAAAGATAACCGAGATGAAGAAGTCCATTGTAAAGAAATTAGAACAGGAAGTCGTGGTTGTTAACCAGCAGATCCGAGAAGTAGACAAAAGATGTCGTCAAACAGAAAACGAAGTGCTGGAAGTCCGGGAAGAAATAACAAAGGAGATTACTCAGGTCCAAGAACAACAGAAAACTAAAATGGAGGAGACTAAGAAATTTGCCTTAGACGAAGTAAATAAAGTGAGGACCCAAGTAACAGAAAGATGCGACGGCATGGAAGCTGCTATGGTGAACATAACCGGACAGGTGCGTCAGAGCCAGGAGGAGATAGAGTTAATAAGAAACAGACCATCGGGATATCACAATTTCCCCATGTCAGAGAACAGAGAATGGCTCAATTTCCGGCAATACAAACGGAAGCCTATGGAGTTCTTGGCACGAATAGAGGAGTACCTCGAGAAACACCGGGGGAACCGATGGGTCCAGAACAGAGAGATCCTTGACGAGTCGTTTCGGGAGGTGAATGACCATTGGTGGATGGCCAACCGGAGCGACATCGACAATTATGAACAATTCAAGAGCCTGTTCAAAGCCAAGTACTGGTCAGAGACCACGCAAAATCTCATAAGAGATAATATATGCCACGGCCGCTACAAACCACAAGTCGGCAGCTCAATGACGGCTTATTTCCTCGGCAAGGTGTGTATGGCCAAGCACTTAGAACCAGCCATACCGGAGGAATGCCTAATAAACAAGCTGTCTTACCATTATGATGAGGAGGTGATTCGTGCAAGGAGGGGCAGCCAGATAAAGACCATCCAGGCAATGACAGAACTCCTAGAGAATTATGAAAATGAAGACTACTACCGACAGAGTCGTAGGAGAAGTGATGGGCCCGAACCAAGGACGTACCAGAACAATAACCAGGGTACGAACCACATAAATACTGGGTACCAAGGAGGTCGGACATACCCGCGAAATAACAATTCTAATAATGGAAATAATGTAAATAATACTAATTTCAATGATAATAATAATACGGGTCCCAACCAGCAAAACCCGAACCGACCCTCTAATGGTTATCAGGGTAACCGCAATCCCTACCCTAATAACGTAAATAGTCAGAGAAGCCCCAATTATGGTAATAGTCCTTACCATAATAATACCAATCGTACGGGTCCCAATAATGGTAATTTTAATAATAATAGGTTTCCTCGCCCTAAAGTGAACTTCATACGAGCCACAGAAGGAAGACAGCGAGGATTCAACCACAATCGACGAAGCAGTTACCGAAGATACGAAGAAAGGCGGAGGAGCCTAGAACGGGACCAACCGAGGTACTATCCGGCGCGTAGGAGCAATAGTTTGGACAACACTGAACAGAGGTCGCACCATGAACGACCGGAAGACCATAGGACAGATCGGCAGGTAACCACTCTGAGCATCCCGAATGAGGCATCGACTAGTATGGCTCAAAGGAACAATGATGCCGAGCCTTTAAACGGGCACAGGCAGTAAGAAATCGCCAGAACCCGTTACTGCCTCTGACTACTGGGTATAATAATGATAATGAGTGCAATTTTGAGAATAATCACAATCGTATTACAATCATCGGGTGCAACTACCTGAAAGACATTAGACAGGAGTTATTGGAAGAGGATAACAGGAGTCCCACCAATAACTTCAATAATGAAATTATACATGTTGACGCCAAGGTAGAAGGCATCCCAGCCAAGTTAATGATCGATACTGGGTCGAACGTGTCAATAATAAGTACGACGGAACTGGAGAGGATACAGCAAGAGTGCGGGAGAACTTTACCAACATTGCCGTTGAATAATATTGTTTTGTTGGGAGCAACCGGCCGACAAAACAAAACTATACGTAGACAAGTCTCCGCCAGTGTGATGAGCTGCGGTATAGCGATTGACATGGAATTCTTGGTGGCGAGCGGTCTGCCATTTAATATACTGGTCGGGTGTGATGTGCTTAGGAGGAATTCCGCCATCATTGATCTAAGAACTGAAACATTGTCGCTGTTTTCTAACGGACATACTTGGACGGCGAACTTGGTGGGTAGTGACCAAGTCGTTCCCGATAGTATCCATCAGCAAATCCGAAAAATTAATTACATCCATCCAACATCCATAATTGAACAGAGAATAGACGATACCTCCAATGAAGATTTATGGTCGCAAAAAATCCAGGAGATCAGGGATTTCCGGAGCGGTATAACTGGCGAAGGTTTAACAACAAACCAAGCGAACAAATTAATAGACATATACAATAAATATAAATCAGTCTTTTCTGATGAGCCCGGTAAAGTGAAGAATTTCCAGTGTACTCTACAATTCCGAGACACTGTAGACTTTAACCGGAAGTCTTACCCCATTGCGCAATCACGAAAGCAAGCAGTAAGAGCTGAAATAGAGCAAATGATTAACCGTGACATTATAGAGAGTAGCCATTCCCCTTACACAAGTCCTATCGTGGCTATTCCTAAGAAAAACGGACAAGTCCGTTTGTGTTTAGATGCGCGCGAAATAAATAAGATGATCATAAATGACAGGACTTCGCCCGGTGAGATTGAGGAGATCTTAAAACAGTTCCACGGTACCAAATACTTCACTACCTGGGATACGGTGTGCGGATACTGGCAGGTGGAATTACATCCACAGAGTCGCTAGTATCTGGCCTTTATATTCGAAGGGCGGAACTACCAGTTTAAGAGGTTGCCCTTCGGACTGGTAAACTCAGTCGCAGTCTTTGTGCACTGCATGGATCAGATACTTGGCCAAGAAGCACTAAAATTCACCACCGTATACGTCGATGACTTGCTAGTGTCCTCAGAAACTTGGGAGGAACACTGCTACCGTGTGGAACACGTCTTACAGAAGCTAGCAGCAAACAATATTACGCTGAAGTTAGCAAAATCTCATTTTATTGCTAAAGAGATACAATTCTTAGGCTTCATATTAAATGATAAGGGAATCTCACCGTCGGCTGAAAAAGTCGAAGCGATTCAGAACTTTCCTACACCAAAGAATCGAAGGCAGTTACAGTCGTTCCTGGGACTCTGTAATTACTACCGCAAGTTCCAGGAAAAGTACTCCGAACTGACTGCCAGATTTCAGCCGCAACTGTCATCTAAAAATAAATGGATCTGGGGTAATGAACAACAAAACATATTGACTCTTATAAAACAAAAATTCCTTAAACACATTATACTCCGCCATCCAGATTTTAACAAGCCTTTCTTTCTTAATTGTGATGCCAGTGACATCAGCCTCGGCACTACTTTATATCAAGAGGATGAGGAGGGCGAGCATCTTGTAATCTGTTTTGCCAGCAGAGCTCTGAACCAGAGTGAGAAAAACTATCATGTGACAGAAAAGGAGTTATTGAGTGTCGTGTTCGCGTGCGGAAAGTTCCGTACATATATTCTTGGTTATCCCGTTACCGTCCGGACAGACCATAAATCTATCTCGTTCCTTAAGAGATGTAAGCTGAGCCATGGAAGGTTAACGCGGTGGATACTATTGCTGCAAGAATACGACCTTAAGTGGGAGTATATCCCCGGAAGGAAGAATGTCGTCGCGGACGTATTGTCTAGAGTTGACATTGACAAGCAGACGTTCGAGGGGGAGAAGGAGAGTATTCTGAAGGTGTACCATATTCTCAGCAGCAGCGCCGGTCTACAATCAGTTCTGGAACAACTAAGCACACACCAACAAGCTGACCCGAAATTAATTACTATTATCTCAAGATTGGAAGCAGGAGATGAGACCATCTCCCAATATTACACTATACATAAGGGAATCCTGTTTTCCAAACCATCATTATATAAGGAGGAATGGAAGGTAATAATTCCGACCCATATCGAGAAAGAGATAGTTTTCAGTTATCATGTTCGATATGGGCATATGGGCGCTTTAAAGGTGGTAAAGGCCCTGGAAGAAAGCTGCTATATCAAGGACATCAATCGGAAGGTACGGAGGTATATTAGAAACTGTCGCATTTGCCAACTCGTAAAAACTAATAACGAGAAAAGAGAAGGGCAGATGATTCCAATAACATCGCAGTCTAAACTTGAGAAGGTATTCCTGGATATCTGCGGGCCATTTCCCCGCAGTGGAGGCCGCCACCGGTACAAATATATCGTTATCATTATGGACCATTATACCAAGTTCGTAAAGCTATACCCAGCGAATCGGGCGACTACGAATAAAGTTCTTAATATCCTGATCGACCAGTACTTCCCAACCGTCGGAAAACCGGTATCGATCATAACCGACCACGGAACGCAATTCAAGGGGAGGAAATGGCGGGATACACTGCTGTCCATGGGGGTTCATACATACAAGACATCCGTATACCACCCGAGCAGTAACCCGGCCGAAAGAGTCTTGCGAGAGGTGGGGCGCCTATTAAGAACGTATTGCCATAATCAGCAGAGAAGGTGGCAAGAATACTTGGAGGCCACTGAAGAATTCCTCAACCTGGCCTACCATCCAGCCATAGGAATAACCCCATACTCCGCAATGTACGAGAGACAACCCCCTAGAGAGATTGAAGATATCTTGGAGTTCCCCAGAGAACATAAATATAGATTTGATAAAATTCAATTTTGTAATAAGGTGGCCGAAGATCAGGAGAAACGGCGGAATAAATACACTAAATGCATGGGTAAGGTTATTCATTATACCGTTGGAGAGAAGGTGTTGTTGAAGAATAGGGAATTACCCAGTTCCTTAGAGGGGATAACAAAAAAGTTATTGCTCCTGTATACTGGTCCCTATATCGTCTCAAAGGACAATAACAACAACACCTACGAAATCAAGGAAATGAGTTCAAATAAAGTCAAGGGTGTCTTTAACCAGGCATCCATGAAGAAATTTTATGATTAAAATCCCCAAAATTCTAAAACATACGTAAGCTCACCTTACATAAAAAAATATTTGAAGGAAATTTTATGGCAATGATAGAAAGAGTTTAGAATTTAAAAAACCCCTAAATTCTAAAAACAATGTAAGCCCATTACATACAATTTATTTGAGAAGAAACATTTTGGAAGAAGATATATAAAACAGAATTTTGAATGTAAATTATCAAAATTCTGAAGACAATGTAAGCCCATTACATACAATTTATTTGAGAAGGAACATTTTGGAAGAAGATATATAATATAGAATTTAAAAATCCCCAAAATTCTAAAACAAAGGTAAGCCAATTACATACAATTTATTTGAGAAGAAACATTTTGGAAGAAGATATATAAAACAGAATTTTGAAGGTAAAATTACCTAAATTCTAAAAACAATGTAAGCCCATTACATACAATTTATTTGAGAAGGAACATTTTGGAAGAAGATATATAAAAAGAATTTTGAATGTAAACCATCAAAATTCTAAAAGCAATGGTAAGATCACCTTACATAACAAATATTTGAAGAAAAACTTTATGGCTATAATATAATAATAAAGAAGGAGAGAATTTATAAATAAAACCATCTAAGGTCAAAAACAAGTAAGGACAGCTTACTAAATATTTATTTGAAGAGAAACATTTTGACAATAATACCAAGAGAATTTAGAAAAATAAAACCAGCCTAAACACAGATAAGCCCACCTTACATACAAATTATTTGAGAAAACTTTATGGAATAATATAAGACGAGTGAATTTTGAATTATGAATAAATCAAGTTTCCCAAACCAAGTATAAGTACAACTCACCAACCAATTATTAATAAAACACTTTGGTGAGATAAACAGAAGAGATTTCATACCATATTTATGGTAAGCATAGAATATAATTACCATGGTGACAAAGGATCATAATGGGATGAGTAAAAGGAAACAGACTTTAGAATTAAAACAAATAATTCTGGACAATATGATCATGTCTAAGTTCAATATGAAGAGTAAAAACCTTTCAATAAAATGATGCTAAAGGAAATAAAAAAGAAAAAAATTCTTTAATACGATTTGAGTGATTGAATATAATAAAGTACAAAAACTTCTTTGGAATTATGAGATAATGAAACTTTGAAGTGGTATGAGGAGAAATTATGACCTCATTATGAAATTAATAAGAAAACCATCATTCGCAAGTATAATAACAATGACAGGAATAATGTGAAAATAATGTCAAAGTTTTATGTAATTAAACGAATTAATATAAAATGATTTATGAATTAAATATCAATTATGATAATGACAATTATAAAAATTCTAGAAAATAGAACAAGTGGAATTTTAAGAACAAAGAAACAGTCTAAAAAATGTCATAAAGATATGCTACTATAAATAATGCCATTATAATGAAAAAAAAACCAGAAGGTAATAAAGAATTTATAACCAAAAGATTTATATGATAAGAAAAGTTGAAAAATGTAATAATAGAAGAGCTTCCTACCATAATATCAAATGAAAGAAACATCCAGATAATGAGTCAGATGAACAACTGAGATAGGAATATTAAAATCTCTGAGAAGTATAATAAGTAATAAGTGAAGTATCCCAAAGATATTTTTTAAATAGTAACAAATGTGTACTATTCTGAATAATTTTTTAATCTGTCTGAAGATAATTCCAGCAGGATTAATATGTTTTTTGAGCAGAGATGATTTGCCTCTGTACTCAAATATGTGTGAAGTATTGGACAGCAGAGGAAAGTAGCGTACAGTGCCTCTCTGAACTGAACCAGCTCACAAAGTAGGGAACGATAGGGAGGAAATATCCCAAGGAGAAAATACTAAGAAGAAATATGAAAATGAAATAATAAATATGAAACACAGATGACTATTACTATCAAGGAAGATCAAGTGAGAATGATATAAACTCAAATATAATTAAGAAAATTTTAAAATGGAAGGAAGTCCAAAATAATAACAAACCTTGAATAATTATCATAAGCAATTGTTTCAGACAAAGCAAGTACAGTCTGAAAAAATTACTTCTGGAGAAGGGCATTCTGTAGCGTGACAGAAAATCCACTACATTTTAAGTCATGTGAAATCATAAAGTTTAATTACACCAACAAATGTTATAATAATATTGAATGACATTTAAATAAATCAGAGGAATAAAACACGATAAAATAAAAATCCTCATTACATTATATATAAAACCACTGTTTACAAAACCAAAGAAAGTATCGAAGCAACTCATAGTATAATATCCGTAAGTTACCCAGGAAGCTCAGAGCAGTAAACCAGTTATATAAGACCATATCAAGAAAAAAGAGACTCAATTAAAGAGTGGTGAATACCAAAATACCCCAAAAACAATAAGAGGGAAGAATAAAGTTTGTGATCAGGAAGAAAACAATACCCTGAAACCTGTATAGAAGAATAAAGTCAGTTCAGTGAATAAATTAAATGCTTCAAACTAAACCTCAGTCGAGATAACACCAAGTACCTTGGTTTACCCAAGAATGAGGAAGGAAGACCAGAAGAGTGAAGACTAGACGAGGGACAAGAATGAAGACTAGACGAGGGACAAGAATGAAGACTAGAAGAGGGACAAGAATGAAGACCAGAAGGAAGATACGAAGAAGGACAAGAAAGAAGACAGGAGGAGAGGAAGAAATAGTATGAAAGAAACACCGTAGTAAAACCTATTATTATATAAACTACTATCAACCCCAAACCCACAAAAACTATGCAAAAGAAAGTATAACATACCCAAAATCCTATAAAATGTAATTATTGAGAAAACTAAACTGCTGTATAGCGTTATAAGAAGTGAACCGACTAAAGCTATTGTGTAATAAAGAAAATAAACTAGTCTTAACAGTCCATGATTACTAAAGGTCTGGTCTGAGATAATAAGACTCAAAATATCAGAACCAACAGTGAAAGTGAATTTGTGTAAGTGTTTTTTAAAAAAGCAATAAACTTAAAGTTGGTGATACTATAACTTATCAGTATGCTATATCACAACTTTGATATCTGATAATAGACAGCATAATAAAATAATAGAATGGAACATTTCCAATATTTTATTATTTTAATGTAAATCTTTATTTACAAGACATTTGTAAAAAATGATAATAAATAGAGTATGGGAGTTAATGTTTACTGATGTAGGGGATCACAATAATAATGGTTTAAACCAGAAAGGACTGGTATTAATATAGTATTAATAGGTGTAAAATGTTTAGATAGACTGTTTATTCACAGTCCTAAAATCAATGTGTTAATAAAATGTAGTTGTAAGGGTTTTTAGAAAATAAGATTTATGTTATATGTTTTAAAAAGAATTATGTTTGATAAATAATAACCTACATACCATTAATAATGTTCTAATAGGTATGCTATGTTAGCTCAAAAATAGTTAAAAGATATATGTTCAAACCATATCTGCAATATGTTCAATTGTGCAGATTGCTAAGCAATGTTCATAATTAATTATTTTAATAACTGTAGTGTTAATTAACTACTACACCACACAATAAGTTATAAACCATGTTATTTTCATATAATTGTAATTATGTAAAGTCAGAGGAGGAATTAAGTTTAAATTATTTGAGAAAGAAAGAAATATAAAATTCTAAAATCTAGGCCATTTGGTGAAATCACAGAACCAATATAAACTAGTATAATTCACTTATAAATCCAGTAAACTACCAAAATTTATATAAGATAACTCAACTAACCACTACTGGAAATGATCCTATGAGTTAAAATGATAATAAGGAAATATACCTTAAAACATTGTAAATTTTCAAAATATATAAATTAATTAATTTTAAAGAGCAATGTCAAATTTACAGATTAACACAAAAAACCAGTTCAAAGGTGTAATTTATATGTATTTAAAGAAAGGAAGAGGAATATGAATAATTAAAATTTATTATAATAGTATTACTGATACCTAAAATGGAGGAATTTTATATAAAGACGGAAATCCAATTTTGAGCCTATATTTCCAAAAAGTAAAGAAATTTGTTAATTTCCACAAAATATCTACAGATATGGACTATAATACATCAATTTAAAGGGAATGAGATGATTAAACCAATAATAAGGTTAATAATTCATAAAGGTGAGGAATAAAATAGATAAATTCCATATATAATGTAATATTTTATCATATGTACAGGTAATCGAAATATGTTAACAATACTTTTTCAAAGATTAACTGGGCCAGATTTATGACCAAGTTAATTAGTCTTTTGTTGAATATCAAGCTGGACAGTTGTGTAAAGAACGTTTCTTTAAAATCGAGAAAAATGGTACTAGCGTTTAGCCATTGAAATAAGTGAACGAGAGTTAGACGGATTAGACACTTTTTAAAGCTAAAGCTGTTAATACGTTCACGACAATAGTGAAAACAAACACTTAACTCCATAATACGAGTGATAGAAACCAGTACAACATTATATTTAAACTGATTCATTCTACAATCCTAACCATATCTTGAGAATTTTAACCCACAGAAGAGAACACATTCAAAATAAACTAACCAACACAAGTTTACACAGAACACTTCGCTAGAATACACCAAACAGATTAACAGACATATTACACCAGTGCGGGGACATTTTAAACCTTAATAAAGGTAATTTTATTGTGATTTTCTGACACGACGCATTTGCAGTAACCTAGACCAACCCGAGTAGCGGCCATCTTGAAAACGGAGTCTGCTTACTACATCACCGTGACGTCAGTCTTCATTGGTTTGACAAAACATTTATTACAATATTATATACTGGAATTATTTAAATACTATTGAATAGTAATTGTTGTATTTATTTTTAATTGTTAATGTTATACTTTCTCGTCACCCTTCTCTGACTATTAATTCTAATCGCTCAAAGAACCTGTCTTTTAATATAATATATCATGAATTTTGTTCTGTATGACACAATCGATAATTCCCGAGACAGAGTCGATAATTGCTCTCCATCGATAAAATATCGATTACTTATTTAAATTGTCAATAAATTTTGATATTTCCATTATTTCGTATCTGTTACTTATTTCACAGGGTAATTTAAGGGTATTTATAAGGCTGAAGGACTTAAGTAAGAAGAATATATTCTATTTGAACAAGATATTGGACCAGTCAGAAAAGTCACCAATCGATTATTAACTGGAGTTAATCTATTTAACTCCAGACTTGGTTCAAATCTTCAAGAAGTGCTCGCCGGTCAATAAATACCTACCTGTTATTAAAATTTTACAAGAACCTTTTTAAAACAGATGTATTTCTCATTTAAACACACTTATTAACATAACAAAATTATTTTATTATTTGAAAATTCTATTTTTATTGAATTTTCCATATACATTTTATTCTTTTGTAACGACCGGCATACAGCGGTCTGGTGACCAAGTGGCTAGCCCAAACAGTGGGGCTTGATTACACCACAGGGGTTTTGTTACAATATTTAACGTTTTGTTATAAAAAAAAGAGAAGGATGTAATAAAAATTTATTGGTTGTTAATTTTGTGAGTTTTAATTGCAAGTCCCGTCTCACTGGATCCAGCGCATTTTTGGCTTCTCTAGGCTTTTGGCCTAGTTTTAATTATCTTGTAGCCCCTCTTTAAAAAAAAAAAAAAAATTTTTAAGTTTTTTTTATAAGTCAATAAAATACTTAAAGAAGGGTTACATTTGGTAGCAGAGCGTGGTTGAGATTAGGGTCAACCCTTGGGTCCTTTGGGTGTGACGGGGCTTGCAAACTCAGGAAACATTTTGGGGTTCGAATCGGACTTGGAATAATTACTAGAAGTCTCTATATCTATAAGTACCTATGTCTTGTTATGTTTAAGGTTTTGTTAATTATATGTGTGTATCATTGCCCGCCTGTTGGTATTGTTGAACTGGAGGTCGCCACGGGGTGTGAAATTTTAGGGGGGAAATTCCTTGGAAACTCGAAATAGCAGATCTGGGCCGAGGTGGAGAAATGGTTTTCGCGTATTACCTTGCCAATAATAGGGAAGGCGTTTTTAGTTATGCGGTATGGCCCGATCGGCAGTCGGTCTCCTCCGAGATACGGGAGCCGAAGTTATTGCAAATATTTATATGAGAATTTGTTGTTGTTCATTGGTCGGTAATTTTGTCATGTCATGTATTAGTGTGTGTGTTGCGTTCCTTCGTGTGTAGTGTTGTTGAGAGCTAGTTCAGGTAAGTGGGCTGGGTCCTCGCAACGGTAGGGGGACCCGCAGTCTGCTTGAAGGAAGGACAGTACTCAAGTATTCCTGTGTTCTTTATTGTCAATTTTTGTAGGGTGTTGTGTTTTCGGGTGCCGACCGCGAAGCTCGAGGATGAGCGTCCTAAATCCAGAGTTGTTTCTGCGTGACGAAATCGAGTTCGAGTTACGAGCCCGGGGGAGAGACCCGAAAGGGGCGGTAATTGTATTGCGACGGCAGCTCAGAGAAGCGCTGTCCGCGGGCAAAGCGCTCTCGACTGTCGCCATCGCTGACAAAGAGAGTGAATTCGAAAAATGCATTGAGAAGTGGGAGGAGCTGCAGGAATTAGCTCGGTGTGTAGACAATTTGGAGGAGGGACTGGGGTGCTCCATCAGCGTCCGGCGAATCCGGCAACGCCTGCAGCATGTAAAACTCAGGCTGCAGAATCTTGACCAACAATGGGGCGATCTTGAGCCGACCCATGATGTAAAAGGTCTGATCCAACAGATCACCTCGACCCTGTAGGGGGCTCAACCGGGTAGACCACCTACGCCGGCTCCAGTTGCTGAGTCCGTGGTCTCGGCTGTAGAGTCATCTTATAGAGCAATCGAGCCTGCCGCAAGTACCCCGGTTTTCTCCGGTTTGGTGGCGGCGTCATATCACAAGCTGCCCAACCCTGTAGGGACCTCGGTGGCGTTGTACGACGTGGACAATGTCCTTGGAGCACACATGTATTAGGTTATAGGAAGAGATATTGTAACGCAACAGAAGTGCGGTCCTCAACGTTACATAAATAGAAATATTAGAAATGTAATAGATAAATAAATATTTAAACCCCATACTAATACAAAGGTCAAATAAATACCTTTATCATTGTGTAAGAATGAATAAGGATGCAAGGTAGTAATAGCAATAAAAATTAAACCTGTTATTTAGACAATAGTAAGAAATCAATGTTCAGTGAAAAGTAAATAAATCAGAAATACTGATAACCATGATAAGAAAGAAACCAATATCAAAAATGTTAAAGTAAATGACAGTGAAAATAGATAAAAATGAGTCAATAGTATACATTACTAGTTAATCGAAAGTAATGATTCTGAATTGAATAATGTTATGTTGTTACCATGAATGTTAAAGTTTGTGTTAGTTTATGAAACTTACTTGTTGATGTAATAGCAATTAATGAAGCAATATGTATTATTTGTTTACTGTTGTAGAAAGGTGGAGGAAAGTAGTTAATTGTATTAATTGATCTCAATTTTTCTTATATGTGATCCATAGATCAAGATAAAGTTGTTGTTAGTTATAAAAAGAATAATTATTTGTGTACATGTACATAGTTAAGGTTTGATTATGTTTGTAACCTTATGTAAAATGGCTATAGTTGTTAACCAGTTATAATCAAAGGTAGGTCCATATATAATAAAAGGCCTAACAGCCAATAACACTATATAATAACTCAGAATATAAAGGTTAGGTAAAGAAGTCAATAATAATTAATGAGTATAGTTCAAGGAGTTAGAAAAAACCTATGATAATTAATAATAAATAATAAATCAACTCAATATAAACGAATTATGATAATGCCATAGTGCAATGATATCGATTGATAACGTTTGATATCGAAAAAATAACAATTATGAAAAGAAACAGACTAAGATTGAAAAACCAGCAGAATATATATAGAAATTAGTAAACAAGCTATAAATAAAGTTATATTCCGATATAATGGAAGTTTAATAAGGAATGAAAGAATAATATATGAAATTATCACTATATAACAAAACATTGAAAAAGAATAAAAATAAATTTGTTGCTAGGGACAACAAAAATTAATATAATTTGTTGATTTGTATTATTGCAATTGATGATCTGAACGTGATGAGATTAAAACCCAGAGAAATGGTTAATAAAACTAACATATTCTAAATTATTTAAATATAATAACAAGTCACTATACAGTAGAACCTCGTTAACCCGGACCTCTTTAACCCGGATGTCCGGATAACCCGGACCAGTTTTGGAAAAAAAAAATTATGTTGTTTAGCGTAGTAAATGAAGACTTGTTTTACAGATGATAAATCGCTATTCTCAGTAGGTACATTACTCGAATTCACTTGCCAGCAGGCGAGTTCATTGCACTCACCCCACCTGCCAACCCTCTCCTTCCCCTCCCCATGCCTCGCACTTGACATCGACCTAGAAACAACATTCCTCAGTTGCGCTGCAATCTCGGTAGTGTTCGCGTGTTGTCCTAGTGTCACTGTTGAGGTACAGTATCGTTGTGCTGTTTCGTTAGCGCGTTGTTCGCGATGGCGACGAAACGTAAAAACATTGTTGTGACTATGAAAAAAAGGATGGAAGCACTGACAAGAATTGATAAGGGAGAATCGTTAAAGAACATTGCTGCTGAGTTTGGAGTATGAACATCGACCGTATCTGATTGGAAAAAGAACAGAAAACGCATTGACGACTTTTGTTTCAAAATGATTTCTAAGGACAGTTTGGATAATCGGTGTAAAGCAAAAACTGCTAAACTAGAAACTCTGGATGAAGCATTGTTTGTCTGGTTTTGTGCTGAAAGAGAACGTGGTTTGCCGATTTCTGGACCCATCATCCAACAGAAAGCATTGAGTTTGAACAAACAGTTGCCCCATGGAGACCCGAGTTTTACAGCTAGCCAGGGGTGGTTGGACAGATGGAAAAAACGGCATGGAGTGCGTCAACTTACAATTACTGGAGAAAGCTTGTCAGGTGATGTTGAAGCGGCAGAAAATTTTAAAAAAGAGTTTGAAGACTTTATTAAAAGGAAGAACTGACTGCAGATCAAGTTTACAATGCCGATGAATCCGGTTTATTTTACCGGATGTTGCAGAGTAAAACGCTAGCCTCAAAATTAGGAGATTCATCGAAAGGGTATAAAAAAGGGAAAGACCGCCTCACCATAATGGCTTGCAGTAATGCGTCAGGAAAGCACAAAATTCCTCTCCTTATAATAGGGAAGTCTAAAAACCCCCGTGCATTGAAAACTGTGAAACGAGGCGCATTGCCTGTCGTTTACAGCTCACAAAAAAGTGCTTGGATGGTTAGTGACATTTTCAAACAATGGTTTTTTGAGAATTTTGTGCCGTCAGTAAAAAAATATTTGAAGAACTGTGGCCTTCCCAGCAAGGCGGTATTGCTGATTGACAATGCACCTTCGCATCCGTCTGTCAATGAACTAGTCAAAGATGAATTTCAGTGAAGTTTTTACCACCTAATGTAACTTCTCTCGTTCAACCGATGGACCAAGGAGTTCTAGTAAAAATAAAAAAAGTGTACAAAAGGCAAATGCTAAGTCAACTGGTAGAGGACGAAGGAGAGCATGGTGTGGTAGAGGTGCTGAAATCTTTTATTGTAAAGACTGTTATTTGTATGATTGCGGAAGCTTGGGACCAGGTTGGAAGAGAAACTTTGATAAAGTCATGGAAAAAGTGATGCCCTGGTGTGTGTGTGTGACTTGCCAGAAAACAATACAATTGAAGAAGAAGAAAAAACAAGTGTGGAAAAAGATTTTATAGACATTTTTAAAAATATCGATGGCTGTTCCGATGTTGATGAAGAAGACATTGACAATTGGTTGCAAATTGACAATGACGGAGGTTATAAAGCGATCACAGAGGAAGAAATTATTGCATCATGCAGTGTTACAGAAAATGAAAATGAAGAGGATTCAGACAGTGTTGATGAACCAGCTGTGGTTATGACCCACGCAGAAGCAGTAGCAAACATAGATAAATTGATAGTTTATTTTGAGAGTCAAGCCGAAACATCGCCAAACGAGCTTCTAATGCTAAAGCGGATGCGAGATCGCGCTGCTCGTAAGCAATACGCAAAACTGAGGCAGCAAAAGCTCACTGCCTTTTTTACTACCGACTAGTTTGTACCTATATTGTGTACAGTGTAAATACATATTATGTGTTTTTAGGTGAAAGTGTGCCGATAATAATTTTTAAACTCCGTTAAAAATATTTTTGGTAAGTACATGTTCTTTTTTATCGTTTTTCCCTCATTCTCTGGGTAACCCGGATTTTCGTTAACTCGGATCGGCCCCGGCCCCAGTTGATCCGGGTTAACGAGGTTCTACTGTATATGAATAATTAATTGTCTTAATTAGGCCAGCAACATTTAACCAAATTGTATAATGGAATTATCTCACGATATAATTAATTGAATTCCACAAGGAATGACTTGGATCGTCCAATATCAGATCAAGAAATAATGACAATTTAATGAAATACTAATAACATATAAAGAACTAACTGAGTAAAGAGTTAATACTACAAACCAAACGGAAAATAATAACCATTCAACCACATTGGACATCGCAATTTACTTCATACGATAGCAAGAAACGTATTTGGATCCAGAGTTTACCGAAGAACACAATCACAAGTTTGGCCATCAATAAGCCAAGGGAGCTGTATTTCTCATTTAACCAGGACCAAGAATTCCACTTTATTATCACTTGAAGACAAGAATAAAGAAAATCATCTCCTTTCTGATTGACACGAGGCATCAACTCACGAGGTTAAAAACAACCGCCTTCCAGAGTCGCTTCGTAATCCGTATGGTAATTTTCAATTGTATAATTAATATCAAACACAACACATTAACTTTGTAATATCTTGCATTCTTATCCAGGTATTTTTAATCTTCCCCACAGTTAAAAGAACCTTCACACCCTGAAATAAATTAATTAATTATAAAAAAACTTTATATAACTGAATGTAAAATAAAATATTGGACCGAACAATAATCGATTAACGCAATGTATAGCCTTTCTTATATATCAAGTAAAACCAATCTTATTGAATGTTAACAAGTTGAATTAATAAAGAAACCTTGTATAATTTCAGGATCTTATTATTTGGATATTATTTAATGAATTGGGAATAACAATTAAACAGACTAAGTGTATAATAACTAGTCACCGTACACGGTGGGTTAACCTATAAATTTCGTTTGTTTCGGAACTGCAGCGCTTGTTGCGGAATTCTCCGACATCAAAGAGAAGAGAGTTAAACACGAAATTTCAATAATTCTCTGCAAGGCAGACTAGGGCTGAGCGGAATTTTAGAATAACACACTACATATTTAAGTTACATTCACACTAACACTTGTATATTAAATAGAGAGATAAGATAATCATAATTAACGATATTACTATATCCAGCAACCCCAGATATATAAGAAATTGAAAAAATATTAAAATAATCAAAGAGAGGTAAATACGAGAGAAACATAATAAATTGACAAACTCTACAGTGTGGCTTAAATCGTACACACCGGTCTAGTAATAAATTGGCTTCCATCGCGGGGCACGAACGAGACGCACGTACTCGTCCAGTAACAAATTGGTGCTCAACTAGTGTAGGGCTTAAGTTAAGTAACTATAATTATATTAA
The DNA here is from genome assembly GCA_034769895.1 of Magicicada septendecula. NCBI lineage: Eukaryota > Metazoa > Arthropoda > Insecta > Hemiptera > Cicadidae > Magicicada > Magicicada septendecula. Next base: position 299,593,705 of record CM068373.1, on the reverse strand, counting down.
TATTACTTAACCAGAGCAGGCAACTGTGGGAGACTAGAAATGCAATAAAGAGATATGATACAAAAGGAAACGAAAATGCAAGGACAAGAGAGACGATTAAGTTACGCGGAATGGACGACGGTGCTATTTAAGAAATTCAGCAAGGAGATGGGATACATAAAAAAGAATACCAATGATCACGAAAGAGCGCAAATGAGTCGCGCGAATGCATTGGGAACACCAGACGACAAAATGACAGTGAGAGAGATTTATGATGAATTGTGGGAGTTAGATGCCAGGTGTAATAAAGAAAAGTCTATTGAGACAGCCCACGAAAAAGACGATAACAAGGTGGAAAGGATGACTGAAGAAGATTGGGAAAGATGGGACGATAATGAAGAACAAATGAAAACCGAAAGAACGGGAGTATACGCCCAGGTGACAGAACAATATACTCAGGAAGATTATGAACAATGGAAAAGAGAAATAAGAACACCTGAAAACCCAATACAAACAGAAAACACAGAATTAAGGGAATGGATAAGGGTGATGTTTGAACTATCCAGAGAAGATATGTGTAACTGGAGGAAAGAACATAATCAAACAGATGAACTTATAGGAATGCCAAATCATAAAAACTTAGAACAATCCAATGTGCAAAGAGAAGTAGAAATAGTCAAAGTGAAGCAACAGAAGAAAATACCAGAACAAAAGAAGGAGGAAAGCTTCGAGGAATGGAGGGACAAGTTTTTTAAAAAATTCGGTAAGGTAATCGAAGAATATGATAGGAAAATGAGTGATAAGGAGCGACAACAACTTGGACAGTGGATAGAACGTTTCAAGAAAATGAATGAAACACTAGAAACCACTTCTGAAGGTAGAAAGGAAACAGAAATTAGAGAAGACCAAAATGCAGAGCCATCTGAAAATAAGAATAGAAAGGACAAGGAGAAGATCCAAACCATGGAAGAGAATAGCCAGAAAATAAGAAAAATATGCAGAAGGAAAATATTCAATACAAAAGAAGAAATGGAGATGAGGAAGGGTGGATTAATTAGTGCGTTTAACATCCCAATTAATGAACGAAGGGAGTTATGTAGAGATAGGAATTATAGGAGAAACTTTATAAAAATGACCAAAATAAACCACCATAGAACAATCACGAAAAACTTAAATTTAAATATTATTTAAATAAATCGACAATCAAAGAGTATATGGCCACATCAACTATATCTTCAATGCGGAGGATGCCAGCAGAACATTATGTAAATAATACAGATATCAAAGGGAATGGAAAGGCAGAATATACGAGGGATTATGTTAGAATAGAGGAGATACGATACCTGATAATTAAAAAGGAGCTAAATATGACTGAACACCCTGACTTAAATGAAGACTTTGCATCAGCCGAGTTACAGTACCAGATACACGAGAGATATGTAAAAAGTGTAGAAATTGGTATGAACACTGCAGTAATCCGGACAACAAGTGCAGTCGAATTAATGGACCATTGTTAGAAGAAGAAGTAGTCAACCAGAAAAATGGGACTGATTTGCTGAAAACTGACCAGGCAACCAATTGGAAAGAATACGGAAATATGTAATAAATCCAATAAATCCTAAATTAAAATAAGAACAACTTATTACCAATTTTGAAAAGAAAACACTTGGAATTAAAAAGAATTTTTTGAACAATATTAAATAAATAGAGAACACAGCATTCAAAAGGAAGTAAGTACGACTTACAATATGGTTATGAAGAAGGTATTAAGAAGAGTTAATAACAACCCCCAAGATTACAGAAGAAAAACCAGAAATATTACTACATGTCTACGAAGAAATATTATAAATAAGGAATAATGAAACCCCAAGATAAAAATTTTTTTATATCAAAAGTACCTATGCAAAATAGTAAAAGAAAAATAATATGACCTAAAATACATACCGCATTGCCAAGTGAAATGAACAACCACAATAAACGATTGATTATGACCAGTATAATAGTAAAGGGAACAAGAAAAAAAAGTGTTTATCAACATAATTCATTGTAATGTAACCAGACAAAGTAATGAAATAAGATAAGAAAAACAATGATTGAGTTAATGACTGTAACTACACTGAAATTCAGTAATAGTAATAATCAAAACAATTACAAGTTAGAAAGTCTTGGAATTATAAGAACAAATGAAGAAATGATACTTAAGAGTTATTGTCGCAACAAGAAGGAAGAGCAAAACTAATTACAAATAATGACTGTCAGAATTATTATCAGAAAATGTTTAAGGAAAATAAAATGGAATCACGAAGTATAAAAGATAGGAATAATTAAATATAAAAGCAACAATGTAAAGAATTCCCAAATGTTTATTATTAATTAATTAAGAAGATTATTATGAGATTATTATATTTTTATAGCTGACTGTAGATGAATTCCAGCAGTACTATATTGAAGTGTAGTGTGGACAGCAGAGTATGAAGCCAAACAGTGCCTCTCTGAACTGTACCAACGCACATATTAGGGATTGTTAGGGAAATTAAATATTTAAGGAATATTAGAATCGTTGCAAGAATGATATCAAATTCCAGAAAAGAATGACGAAGAAAACATAAGGAAAATAGCTGACAGAAGAATAATGGAGAAATACAGTGATTGCAGTAACTAGAAGTAGAAGAGAAGTGAACCTAAAGTATCATTGAATATTGTAACCAACTAGAGACAAATACTGTTTAAAGAAATTTATATATGACCAAGAATGTTAATAGGAATAATGAAATGTCATTAAATAAAGAATTGTGAATACTAGTCTAACAAAGTTACATTGAGAATCCCATCGTTAACCATTGATGTTGATATGAAGAAAAGGCATGTAAAAAATACAAGTTTACTTGACCTAAATTACGTTCAGGTAAATTAAACTTCGTTAGGAGGGGGAGCATATGTAACGCAACAAAAATGCGGTCCTCAACGTTACATAAATAGAAATATTAGAAATGTAATAGATAAATAAATATTTAAACCCCATACTAATACAAAGGTCAAATAAATACCTTTATCATTGTGTAAGAATGAATAAGGATGCAAGGTAGTAATAGCAATAAAAATTAAACCTGTAATATAGATAATAGTAATAGTAAGAAATCAATGTTCAGTGAAAAGTAAATAAATCAAAAATACTGATAAGCATGATAAGAAAGAAACCAATATCAAAAATGTTAAAGTAAATGACAGTGAAAATAGATAAAAATGAGTCAATAGTTAACATTACTAATTAATAAGGAATGAAAGAATAATATATGAAATTATCACTATATAACAAAACATTGAAAAAGAATAAAAATAAATTTGTTGCTAGGGACAACAAAAATTAATATAATTTGTTGATTTGTATTATTGCAATTGATGATCTGAACGTGATGAGATTAAAACCCAGAGAAATGGTTAATAAAACTAACATATTCTAAATTATTTAAATATAATAACAAGTCACTATATATGAATAATTAATTGTCTTAATTAGGCCAGCAACATTTAACCAAATTGTATAATGGAATTATCTCACGATATAAGTAATTGAATTCCACAAGGAATGACTTGGATCGTCCAATATCAGATCAAGAAATAATGACAATTTAATGAAATACTAATAACATATAAAGAACTAACTGAGTAAAGAGTTAATACTACAAACCAAACGGAAAATAATAACCATTCAACCACATTGGACATCGCAATTTACTTCATACGATAGCAAGAAACGTATTTGGATCCAGAGTTTACCGAAGAACACAATCACAAGTTTGGCCATCAATAAGCCAAGGGAGCTGTATTTCTCATTTAACCAGGACCAAGAATTCCACTTTATTATCACTTGAAGACAAGAATAAAGAAAATCATCTCCTTTCTGATTGACACGAGGCATCAACTCACGAGGTTAAAAACAACCGCCTTCCAGAGTCGCTTCGTAATCCGTATGGTAATTTTCAATTGTATAATTAATATCAAACACAACAACACATTAACTTTGTAATATCTTGCATTCTTATCCAGGTATTTTTAATCTTCCCCACAGTTAAAAGAACCTTCACACCCTGAAATAAATTAATTAATTATAAAAAAACTTTATATAACTGAATGTAAAATAAAATATTGGACCGAACAATAATCGATTAACGCAACGTATAGCCTTTCTTATATATCAAGTAAAACCAATCTTATTGAATGTTAACAAGTTGAATTAATAAAGAAACCTTGTATAATTTCAGGATCTTATTATTTGGATATTATTTAATGAATTGGGAATAAGAATTAAACAGACTAAGTGTATAATAACTAGTCACCATACACGGTGGGTTAACCTATAAATTTCGTTTGTTTCGGAACTGCAGCGCTTGTTGCGGAATTCTCCGACACCAAAGAGAAGAGAGTTAAACACGAAATAACAATAATTCTCTGCAAGGCAGACTAGGGCTGAGCGGAAATTTAGAATAACACACTACATATTTAAGTTACATTCACACTAACACTTGTATATTAAATAGAGAGATAAGATAATCATAATTAACGATATTATTATATCCAGCAACCCCAGATACATAAGAAATTGAAAAAATATTAAAATAATCAAAGAGAGGTATATACGAGAGAAACATAATAAATTGACAAACTCTACAGTGCGGCTTAAACCGTACACACAGGTCCTGTAACAATATACACATTGGGTAAAAAAATTATGGTGTCATGGAAACCACCTCCCCCGTTCTCTCCCTGGTCCTGTGGGTTGTAGGAGGGATTCATGGGATAAAGTGTTATTGGATTTTGGGGGGTTAGTCCCCGTGTAATTATAGGGCATGGGTCCCTGTTGAGGTAGCATCGGAGTTCCCGCATAAGTGGTCAAGCCTCAGGAGGTCAGAACTCAGGGTGCACCCGAACACTCTTTCTTCTTTTCTTCTTCTGTCTTTCTTGCTGCATGCTGGCCCTGATCAGGTCAGTGTGTAGTGCCAACACACTTGCATTCTACACGTCTTCTTTCTGGCTTTTCGACTTCCTTCTGAGCCACTGCTCTCCTGAGAACAAAGGCAACTGGGAAAACCGAGGAACACCTGCGTTTTAGTAGAAAACATTGGGGTACACTGCAGGGTACTCCTCTGTCTAAGTGTGGGCAACTATGTTGCCCTTTTGGGGTGGGGGTGTGCCGATTGAATAAAATCGGCGCTATTACACAAAAGTAAATAGCGTATAATAAAAAAATCTTGTACTGCATTTAACGAATATAAAGAAAAATAGGTTTCTCTATTTAGCGGAGGGCGTTCTGCCGTACTGTGTTTAATGGTTAGCGCAGAATCTACATGAGGTAACGAAGCGGCGCTTGATTGGTGCTGCTCCCTTGCGGACGCCTTGAAGCGCGAGTTGAAAAATGCGTAGAATAAACGGTTCGGAGCTTGTCTGATTTCGCTACTCCAACTAACCGCCTCGCCTTCTCCGACAGAGAAGTTTTTATTAATTGTTCCATCTTCCACCTATGGCAGGCTAAATTAAAACAGATCTGCGGGTCCCCCGCTTCAAGTCGAGGACCAGCTCCAAATCATGACCTGAACAACCGAACATCAAAGGCTCTCAGCTTCATCTGCCGGAGGAGAACAGCAAGGAACAGGCCACAGCAACACAAAAATGCTCTAGACCAGGACTTCAAACTCCACACCAGGGAATAAATCAGGTGACACCAACCCAATATTACTTTTTAACACAAGTGAATGTAACCTACTAGAACTCGTGGGCATATAGCGACACTCCCTAAAATGACTTTAAGCTTTACACATTTCAATTGGGTCCCCGGTTAATGGGACAGAATAGTGTGCGGACTTGGGGGGGTGGGAATCTTTTGTACATTTTGTAATACTATTTATATTAAGTGTGAGTCCAGAGGTTGGCATGTATCCGTGGCTGATTACCATTCAGGCATGTAAATTTCTTTCTAGTTTTCAGTAAAAGGATTACCTTAGTGCTAGTAATTCTATCATTCATCATGTAATTTCACAGATTAAATTTAGTTTTCAATTGATTCATTAATTTCACATATTTATATTCAGTTTGGGTCCTATAATGGATAGGAGTTTCTTTTGTTAGTTTCATTCGGGTCCCCAGTTTAATCCTGTATAGGCGGATTTTTCATGCAGACTTGAACATGCTCCTGGGACAGGTTTAGTTAGGCATGATCTTGCCTAGGAACATGTCGGCCTTTGGGCCAAATTAATTCTTAAAGGTTATAAAGCATCATGGCACATTACTGTTATTAAATTTCTTTCACAAAAATATTACTGTTATTAATATTTCACAAAAATTTATCACGCTTAAATTCTTTTTAATTTATTATGGTCACTTGTACTTTGACTGAATTATGATTATATTTCCTCCAAGTCTAAGTGCTCAGTGTGGGAGCACTTTATAGTAGTATCAGGCATTATGCCAACCCCTGAATTTTAGTATGCCCTGGGGGCACTGGGGTTACACACACATATATATATATATATGGATTAATATGTATTAAGATCTTTCAATAGGTGTTGCGTTCAAGAATATTTATGAATTGTGAATTATGTACCTTATGGGGTGAAAGAGGTGTGGCAACATATTAATGTTGAAAGTTGTAATTGTCCTGTGATGTGGAACGTGTGTATGTGTTGTAGTTGTAGACATATATATTTATATGTCCATTTATATGTATTGTATATTCATGTGTTATTTCTGGGGGTTAGGTATAGGGCTAAGTGGGGAAAAGTAACCCCACTTGGAAAAGAGAATCAATTAATCATTATATTAATTTCATTTAAATTTTATATTTATTTTTAAAGTAAAAAATTAACAAAAATATTTTAAGGAGAAAGCACTGACTTTGTTGGGAGATAAATATTTAACGTTTTGTTATAAAAAAAAGAGAAGGATGTAATAAAAATTTATTGGTTGTTAATTTTGTGAGTTTTAATTGCAAGTCCCGTCTCACTGGATCCAGCGCATTTTTGGCTTCTCTAGGCTTTAAAAAAAAAAATTTTTTTTTAAACAAATTTTTTTATAAGTCAATAAAATACTTAAAGAAGGGTTACAGTATGTGTAGATGACTTGCTGATAACCTCATCAAATTGGCAAGAACACTGTGATAGACTGGAGACAGTATTGAAAAAATTATCAGATAACCACATTACCCTTAAGCTGGATAAGTCAAAGTTCATAGCCAGCAAGGTACAATTTCTAGGGTTTAATCTGACAGAAGAAGGCATCTCCCCTTCACCAGAGAAAGTTGAAGCGATACAACGATTCCCCACACCTAAAAACAAAAAACAACTACAGTCTTTCCTTGGAATATGCCATTATTATCGGAAATTCCAGGACAATTATTCCAAGTTAACAGTACAATTTAAAAAACAGTTATCCACTAAAGATAAATGGACATGGGGAGCCGAACAAGACGAAGTATTTAAACAGATAAAAGAGAAATTTTTAAACACCGTTATTTTGCACCATCCAGACTTCAAAAAGCCATTCTTCATGAACTGTGATGCGAGCGACGTGAGTGTCGGTGCTGTATTATACCAAGAAGATGATAAGGGGCAACATATGGTCATAAGCTTTGCAAGTAGAACATTAAATGGACGTGAAAGGAACTACCACGTCCGTCACGGAGAAAGAACTACTTAGTGTTGTATTCGCCTGTAACAAATTCAGGACGTACATTTTAGGATACAACATAACCGTGAGAAGTGACCATAGATCCACATCTTTCCTTAAGCAATGCTAGCTCAGTCATGGAAGACTAACCCGATGGATTTTATTACTACAAGAATACCATATTAACTGGCAATACATACCAGGGAAGAAAAACACAGCTGCTGATATATTATCCCGTATCAACATCCAGCAACAAACATTCGAGGGAGAGAAAGAACAGCTAGTCAAGGTATATAACATAATCAAGGATAGAACAGATCTGGAAAAAATAATGCTGGAAATACGCAAACAGCAAAATGTGGACCCAAAAATAGCGAGTATCCGAGAGAGAATATTGAAAGAAGAAGAACTCATTGTGCAGTATTATAAAATACACAATAACTTGTTATTCGTTAACAACAACCCTAACATCGGAGAATGGAAACTAATAATTCCGTCTATTGTAGAAGAACAACTGATCTTGGACTACCACATTCGGTATGGCCATATGGGTGCCATTAAAGTAATAAAAGCACTAGAGGAACAAGTGTATATTGTAACAGTACCAAAAATATGGTAGTTACATAATATAAACGAATGTAACGTCAAGTATAAGAAAAACATGGGAATATATCTAGATAAATAAACATAAGTGTATATAAGTGTGTATCTACAAAAATATTAATAAAAAATCCAACAATGAAGAAGAGAATACGAATATATCAACATTAATTACGAATGAAGAAAGAAAATGCCACAAGCCCAAAACAAAATATCAGTAAATAGACCCAATAGGATCCAACAGTGAGGGGAATCAACGAAACAAGGATCAACAAGCTCCAACAACAATGGAGATAAATAAAAATAGCAACTACGAGGAAAATGTAGAATAAAGAAGAAAGAAGAAGGACCAAGAAGAGCACCAAGAAGAAGAAAGAAGATGGACAGAAGATATAAGGAATCAATATAAACCACATGTACTAAAAACAGTGTAAGTGACAAAAGAAATGATTATAAGTGTGACAAGAAAACCAGTGTGAAACATTTAAGGAACCACAAACAATTACAGTGTGTACTTAATACAAATGTGAAACCGGTGAATAACTAACTATTTCAACTGAATAAACCACACAAACAATTACAGTGATGAAGTTTACAGTGTGAAAAATATGTTAATTTCATGATGAAGCAACAAAAATTAAAAATAGTCAAATAAACACAGACAATGAGTGTGACTGATTTAATAAAGTTGTAACCAATACACATAATCATAAGACCACCAGATTAGAACAAAATAGAACAATGATGTTATTGTTCATAAAGAACTGACAACAAATAAAAGACATTTGTTGAGTATCAAACATAACAGGAATTAAATTCCACCATTGACCAGAAAAACATTGCATATAATACAAGAAAGATTTGTGTTAGTGTGTAAGAAGGAATTGTATAAACATGTGTAACAAATTAGTTAAAGTATTATGTTAATATACCATAATGAAGTCAGTTTAGTAGTAGAAAAATACTGCACTAAAACAGATGGTACATTGTTACACAACCCACAAGGAAGAGACCTATTACAACAAAAAATGATACATATTAGTATAAATATCTGATCATCAAATATGTTATCAAATGAGAATTTATTATAAGTAATAATAATAAATATTAAGAAACAATGTAATATAATGCAAAACAATGTAAATAGAACAAGTCAAACATAATGACACAGGGAATAACAGAAATGAGAAAAGTATACCAGTTTAGTTAAGAAAAGTACAGTATCAAAACCAATGTAAATGTTTATAAGAGTATTACCAGTAGTGAGATAAATATCTGATAATACATTGAGAACAGATTTTGAACATGATAAGAACAGTATTATAACTAAATTATTGTAAACCAATTAACCATGTACATATGACCAGACGTAAGCTAAACCATTGTATAGCTAATTAGTTAAGAAAAATACTGTATCAAATATTGAGAACAGATTGTTACAATTATTACCAGTAGCAAGAGGAAATCCCAAAGCTACTTTGAGAACAGATAATGACCATAAAAGCAGTCATATTATATACAAACATTTGAAAACCAAATGAACATTATGAAGAAAACCAAATGTAAACAAACAATGACCAACCAGTTATTTATGAAAAAATAGCATATGAACTTATGTAAAAGTAATTGGAAACATTACCAAAAGTTAGAACAATATCTAATGCTACTTTGGGAATCCAAACCAAATATGACAATAACAATTTAGTTGTTGTATCAGAAAAAATAAATGACTATTATGACATGACACAACATGAACAGAGCCATTACTGAAAGATTAGAAAGTTCTGAGCTCATTAAAAGGTAACCATTATATATAGTAGATTAGATACTATGTATGTACACTAATTACAATCATTAAATGATATGATTTATATGAAGAGACTAAAAAATAAGATGAAAAATTGTATAAGAACCATATGAGAGGTTTGAACTTATGTAAATATTAAATTACCCACAGTCATACATAAATATTATAGTGGAAAATTGTGTAAATAAACATTACTAATAATATTAGATAGTAATATAATCATTTGAAATAAGAAAAATTAGTTATAAGCAGATTTATAACAAATCTAACATGGACGCTTAATGACGCCATAGCGAGATTTGTGTAGGAATCAGTTTTTCCCAAATTATAAATTAAACCGACTGAGATACAGACTCAAAGTGTTTAGATAAGAAGTGTTTTATTATATTTAAATAAAATCTGGTGTAACGAACTTATAAAAATAAGATGCACCAGAAATAAATAATAAAATCGTTATTGTAATAGTAATAATGAACGAAAAATAAGCGTTTTTGGACTTATTTTAACAAGCAAAACGCCCTGAATTCATTGATATCAACTAATTAACGATAGGACATAAGATAAGAAAGTTATGATAGTTTTAAACTTTCAAGTTAAATTTTTGTACCAATGATGACGTAAAAACACCTCAAACCCAAACTCAATTTTGGCAAAAAATTAAATATTTTAATAAAACGAAGGCTTTCGGGTAGGAGACTATGACGAATCCAGCCAATGGAATGAATGACTTTCAGCAGACGACCGAAAGACGTCTCAGAGGTACCAAACAGTCTACGATCAACCACCAAACATACAGGTCATGCCGCTCTAGTCAAGGAAGAAATAATTTATATTTTAAAACTGTGCGCGCCATTTTACGTCAGTACACAACATACAGTTAACCTAAATACAACATTCATACATACGAGTGAAAAAGTGCGGAATTGTGTTAATTGAACAAGTAGGTCAGTGTATAATAACGACCATACTTACGAGTGAAGTTTTAAATAGGAAACAGGGAGTACAGTTTTATTTAAACAATATTTAACCTAAATTAATAATTTTATGAATATTTGACTTTCGATACTACGCGAGTCATACAATGCTGAGTATCGAAAAAACAGTAATTAAATTATCAGAATTGAGAAAAGATTTAAATCAACATTATTAAAATATTAGAAAAAATATTTTAATTAATTATAGTAATTTAAAATAAAATGTTTAAAAATAATTGTTAATAAGTACGAGAGTATTTAGTCACTCGTTTGACTAAACGTATTTTTCTCGAATTTTTCTATGTTTTAAAATCTACTTTATTAATTTTCATACAATCGGAATAAATGTAATTCTGATAATCATATATTAAAAGCTATTATGAATAATATGTTTACATGTATAGTATAAGAAATATTAGCTAATAAGGAATACTTACCCTTTGTAACCACACCGGTTAATTCTAACCTCAGAAATTGTTGCGGTAAATTGATAATTTCAACATTACCGATCTGTTCTCAAGTAACAATCAAATCAAATAGAATTGCTAACAAGAGTTTTTTTTTTGAGAAATTTTTCTCTTGTGAATAAATGATTTTAAACCTAATTATTAAACGAACGTAATACATTTTGAATACTGTACAAGTCATACAGCTTGACAATAACACACTAGTATTAGAGATGCGTGCGCATACCCGCGTACGATAATTTCATAAATACCAGACATATGGTACCAAATTTTGATTTTTTATATTTGTTCAATTATTATTCACTATTGTTAATTCAATATAGTTATTTGTATTACATCTTGTAACTGGTATCATGTTACCTCAAAGAACCTAACGAAATATGGTAATTCTCTGAATCAAAGTAACATAACCTATGTAGTTAAATTATTGTACTAACAACAGGTCTACCAGCCTTGAGGAATTAGACAGAGTCTTATTGAATTTTATTGTAATCAGTAATTTAAAGGTTGTTAATTATTGTTTTTAATTGTCAAAGATTTTATCTCTTATCAAATTGTTAATAAACCTTCAATTTTATTACCACAAAAGGAGTATCATTTCTAGTAAAAGTAAATTCATTTATTTTTAATCAGTTCTGACACAGGTGGCGGAAGATTTTAAAAAAAGTCTTAGAATAATCCAGAATATTCATCAAATATTGCTTCATGTACTATTGTGTGTGACGATATATTAAATATTCAATCTGAATATTTATTTTTTTTTTTGTATTTGAAGTGCATGTATTTCAGAAGGAACACATCACAGAACAGAATTGAAGCATTCAAGTGTGGTAAGTAAGTGAGATACACAACAAAGTGCGCGGAACATATCAGAATAAAAGGAGTGAACTATTACTGCGTACCCAATAGAAAACAATACATTAACACCAATAACCTCTACGATTACGATTACACTTTTAGATAAACAACATTACAGTAGATACCGGTGCGTGTCTACAACCACACGAACACACACCAAAATATAAATATATAGAATACATCATTATAACTTGCTCCGTTACAACAGGACGGAAGTGATTGAAGATAACACACCAAACATCGATACAACCTACTAAATACAGACTAGTACTTGTAATTTTATATTACAAGTTGGCGCCCAACGTCTGAGCACGATTTAAGGGGAAATTACACCATAACTAGTTACCCATAACCCCAATTCGTGAAAAAGACAGCAGGTACATTACCAGGACAGCAAGATGTACACCGAAAGGTTAAAATCAAGATCAAAATCACGATCAACGTCAAGGAAGAGGGCGACCGAAAAGGAAAAGGAGACCAGAAGAGAAGAAAAAGAGGCCATGTCTACGGAAGATGTAGAAGAAGTAGTACTGGAAACGAAGGAAAAAACAATTGAACCGGCGGAGGAGGTTCAGCAGCCTATGGAGGAACCGGAAATGGTGATTCAAGAAATTTTACCAGAAACAAACCAACCCGAAAGACCGGTACAACCAGAAGATAGATACATTGTCGAAATGTTAATTAGTATGAGAGCATCAATAGAAGAAGGCCAGAAGAGGATGGAGGAATCACTAAGCTCCACCAAGACGGACTCAAGTAAGAGAATAGAGGAAGGCCTAAAGTCCACAAACCAAAAAATAGAGGAAGGCCAGAAGGATAACCAGAAACACATAGAGTTGTTAAAAGAAGAATTTAACAACCAAATAAGTGAAACGAATAGGAGAATGGAAGAGGGTCAACGGAAAACCGAAGAATTGTTGGAAAAAAGAATGGCCACCATGAAAGAAGATTTATCAGCAGAGTTGGGAGAGAAGATTGATCAAACTAACCAGAAAATAGATGGGATCAACGCCAAACTGAATCGAGATGTTGAGACTATACAAGCCGATCATGAAAATATATGGCTACAAATAAGTGTCAACAATAATAAAATGGAAGAGACCGCTAAGGAGACGGCAGAAATGGTTGAGAGAAGATTGGGAGAAAGCGTCGAAGAAATCGAGAAGCGAATGGCCATTCTAACGACTGAAATTAATGTCGAGATATCAGAAGTGCGTAAAGAAGGAGAAACTACCAACTTAAAACTAATCCAGACGGAATTGGACCTTAACCAACATATTAATGAGGTGAAGAAAACTCACGATACCCAACTAGATACGATAACACAAGAACAAACAAGGATGAAGGCGGCACAGTCCACATTAAAGGATAAGTGTGAAGAAGTTGCTGGAAAAGTAGACGCGATCAAGCAACAGGTACACGATGATAAAACACAATCCGCAGAGCGCCAACGAAGAGAATTGGACGACCTCCGAGACGAAATGCATCGTCTACAAACCATACCGAATTTCCTATCTGGTTTGAGTCATCTAGAAGGAAGAGATCAGATTGACTTCAGGACCTATTCGAAAACCCTTTGGAGTTCCTAGAAAGAATGGAAGAAATCATACAAAGGAATCGTGAGAGCAGATGGACTGTCATAAAAGGTATGTTAGACGAATCATTTAAACACACGTTTGACAACTGGTGGACAGCGACCCGACACGAAGTAGGTAATTATGACACCTTCAAGACAGCATTCAAGCAAAAATATTGGTCGGAGGCCACTCAGAATATCATAAGGGACGATATAACCAACGGAAGATTCGACGTAAATGGAAGGCAGTCCATGACTACATACTTTTTAGGAAAGATTTGCCTGGCAAGGAATCTGGAACCGGCAATCCCAGAAGAATGCCTGGTCACGAAGTTGGCTTACCATTTCAATCAGGGTATATCACAGGGAAGACTCAATGCACAAATAAAAACAATCCAAGGAATGTGCGACTTACTTGAAAGTCACGAGAGGGAACGATACTATCAACGGAGTCGACAGGTACCAAGCCAGACATACGATCGAGGAGGGCCTGGGAACAATAACCCTACTATTCATAACAATGGCAATAACCAAGGAAGGAATTTTCATAACCCCCCGAGATTCCAGAATCAACCCACACCGCGTCAAGACGGAGGTGGAAATAATATAAATAGAGGGAACCATAATAACCATCATCCTAATGGTTACCAACGAAATACGAATTACCAAAGAGGTAATCACTACTACAGACCGTATCAGAACCAGTCCCCTAATCACCAACCAAGACAAGGTAATGGTCATAATAATAACAATCAATTTCGAAGAGTCCATTATACCCATGCCAGTCGAGGTGGAAACTATAGAAATTATTATCAAGGAAGAAGGAGCTTCCCACACCAGCACCATCATTCCAATAATAGTGACCGGGATGAAAGAGAGTCCGGATATCGGTCAAACGGAAGTGACAGCCGTGGAAGTCCCAGAGCAACCACACAAAATACAGAGGTATACCACAATGGACATGGACTGGGAAATCAGGAGCCAGTAGCTTCGACGTCTCAGGACCGACGCGAAAATGGTGACATGAATTTAAACACCAACCGGCAGTGAAAAACCCAAGATCACCCTCACTGAACCGGCCTATTGGGTCAAATGTTTTGGCAAAATCATCGAAGCATCGAAATGTGTATAATAACAACTACTTAAAAAATATAAGGAAAGATTTGATGGAAGAAAAGGAAAATACTATCGGCGATACAAGCAATAGTGAAATTGCATACATATCTGTTAAAGTAAACAACACCGACGCCACAGCCATGATTGACACTGGCACAAACGTATCACTAATAGACAAGTTGGAACTGGACAGAATTCAATCGGAGAACAAAGCCACAATACCCACATTGCCAATTAGCAATATAATTCTCATCGGTGCTACCGGACGTCAGAATAAGACTATCCGACAGCAAGTACAATTAGATGTATCCAGCAATGGGAAGACAATACAGATGGTATTCCTAGTAGCCAGTGGGCTACCGTTCACTCTACTAATCGGGTGTGATATTTTAAGAAAATACACCGCAGTCATCAATATGGATAATAATACAGTGAGGATGAAAACAGAAGAAATAGAGTGGACAGCCAATTTGACAGAATACAGGAAGGCACCCTCAGAGCATGTAATATACTACATCAGAGAAGGCTGTGAACTCCAAGAAGGCGCCATCAACCAAGGAATACACGACAGTCCAGAGGAAGCTTTGTGGTTGGAGAAAATCAATAGCATCCGAGAATTTAAAACCAGCCAGAATAGCCAAGAAGTAACTTGGGAACAACGGGAACAATTAATAGAAATATACTACCAGTATCGCCACGTATTTTCAGATACACCTGGGAAAATCAAAAATTTCCAATGCGAACTGAAGTTCAAAGACCATACAGAGTTCAAGAGAAAATCATATCCTATCGCCTTTTCACTAAAGGAAGCTGTAAGAGAGGAGATTCAGCGTTTAATAGAGAATGACATAATAGAGATAAGCAATTCACCATACACCAACCCTATTGTCGCTGTACCAAAAAAGAATGGTGCAGTACGAATTTGTTTAGATGCTCGTGAGCTTAACAAAACCATAATTAATGACAGGACATCGCCTGGAGAAATCGATGAAATATTAAAGAAATTTTATGGTACAAAATTTTACAGTATATGGGATACGGTATGTGGATATTGGCAGGTTGAGCTGCATCCGAACAGTAGAAAATATACTGCTTTTATCTTTGAAGGCCGAAACTACCATTTTAAAAGGCTACCATTCGGTTTAGTAAACTCAGTAGCAATATTCGTCAAATGCATGGACGAGATACTGGGCCATAACACACTACAGTTCACAACAGTTTATGTGGACGATCTCTTAATAGCCTCTAACAATTGGGAGGAACACTGTGACCGGGTGGCACAAGTACTGAAAAAATTAGAAGACAACCACATCACTTTAAAGCTAGATAAATCTCAACTAATTGCGAAGGAAGTGCAATTCTTGGGGTTTAACCTATCTGAATACGGAATTACACCATCCCAGGAGAAGATGGAGGCAATTCAGCGTTTCCCCGTCCCGAAGAACAAAAAACAACTGCAATCGTTCCTCGGAATCTGCAATTATTATCGGAAATTTCAAAATAATTATTCCGAATTGACAGCTCGATTCTCAACACAGCTATCATCAAAAGAAAAATGGAAATGGGAAGCAGAACAAGACTCCACATTTGAATTGATTAAAATAAAATTCCTAGAAACCGTTATGCTGCATCACCCCAATTTTAATAAACAGTTCTTCATGAATTGTGACGCTAGCGACCTAAGTCTTGGTTCAGTACTCTATCAAGAAGACCAAGAAGGGCATCATCAAGTGATTAGTTTTGCAAGCCGTACATTAAACAAGTGCGAACGTAACTACCATACCACAGAAAAAGAATTATTGAGTATAGTGTTTGCATAAGAAAAATTCAGGACATTTATTCTAGGATATACAGTAACAGTGAGGGGACAGATCACAAATCCATTTCATTTCTAAAAAACTGCAAATTAAAACACGGAAGATTGACAAGATGGACCCTTACACTTCAAGAATACAATATACAATGGGAGTACATACCCGGAAAAAGCAACACAGCTGCAGATGTGTTGTCCCGGATAAACATTGACGCCCAAACATTTGAAGGAGAGAGGGAAACCATTGCAAGAGTATACCACTTATTGAAGAGTAAATCCGAACTCACTAATATATTATCTGACATCATCAATCATCAACAACAAGATCCTAAAATATCATTAATTATCAAAAAACTAACCGACAATGATGCAAACATAAACCAATATTACTGTACTCACAATCAGTTGGTATTCACCAAGCACAATAAAGGTGATGAGAGATGGAAGGTAGTTATTCCCAAAGCCCTAGAAAAGGAATTGACCATAGACTACCACATACGTTATGGTCATATGGGCGCAGTGAAGGTCATAAAAGCTTTGCAGGAGCATGTGCATTTCAAGGACATGAGTAGAAAGGTCAGAAAATATATCCAGAGTTGTAATATCTGTCAACTAGCAAAATGCAGCAACGAAAAGCGAGAAGGGGTCATGATACCAATCACATCAACTGCAAGACTAGAAAAAGTTTTCTTGGACATTTGTGGACCTTTTCCACGGAGTGGTGGGAGACACCAGTACAAATATATCATAATAATATTTGATCATTACACCAAATATACTAAGCTGTACCCACTCAATCGAGCGACAACCAGTAAAATATTAGAAATAGTTATAAATAAATATATACCCGAAGTGGGTAAACCGTCGATGATAATTACAGATCATGGAACGCAATTCCGAGGACGAAAGTGGCGGGAAACACTGATCCATCTGAGAGTCAAAACATACAAGACATCGGTGTATCACCCCAACAGCAACCCTGCTGAGAGAGTGTTGAGAGAAGTAGGAAGGATTTTAAGAACCTACTGTCACAGCCAGCAGAGGAAGTGGGAGGAGTATTTATCCCCAGCTGAAGACTTCCTAAATCTAGCCTACCACCAGTCATTTGAAAAAACACCATACATGGCTATGTACGAGAAAAAACCACCCCGGGAGATCAAGAGATAAATAATTTTCCAATCAATGCCGAAGTTAAATTTGACAAAACCCGATTCTATAATAATGCAGTGGAGAGAGCGAATAAATTAAGGCTCAAGTACAAAAAGTTACAACCCAAAATCATCAAATATGAAGTGGGAGACCAAGTGCTTATCAAAAATCGAGAGCTCCCTAGTACTATTGAAGGCATCGCAAAGAAGCTATTACTGCTATATACCGGACCATATACTGTGACTAAAAACAATCTAAACAACACGTATGAATTGCAGAACCCTATTACAAAGAAGATAAAAGGTACCTATAATCAAACCTCAATGAAAAAATATATTGAAAATTAAATTATGGGACCAAAGAGTGAAAAATAGCGATAAGGATTATTTTATTATTGATAATGTGAAAGATGAAAATATTTGTTATGAAAAATGAAGATATAATTATGTGTATAACTGTTGACTATATCAAGATGAAAAATGAAAAGTGGCTATGAAGATTATTGTTATTTAAAAGTGAAAAATGAAAATATGATTATAAAAATAGATGTTGACTAAAGAAAAAGGGATGTATTACTATTATGAAAATTATTATGTGTATTAAATGAGAAGTAACTGTATAATTATGTATTGAACATTGAATATATTGTAATTTTATAATGTGAGAAAACATACTTCAAGAGAATTAATGTAAAGGATTCAGAACATTGTATTGTTAATAATAAAGTACTATTAAAATGAACGTACTAATGAAAGAAAAAGAGTATAAATATACGAGAAAGACACTCAACAACTTAGGCACATATAAATTTCCAAGAGCCACGTCAACAAGTAAATAAGAACATCTCACCCGTACTATTAAAGAAAGAAGAAGGAACAAATGAGAAGTTGGAAAAATGAAACCAAAATAAGGTATTAATGTAGACAAACCACCACACACAACCACATTGTTTATGATGTATATTACTAGCGAAAAAACCAATACCACATGGAATATAAATACCAAATACGAACCATGAAGAAGAAGAAAAACAAATGTACTTATGAATTATATCTAGAAGAATGAAACCTGAGATGAAGAATATGAGGAGACGACATTCAAAGTGAAAAACAAAAAGAAGAGATTGATCAAGAATAATGAAGAATGAAAAAATAATATAATAACGAAGACTATCATGAAAGTATACCAGTGAGGAAGTGTAAAACAAACTATCCCTATAATATGTGAAGAATATAGTTTAAGTTGAATCAAGAAAAGAGAGAATAAAAATGTATAAACCGCAGATGCGTGGATTAATCCCAAGGATATTTATTATTTGTCGGAAGAACGACCACTATTATTATTATGATGATTTAAAATGAATTGACTGAAGAGTAATGCCAGCAATCATTTATTATTATTGAAGGAGATGATTTGCCTCCATATTTATTGAAATTAGTATGGCCAGTAGAGTTGAATAGCCAAAGTGAGCCGCTCTAAACTGCCCCAGCTAAAATTATGTTAGGGAATTAGGGAACTAAATAAACAAGGGAGATGATTACATAGAGAAGATAAATACGATTCAAATAGAAGAAAGTGAAGGGATATATGGAAAAAACATGTGAATCAACATGGAATGTACAACAATTGATGAATTCTTCAATGAAAAATATATTATAATAATTCAGAATTAATCAATTCTTATAGGAAGGCATATGTAACAGTACCAAAAATATGGTAGTTACATAATATAAACGAATGTAACGTCAAGTATAAGAAAAACATGGGAATATATCTAGATAAATAAACATAAGTGTATATAAGTGTGTATCTACAAAAATATTAATAAAAAATCCAACAATGAAGAAGAGAATACGAATATATCAACATTAATTACGAATGAAGAAAGAAAATGCCACAAGCCCAAAACAAAATATCAGTAAATAGACCCAATAGGATCCAACAGTGAGGGGAATCAACGAAACAAGGATTAACAAGCTCCAACAACAATGGAGATAAATAAAAATAGCAACTACGAGGAAAATGTAGCATAAAGAAGAAAGAAGAAGGACCAAGAAGAGCACCAAGAAGAAGAAAGAAGATGGACAGAAGATATAAGGAATCAATATAAACCACATGTACTAAAAACAGTGTAAGTGACAAAAGAAATGATTATAAGTGTGACAAGAAAACCAGTGTGAAACATTTAAGGAACCACAAACAATTACAGTGTGTACTTAATACAAATGTGAAACCGGTGAATAACTAACTATTTCAACTGAATAAACCACACAAACAATTACAGTGATGAAGTTTACAGTGTGAAAAATATGTTAATTTCATGATGAAGCAACAAAAATTAAAAATAGTCAAATAAACACAGACAATGAGTGTGACTGATTTAATAAAGTTGTAACCAATACACATAATCATAAGACCACCAGATTAGAACAAAATAGAACAATGATGTTATTGTTCATAAAGAACTGACAACAAATAAAAGACATTTGTTGAGTATCAAACATAACAGGAATTAAATTCCACCATTGACCAGAAAAACATTGCATATAATACAAGAAAGATTTGTGTTAGTGTGTAAGAAGGAATTGTATAAACATGTGTAACAAATTAGTTAAAGTATTATGTTAATATACCATAATGAAGTCAATTTAGTAGTAGAAAAATACTGCACTAAAACAGATGGTACATTGTTACACAACCCACAAGGAAGAGACCTATTACAACAAAAAATGATACATATTAGTATAAATATCTGATCATCAAATATGTTATCAAATGAGAATTTATTATAAGTAATAATAATAAATATTAAGAAACAATGTAATATAATGCAAAACAATGTAAACAGAACAAGTCAAACATAATGACACAGGGAATAACAGAAATGAGAAAAGTATACCAGTTTAGTTAAGAAAAGTACAGTATCAAAACCAATGTAAATGTTTATAAGAGTATTACCAGTAGTGAGATAAATATCTGATAATACATTGAGAACAGATTTTGAACATGATAAGAACAGTATTATAACTAAATTATTGTAAACCAATTAACCATGTACATATGACCAGATGTAAGCTAAACCATTGTATAGCTAATTAGTTAAGAAAAATACTGTATCAAATATTGAGAACAGATTGTTACAATTATTACCAGTAGCAAGAGGAAATCCCAAAGCTACTTTGAGAACAGATAATGACCATAAAAGCAGTCATATTATATACAAACATTTGAAAACCAAATGAACATTATGAAGAAAACCAAATGTAAACAAACAATGACCAACCAGTTATTTATGAAAAAATAGCATATGAACTTATGTAAAAGTAATTGGAAACATTACCAAAAGTTAGAACAATATCTAATGCTACTTTGGGAATCCAAACCAAATATGACAATAACAATTTAGTTGTTGTATCAGAAAAAATAAATGACTATTATGACATGACACAACATGAACAGAGCCATTACTGAAAGATTAGAAAGTTCTGAGCTCATTAAAAGGTAACCATTATATATAGTAGATTAGATACTATGTATGTACACTAATTACAATCATTAAATGATATGATTTATATGAAGAGACTAAAAAATAAGATGAAAAATTGTATAAGAACCATATGAGAGGTTTGAACTTATGTAAATATTAAATTAGCCACAGTCAAACATAAATATTATAGTGGAAAATTGTGTAAATAAACATTACTAATAATATTAGATAGTAATATAATCATTTGAAATAAGAAAAATTAGTTATTAGCAGATTTATAACAAATCTAACATGGACGCGTAATGACGCCATAGCGAGATTTGTGTAGGAAACTGTTTTTCCCAAATTATAAATTAAACCGACTGAGATACAGACTCAAAGTGTTTAGATAAGAAGTGTTTTATTATATTTAAATAAAATCTGGTGTAACGAACTTATAAAAATAAGATGCACCAGAAATAAATAATAAAATCGTTATTGTAATAGTAATAATGAACGAAAAATAAGCGTTTTTGGACTTATTTTAACAAGCAAAACGCCCTGAATTCATTGATATCAACTAATTAACGATAGGACATAAGATAAGAAAGTTATGATAGTTTTAAACTTTCAAGTTAAATTTTTGTACCAATGATGACGTAAAAACGCCTCAAACCCAAACTCAATTTTGGCAAAAAATTAAATATTTTAATAAAACGAAGGGTTTCGGGTCGGAGGCTATGACGAATCCAGCCAATGGAATGAATGACTTTCAGCAGACGACCGAAAGACGTCTCAGAGGTACCAAACAGTCTACGATCAACCACCAAACATACAGGTCACGCCGCTCTAGTCAAGGAAGAAATAATTTATATTTTAAAACTGTGCGCGCCATTTTACGTCAGTACACAACATACAGTTAACCTAAATACAACATTCATACATACGAGTGAAAAAGTGCGGAATTGTGTTAATTGAACAAGTAGGTCAGTGTATAATAACGACCATACTTACGAGTGAAGTTTTAAATAGGAAACAGGGAGTACAGTTTTATTTAAACAATATTTAACCGAAATTAATAATTTTATGAATGTTTGACTTTCAATACTACGCGAGTCATACAATGCTGAGTATCGAAAAAACAGTAATTAAATTATCAGAATTGAGAAAAGATTTAAATCAACATTATTAAAATATTAGAAAAAATATTTTAATTAATTATAGTAATTTAAAATAAAATGTTTAAAAATAATTGTTAATAAGTACGAGAGTATTTAGTCACTCGTTTGACTAAACGTATTTTTCTCGAATTTTTCTATGTTTTAAAATCTACTTTATTAATTTTCATACAATCGGAATAAATGTAATTCTGATAATCATATATTAAAAGCTATTATGAATAATATGTTTACATGTATAGTATAAGAAATATTAGCTAATAAAGAATACTTACCCTTTGTAACCACACCGGTTAATTCTAACCTCAGAAATTGTTGTGGTAAATTGATAATTTCAACATTACCGATCTGTTCTCAAGTAACAATCAAATCAAATAGAATTGCTAACAAGAGTTTTTTTTTTGAGAAATTTTTCTCTTGTGAATAAATGATTTTAAACCTAATTATTAAACGAACGTAATACATTTTGAATACTGTACAAGTCATACAGCTTGACAATAACACACTAGTATTAGAGATGCGTGCGCATACCCGCGTACGATAATTTCATAAATACCAGACATATGGTACCAAATTTTGATTTTTTATATTTGTTCAATTATTATTCACTATTGTTAATTCAATATAGTTATTTGTATTACATCTTGTAACTGGTATCATGTTACCTCAAAGAACCTAACGAAATATGGTAATTCTCTGAATCAAAGTAACATAACCTATGTAGTTAAATTATTGTACTAACAACAGGTCTACCAGCCTTGAGGAATTAGACAGAGTCTTATTGAATTTTATTGTAATCAGTAATTTAAAGGTTGTTAATTATTGTTTTTAATTGTCAAAGATTTTATCTCTTATCAAATTGTTAATAAACCTTCAATTTTATTACCACAAAAGGAGTATCATTTCTAGTAAAAGTAAATTCATTTATTTTTAATCAGTTCTGACACAGGTGGCGGAAGATTTTAAAAAAAGTCTTAGAATAATCCAGAATATTCATCAAATATTGCTTCATGTACTATTGTGTGTGATGATATATTAAATATTCAATCTGAATATTTATTTTTTTTTTTGTATTTGAAGTGCATGTATTTCAGAAGGAACATCACAGAACAGAATTGAAGCATTCAAGTGTGGTAAGTAAGTGAGATACACAACAAAGTGCGCGGAACATATCAGAATAAAAGGAGTGAACTATTACTGCGTACCCAATAGAAAACAATACATTAACACCAATAACCTCTACGATTACGATTACACTTTTAGACAAACAACATTATAGTAGATACCGGTGCGTGTCTACAACCACACGAACACACACCAAAATATAAATATATAGAATACATCATTATAACTTGCTCCATTACAACAGGACGGAAGTGATTGAAGATAACACACCACATCGATACAACTACTATAATTATTTTTGTACTTGTAATTTTATATTACAATATAAAGAATATTTATTGAAAGGTGAGCAAAACTATACAAAAATGCCATATCTGTCAAATGGTAAAGTGCAACAATTCTAAAAAAGAGGGTATGATGATACCCATAATATCAAGTCAAAAATTAGAAAGAGTATTCCTTGATATTTGTAGTCCATTTCCTAGCAGTGGAGGAAGACACCGATTTAGATTCATTATAATCATATTCGATCACTTCACCAAATATACTAAATTGTACTCCATTAACCATGCTACTACCAAGAAAATTATTGAGATAATATTAAACAACTTTATACCAGGAGTAGGGAAACCCATGGCCATCATAACCGATCATGGGACTCAGTTTAAAGGAACCCTATGGAAAAACAAACTCTGGGAACATGGTATTAAAACCTACAAAACATCCGTTTATCACCCCAGCAGTAACCCAGCTGAGAGAGTACTTAGAGAAGTGGGTCGAATTCTAAGGACCTACTGCCATAATAAACAAAAGGAATGGCACAATTACCTAAAATCCACTGAAGATTTTATAAACCTGGCTTACCACAACTTCACTGAAGCCACACCATACTCAATGATGTTTGAGCGACCACCACCTAGAGAGATAAACGATCTGATTCAATTTCCCACAAACACCGAATACCAATTCGAAAAAAGAAGAGTTTATAACAGAATCGCAGAGAAGGTAGAACAACAAAAGAACAAATACTCTAAGAACCACCAAAATACTATCAAATACCAGATAGGAGAAAGTGTGCTGATAAAAAACAGAGAATTACCCAGCTCAATAGAAGGCATTACAAAAAAGTTACTATTATTATACGTAGGTACGTACACTATCACAAGAGACAAGGGCAATAACACTTATGAAATCACTAACCCCATCACTAAGAAAATAAAGGGGGTATACAATCAAGCATCAATTAAAAAATATTATGACAGCCAAACATGACTGAAAAAACTTAAAATTGAAAAACCAACCAAATTACTTTGAATAAAAAGAGATAACAAGACAAACGAATAAGTTCGCTAATAAATAATAAAGAAAAGTATAAGATGAATTTCAAAATTCAAAAAAGTTATGTAAGGACCACTTACGCAAATATTTCGATAATATTTTAGACCAATTATAAAATGGAGAAATAAAGTTACAAAGAATCCATATAAAGTATGGACCACAAACTTACTATAATATTAAAATAAAAAATAATAATAAAGGAATGAAGTTACAGAAAATTCCTACAAAATAAGATTAAGTTACAATAATCTTTAGCCAACATATGAGGCATAAAAAGCAAAACATACTATAAAGGAATAAGCTACAAAAAATTCCTAACTAGTAAGAAGTACTAACTTACTATGATATTTAAAAAATTATGAAAAAAATATCAATCAAAATGATCAACTTCCACAACTATTTAGAAAAAAGATGGGAAGTAAAATTAAACAAACCAATGATCTAAAAACAAAATAAATAAAATAAACATTCTAAGAATTATAATATGAAATGAGATGAAACAAAGAGTAATTAAAAAATGAATAAAAAATGTGAATTGTATCAATAAAAACCAACGCTTCAAGTATCATCAAATAGTATCACTAAAGAAAGATGAAAAATATATGACTCAAACTGAGAAATAATGAAATACAAAAGTAAAAGATTCCCAACAAATATTATGATTATTATTATTATTATGAGTCACGAGATGACTGTATTGAAGATTCATTAATTGAGATTGACTGTTGAATAAGTCCAGCAATCATTTAACTGAGCAGGGATGATGTTCCCCTGATCTCAGAAAAAGAGTAGTTTTGAACGACGGAGTTAGGTAAGCCAATAGAGCCCATCGGAATCGATTTCAGCTACAAAGTAGGGATAGTTAGGGAAAATAAGATTTATAGAGAATAATTTATAATAAAAAATCAATAAGCCAGTTCGTAATATGAGAAAATAATGAAGAAAAGACTCAGAAGAAAGGAAATAAAAGATACAGAATTAAACATAAAAATGAACGAGAAGCAGGAGAATTTAAGAAGAAAATGATACAATACAATTGATAATTTCATCAAACTTAGAAACACGTTTTATAAAATCATCAATTTTGGTGGAAGGGCATTATATAACATCGCCAAAATCAGATCATATTTGATGACTATAAGTATGTATAAAAAAATGCTAAAAAGTAATATATTTTAATAAATAAATAATGAAGAGAATAAGGAGATAAAATGTAATTAAGAAAGAAGGAGAAAGAGTTATAAACTAAAAGTGATTAATAAAGAAACTCACCGACTAGACTGACAGACAAACGACATTGACCCAACTAAGAACCAGCTAAGAACCAATATGAAAGTAAACAGGATGAGAAGTGAAGGAGAAGAAAAATGAGAACAAAGAGGGAACAAACCAACGATGAA
The DNA here is from genome assembly GCA_034769895.1 of Magicicada septendecula. Taxonomy (NCBI): domain Eukaryota; kingdom Metazoa; phylum Arthropoda; class Insecta; order Hemiptera; family Cicadidae; genus Magicicada; species Magicicada septendecula. Next base: position 299,567,200 of record CM068373.1, on the reverse strand, counting down.
GAAAATAAAATGAAACACGTCAATAAAACACAGACAAGGCATAGAGAATAGAGAAGGGAGAAATAATGTAATCAAATATAATAAAGAAAATGAAACCGGTAAAGAACCAAAATAAATAATGAATGTTAGTATTGATTGAGTGACAATTGTAATTAGTCATTAATAAAAAACGATAGCTAAAAATACACTAGCCAAAAAATTAGAAGTACATGTAAGTTGTTAATAGAGAAAGACATGATATTAATAAGTATATATAATATGTATAGAGAAAGAGAAAGATATTCAAATAGTGAGAAGTAAACGGAAGTTAACATAGTGAAAGTGAAATTACCCTAAAGTGAAATGATAGAAAAATAAACACTAAGTAAATTATAAAGAACACAAAATAATTTAAAAGTGAAAGTGATAAATAAATAAAAATATAGTCAATGATAGTAATACGGAAAATAGGATATGGATTGGGTAATTATCCCAAACATAGACCTAAATGTTATATGTTATATGATGAAAAAATAGTAATTAATAGCCATATTGTTGACATTGGCAGGGTAAATAAATAAGAAAAGAAAGCAATGTCTGAGTTAGAAAAGAGAAAACCAGTTAGTAAATAATTAGCAATAAATAATGAATAAAACAGTAGTAACACACAAAAATCACACAAAGACTGAACCAAAACACATCCATAGATAATAAACATAATTATAAGAACAAAATAAAGCTCTAGGACAAAATGAGATATAATGTATATGAAATAATCAAAAATCAGTAATGGCTACTTAGACTTGAGACAGGCCTAACGGTCAAACACCAACAAATACTAATTGTATGAAAATAGCCAAGTAATTAACAAATCCAAGGTGACTAATTAACCAAGGAAAAATGGTAAATTTTTGAACATTTTATTTGCCTCCAAGAGCGTTTAAGACTATAAAACAGGTTAATTACCTTCCGTCACGCTTCTTAAAATCCGAATACAGGATTACTCGAGTTTCAACACATTAAGTGTCATCATCAGATCCTCAATGAATATTGTCACGACACAAATAGCCAACCCCGTACCAGAGATAAAAAATATATTTATAATTGTAAAAAAAAATTCAAGTACCGTCTGCCTAGTGGCAAAAGCTAAAGAGCATGATAATGTCTTTCAGCCGCCAGCAAAACGCAACATTATTATGGTTACTAACTGACTGATTGTTTCTTTTGCGCAAATGTTGCGTTTAGTTGCCATCTCAATATTCTTATTCAATCTACAACGTTTTACTCGTTCGTTGGTTCCCCTTCGCTTCTCTTTCAGTTTCATGTTGTAGAATGCATCGATTTTCTCCTGCTCAGTCATCATCGACGCGAACGGTGTATTTATTAAGTACTCGTTCAATTCTTCGCGCATCAAGTCATCTTCCTTTCGTTTTTGTTGCGATGGGGCCGCTGGTACCGAAGCTTCACCGCCGACAGCAGCCGTTCGTTGCTGTTCCTTCTCGAGCTTCTTTCGTTCCCGACACTTTCTTACTCGCTCGGCATTTTGTCGTTTCTTGATCTGAGCCTTCTCGTCGCTGCTATCCATTGTCGAATGCTATTTTAGTCAGTCGTCACGTTTGTTTACTATATATCAACAGCAGTGTATTTCGCCACAACACAAAACAAACTTTTATTTACATATTGCGACGTATCAAAACAAACCTTTATTTACAATACAACAATCCCAATGACGTCATGCAATGATGACGTCACGCAGTGATGACGTCATACAGCGTTACATGTTACACAAAGTTTCAAACGACGCAGTACAGACAAAAGAGCATGTAAAACCAAATTTATTCTCACTAAAACGTTTGCTTAAATTCAATGTCAGCAGCGATCATTTCTGTCTTGATGCGTTTACATATCAAATTTCTAGACTGTGGGGAATCGAAAGTGTGGAAGCGTCACGCAATGATGACATCATACAGCATTACATGTTACAGTTTCAGCGTTACAGAAATTTTCAAATGATGGCCAGCCAAAAGACATTATCATGTCAAAATACCTCTTATCAAATGAACTGATTGATTTTAATTAAAGTATAAGGAATATAACACGACAATACGACGACTTTAACCTAACCCAAGTGATTGAGCCAACAACCCAAACATAAAGAAGGGAACCACGGAACATACTTATTAAAATGTAAATATTTTAAAGTGATTGAGCCAACAACCCAAACATAAAGAAGGGAACCACGAATAAACAACGAGAATAAGGAAATAATAAACCCAAACCAAAAGGAAACAAGTTTATGGGGTTTAAATGACCCCAAAATGCCCAAAGAAACGGATGAAAAAACCTAATATAATAAACAAACAAGGAAAATGAAGAAGGAGGGAGATGAGCAAAAGTGAAAACCAAGAATGGTTCACCAACACAAGTAAAATAGCACTCAACAAGAGCATTGAAACCAAAACTGTAATAAGCCTAACGTAAACAGACGCTAGGTTAAATGGTTTCTAAATTAATTCGCCGCCCTGAAAATAAGATCTCATGTAATCAAACGATAATTATTTTGTTGTAATTGTAAATGTTTCCAGATATCACCATTAAAAAATATTCATTACAGGGAGTAACCAGCGTTATCATTTCATAGGGAGTGCTATATAATAATTACTTGTATTGAAGAGTAAATCGTAGCAGTAAGCTAGTTGCCAGTTATTCGTTAGAAGCGACGATTGAGACGGCTGTGCGAGCGGGAACGATTTGAATACACCAACCCGCTACGCTGATAACTTGTTCAAACACAGTTTTTAGTTGTTTTGTAAAACGACTTGGCGCCACCCGGGATTATCACACCCCCTAAGAATAACAGGTAAGGTTACTACCGTAATATACAGGTGATCAGAACTACGCTACGAACATCGCTAGCCACCAAAATTACTGTAACGACCCGGTGCGAGGCGAACGCACTAATCATCCAAAACTCATTATTTTTTATGTACACATTTTGCAGGTACGCTCCAATCTACTCGTTACAAATTGGCGACCAACCGGTGAGGCCATAAAAGAAGGTCAACGGCGGCTATGAAGAGACACTCAATGTTTACCAGGAAGGACAAACAGAAAGCAATTGAAGAAGAAAATCAGCCAGAAGAGATGGACGAAATTGAAGAAATGATCAGGGAGCTAGTCGAAGAGGACGTTCAGGACAACCAACCGGGAAACCCAACTCAACCAGAACCGGAAGTGGAAATAATGGTAGGGGACCAACCTAGCAAACCCACTCAGAAAGAAGACCTGAGCACGCAGGAGATGTTCAGGATGATGATGGAACAAATGAACAAAAACCAAGAGAAGACTGATGAAAATTTTAAAAAACAAAAAGAAGAATTGAATAAAAAATTAGAGTCAAACAATACAAAATTAGAGTCACTGCAAGAGGGAAGGAAACAAGATAGAGAATTCTTGAATAAAAAATTGGAGTCAGATAAAGAAGAATTGAATAAAAAATTAGAGCTTTTAAAAAACAAAATAGAAAGCAACCAGGAAACCCTGAAGAGGAGCCAGGAAATATTAGAAGAGAAGAGTGAGGAGTTGAAGAAACAAATAAAAAAGGATCTTGAAGTGTTAAATGACAAGATTGAAAACAACTGTGAAACACTCCAAAAACAATTGAAGGAAGAAGGTGAGAAATCAAAGGATGAATGGAGGCAACAGTTGGCGGAGTGCAAAAATGAAATCAAACAGACTATCACTGAGACGAACGAAACAATAATACACGTCCAGGAAGAGTTGACAGAAAAAATAAATCACGTCCAAGACGAAGGAACTCTCAGGATCCAAGAAATACAGAAGACCACCACTGATGAGTGTAACAAAAATAAACAGGAGGTGCTTCAAGAGCTGAAGGAGAGGCACAAGGAAATCCAGACTGATGTCAGCGAACGCGTTGAAAGGGTATACACCACCATCAACAAGATTGACGAGAAAACGCAAGAAAATAAAGAAAAAATTAGAGAAATCAGTCAGAAAGAGAAGCAGATGCAATAGGAACTGGACGCTTTGAGGGAGAAGCCTTGCAGTAGCACTCATATATTTACGAATGAAAATAGGGAAGTGATCAACTTCAAGAGTTACTGAAGAAACCCCATAGAATTTCTGAAAAGGGTGGAGGAGCTCATCGAGAGGAACAGAGATACCAGATGGACAACGGTGAGAAGTCTCATCGACGAGATGTTTCGAGACACAAATGACAATTGGTGGACAGCCACAAGACCAGAAATCAGCAGTACGCAAGAATTTAAAACGTTGTTTCGTGAAAAGTACTGGTCGGAGTCGACCCAAAATGTAGTGAGGAACGATATAAGCAACGGGAGATATGAGCCACAGGCTGGGCATACATTAACGTCTTACTTCTTGGGCAAGGTCTGCCTAGCCCGAAATCTCGAACCAAGGATACCCGAAGAATCCCTAGTTATCCAACTGGGATATCACTACGAAGACGCCATACAGAGGGCCAGGAGACAGGGACAAATAAAGACCATACAGGGAATGGCCAACTTGCTGGAAGACCATGAAAACGATAGCCAGTACAAGAAGAATTGTGTGATCAACCAAAGGTACAACCGGGGGAATGAAAGTTACAACGTGCCAAGCCACAACTTACCCTATAGTAATACCCAGAACAACTACCGGAACATAATGAATCGTAACCCAAATAATTACCCAGGGGACCAACCATTCCATCGGAATCAACCCAACTACAATCAAGGTAACCAACCAACCAACAGAGATCATCCGAGTTACAACCAGGGGAACCAACCAATTAACAGAATTACACAAAACCCTAGTGCACCGAATAATCACAACAGGGGGATAGAACAAGGTAGGAATACAAATGGCCACCCAAATAATCACAATTACTATGGCAACCGGTACGACCCGAATTACCCATATAACAGAGGAAACGGGAGTAACCAAAATAGGGGTGACATGAGGCGTCAAGTCAATTTTATCAGCGGGAGGAGACAAAACAACCATCGGCGATATTGTCCCATTAGAACCAGCACAGTGTACAACAATTCCCAATACGACAACCAGCAAGCTACAGGAACGAGGACAATAGAAGCGCCAAGGAATCACATAAGTGATCAATCAACCTCAACCAATGAAATGGCAGACCAAGTAAATAGTCTGGCCAGTGGTTCCCAGCCACCTTTAAACTAAAAAGGTCAGTGAGAAACCACCAGGACCCTTCACATGACCAATCACTTGGGTTAAATCAACAAAATATGACGGAAAGTGAAATAAAAAAGATAACCATAATATCAAACAATTATTTAAAGGACATCAGGGAAGAACTTCTGGAGGAGGAGGATAACCCCTTGTCAACAACAAATAGTGAAATAGTGCATATAAAAGCCATTATTAATGGAATCAACACTGTCATAATGATCGATACTGGGTCAAATGTATCTCTCGTAAACCAACCTGAATTGGAGCGGATCCAGGCCAACTCCAATATACCTATCCCGACTTTACCCATAAATAATATCGTCATAATTGGTGCCACAGGCAGACAAAATAAGACCATCAGAAAACAGGTCTCTTTAGAGCTGAACAGTCAAAACACAATCATACCCATTATTTTTCTTGTCGCAAATGGATTACCGTTTAACATGCTGATTGGATGCGACGCATTGAGACAACACTCAGCAATTATTGACATGCAGAAGGGAATAGTAGTGCTTACTTCTGAGAAGGGAGTGTGGTCAGCCAATATAATCAACAATAACCCAAAACAACTAACCCTAAATCATCATAAGGGGTTAAAGAGCTATTATTGCCAGACATATCAACCATCAATTACCATAGAAGAGGAAGAAGGAGAGGGAGAACTGTGGAAAAGAAAAATCGAAGACATTAGAAAGTTCCAAAGAGAGAGACCTCAGCAAGAGATAACGGGTGAACAGGCTGAAAAACTAATCGCCATATACCAAGAATACCATCACGTTTTCTCAAATACACCAGGGAAGGTCAAAGGTTTCCAATGTAAAATCGACTTTCGAGAGCCCATTGACTTCCACAGAAAATCTTACCCAATCGCCTACTCCCTAAAAAACGAGGTGAGAAAGGAAATAAATAGAATGATGGAGGAGGACATCATTGAATACAATCAGTCTCCTTACACGAGTCCTATAGTCGCAATACCAAAAAAGAACGGTAAAGTCAGAATATGTTTAGACGCCCGGGAGATCAATAAGATGATCATTAATGATCGAACGTCACTGGGAGAGATCGAAGAGATACTCAAGAAATTCCATGGTACCAGATATATAAGCACCTGGGATACGGTATGTGGGTACTGGCAGGTGGAGCTGCACCCACACAGTAGGAAGTACATGGCATTCATCTTCGACGGAAGGAATTACCAGTTTAAGAGGTTACCTTTCGGCCTCGTTAATTCCGTCGCAGTGTTCGTCAAGTGTATGGACCAGGTCATAGGTCAAGAAGCATTGCAGTTCACAACAGTGTATGTGGACGACCTTTTAATAACATCATCTGACTGGGATGAGCACTGCGATCGGGTCAAACAGGTATTACAAAAATTATCTGTAAATAATATCACATTGAAATTAGACAAGTCCAAATTCATAGCAAACCAAGTCAAATTCTTGGGTTTCAACTTAGCAGAACAGGGGATAACACCATCCCAAGAGAAGGTGGAAGCTATTCAGAACTTCCCCACCCCAAAGAATAAGAAGCAGCTACAATCCTTCTTAGGTATTTGTAACTACTATAGAAAGTTCCAGACCAATTACTCTTATTTAACAGCAAAGTTCTCTAAACAACTATCAGCTAAAGAAAAGTGGACTTGGGGGAAGGAACAAGATGAAGTGCTAAAATTAATCAAAACAAAATTCCTTGAAACTATAATGCTAAACCACCCTAATTTTGAACAGCCGTTCTATTTAAATTGTGATGCCAGCGATGTGAGCCTGGGCGCCGAGTTATATCAAGAGGATAAGGACGGACACCACCTGGTTATCAGCTTTGCCAGCAGGGTACTGAACCGATGCGAACGTAACTACAATGTTACTGAAAAGGAACTACTCAGTATTGTGTTCGCATGCGGAAAATTTAGGACGTATATCCTTGGATATCCCGTCACCGTCTGAAGTGACCATAAGTCCATTTCCTTTTTGAAACAGTGTAAGTTAAGTCATGGGAGGCTTACACGATGGATACTCGCATTACAAGAGTACCACATAACGTGGGAGTACATTCCAGGGCGTAAAAATGATGTATTATCCAGAATAAATGTCACCGATCAGACATTTGAAGGAGAAAAGGAGAAGATCGTCAAAGTGTTTTGTATAATAAAGAATAGAAAGAACCTGGAAGATATTCTAAACGAGGTAGTGGTACAGCAGAAACAAGATTCTAAATTACTAAACATAAGAAACAGACTGTTAGAAGATGAAGAAGTTGTGAATAAATATTATTGTATCCAGCAAGATATACTCTTTGTTAAAACAAGAAAACATGATAGCACATGGAAACTTGTAGTTCCAAAAACATTAGAAAATAAGATAATTAAGGATTATCATGTTCGATACGGACATATGGGAACTGTAAAAATTGTAAAAGCATTGGAGGAGGAAGTCTTTATAAAAAATATAGTAAGGAAGGTAAACCAAAATATTAAAACATGTGTAATATGTCAAATGGTAAAGACCAATAACGAGAAAAAAGAGGGAACCATGATACCCATCACCTCAACAACAAAGTTAGAAAAAATATTCCTCGATATATGTGGTCCATTCCCACGTAGTGGAGGGAGACATAAATACAAGTTTATTGTGATCATGTTAGACCACTATACAAAATATACAAAATTATATGCAATAAACAGAGCTACTACTAAGAAAATACTGGAAATAATAAAAACTAAATATATAACTGAAGTAGGAAGACCATGCATGATAATAACTGACCATGGAACGCAGTTCAAAGGAAAGAAATGGCGGAACGAGTTACTAAAAGAGAATATAAAAACCTATAAAACTTCCAAATACCACCCTAGTAGCAACCCTGCAGAAAGAGTGCTAAGGGAAGTTGGACGAATACTAAGAACTTATTGTCACAACAACCAAAAAGAATGGCAAAAGTATTTGGCTTCTACCGAAGTATTTCTGAACATTAGTTACCATCAATTCACAGAAAACACCCCATACCTGATGATGTTTGGAAGAAAGCCCCACAGAGAGATACAAGACTTAATAAACTTCCCAGTCAACCCAGAAGACCCCTATGATGAAAACCACTGTTATAACCGTATTATGGAGAAAATAGAAAAACAAAGAGCAAGGTATTCACAGAAACAAATTAAAATAATAAAGTACCACAAGGGAGAGAAAGTGCTAATCAAAAACAGGGAACTACCCAGTACACTTGAAGGAATAGCCAAAAAATTGCTATTGTTATACGTTGGACCATATGTCATCACAAAGGACAATGGAAACAACACTTACGAGATAAGTAATATAACCACCAAAAAAGTAAAAGGAGTGTACAACCAAGCTTCCATAAAGAAGTTCTATGAAGAGAACTAAATAACTGGAATACGTTCATCCAGAATAAGTGTGACTATCATACACTTGAAGGAGAAGAGGTGCATAATAACGAAGTGTCGAACAAAAAGGAGAAGGCTATAATATGGAATGGAAATGATAATATAATAAATCCACAACCGTGAGAATTGAATTGATACCAAAATAAAATTATATATATAATAAAATGTACGGCCATATGTCATCACGAAGGACAAGTAACTGCAAATAAAATACAGATACCAAAATTCAAAAATTATATGTACACAACTTGCAACAACAGATCGATGACTTATGAGGTCTAAAATAAAAAATATCAAAACAAAGGAATGAGATACATAAATTCCTACTAAGTGAAATCAACTTACAATATATTAAAAAGTTGATGGGTGAAGTATATGAAATAATTAAACAAAATGTACCAAAATAGGAATACGCTACACAAATTCCTATGGTGTAAGAAAATTAACTTACAAAGAATTAACTTACAAACTGAAATATACAAAAATAAAATCAGACCAAACCTGATAAGATAAGTACATGAAATTATAATAATGAATCAAAGATATTTATCTGTAAAAAAAAAAAATCAAAACTGGTACAAAGAAAGAGGGAGATTATGTATGAATCAAATATACAAACTATGGCTAAAGCAAAATCTTGCTAATTAACTGAGAGAAGTATACCAATGTCTAAGATAATTAAAATGATCACAATGAGAATTGAAAACCGAAAAATGAAAAGTTAATGATGAGATTAACATATAAATAAATAAAAAACAATCAATGTATGAGCAAATGATAGTATATAGTCAAGGTATAGCGGAAGGAAGAATGAGTAAAAGGCCAAAGTGATATAAAAACAAACCACAAGGTGGACAATCCCAAAATATATTATTATTATTAAGTCACAAGTTGACAAAAAAGGTATTTATGATTGACTGTTGAAAAGTCCAGCAATCAAATAAACTGAGCAGAGATGACGTGCCTCTGGTCTCAGAAAAATGAGTAGTAATGGGAGAAACCAGCTACTAAAGTTAGGGAAAAAATTGTGTAGAAGGGAGAACACACCAATGGAAATAAAAAGAAAAACAGATCCACATAAAATGGAATGAATTCAGTAAGAAGAGAAATAAAGAATGGAGAAACGACCAAGAAAGAAAAGGAAAAAGATTATGTATAACTGATAATTTCATAAAAAACTATACTAGTGTTTTATCAAAATGATCAATTTTAAAGGAGAGGCATTATGTCACGACACAAATAGCCAACCCCGTACCAGAGATAAAAAATATATTTATAATTGTAAAAAAATACCTCTTATCAAATGAACTGATTGATTTTAATTAAAGTATAAGGAATATAACACGACAATACGACGACTTTAACCTAACCCAAGTGATTGAGCCAACAACCCAAACATAAAGAAGGGAACCACGGAACATACTTATTAAAATGTAAATATTTTAAAGTGATTGAGCCAACAACCCAAACATAAAGAAGGGAACCACGAATAAACAACGAGAATAAGGAAATAATAAACCCAAACCAAAAGGAAACAAGTTTATGGGGTTTAAATGACCCCAAAATGCCCAAAGAAACGGATGAAAAAACCTAATATAATAAACAAACAAGGAAAATGAAGAAGGAGGGAGATGAGCAAAAGTGAAAACCAAGAATGGTTCACCAACACAAGTAAAATAGCACTCAACAAGAGCATTGAAACCAAAACTGTAATAAGCCTAACGTAAACAGACGCTAGGTTAAATGGTTTCTAAATTAATTCGCCGCCCTAAAAATAAGATCTCATGTAATCAAACGATAATTATTTTGTTGTAATTGTAAATGTTTCCAGATATCACCATTAAAAAATATTCATTACAGGGAGTAACCAGCGTTATCATTTCATAGGGAGTGCTATATAATAATTACTTGTATTGAAGAGTAAATCGTAGCAGTAAGCTAGTTGCCAGTTATTCGTCAGAAGCGATGATTGAGACGGCTGTGCGAGCGGGAACGATTTGAATACACCAACCCGCTACGCTGATAACTTGTTCAAACACAGTTTTTAGTTGTTTTGTAAAACGACTTGGCGCCACCCGGGATTATCACACCCCCTAAGAATAACAGGTAAGGTTACTACCGTAATATACAGGTGATCAGAACTACGCTACGAACATCGCTAGCCACCAAAATTACTGTAACGACCCGGTGCGAGGCAAACGCACTAATCATCCAAAACTCATTATTTTTTATGTACACAATTTGCAGGTACGCTCCAATCTACTCGTTACAAATTGGCGACCAACCGGTGAGGCCGTAAAAGAAGGTCAACGGCGGCTATGAAGAGACACTCAATGTTTACCAGGAAGGACAAACAGAAAGCAATTGAAGAAGAAAATCAGCCAGAAGAGATGGACGAAATTGAAGAAATGATCAGGGAGCTAGTCGAAGAGGACGTTCAGGACAACCAACCGGGAAACCCAACTCAACCAGAACCGGAAGTGGAAATAATGGTAGGGGACCAACCTAGCAAACCCACTCAGAAAGAAGACCTGAGCACGCAGGAGATGTTCAGGATGATGATGGAACAAATGAACAAAAACCAAGAGAAGACTGATGAAAATTTTAAAAAACAAAAAGAAGAATTGAATAAAAAATTAGAGTCAAACAATACAAAATTAGAGTCACTGCAAGAGGGAAGGAAACAAGATAGAGAATTCTTGAATAAAAAATTGGAGTCAGATAAAGAAGAATTGAATAAAAAATTAGAGCTTTTAAATAACAAAATAGAAAGCAACCAGGAAACCCTGAAGAGGAGCCAGGAAATATTAGAAGAGAAGAGTGAGGAGTTGAAGAAACAAATAAAAAAGGATCTTGAAGTGTTAAATGACAAGATTGAAAACAACTGTGAAACACTCCAAAAACAATTGAAGGAAGAAGGTGAGAAATCAAAGGATGAATGGAGGCAACAGTTGGCGGAGTGCAAAAATGAAATCAAACAGACTATCACTGAGACGAACGAAACAATAACACGTTTAGCTGGCGACTGCTATAAGTTCCAAGAAATAATAAAGATGCGTAAGAGGGCTACATCGTTGAAACGGACGAAGGAGGCAGAGAAGGAAGTCAGGATGGAAGAGAAAGAAGTAACATCGGTGGAGGATGTGGAGACGTTAGCAAGAAAGGAAGATAGGGGAGACCCGAATCTTATAAAATTAATGGAATTAATGAATAGTATGAGTGAAAAAATGGACAGAAATAAGGAAGAAACGAATGACAATTTTAAGAAGCAGAAGGAAGAATTCACTGAAAACTCAAGGAAACAAAATGAAATTTTGAGTCAAAACTTATTAAAACAAATGGAGGAACAAAACAAGCAAACGAAGGAAGATTTGAAGAAGCAGAAGGAAGAATTCACTGAAAACTCAAGGAAACAAAATGAAATTTTGAGTCAAAACTTATTAAAACAAATGGAGGAAAATTCGATAACATCAAGGAAGATAACAGACAAACGAATGAAAAAATTGATAGCATCAAGGAAGATCACAGACAAACGAATGAGAAAATTGATAGCATCAAGGAAGATAACAGACAAACAAATGAGAAAATGAGTGAAAATTTAATAAAACAGATGGAGGAGAGATTTGACCAAAACAAAGAAGAAACTAACGAAAATTTTAGGAAACAAAACGAAACCACTAATGAGAGTTTAAAACGGATAAATGAGAAAATTGATAGTATTAAGGAAAGTACTAATGAAACTTTAAAGCAAACTATAAGTGAAAATAATAACCAAATGAAGGAAGAGTTCAGACAAATCAATGAAGAGAATTTAAGAAGAATTAATGGTAGAATTGAACAGGTCAATGATACAATTAACCAGAAGATGGACAAAATCGATGAGGAAAGGAAGCAAGAAATAGCTGACACTAATGAGAGATTGAGAAAAGCTAACGAAACCATCATACAAAATAAAGCAGTGATAAATACCAGAATAGACCAGGTCCAAGAAAATAGTCGTATTCAAATAGAAGGAATACAAAAGGAACAAGAAAATTTAGTTAATTTACAGAAACAGACCGGAGAAAGGTGTGACAATATTAACACTACGGTGAATAATTTAACTGGTCAGGTACGCCAAAATCAAGAAGAAATTGAGTTAATTAGAACCAGACCAAATAATATTACTCATGTTTCCACAAATGAAACCAGAGAAGGAATTAATTTCAAAAATTATCGCAGAAACCCCATGGAATTCCTGGCCAGAATTGAGGAACATTTTAATAAACATCGAATAACTATCTGGAGCTTGATTAGAGAGATGTTGGATGAGCATTTTAGGGAGATTACGGACAACTGGTGGACAGCAACCAGGAATGCGATAGTGGACTATGCTCAATTTAAAAAACTGTTTAAAGAAAAATACTGGTCCGAAGCTATACAAAATATTATAAGGGACAACATTTGTCAGGGAAGATATGATGGAAATAGAGGTACATCTCCAACTACTTACTTCTGGGGAAAGGTGTGTTTGGCGAGACACCTAGAGCCAAGAATACCAGAAGAATCCCTAGTAACTAAAATGGCATACCATTATGACACAGGAATTGCCAGAGCACGCTTGGGAAGCCAGATTAAAACGGTCCACGCAATGGCTGACTTATTAAAAAATTATGAACACGAGGGTTACTACAAAAGAAGCAGACAACGAACTGATCAGTGCGGTTCAAAAAATAATAACCATGGTATGAATCATAATCAATATAATAACATGAATAACCGGAATAGTTATGTCAACGATCGTAATTACAACCAAAATTTTACCCCAAATAATAACCAACCAGCAAACTTCAATCGAAACCCAATTAACAATAATGATAACAACAGGCCCAATCAAAATTACCATCCGGGTAATAGAAACAATAATAATTATAATAACTACCGAACAAACCAAAATTATAATAATTTTAGGAGTAACTCAGGAGTTAATAACAATAATAATCAGGGTAATTATAATAATAATCGTTCGTACCGACCCCGAATAAATTACATCAGTGCCGAAGAAGGGGATTACTGGAGATACCATCAACCTCGGAGGAACAGTTTTAATAACAGTTATGATCAAAGAGGAAATCCCAGAGGGATGAGTCACCATTATAACCGAGTCAGAAGTAGAAGCCAGGAGGACTTCCGAGAATCAAGGGGAAGTGAACAATTAGACAACCGAGAGGTTGAACAACCAGGAACCAGCACACCAGTCCAGGCAAATCAACAGTCATGCCCGGAAAATAATCATGATAGCCTTAATTTAAACGGAGTGAGGCAGTAATAAACCCTCGCGACCCCTTACTGCTACTAACTACTGGGTACAATAACCACCAAATTCAAAAACATAGTAATAACAAATTACTACCAACTAATTATGAAAAGCTAATTATGGAAAATAAAAGAATTTTGAAGTATAACAATAACCAAAGTTTAAGGACGGACAGTCAAAATCTTACTATTATTTACAATTATTATTTGAAAAATCTTCGAGAAGAACTGTTGGAGGAAACGGTGACAAGTAGAATCAACCAGCATAATGAAATTTTATACATAACCGCTCAAATTGAAGGAATTCCTACACGAATAATGATAGATACTGGTGCAAATGTATCACTTATTAATGACGCTGAACTGGAGAGAATACAGAAACAAAGTAAAAATATAATACCTACCTTACCTGTCAATAATGTTATTTTAATAGGTGCCACTGGGCGTCAAAATAAAACAGTGAGAAAACAAGTGTCATTGGAAATAGAAAGCAAAGGTGTTACAATTAATATTATATGTTTGGTCGCAATCGGCCTACCATTCGAATTATTAATCGGATGCGATATGCTGAGGAAATATTCAGCCATTATTGATTTGAGCAAGGAGAAGGTGTCCTTGAACTCAGAAGGTGTTATGTGGACGGCAGAGTTAATAGGAAGCGATGGTGCCCCTCTAAACCGTACCCATCACCAAGTTAGGGAATTAAATTTTTTAAATAATGACACCCAATGCAGAAAAATAATCTATAATATGACAAATGAAGACCTGTGGAACAGTAAATTACAGGAGATAAGAGAGTTTAGACACCAAGGCACAAATAATTTGACAGCAAAACAAATAGAAGATCTCATCATGACATATAAGAAGTATAAACATGTATTTTCAGAAAACCCAGGAAAAGTAAAAAACTATCAGTGTAGAATACAATTTAAAGAACCAGCAGAATTCCACAGAAAATCCTATCCTATACCATATTCATTGAAGGAGGCGGTTAGAGATGAAATTAATAAAATGTTGTTAAATGATATAATTGAGCATAGCCAATCACCATATACTAGCCCAATAGTAGCAATTCAGAAGAAGAACGGGCAGGTTCGACTTTTCTTGGATGCCCGAGAAATAAATAAACACATAGTAAATGATCGTACGTCACCTGGAGAAATAGAAGAAATTCTAAAGAAATTTCATGGTACAAAATTTATCAGTACCTGGGACACAGTTTGTGGTTACTGGCAGGTGGAGTTGCACCCGATGAGTCGAAAATATATGGCTTTTATTTTCGAGGGTAGAAACTACCAGTTTAAAAGATTGCCATTTGGATTAGTCAATTCGGTAGCAATTTTTGTACGATGTATGGACCAGGTATTGGGTCAGGAAGCGCTACAATTCACCACAGTTTATGTAGACGACCTGTTGATTACCTCATCCAACTGGGAGGAACATTGTCACAGGGTGGAATATGTATTGAGTAAGTTAGCAGAGAACGACATAACACTAAAACTCGAAAAATCTCAATTAATAGCGAAGGAGGTTCAATTTTTAGGTTTCAATTTGACTGAACAAGGTATTTCTCCATCACAAGAAAAGGTTACTGCAATCCAGAAGTTCCCACAACCAAAGAATAAGAGGCAACTCCACTCCTTCTTAGGACTGTGTAATTACTACCGGAAGTTCCAACGCAATTATTCCGCATTGACATATAAATTTCAGGAACAGCTGTCTTCCAAAAACAAATGGACATGGGGACATGAATAGGATGCGATACTACAACAGATAAAGGATAAATTCTTAGAGACAGTAATCCTTCATCATCCAAATTTTGATCACCCATTCTTTTTGAACTGTGACGCAAGTGATGTCAGTCTTGGGACGGTATTGTACCAAGAAGACACAGAAGGAAACCATTTAGTCATCAGTTTTGCCAGTCGTGTGTTAAACCACTGTGAGAGAAGGTATAATGTTACGGAAAAGGAACTATTAAGCATAGTCTTTGCTTGTAGTAAATTCCGAACGTACATTTTGGGATATCCTGTAACTGTCAGAACAGATCATAAGTCCATCTCATTTTTAAGAAGTTGTAAGCTGAGTCATGGAAGGCTTACAAGGTGGATACTCGCCTTGCAGGAGTATAATATCAAATGGGAATATATTCCAGGGAGTCAAAACGTGATAGCAGACGTGTTATCTCGAATAAACCTGGACACCCAGACATTTGAGGGTGAGAAGGAAAGGATTATCAAGGTGTACAACATTCTCAAAAGCAGAGCTGATTTGGAAGCATTATTACAAAATATCAAAGCTAATCAGTTATTAGACCCAAAATTAATAAAAATCAAGGAACGTATGGCGAACCAAAACTCTTCAATAAACCAATTCTATTGTGAACAAGAAGGAATTTTATTCATAAAAAATACATTGAAACAAGAAGACTGGAAGGCGATCATTCCCAAAATCATGGAAAAAGAACTAGTGTTGGAATATCACATAAGATACGGACATATGGGTGCTGTAAAGGTAGTGAAAGCATTGGAGGAGAATTGTTACATTAAGAACATACACAGGAAGGTACAAAATTATATAAAACCCTGTCATATCTATCAATTGGTCAAAATTAATAATGAACGAAGGGAAGGTGTAATGATACCTATATCGTCAGAACAAAAATTGGAAAAATTATTCATTGACATATGTGGACCATTTCCTAGGAGTGAAGGTAGAAGCCGGTATAAATACCTTATAATCATTATGGACCACTTCACCAAATTCATCAAATTGTATCCAATCAGTCGAGCAACTACGCAGAAAATTCTTGAAGTAATAACTACTCAATACATTCCAAAAATAGGAATACCTGTTTCAATAGTTACCGACCATGGTACACAGTTTCGAGGCAGAAAATGGAAGAACACATTGTTAGAACTGAACATCAAAAGCTATAAGACCTCCGTATACCACCCCAGTAGCAATCCATCAGAAAGAATCCTGAGAGAGGTTGGTAGAATTTTAAGGACCTATTGTCATCAACAACAAAGGAAGTGGCCTGATTACTTATCAGCCACAGAAGATTTTTTAAACTTGGCTTACCATCCATCTATAAATTGCACTCCATACACTGCCATGTATGAAAAACAACCACCCAGAGAGATCCAAGAATTGATTAAATTTCCTAAGTCTCCACCGTACCAATTTAATAAATTAAAATTCTATAATCAGGTGATGGAAAATCTGGAAAAACGCAGAAATAAATACCAGAAAATAAAGGGTAAAATAATTAAATATGAAGTAGGAGAGAAAGTTTTGTTAAAGAACAGGGAATTGCCTAGCACTCTAGAAGGGATATCAAAGAAATTATTATTACTATACGTTGGACCCTACAACATAACAAAAAACAACAACAACAACAACACGTATGAATTAACCGACCCCATTTCAAAGAAGATCAAGGGCAATTATAATCAACAATCCATGAAAAAATATCATGAGGAAGAAAAGGAAAAATAACATAAGTAATTATGTCCTCACACCTAATGAAGTGTTCAGAAATAATTACTTCTGAAGGGAGGCAATTTGTAATGAAACAAATGTTACAAAAGAATAGTAAATAATAGTGAAATCCGATCCAGAGAAGAACCAAGAAATAATAATTGAAAGCAAATTAAAGGAAAACTATTTGGTTTGACTTATATAATATTATCCAGAAACCCAGAAATAACCCAGTAGAATAGGGCAGTAAACAGAAAAAAGTGAAATAAATAAACCTAGTAGGCCTAATCAACTTACCCTGAATAATAATCCAAACCCAATAAAGAGTACCTAATCCATATAATAAAATTGTATTAATTATAATCATATAGGCCTATAATCAAGGAAAGGAAAAGGGACACAAACCTTTAAAGTAATGAGTGTGATCATAAGAAATAGCGACACAGACTACCGTTAAACAGTGTAATTATTTTTGATGGAAGTGTTTTGTTATTATTAGATAGAATTTTAGTTTATCATACAGACAATAGTTTAGCAGTATAAATAAACTAAAACTGTCAAAAACAATTATTATTATTAAAAGTTTTGTTATATGTTATAAGATTTTATGTCACCAGTTAATTTATGTAAATATATTTATCTCAGGTAGTCAAAGTAGAAATTACAATAAATCATAACAAATTGTTCCACCACATATCATAGAAATTCAAATTAATAAGGTTTTACAGTTATAAACTGAGGCATGTTTAGTATCAAATTGTTTATAATTATCTAATTAATAATTGTATAAACATTGCATATATAATTAGAGTATAATAATAATATTATCTATTAAAGGTAATTTATAAAATATAATGTAGGTAATGGGTGTTGATCCTATAACATTTAAACTGTACATAAATGACCAATCAAAATTTAAGAAATTTGTATGAGTTAGGTAACTAAAAGAAAGAAGAAATAACACTTAATTGTTAATTGTGATGGAAAGCAGTTGAATAGTGCGTGTCTAGAGGTAATTAAAAGTATATAAAAATAGATGACCCGTGTGTGAAAGAAGATCTGAAGGACCATCATCGAAGATAATAATCCTTCCACTACCATTTTCATGAACAAATAATACACACAATCAAGAAAAATATTCAGAAACAACCAGGAACCCTTCAGCAATATCGTCTAGATGTGTAAAGTATAATTTGACAATATTTTTTTAACAAGGAACAACCACTAGACAATATAACAATTTACACTAACACTAATCACTAGTAAACATTTTAAAGTGCAACCAAATTCAATCTCTAAGCGAACAGTGATTACAAGGAAACATTTATTGTACACATTAATAAACTACATTATTTTCTGAAACAGACAAATTGAATATCGTCAAACTTGTATGTAACTTAATATATAATTTGTGTAAATTTTTAGATTATAAGTAATATATTGTTTGTAAAGGTACTCTCTATTATTAATCCACATGCAAGGGAACTTTTCGTAGCAGCCACAAGAATTCCCACGAAATATATTAAAATTATTTAATTATAAATCCTGAGATAAATATCGACCCTGTGACAACTGTATGTATCGAATGGAATTTTCCAATAATTGGAATTTATGTTACAAAGATTAAATCAATATGTTATTAAATCATATCCATGAGTTATTATTCCATTATTAAATAGATAGTGTTATAAATTGGCGCACCAACTAGTGAGGCTGAAATTAGGGAATATTAAGTGAAGAAATTGAACCAAGCAAATTAATTTCCTAATTTTTAGCTGGCGACTGCTATAAGTTCCAAGAAATAATAAAGATGCGTAAGAGGGCTACATCGTTGAAACGGATGAAGGAGGCAGAGAAGGAAGTCAGGATGGAAGAGAAAGAAGTAACATCGGTGGAGGATGTGGAGACGTTAGCAAGAAAGGAAGATAGGGGAGACCCGAATCTTATAAAATTAATGGAATTAATGAATAGTATGAGTGAAAAAATGGACAGAAATAAGGAAGAAACGAATGACAATTTTAAGAAGCAGAAGGAAGAATTCACTGAAAACTCAAGGAAACAAAATGAAATTTTGAGTCAAAACTTATTAAAACAAATGGAGGAACAAAACAAGCAAACGAAGGAAGATTTGAAGAAGCAGAAGGAAGAATTCACTGAAAACTCAAGGAAACAAAATGAAATTTTGAGTCAAAACTTATTAAAACAAATGGAGGAAAAATTCGATAACATCAAGGAAGATAACAGACAAACGAATGAAAAAATTGATAGCATCAAGGAAGATCACAGACAAACGAATGAGAAAATTGATAGCATCAAGGAAGATAACAGACAAACAAATGAGAAAATGAGTGAAAATTTAATAAAACAGATGGAGGAGAGATTTGACCAAAACAAAGAAGAAACTAACGAAAATTTTAGGAAACAAAACGAAACCACTAATGAGAGTTTAAAACGGATAAATGAGAAAATTGATAGTATTAAGGAAAGTACTAATGAAACTTTAAAGCAAACTATAAGTGAAAATAATAACCAAATGAAGGAAGAGTTCAGACAAATCAATGAAGAGAATTTAAGAAGAATTAATGGTAGAATTGAACAGGTCAATGATACAATTAACCAGAAGATGGACAAAATCGATGAGGAAAGGAAGCAAGAAATAGCTGACACTAATGAGAGATTGAGAAAAGCTAACGAAACCATCATACAAAATAAAGCAGTGATAAATACCAGAATAGACCAGGTCCAAGAAAATAGTCGTATTCAAATAGAAGGAATACAAAAGGAACAAGAAAATTTAGTTAATTTACAGAAACAGACCGGAGAAAGGTGTGACAATATTAACACTACGGTGAATAATTTAACTGGTCAGGTACGCCAAAATCAAGAAGAAATTGAGTTAATTAGAACCAGACCAAATAATATTACTCATGTTTCCACAAATGAAACCAGAGAAGGAATTAATTTCAAAAATTATCGCAGAAACCCCATGGAATTCCTGGCCAGAATTGAGGAACATTTTAATAAACATCGAATAACTATCTGGAGCTTGATTAGAGAGATGTTGGATGAGCATTTTAGGGAGATTACGGACAACTGGTGGACAGCAACCAGGAATGCGATAGTGGACTACGCTCAATTTAAAAAACTGTTTAAAGAAAAATACTGGTCCGAAGCTATACAAAATATTATAAGGGACAACATTTGTCAGGGAAGATATGATGGAAATAGAGGTACATCTCCAACTACTTACTTCTGGGGAAAGGTGTGTTTGGCGAGACACCTAGAGCCAAGAATACCAGAAGAATCCCTAGTAACTAAAATGGCATACCATTATGACACAGGAATTGCCAGAGCACGCCTGGGAAGCCAGATTAAAACGGTCCACGCAATGGCTGACTTATTAAAAAATTATGAACACGAGGGTTACTACAAAAGAAGCAGACAACGAACTGATCAGTGCGGTTCAAAAAATAATAACCATGGTATGAATCATAATCAATATAATAACATGAATAACCGGAATAGTTATGTCAACGATCGTAATTACAACCAAAATTTTACCCCAAATAATAACCAACCAGCAAACTTCAATCGAAACCCAATTAACAATAATGATAACAACAGGCCCAATCAAAATTACCATCCGGGTAATAGAAACAATAATAATTATAATAACTACCGAACAAACCAAAATTATAATAATTTTAGGAGTAACTCAGGAGTTAATAACAATAATAATCAGGGTAATTATAATAATAATCGTTCGTACCGACCCCGAATAAATTACATCAGTGCCGAAGAAGGGGATTACTGGAGATACCATCAACCTCGGAGGAACAGTTTTAATAACAGTTATGATCAAAGAGGAAATCCCAGAGGGATGAGTCACCATTATAACCGAGTCAGAAGTAGAAGCCAGGAGGACTTCCGAGAATCAAGGGGAAGTGAACAATTAGACAACCGAGAGGTTGAACAACCAGGAACCAGCACACCAGTCCAGGCAAATCAACAGTCATGCCCGGAAAATAATCATGATAGCCTTAATTTAAACGGAGTGAGGCAGTAATAAACCCTCGCGACCCCTTACTGCTACTAACTACTGGGTACAATAACCACCAAATTCAAAAACATAGTAATAACAAATTACTACCAACTAATTATGAAAAGCTAATTATGGAAAATAAAAGAATTTTGAAGTATAACAATAACCAAAGTTTAAGGACGGACAGTCAAAATCTTACTATTATTTACAATTATTATTTGAAAAATCTTCGAGAAGAACTGTTGGAGGAAACGGTGACAAGTAGAATCAACCAGCATAATGAAATTTTATACATAACCGCTCAAATTGAAGGAATTCCTACACGAATAATGATAGATACTGGTGCAAATGTATCACTTATTAATGACGCTGAACTGGAGAGAATACAGAAACAAAGTAAAAATATAATACCTACCTTACCTGTCAATAATGTTATTTTAATAGGTGCCACTGGGCGTCAAAATAAAACAGTGAGAAAACAAGTGTCATTGGAAATAGAAAGCAAAGGTGTTACAATTAATATTATATGTTTGGTCGCAATCGGCCTACCATTCGAATTATTAATCGGATGCGATATGCTGAGGAAATATTCAGCCATTATTGATTTGAGCAAGGAGAAGGTGTCCTTGAACTCAGAAGGTGTTATGTGGACGGCAGAGTTAATAGGAAGCGATGGTGCCCCTCTAAACCGTACCCATCACCAAGTTAGGGAATTAAATTTTTTAAATAATGACACCCAATGCAGAAAAATAATCTATAATATGACAAATGAAGACCTGTGGAACAGTAAATTACAGGAGATAAGAGAGTTTAGACACCAAGGCACAAATAATTTGACAGCAAAACAAATAGAAGATCTCATCATGATATATAAGAAGTATAAACATGTATTTTCAGAAAACCCAGGAAAAGTAAAAAACTATCAGTGTAGAATACAATTTAAAGAACCAGCAGAATTCCACAGAAAATCCTATCCTATACCATATTCATTGAAGGAGGCGGTTAGAGATGAAATTAATAAAATGTTGTTAAATGATATAATTGAGCATAGCCAATCACCATATACTAGCCCAATAGTAGCAATTCAGAAGAAGAACGGGCAGGTTCGACTTTGCTTGGATGCCCGAGAAATAAATAAACACATAGTAAATGATCGTACGTCACCTGGAGAAATAGAAGAAATTCTAAAGAAATTTCATGGTACAAAATTTATCAGTACCTGGGACACAGTTTGTGGTTACTGGCAGGTGGAGTTGCACCCGATGAGTCGAAAATATATGGCTTTTATTTTCGAGGGTAGAAACTACCAGTTTAAAAGATTGCCATTTGGATTAGTCAATTCGGTAGCAATTTTTGTACGATGTATGGACCAGGTATTGGGTCAGGAAGCGCTACAATTCACCACAGTTTATGTAGACGACCTGTTGATTACCTCATCCAACTGGGAGGAACATTGTCACAGGGTGGAATATGTATTGAGTAAGTTAGCAGAGAACGACATAACACTAAAACTCGAAAAATCTCAATTAATAGCGAAGGAGGTTCAATTTTTAGGTTTCAATTTGACTGAACAAGGTATTTCTCCATCACAAGAAAAGGTTACTGCAATCCAGAAGTTCCCACAACCAAAGAATAAGAGGCAACTCCACTCCTTCTTAGGACTGTGTAATTACTACCGGAAGTTCCAACGCAATTATTCCGCATTGACATATAAATTTCAGGAACAGCTGTCTTCCAAAAACAAATGGACATGGGGACATGAATAGGATGCGATACTACAACAGATAAAGGATAAATTCTTAGAGACAGTAATCCTTCATCATCCAAATTTTGATCACCCATTCTTTTTGAACTGTGACGCAAGTGATGTCAGTCTTGGGACGGTATTGTACCAAGAAGACACAGAAGGAAACCATTTAGTCATCAGTTTTGCCAGTCGTGTGTTAAACCACTGTGAGAGAAGGTATAATGTTACGGAAAAGGAACTATTAAGCATAGTCTTTGCTTGTAGTAAATTCCGAACGTACATTTTGGGATATCCTGTAACTGTCAGAACAGATCATAAGTCCATCTCATTTTTAAGAAGTTGTAAGCTGAGTCATGGAAGGCTTACAAGGTGGATACTCGCCTTGCAGGAGTATAATATCAAATGGGAATATATTCCAGGGAGTCAAAACGTGATAGCAGACGTGTTATCTCGAATAAACCTGGACACCCAGACATTTGAGGGTGAGAAGGAAAGGATTATCAAGGTGTACAACATTCTCAAAAGCAGAGCTGATTTGGAAGCATTATTACAAAATATCAAAGCTAATCAGTTATTAGACCCAAAATTAATAAAAATCAAGGAACGTATGGCGAACCAAAACTCTTCAATAAACCAATTCTATTGTGAACAAGAAGGAATTTTATTCATAAAAAATACATTGAAACAAGAAGACTGGAAGGCGATCATTCCCAAAATCATGGAAAAAGAACTAGTGTTGGAATATCACATAAGATACGGACATATGGGTGCTGTAAAGGTAGTGAAAGCATTGGAGGAGAATTGTTACATTAAGAACATACACAGGAAGGTACAAAATTATATAAAACCCTGTCATATCTATCAATTGGTCAAAATTAATAATGAACGAAGGGAAGGTGTAATGATACCTATATCGTCAGAACAAAAATTGGAAAAATTATTCATTGACATATGTGGACCATTTCCTAGGAGTGAAGGTAGAAGCCGGTATAAATACCTTATAATCATTATGGACCACTTCACCAAATTCATCAAATTGTATCCAATCAGTCGAGCAACTACGCAGAAAATTCTTGAAGTAATAACTACTCAATACATTCCAAAAATAGGAATACCTGTTTCAATAGTTACCGACCATGGTACACAGTTTCGAGGCAGAAAATGGAAGAACACATTGTTAGAACTGAACATCAAAAGCTATAAGACCTCCGTATACCACCCCAGTAGCAATCCATCAGAAAGAATCCTGAGAGAGGTTGGTAGAATTTTAAGGACCTATTGTCATCAACAACAAAGGAAGTGGCCTGATTACTTATCAGCCACAGAAGATTTTTTAAACTTGGCTTACCATCCATCTATAAATTGCACTCCATACACTGCCATGTATGAAAAACAACCACCCAGAGAGATCCAAGAATTGATTAAATTTCCTAAGTCTCCACCGTACCAATTTAATAAATTAAAATTCTATAATCAGGTGATGGAAAATCTGGAAAAACGCAGAAATAAATACCAGAAAATAAAGGGTAAAATAATTAAATATGAAGTAGGAGAGAAAGTTTTGTTAAAGAACAGGGAATTGCCTAGCACTCTAGAAGGGATAGCAAAGAAATTATTATTACTATACGTTGGACCCTACAACATAACAAAAAACAACAACAACAACAACACGTATGAATTAACCGACCCCATTTCAAAGAAGATCAAGGGCAATTATAATCAACAATCCATGAAAAAATATCATGAGGAAGAAAAGGAAAAATAACATAAGTAATTATGTCCTCACACCTAATGAAGTGTTCAGAAATAATTACTTCTGAAGGGAGGCAATTTGTAATGAAACAAATGTTACAAAAGAATAGTAAATAATAGTGAAATCCGATCCAGAGAAGAACCAAGAAATAATAATTGAAAGCAAATTAAAGGAAAACTATTTGGTTTGACTTATATAATATTATCCAGAAACCCAGAAATAACCCAGTAGAATAGGGCAGTAAACAGAAAAAAGTGAAATAAATAAACCTAGTAGGCCTAATCAACTTACCCTGAATAATAATCCAAACCCAATAAAGAGTACCTAATCCATATAATAAAATTGTATTAATTATAATCATATAGGCCTATAATCAAGGAAAGGAAAAGGGACACAAACCTTTAAAGTAATGAGTGTGATCATAAGAAATAGCGACACAGACTACCGTTAAACAGTGTAATTATTTTTGATGGAAGTGTTTTGTTATTATTAGATAGAATTTTAGTTTATCATACAGACAATAGTTTAGCAGTATAAATAAACTAAAACTGTCAAAAACAATTATTATTATTAAAAGTTTTGTTATATGTTATAAGATTTTATGTCACCAGTTAATTTATGTAAATATATTTATCTCAGGTAGTCAAAGTAGAAATTACAATAAATCATAACAAATTGTTCCACCACATATCATAGAAATTCAAATTAATAAGGTTTTACAGTTATAAACTGAGGCATGTTTAGTATCAAATTGTTTATAATTATCTAATTAATAATTGTATAAACATTGCATATATAATTAGAGTATAATAATAATATTATCTATTAAAGGTAATTTATAAAATATAATGTAGGTAATGGGTGTTGATCCTATAACATTTAAACTGTACATAAATGACCAATCAAAATTTAAGAAATTTGTATGAGTTAGGTAACTAAAAGAAAGAAGAAATAACACTTAATTGTTAATTGTGATGGAAAGCAGTTGAATAGTGCGTGTCTAGAGGTAATTAAAAGTATATAAAAATAGATGACCCGTGTGTGAAAGAAGATCTGAAGGACCATCATCGAAGATAATAATCCTTCCACTACCATTTTCATGAACAAATAATACACACAATCAAGAAAAATATTCAGAAACAACCAGGAACCCTTCAGCAATATCGTCTAGATGTGTAAAGTATAATTTGACAATATTTTTTTAACAAGGAACAACCACTAGACAATATAACAATTTACACTAACACTAATCACTAGTAAACATTTTAAAGTGCAACCAAATTCAATCTCTAAGCGAACAGTGATTACAAGGAAACATTTATTGTACACATTAATAAACTACATTATTTTCTGAGACGGACAAATTGAATATCGTCAAACTTGTATGTAACTTAATATATAATTTGTGTAAATTTTTAGATTATAAGTAATATATTGTTTGTAAAGGTACTCTCTATTATTAATCCACATGCAAGGGAACTTTTCGTAGCAGCCACAAGAATTCCCACGAAATATATCAAATTATTTAATTATAAATCCTGAGATAAATATCGACCCTGTGACAACTGTATGTATCGAATGGAATTTTCCAATAATTGGAATTTATGTTACAAAGATTAAATCAATATGTTATTAAATCATATCCATGAGTTATTATTCCATTATTAAATAGATAGTGTTATAAATTGGCGCACCAACTAGTGAGGCTGAAATTAGGGAATATTAAGTGAAGAAATTGAACCAAGCAAATTAATTTCCTAATTTTTAGCTGGCGACTGCTATAAGTTCCAAGAAATAATAAAGATGCGTAAGAGGGCTACATCGTTGAAACGGATGAAGGAGGCAGAGAAGGAAGTCAGGATGGAAGAGAAAGAAGTAACATCGGTGGAGGATGTGGAGACGTTAGCAAGAAAGGAAGATAGGGGAGACCCGAATCTTATAAAATTAATGGAATTAATGAATAGTATGAGTGAAAAAATGGACAGAAATAAGGAAGAAACGAATGACAATTTTAAGAAGCAGAAGGAAGAATTCACTGAAAACTCAAGGAAACAAAATGAAATTTTGAGTCAAAACTTATTAAAACAAATGGAGGAACAAAACAAGCAAACGAAGGAAGATTTGAAGAAGCAGAAGGAAGAATTCACTGAAAACTCAAGGAAACAAAATGAAATTTTGAGTCAAAACTTATTAAAACAAATGGAGGAAAAATTCGATAACATCAAGGAAGATAACAGACAAACGAATGAAAAAATTGATAGCATCAAGGAAGATCACAGACAAACGAATGAGAAAATTGATAGCATCAAGGAAGATAACAGACAAACAAATGAGAAAATGAGTGAAAATTTAATAAAACAGATGGAGGAGAGATTTGACCAAAACAAAGAAGAAACTAACGAAAATTTTAGGAAACAAAACGAAACCACTAATGAGAGTTTAAAACGGATAAATGAGAAAATTGATAGTATTAAGGAAAGTACTAATGAAACTTTAAAGCAAACTATAAGTGAAAATAATAACCAAATGAAGGAAGAGTTCAGACAAATCAATGAAGAGAATTTAAGAAGAATTAATGGTAGAATTGAACAGGTCAATGATACAATTAACCAGAAGATGGACAAAATCGATGAGGAAAGGAAGCAAGAAATAGCTGACACTAATGAGAGATTGAGAAAAGCTAACGAAACCATCATACAAAATAAAGCAGTGATAAATACCAGAATAGACCAGGTCCAAGAAAATAGTCGTATTCAAATAGAAGGAATACAAAAGGAACAAGAAAATTTAGTTAATTTACAGAAACAGACCGGAGAAAGGTGTGACAATATTAACACTACGGTGAATAATTTAACTGGTCAGGTACGCCAAAATCAAGAAGAAATTGAGTTAATTAGAACCAGACCAAATAATATTACTCATGTTTCCACAAATGAAACCAGAGAAGGAATTAATTTCAAAAATTATCGCAGAAACCCCATGGAATTCCTGGCCAGAATTGAGGAACATTTTAATAAACATCGAATAACTATCTGGAGCTTGATTAGAGAGATGTTGGATGAGCATTTTAGGGAGATTACGGACAACTGGTGGACAGCAACCAGGAATGCGATAGTGGACTACGCTCAATTTAAAAAACTGTTTAAAGAAAAATACTGGTCCGAAGCTATACAAAATATTATAAGGGACAACATTTGTCAGGGAAGATATGATGGAAATAGAGGTACATCTCCAACTACTTACTTCTGGGGAAAGGTGTGTTTGGCGAGACACCTAGAGCCAAGAATACCAGAAGAATCCCTAGTAACTAAAATGGCATACCATTATGACACAGGAATTGCCAGAGCACGCCTGGGAAGCCAGATTAAAACGGTCCACGCAATGGCTGACTTATTAGAAAATTATGAACACGAGGGTTACTACAAAAGAAGCAGACAACGAACTGATCAGTGCGGTTCAAAAAATAATAACCATGGTATGAATCATAATCAATATAATAACATGAATAACCGGAATAGTTATGTCAACGATCGTAATTACAACCAAAATTTTACCCCAAATAATAACCAACCAGCAAACTTCAATCGAAACCCAATTAACAATAATGATAACAACAGGCCCAATCAAAATTACCATCCGGGTAATAGAAACAATAATAATTATAATAACTACCGAACAAACCAAAATTATAATAATTTTAGGAGTAACTCAGGAGTTAATAACAATAATAATCAGGGTAATTATAATAATAATCGTTCGTACCGACCCCGAATAAATTACATCAGTGCCGAAGAAGGGGATTACTGGAGATACCATCAACCTCGGAGGAACAGTTTTAATAACAGTTATGATCAAAGAGGAAATCCCAGAGGGATGAGTCACCATTATAACCGAGTCAGAAGTAGAAGCCAGGAGGACTTCCGAGAATCAAGGGGAAGTGAACAATTAGACAACCGAGAGGTTGAACAACCAGGAACCAGCACACCAGTCCAGGCAAATCAACAGTCATGCCCGGAAAATAATCATGATAGCCTTAATTTAAACGGAGTGAGGCAGTAATAAACCCTCGCGACCCCTTACTGCTACTAACTACTGGGTACAATAACCACCAAATTCAAAAACATAGTAATAACAAATTACTACCAACTAATTATGAAAAGCTAATTATGGAAAATAAAAGAATTTTGAAGTATAACAATAACCAAAGTTTAAGGACGGACAGTCAAAATCTTACTATTATTTACAATTATTATTTGAAAAATCTTCGAGAAGAACTGTTGGAGGAAACGGTGACAAGTAGAATCAACCAGCATAATGAAATTTTATACATAACCGCTCAAATTGAAGGAATTCCTACACGAATAATGATAGATACTGGTGCAAATGTATCACTTATTAATGACGCTGAACTGGAGAGAATACAGAAACAAAGTAAAAATATAATACCTACCTTACCTGTCAATAATGTTATTTTAATAGGTGCCACTGGGCGTCAAAATAAAACAGTGAGAAAACAAGTGTCATTGGAAATAGAAAGCAAAGGTGTTACAATTAATATTATATGTTTGGTCGCAATCGGCCTACCATTCGAATTATTAATCGGATGCGATATGCTGAGGAAATATTCAGCCATTATTGATTTGAGCAAGGAGAAGGTGTCCTTGAACTCAGAAGGTGTTATGTGGACGGCAGAGTTAATAGGAAGCGATGGTGCCCCTCTAAACCGTACCCATCACCAAGTTAGGGAATTAAATTTTTTAAATAATGACACCCAATGCAGAAAAATAATCTATAATATGACAAATGAAGACCTGTGGAACAGTAAATTACAGGAGATAAGAGAGTTTAGACACCAAGGCACAAATAATTTGACAGCAAAACAAATAGAAGATCTCATCATGATATATAAGAAGTATAAACATGTATTTTCAGAAAACCCAGGAAAAGTAAAAAACTATCAGTGTAGAATACAATTTAAAGAACCAGCAGAATTCCACAGAAAATCCTATCCTATACCATATTCATTGAAGGAGGCGGTTAGAGATGAAATTAATAAAATGTTGTTAAATGATATAATTGAGCATAGCCAATCACCATATACTAGCCCAATAGTAGCAATTCAGAAGAAGAACGGGCAGGTTCGACTTTGCTTGGATGCCCGAGAAATAAATAAACACATAGTAAATGATCGTACGTCACCTGGAGAAATAGAAGAAATTCTAAAGAAATTTCATGGTACAAAATTTATCAGTACCTGGGACACAGTTTGTGGTTACTGGCAGGTGGAGTTGCACCCGATGAGTCGAAAATATATGGCTTTTATTTTCGAGGGTAGAAACTACCAGTTTAAAAGATTGCCATTTGGATTAGTCAATTCGGTAGCAATTTTTGTACGATGTATGGACCAGGTATTGGGTCAGGAAGCGCTACAATTCACCACAGTTTATGTAGACGACCTGTTGATTACCTCATCCAACTGGGAGGAACATTGTCACAGGGTGGAATATGTATTGAGTAAGTTAGCAGAGAACGACATAACACTAAAACTCGAAAAATCTCAATTAATAGCGAAGGAGGTTCAATTTTTAGGTTTCAATTTGACTGAACAAGGTATTTCTCCATCACAAGAAAAGGTTACTGCAATCCAGAAGTTCCCACAACCAAAGAATAAGAGGCAACTCCACTCCTTCTTAGGACTGTGTAATTACTACCGGAAGTTCCAACGCAATTATTCCGCATTGACATATAAATTTCAGGAACAGCTGTCTTCCAAAAACAAATGGACATGGGGACATGAATAGGATGCGATACTACAACAGATAAAGGATAAATTCTTAGAGACAGTAATCCTTCATCATCCAAATTTTGATCACCCATTCTTTTTGAACTGTGACGCAAGTGATGTCAGTCTTGGGACGGTATTGTACCAAGAAGACACAGAAGGAAACCATTTAGTCATCAGTTTTGCCAGTCGTGTGTTAAACCACTGTGAGAGAAGGTATAATGTTACGGAAAAGGAACTATTAAGCATAGTCTTTGCTTGTAGTAAATTCCGAACGTACATTTTGGGATATCCTGTAACTGTCAGAACAGATCATAAGTCCATCTCATTTTTAAGAAGTTGTAAGCTGAGTCATGGAAGGCTTACAAGGTGGATACTCGCCTTGCAGGAGTATAATATCAAATGGGAATATATTCCAGGGAGTCAAAACGTGATAGCAGACGTGTTATCTCGAATAAACCTGGACACCCAGACATTTGAGGGTGAGAAGGAAAGGATTATCAAGGTGTACAACATTCTCAAAAGCAGAGCTGATTTGGAAGCATTATTACAAAATATCAAAGCTAATCAGTTATTAGACCCAAAATTAATAAAAATCAAGGAACGTATGGCGAACCAAAACTCTTCAATAAACCAATTCTATTGTGAACAAGAAGGAATTTTATTCATAAAAAATACATTGAAACAAGAAGACTGGAAGGTGATCATTCCCAAAATCATGGAAAAAGAACTAGTGTTGGAATATCACATAAGATACGGACATATGGGTGCTGTAAAGGTAGTGAAAGCATTGGAGGAGAATTGTTACATTAAGAACATACACAGGAAGGTACAAAATTATATAAAACCCTGTCATATCTATCAATTGGTCAAAATTAATAATGAACGAAGGGAAGGTGTAATGATACCTATATCGTCAGAACAAAAATTGGAAAAATTATTCATTGACATATGTGGACCATTTCCTAGGAGTGAAGGTAGAAGCCGGTATAAATACCTTATAATCATTATGGACCACTTCACCAAATTCATCAAATTGTATCCAATCAGTCGAGCAACTACACAGAAAATTCTTGAAGTAATAACTACTCAATACATTCCAAAAATAGGAATACCTGTTTCAATAGTTACCGACCATGGTACACAGTTTTGAGGCAGAAAATGGAAGAACACATTGTTAGAACTGAACATCAAAAGCTATAAGACCTCCGTATACCACCCCAGTAGCAATCCATCAGAAAGAATCCTGAGAGAGGTTGGTAGAATTTTAAGGACCTATTGTCATCAACAACAAAGGAAGTGGCCTGATTACTTATCAGCCACAGAAGATTTTTTAAACTTGGCTTACCATCCATCTATAAATTGCACTCCATACACTGCCATGTATGAAAAACAACCACCCAGAGAGATCCAAGAATTGATTAAATTTCCTAAGTCTCCACCGTACCAATTTAATAAATTAAAATTCTATAATCAGGTGATGGAAAATCTGGAAAAACGCAGAAATAAATACCAGAAAATAAAGGGTAAAATAATTAAATATGAAGTAGGAGAGAAAGTTTTGTTAAAGAACAGGGAATTGCCTAGCACTCTAGAAGGGATATCAAAGAAATTATTATTACTATACGTTGGACCCTACAACATAACAAAAAACAACAACAACAACACGTATGAATTAACCGACCCCATTTCAAAGAAGATCAAGGGCAATTATAATCAACAATCCATGAAAAAATATCATGAGGAAGAAAAGGAAAAATAACATAAGTAATTATGTCCTCACACCTAATGAAGTGTTCAGAAATAATTACTTCTGAAGGGAGGCAATTTGTAATGAAACAAATGTTACAAAAGAATAGTAAATAATAGTGAAATCCGATCCAGAGAAGAACCAAGAAATAATAATTGAAAGCAAATTAAAGGAAAACTATTTGGTTTGACTTATATAATATTATCCAGAAACCCAGAAATAACCCAGTAGAATAGGGCAGTAAACAGAAAAAAGTGAAATAAATAAACCTAGTAGGCCTAATCAACTTACCCTGAATAATAATCCAAACCCAATAAAGAGTACCTAATCCATATAATAAAATTGTATTAATTATAATCATATAGGCCTATAATCAAGGAAAGGAAAAGGGACACAAACCTTTAAAGTAATGAGTGTGATCATAAGAAATAGCGACACAGACTACCGTTAAACAGTGTAATTATTTTTGATGGAAGTGTTTTGTTATTATTAGATAGAATTTTAGTTTATCATACAGACAATAGTTTAGCAGTATAAATAAACTAAAACTGTCAAAAACAATTATTATTATTAAAAGTTTTGTTATATGTTATAAGATTTTATGTCACCAGTTAATTTATGTAAATATATTTATCTCAGGTAGTCAAAGTAGAAATTACAATAAATCATAACAAATTGTTCCACCACATATCATAGAAATTCAAATTAATAAGGTTTTACAGTTATAAACTGAGGCATGTTTAGTATCAAATTGTTTATAATTATCTAATTAATAATTGTATAAACATTGCATATATAATTAGAGTATAATAATAATATTATCTATTAAAGGTAATTTATAAAATATAATGTAGGTAATGGGTGTTGATCCTATAACATTTAAACTGTACATAAATGACCAATCAAAATTTAAGAAATTTGTATGAGTTAGGTAACTAAAAGAAAGAAGAAATAACACTTAATTGTTAATTGTGATGGAAAGCAGTTGAATAGTGCGTGTCTAGAGGTAATTAAAAGTATATAAAAATAGATGACCCGTGTGTGAAAGAAGATCTGAAGGACCATCATCGAAGATAATAATCCTTCCACTACCATTTTCATGAACAAATAATACACACAATCAAGAAAAATATTCAGAAACAACCAGGAATCCTTCAGCAATATCGTCTAGATGTGTAAAGTATAATTTGACAATATTTTTTTAACAAGGAACAACCACTAGACAATATAACAATTTACACTAACACTAATCACTAGTAAACATTTTAAAGTGCAACCAAATTCAATCTCTAAGCGAACAGTGATTACAAGGAAACATTTATTGTACACATTAATAAACTACATTATTTTCTGAGACGGACAAATTGAATATCGTCAAACTTGTATGTAACTTAATATATAATTTGTGTAAATTTTTAGATTATAAGTAATATATTGTTTGTAAAGGTACTCTCTATTATTAATCCACATGCAAGGGAACTTTTCGTAGCAGCCACAAGAATTCCCACGAAATATATTAAAATTATTTAATTATAAATCCTGAGATAAATATCGACCCTGTGACAACTGTATGTATCGAATGGAATTTTCCAATAATTGGAATTTATGTTACAAAGATTAAATCAATATGTTATTAAATCATATCCATGAGTTATTATTCCATTATTAAATAGATAGTGTTATAAATTGGCGCACCAACTAGTGAGGCTGAAATTAAGGAATATTAAGTGAAGAAATTGAACCAAGCAAATTAATTTCCTAATTTTTAGCTGGCGACTGCTATAAGTTCCAAGAAATAATAAAGATGCGTAAGAGGGCTACATCGTTGAAACGGACGAAGGAGGCAGAGAAGGAAGTCAGGATGGAAGAGAAAGAAGTAACATCGGTGGAGGATGTGGAGACGTTAGCAAGAAAGGAAGATAGGGGAGACCCGAATCTTATAAAATTAATGGAATTAATGAATAGTATGAGTGAAAAAATGGACAGAAATAAGGAAGAAACGAATGACAATTTTAAGAAGCAGAAGGAAGAATTCACTGAAAACTCAAGGAAACAAAATGAAATTTTGAGTCAAAACTTATTAAAACAAATGGAGGAAAAATTCGATAACATCAAGGAAGATAACAGACAAACGAATGAAAAAATTGATAGCATCAAGGAAGATAACAGACAAACAAATGAGAAAATGAGTGAAAATTTAATAAAACAGATGGAGGAGAGATTTGACCAAAACAAAGAAGAAACTAACGAAAATTTTAGGAAACAAAACGAAACCACTAATGAGAGTTTAAAACGGATAAATGAGAAAATTGATAGTATTAAGGAAAGTACTAATGAAACTTTAAAGCAAACTATAAGTGAAAATAATAACCAAATGAAGGAAGAGTTCAGACAAATCAATGAAGAGAATTTAAGAAGAATTAATGGTAGAATTGAACAGGTCAATGATACAATTAACCAGAAGATGGACAAAATCGATGAGGAAAGGAAGCAAGAATGGTAGAATTGAACAGGTCAATGATACAATTAACCAGAAGATGGACAAAATCGATGAGGAAAGGAAGCAAGAAATAGCTGACACTAATGAGAGATTGAGAAAAGCTAACGAAACCATCATACAAAATAAAGCAGTGATAAATACCAGAATAGACCAGGTCCAAGAAAATAGTCGTATTCAAATAGAAGGAATACAAAAGGAACAAGAAAATTTAGTTAATTTACAGAAACAGACCGGAGAAAGGTGTGACAATATTAACACTACGGTGAATAATTTAACTGGTCAGGTACGCCAAAATCAAGAAGAAATTGAGTTAATTAGAACCAGACCAAATAATATTACTCATGTTTCCACAAATGAAACCAGAGAAGGAATTAATTTCAAAAATTATCGCAGAAACCCCATGGAATTCCTGGCCAGAATTGAGGAACATTTTAATAAACATCGAATAACTATCTGGAGCTTGATTAGAGAGATGTTGGATGAGCATTTTAGGGAGATTACGGACAACTGGTGGACAGCAACCAGGAATGCGATAGTGGACTACGCTCAATTTAAAAAACTGTTTAAAGAAAAATACTGGTCCGAAGCTATACAAAATATTATAAGGGACAACATTTGTCAGGGAAGATATGATGGAAATAGAGGTACATCTCCAACTACT
The DNA here is from genome assembly GCA_034769895.1 of Magicicada septendecula. Lineage (NCBI taxonomy): Eukaryota > Metazoa > Arthropoda > Insecta > Hemiptera > Cicadidae > Magicicada > Magicicada septendecula. Next base: position 299,531,585 of record CM068373.1, on the reverse strand, counting down.
TACTTCTGGGGAAAGGTGTGTTTGGCGAGACACCTAGAGCCAAGAATACCAGAAGAATCCCTAGTAACTAAAATGGCATACCATTATGACACAGGAATTGCCAGAGCACGCCTGGGAAGCCAGATTAAAACGGTCCACGCAATGGCTGACTTATTAGAAAATTATGAACACGAGGGTTACTACAAAAGAAGCAGACAACGAACTGATCAGTGCGGTTCAAAAAATAATAACCATGGTATGAATCATAATCAATATAATAACATGAATAACCGGAATAGTTATGTCAACGATCGTAATTACAACCAAAATTTTACCCCAAATAATAACCAACCAGCAAACTTCAATCGAAACCCAATTAACAATAATGATAACAACAGGCCCAATCAAAATTACCATCCGGGTAATAGAAACAATAATAATTATAATAACTACCGACAAACCAAAATTATAATAATTTTAGGAGTAACTCAGGAGTTAATAACAATAATAATCAGGGTAATTATAATAATAATCGTTCGTACCGACCCCGAATAAATTACATCAGTGCCGAAGAAGGGGATTACTGGAGATACCATCAACCTCGGAGGAACAGTTTTAATAACAGTTATGATCAAAGAGGAAATCCCAGAGGGATGAGTCACCATTATAACCGAGTCAGAAGTAGAAGCCAGGAGGACTTCCGAGAATCAAGGGGAAGTGAACAATTAGACAACCGAGAGGTTGAACAACCAGGAACCAGCACACCAGTCCAGGCAAATCAACAGTCATGCCCGGAAAATAATCATGATAGCCTTAATTTAAACGGAGTGAGGCAGTAATAAACCCTCGCGACCCCTTACTGCTACTAACTACTGGGTACAATAACCACCAAATTCAAAAACATAGTAATAACAAATTACTACCAACTAATTATGAAAAGCTAATTATGGAAAATAAAAGAATTTTGAAGTATAACAATAACCAAAGTTTAAGGACGGACAGTCAAAATCTTACTATTATTTACAATTATTATTTGAAAAATCTTCGAGAAGAACTGTTGGAGGAAACGGTGCCAAGTAGAATCAACCAGCATAATGAAATTTTATACATAACCGCTCAAATTGAAGGAATTCCTACACGAATAATGATAGATACTGGTGCAAATGTATCACTTATTAATGACGCTGAACTGGAGAGAATACAGAAACAAAGTAAAAATATAATACCTACCTTACCTGTCAATAATGTTATTTTAATAGGTGCCACTGGGCGTCAAAATAAAACAGTGAGAAAACAAGTGTCATTGGAAATAGAAAGCAAAGGTGTTACAATTAATATTATATGTTTGGTCGCAATCGGCCTACCATTCGAATTATTAATCGGATGCGATATGCTGAGGAAATATTCAGCCATTATTGATTTGAGCAAGGAGAAGGTGTCCTTGAACTCAGAAGGTGTTATGTGGACGGCAGAGTTAATAGGAAGCGATGGTGCCCCTCTAAACCGTACCCATCACCAAGTTAGGGAATTAAATGTTTTAAATAATGACACCCAATGCAGAAAAATAATCTATAATATGACAAATGAAGACCTGTGGAACAGTAAATTACAGGAGATAAGAGAGTTTAGACACCAAGGCACAAATAATTTGACAGCAAAACAAATAGAAGATCTCATCATGATATATAAGACGTATAAACATGTATTTTCAGAAAACCCAGGAAAAGTAAAAAACTATCAGTGTAGAATACAATTTAAAGAACCAGCAGAATTCCACAGAAAATCCTATCCTATACCATATTCATTGAAGGAGGCGGTTAGAGATGAAATTAATAAAATGTTGTTAAATGATATAATTGAGCATAGCCAATCACCATATACTAGCCCAATAGTAGCAATTCAGAAGAAGAACGGGCAGGTTCGACTTTGCTTGGATGCCCGAGAAATAAATAAACACATAGTAAATGATCGTACGTCACCTGGAGAAATAGAAGAAATTCTAAAGAAATTTCATGGTACAAAATTTATCAGTACCTGGGACACAGTTTGTGGTTACTGGCAGGTGGAGTTGCACCCGATGAGTCGAAAATATATGGCTTTTATTTTCGAGGGTAGAAACTACCAGTTTAAAAGATTGCCATTTGGATTAGTCAATTCGGTAGCAATTTTTGTACGATGTATGGACCAGGTATTGGGTCAGGAAGCGCTACAATTCACCACAGTTTATGTAGACGACCTGTTGATTACCTCATCCAACTGGGAGGAACATTGTCACAGGGTGGAATATGTATTGAGTAAGTTAGCAGAGAACGACATAACACTAAAACTCGAAAAATCTCAATTAATAGCGAAGGAGGTTCAATTTTTAGGTTTCAATTTGACTGAAAAAGGTATTTCTCCATCACAAGAAAAGGTTACTGCAATCCAGAAGTTCCCACAACCAAAGAATAAGAGGCAACTCCACTCCTTCTTAGGACTGTGTAATTACTACCGGAAGTTCCAACGCAATTATTCCGCATTGACATATAAATTTCAGGAACAGCTGTCTTCCAAAAACAAATGGACATGGGGACATGAATAGGATGCGATACTACAACAGATAAAGGATAAATTCTTAGAGACAGTAATCCTTCATCATCCAAATTTTGATCACCCATTCTTTTTGAACTGTGACGCAAGTGATGTCAGTCTTGGGACGGTATTGTACCAAGAAGACACAGAAGGAAACCATTTAGTCATCAGTTTTGCCAGTCGTGTGTTAAACCACTGTGAGAGAAGGTATAATGTTACGGAAAAGGAACTATTAAGCATAGTCTTTGCTTGTAGTAAATTCCGAACGTACATTTTGGGATATCCTGTAACTGTCAGAACAGATCATAAGTCCATCTCATTTTTAAGAAGTTGTAAGCTGAGTCATGGAAGGCTTACAAGGTGGATACTCACCTTGCAGGAGTATAATATCAAATGGGAATATATTCCAGGGAGTCAAAACGTGATAGCAGACGTGTTATCTCGAATAAACCTGGACACCCAGACATTTGAGGGTGAGAAGGAAAGGATTATCAAGGTGTACAACATTCTCAAAAGCAGATCTGATTTGGAAGCATTATTACAAAATATCAAAGCTAATCAGTTATTAGACCCAAAATTAATAAAAATCAAGGAACGTATGGCGAACCAAAACTCTTCAATAAACCAATTCTATTGTGAACAAGAAGGAATTTTATTCATAAAAAATACATTGAAACAAGAAGACTGGAAGGTGATCATTCCCAAAATCATGGAAAAAGAACTAGTGTTGGAATATCACATAAGATACGGACATATGGGTGCTGTAAAGGTAGTGAAAGCATTGGAGGAGAATTGTTACATTAAGAACATACACAGGAAGGTACAAAATTATATAAAACCCTGTCATATCTATCAATTGGTCAAAATTAATAATGAACGAAGGGAAGGTGTAATGATACCTATATCGTCAGAACAAAAATTGGAAAAATTATTCATTGACATATGTGGACCATTTCCTAGGAGTGAAGGTAGAAGCCGGTATAAATACCTTATAATCATTATGGACCACTTCACCAAATTCATCAAATTGTATCCAATCAGTCGAGCAACTACGCAGAAAATTCTTGAAGTAATAACTACTCAATACATTCCAAAAATAGGAATACCTGTTTCAATAGTTACCGACCATGGTACACAGTTTCGAGGCAGAAAATGGAAGAACACATTGTTAGAACTGAACATCAAAAGCTATAAGACCTCCGTATACCACCCCAGTAGCAATCCATCAGAATGAATCCTGAGAGAGGTTGGTAGAATTTTAAGGACCTATTGTCATCAACAACAAAGGAAGTGGCCTGATTACTTATCAGCCACAGAAGATTTTTTAAACTTGGCTTACCATCCATCTATAAATTGCACTCCATACACTGCCATGTATGAAAAACAACCACCCAGAGAGATCCAAGAATTGATTAAATTTCCTAAGTCTCCACCGTACCAATTTAATAAATTAAAATTCTATAATCAGGTGATGGAAAATCTGGAAAAACGCAGAAATAAATACCAGAAAATAAAGGGTAAAATAATTAAATATGAAGTAGGAGAGAAAGTTTTGTTAAAGAACAGGGAATTGCCTAGCACTCTAGAAGGGATATCAAAGAAATTATTATTACTATACGTTGGACCCTACAACATAACAAAAAACAACAACAACAACACGTATGAATTAACCGACCCCATTTCAAAGAAGATCAAGGGCAATTATAATCAACAATCCATGAAAAAATATCATGAGGAAGAAAAGGAAAAATAACATAAGTAATTATGTCCTCACACCTAATGAAGTGTTCAGAAATAATTACTTCTGAAGGGAGGCAATTTGTAATGAAACAAATGTTACAAAAGAATAGTAAATAATAGTGAAATCCGATCCAGAGAAGAACCAAGAAATAATAATTGAAAGCAAATTAAAGGAAAACTATTTGGTTTGACTTATATAATATTATCCAGAAACCCAGAAATAACCCAGTAGAATAGGGCAGTAAACAGAAAAAAGTGAAATAAATAAACCTAGTAGGCCTAATCAACTTACCCTGAATAATAATCCAAACCCAATAAAGAGTACCTAATCCATATAATAAAATTGTATTAATTATAATCATATAGGCCTATAATCAAGGAAAGGAAAAGGGACACAAACCTTTAAAGTAATGAGTGTGATCATAAGAAATAGCGACACAGACTACCGTTAAACAGTGTAATTATTTTTGATGGAAGTGTTTTGTTATTATTAGATAGAATTTTAGTTTATCATACAGACAATAGTTTAGCAGTATAAATAAACTAAAACTGTCAAAAACAATTATTATTATTAAAAGTTGTGTTATATGTTATAAGATTTTATGTCACCAGTTAATTTATGTAAATATATTTATCTCAGGTAGTCAAAGTAGAAATTACAATAAATCATAACAAATTGTTCCACCACATATCATAGAAATTCAAATTAATAAGGTTTTACAGTTATAAACTGAGGCATGTTTAGTATCAAATTGTTTATAATTATCTAATTAATAATTGTATAAACATTGCATATATAATTAGAGTATAATAATAATATTATCTATTAAAGGTAATTTATAAAATATAATGTAGGTAATGGGTGTTGATCCTATAACATTTAAACTGTACATAAATGACCAATCAAAATTTAAGAAATTTGTATGAGTTAGGTAACTAAAAGAAAGAAGAAATAACACTTAATTGTTAATTGTGATGGAAAGCAGTTGAATAGTGCGTGTCTAGAGGTAATTAAAAGTATATAAAAATAGATGACCCGTGTGTGAAAGAAGATCTGAAGGACCATCATCGAAGATAATAATCCTTCCACTACCATTTTCATGAACAAATAATACACACAATCAAGAAAAATATTCAGAAACAACCAGGAACCCTTCAGCAATATCGTCTAGATGTGTAAAGTATAATTTGACAATATTTTTTTAACAAGGAACAACCACTAGACAATATAACAATTTACACTAACACTAATCACTAGTAAACATTTTAAAGTGCAACCAAATTCAATCTCTAAGCGAACAGTGATTACAAGGAAACATTTATTGTACACATTAATAAACTACATTATTTTCTGAGACGGACAAATTGAATATCGTCAAACTTGTATGTAACTTAATATATAATTTGTGTAAATTTTTAGATTATAAGTAATATATTGTTTGTAAAGGTACTCTCTATTATTAATCCACATGCAAGGGAACTTTTCGTAGCAGCCACAAGAATTCCCACGAAATATATTAAAATTATTTAATTATAAATCCTGAGATAAATATCGACCCTGTGACAACTGTATGTATCGAATGGAATTTTCCAATAATTGGAATTTATGTTACAAAGATTAAATCAATATGTTATTAAATCATATCCATGAGTTATTATTCCATTATTAAATAGATAGTGTTATAGTGTATACAGGCTTAATTGTTCGGATTGTTCAAATTTCTACATAGGACAAACGGGTCGTTCGTTCAAATTGCGTTATAAAGAACACATCCCAAGCTCTAAGTCAAATATAGGAAGATCCACATTTGTTGAACATTTAAGCTCACAAGATCACAACATAAAAAGTATTAGTGAGAATTTGGACATATTACATAAATGGAGGAAATCTCTTAAACTGGACACTCTCGAACGGTTTGAGATATATAAGGCCACTCAAGAGAATTACGATCGCATTCTAAATGAAAAGTCAATATATAAAAATAATATTTTATTTAATAGAGTCAACGATATAGAACGAGATATTAGCTGTGTCAGATCGATAATGTTTATCAAAGGTCAAATCGGTATTGATTAATTTTACTGTATACCGTGTTCCTGCGCAGGTCCGTGGCGGCCACGTGTATTGTGTTTCGTTCTGTTTTGTCTTGTTTTTAATGTGTGTTAATTTATTTAAATATTTTCGTTATTATGTATGTGTTGTTTTTATCGTTTGACGAGACGTGCAAACATCAACAAATGTAGTTTTACCAATATTCATTGAGGATCTGATGATGACACTTAATGTGTTGAAACTCGAGTAATACTGTATTCGGATTTTAAGAAGCGTGACGGAAGGTAATTAACCTGTTTTATAGTGGTAAATTTTATTAAAAACAAAATATTAAAATAAGGAGTTATATAAACAGAGAAATGTAATTAGTAAATATTAAATTAATTGTAAACTTAGAAAACATGAAATAACCCAATACTGTGGGATACCAAAATAATCTTTGTAAGAAAATACAAATGACAGTGCTAATAATTAATACATAAGAAGGAAGATAATGGAAGGAAGAAAGTCAGAAGATATATGAAGATTTGAAAAGAATTCAAATTTTGATAACAATGGATTTATATCAAGCTAGTCCAATCAGAATTCTTTGGTAACCATAGAAACGGGACTGGTAGCGAAAATTACCGTTGAATATCGTTACTCAAAAAGTGACGCTCATGAAAAACAGAAGCCAAAGTTTTGAACAACCAATTTTCTTATTTAAAATGTTTTAGAAGTTAAACAAATTGTCAAAATTGAACGAGAAAGAGGCTGACTATCACTGAACTCAATTAACTGATGGAGAAGACTTTTTAATGCAAGACGAAGTGAATAAATTAATCCAAGTACTTTGAAAAATATGCCAGAAGCCCGAATAATTGAAAACTGAATTCTATTGCAGCTACAGTCCTTTGTTCCAGACCAACAGATTAATCACATGCTACGAAGCTGTTAAGTATCCTATAAATTATCTAAACTTCCGAAATAACGCACTTTGAATACTTCTCACTATATTCTGAAATATCACTGAACCAATTTTATTCTCTTTCAAAGATTAAATAAAAATATTAAGCCACTAAAAATTTGTCAAATTATAAAGTTAACCTAGTATTAGTTTATGAACCTTTAAAACACTCCAACAAACCACTTATGGCTACACGTTATAAGATTTAAGTAGAAACATTGTAAGGTTGTGTATTTTTTATTATTGTAATTGCATCTAAGCCTTTCATCGTGATCAAAAGGATCCAAATGATAGAACAAAATCATTTGTTGACTACTCTGGTAGAACGCCATACTGTATATTTGTTACGTTCAAAATCGATTCGTTAAACCCAGAGAGAGATTGTCTCTTAAATAAATAACCGGTGCAAAATTATATAAGAAATCAAATATAGCTTGTATCAATGAAAACAGTAAAAACCAATCGTTAATAAATCAATACTGTGTATATCAAATGTGTTTTATTTTCAGTAGGAAGGTGTATTCTTAATATTATAAATTATAGCGGACGTCTATGAAGTGGTGACTAGCGCTCAAGCAACGAATACAAGAAACTGCTGGCTTGATCATACAAATCGATAAGCGGTGGGACAAATTGAATTCTCCACACCGCCTGAGCGGAACCGCTGATAATAATACATTTTTAATTGTTTTAAAATAAACAATTTGGTGCCACCCGGGAATCATACACTCCTAGTGAACCTCAGGTCAGGACTACGATACCTGGTTATCCGTACGTTCGCGACGGACTCGAGCATCGTAAGTTACGTTACCGAGCGAGGACGAATTGGTAAGACACACATACACAAGTTACACTCTGACACTTCTACATTTTACAGAGATAACGACGATACGCACGGTCGATTATAAAATTGACGCATCCAACGTGTGCAAAATAACACGGCAGCTACACAAAGCACTATATTATAAATTGGCTTCCATCGCGGGGCTTGAATGAGACGGACGTCTCGTACGATTATAGTATATATCCTCCCAAGTACAAGATCTTTTTTTACTCCTGGATGGCCTGGAACGCCTTTTCCTTGCTTTCTTCTGCAAAACTGGTTATTTTTCCAGACATAGTATGTCGGGACCTCACAGTAAAGAAGGCCTCTGGCAAAGGAATCGTTTTGCAGAGTTCAAAAAATGCTGTTAATGTGGTTTTTGGTGGATGCTGGATTTTGTCCAGAAGGTTGTCGGAAGTGAAAAATACCCTGTGGCCATTCTCAAGGTGGACTGCTAACTGCACTACTGGTGGGAACCTTTCATGAACAGGAAAACAGAAAATACGTCAAGCCGCTTCGGAAGTGCTGATGTAGCGACCTAATTCGTACTTAGAAACTTCATCCCACTCATTCTCCAACCTAAACGCTGCCTGATCACTGCCTTTGTTCACATATTTACAAATATACTTTATCGACTTGATGGAGTTGCACAGTTCAACATTTATGTGGGCTAAGAAAGAGCGGGAAAGAACAGGATTGTATGGTACCACCCATTGGTTGTCAATATCAACTCCTTTAATGTTGACAGAGAAACCACCATTGGCAGGAGACCGTCGGCGATACTGGGGGTAACCGTCATCCGCAGTCTGAGTTTGTGTTGCTAAAGGCCGCGGATATCTCTTGGTGCATTGGCCGTTTACTATGCAGGGCAAGTTTCTGTTAACATTTCCACAAGGGCCATGAATCACTGTGGACTTAACAATGTCATGAAGGGCAGGATCGACTTCAGGATCAGGGATCTCTGCACTTATCACACTGTCGATTTGATGGGGCATGATCCTATCCTGCAGCCAGACCAGTATGTGCACGTGCGGTAAACCTCTTTTTTGCCATTCCACAGTTAACATGTAACACCTTGTTGGATCGAAAACATTGCCTTTTGTCAAGACATGCATCATTTTCTTTACTTTGAGGTGAAATATTCTGGCAAAAATATCGTGTCTGTCTTGAGGCTTTTGTCGTGCACTTAATGCTTCTTGTATTTCGATCCATTTAGGGTTACATGTAAATGTGATGAACAGATCACGAGGGCTGTACTTGCGTACATATGTCATGGCGTCCTTAGTCCGCTCGTGCATGTAACGGGGTCCACCTGTAAAGCTGGAAGGTAAAACAACCATTTTGCCTACATTATTGGTTTGCCCATCATGTTTGCACATGGAGTCCCGCAGATGCACATAGTTTTCGGTCCGCAGCTTACTCTGATAGTTCCTTACGAAGTTGAGTCTTTCTGTCTCAATTTTGGCGTACATGTCAACTAAAAATTGATTCAGGAGACTGCGATAAAGTAACAAATAATTGTGCTGGCCATCTCTCTCCATTATGCGGAATGAGTAAAATTCTGAAGCTGAAACAGTTTTTTTTAGAGGGGCTTTAGTGTTTGGGTCGCACTGTGGAATGGCAATGGAGTAACCATCTTCCCCAAGACAGAACATAAGTGGATACTGCAAAGCATCATAAGATCGATGAGTTTCACTTATGCGCTGTAACTTAAGAGTCTCTGCTGTAGAGAATGATGTCCCTCTTTGCAAACTCCTGGCCTACGATCACTAAAGCCACCTCGCTTGATGTGGGTGCATTGAACTGACCCCTATGTCCATCTACGGGCTTTCTGTCTGCATGGATTACTACTTTGAACTCCTGGCCTTCTGGAACAATTTCCAATGCTGTTTTGAAATCGTTTATGTAAGAATTGTGATTGTGAAGCACTTTTTGAAGTTTGGCAACTAACCAAGGCTTTACGGTTGGAAAATTGTTACATCTAGTGTTTGTCTCCTTTTCGTCGTCTCCAAGGAAATATATTTGTAAAAATGAGGGATTGTTTGGAGGTGAAGACAACAAACTCCCTATCCTGTGGTAGACTTGACCTTGTACTTTAAAAGTTGGCGTGAAGTTCCCTTCTTTTATTTCTTTGGCTCCAAAAGATGTCATTTGGAAACAACCATTATATTTTCTTATGTTTACCAAAAAGTGTTCAGACTCTGGATGTTCACTTGTGAGAAGGCTGTGGAGAGGTTCTGGTAGTTCTTTAATGAGAGGAAGGTGGACTTTTCCGTTGCTAAAACATAACCCAGGACTTTCTTCTTTCCACTTTTTAGCATTACACCATTTACACTGTATAAAATCACCAATAGATAAAATCTTGTCATTGTTGTAGTCAGTATTCAGTCATATTTAAAGCCCGACAAAGATTTTATCTTCCAGGGAATAAGTGACCTCTTTTCATTGTATTTTCTCACCGCTTCTCTGTTTACTTGTTGATGTTTTTCTGTGTATTTGGAAACAGATGCTCGGTGTACTTCAGGATTTCTTTTATTATAGTTTTTAACTGCTGTGATATGAACTTCAGGGTTTTTTCGTTATACTTTTTAACTGCCTTTCTATTTACTTCAGGATTATTCTCTGAATACTTATTGATAGCTTCTCTGTGCCTTTTTCTTTTGCTGGAGTCACTGAACCTGGCACGACGTTTCCTTCCTCGTTGCTTCGTACAGGGAGGAGCTACTTCACTTTCATGAGAGTGGTCCTGGTTCTGTTACTTCGTCAGGCACTGGAGGAGGGCTGTGAGAAGCAGTTGTTGGTAACAGTACGTCTACCGGAAGTAATGTAGGCGGTGTCTGCATTAGGGACGATTGTTGGTCATAAGGTGTTGGCATTTCATCTACTGGAATGATTGGCTCAAAGTGTGCCGACATCATGGGGCCTGAACACTTCATTCTTATAACTGGCTTCCCTTCGTTGGGCTCCCCAAATCTCATGATCAACGCGCCATCTCGATATACTTGAATATCATATGGGTAAAGTTCACCAGCAGCCATGATTTCACTGCAAGTAGTGTATGTGATACGAAGAGACATATGAGATTGGTAGTGTGTCTTAGTTCTGTAATTTATGGTCCCACACGGCATCATAGTAAAGGGCTTGAACCATCACCAGTTGTTGGAAATGTGTTGCACGACAGTGGCCTGCAAATCATTAGCTTGTGAGTCAGTATCGTACATGAGGCATGATAATGAGTAAAAGAAACATGATCCATCACCTGTCATGGGAACTATTCGATGAGGCACCACTACACCATCGATGGATATGTGTTCCATTGTACCTTAAGAAAAAGAATAACTGAATAATTGCATATTTATGCAATGTTAATTGCATAATTAACAAGTAAAAATATTAACACTCACCTTGGTATGAATATAACTGCCTGTAGAAAAAAATACACTGGGAAGTATACTTCCCATAGCCCATTAAAGGGTTAAACGAATTTTGTGGAAAATGTGACAGAGTCCAACCGATTTCTGGTATCAAAATACCCTTAAGTACCAACTTTCGAGAAAATCGTTCAATACAATTATTGCTCGCTTAATAGTATAGGATTAGATAGATTGTACAAATTCTCAACTCTTAGTTTGTTTATTTACATTCATAGCAACAGCTATTTATTATTTATTTCGAGACAATTGTTAGAGCCGTTTCCGAGAAAAAAAGGACATACATTTATTAATTAATTGAACTTCAAAATTTTCTCGACTATAAGAACCTGCAAACAACAGTTTTTTTTTCAATTTAAAACAATGATTAAAACTCAGGACTAAATGTATTCGGGGTTTCCAGTAAACTGAGATGTCAACCACTTCATTTACCAAGTATGCAATTCCCGTGATAAATATCAGTATTTGGTTTTTTGCCCCTTAGGAGTGAAAGTTTTTAAAACCGTTTCTTAGTGAGCACCTAAGACCTATGATGAAGCTATGTTCAAAGTTTCATTGATATCCATTCAGCGTTTTCAGAGATATCGTGTTCAGTGAGTCAGTCAGTGGTATTTGGCTTATATAGATATAGATTGAAACAAAATAGATTATTTGTCAGTTTTTATTCTGAAATCAAATCAAATCGATTATTCATTTAGAAACTTCTGAACAAACTGATACAGCTGGTGAAACATGCTTTAGATTTATTAAATTGATAAAAAATTATACAATCTGTAATGGGGCAAAAGGGGTGAAACCAATTTTAATTATTTTTAAACCAATCTTGGTACTGTTCAGTAACAGTCAGAAAATACGCATTGGGAATTGTGAACAAGCATATATGGTGAATTGACTGTATCGGCGAAACTGTCGCGTTGTGGTACAAGAATGCAGACTTTCAACGAGGGTGCGTACGCGCCTCCAAGCGCGCACTCCCTCGGCCAACTTCCCCATGGTTTGGTCATGTATTAATATATTCTTTCGCGCCGTGAGTGCAGAGAAAACAGCGTCAGTCGACTTACAGCCGCGGCGGCGGCCAGACGAACACAAAGGCTCGCGAGCCGAAAATTTGTTTAAAAGTGAAAATGTGATTTAAACTACAAAATTGGTATGACATTGTCTGCAGAGACGCCGCCAGTCAAGTAACAGAAAAACTTAAAACAATCAATATATCTAAATTCATAAAAGCGCTAAATGTAAATAAAGGGGTTTAAAAGATATGAGTGTGTGTGTGTGAGCAAAATTCTGGGTTGCTTTAATTAAAAAATTTAAGGAATAAGTTTTAGAATTTTAAATAAATGATTTAACTATAAGAAATAAGAGATAAGCTTGTTATTTCAATCAGATGGTGTCGTCACCTCAATATTTAATTGTGCGTAAGTGAAATGTTAGCAAATAGAGAAGGAGAAGAGATGAAAATACAATAAAGTAGTGTGTTATGTGAATTATAACTATGTACTTGTTTATTTGCATTGACCTATTTTTCTCTGCTGAGTACACTAGACGACATCTTGTTTAATTTCTACGTCCGAACAAGGTAAAGTAATTTAAATTTAAATACTTCTAATAATATAATTATTAAAGAGTACTATTTCAACGACGCCCGAAACAGGGACAAATTTCAATATTTTAATTACTAATTCATGTATACTATTTCATTGGCGCCCGTAACAGTGGACGTTGTAAATTAAAATTAAATTAAATTAATTTACAACCTGGTAGAAATGGCAGAGAAAAATAAGAGTGCAAATGTATGTGAGGGTGTAGGGGGGAATCAATTTTAAACGTTACACAAGACGATTTAATATCGACAAATATTACGAGAGCGTAGACGATACACAGACGTAATTGAGATAGTAGACGCTAAAAATAGCAAAAGCGATAATGTAAATATATTTAACCAATTAGCATTGATGATGGAAGTAATGAAAAAGAATAATGATAATTTGAATGAGTTTAGAACGGAAGTCAAATCAGAAATAAATGTAGTAAATAATAAACTTATATACATAAATAACAAGTTCGCGAACATAAGAAGCGAACTGAAAATGAGGGATGTAAATATGAACAGACGATTAGAAAGTATGAATGAGGCTATGGCTGAAAGGTGAGATAACGATAAATATAAATAAAATACAAGATGAAATAAACGAAAGTAGAACTTTGAAGGAGGAGGTAGAAAATGATACAGTTACAGGTGAGTATAACGAAATAAAAATAATGAAGGTACAAGTACTAAGGTAAGTGACGAATTTAAAACTAGTGTATCATGATGATATAGTTAAATATGATAGAGAAGAGAGAGAGAGAGAGAGAGAGAGAGAGAGAGAGAGAGAGAGAGAGAGAGAAGAGAGAGAGAGAGAGAGAGAGAGAGAGAGAGAGATGAGAGAGAGAGAGAGAGAGAGAGAGAGAGAGAGAGGAGAGAGAGAGAGAGAGAGAGAGAGAGAGAGAGAGAGAGAATTATTTAAGCTGAACAGGGGTTATAACGAATTAGCAGAGAGGTTAGATATTACGAGAGTTAATAATATTGAATACTTACCTTGCGAAATAGGTAGTACAGCAAATAATGATAAGGTTGGGGATATTGATTACTTACCTTATGAGATGGCTGATGTAGTCAATGAATATAATGATATAACTTACCTAATGCTAACGGAAAATATTAATGGAGAATTTACTATACCCCAATGTTGACAGGAATTTTGAATTGATAGTATGCAATAATATTTGTAGTTACTATATTGATACAATGGAAAGAAAGGAAAGAAATAATGATAATGACTATTATAATTATAATAATAAAAATGTGTCTGTAATTGTAAATGAGCTGGTGTAGACGTAAAACCAGGTTATTATACCGATGATGGGGGGTAAACAATTAATGTTTATGAACGTTTAATTGTGATTAATGGTTTTGAATTGGACTGTTTTATAAAATGAGTGTGGTAAACAATAAAATAAAGACGAAAAATTGTAAATAAATTTATAGCGAGATTAATTGTGTTTGTGTTGTATTCTACGTAAACAATGTAGGTATGCAGTATTAATTGATTTTAATATAATATTTTATCAAACTAAGCAAATAACAAAAGTAATAAGGAAGTTTATAAAACAACTAAATTGTAATTGTTTTGGAATAAGGTAATTAAAGTAATGTGTTTAAATAACTGATTGAATTAAAATAAATTGTAGATGAATTAATTGACTACTTAACTAATGATTTTATATGATTTGAAATTGATAATAAATAATAAATGAATAAATGTAAAATGTGTTTAGTTGTGGAGTCATACGATTGTTGTAATGTTTCAGAAGATACATGGAGTTATGTACGCTATATTTGTAGTAATGACTTGTTTATATTTGGAATTAATGACAGTAATCATGTGTTAATTAGAGGGAGTGATTGACCATATGTAAGTATGGATTTAATAATGACTTTGAAGTAATATAAAAGAGTCTTATAATAGCACTAAATGAGTTTGAAAGAAGTTAACTTAGGTAAAATATTATTGTGAAATGTTATCCAAAATGGTTGATAATAGATTTGAAATTGTGGAGAATTTAATGGCATAATAAATGATAAATAGTTAAAAGTCGATATAAAAAGAGTTAATAGAAAGTTCAAGTTGTAATGTTTATAATTTTCTATACAAATTATTTAAAGGTGAATTGTTTAGTTAAATGTAGCAATGATAATGTCCAAGGTTAATGTCTATTATGTTGATTATGTATGGGTTGTAAAAATCTAAACATGTTGTACTATGTTAGAGTGTAAGAATTATAAACATGTGTGATGCATTTTACATTGTATAATTTTCTGAAGTGTATCTAGGGTAAGGTCATTCACCTGACCATGAGACATCAGCTGATGACTGGTGTTAGATATGTAGTATGTTCCTTATAATTGATTTGTAAATTTTGTTAATCAATTTAACTAAATGATTGAATAATAATTTTTATTGACAAAATAATTCTTTTGGAAATTAAATTTTTTTTTGAAAAAAAAAATTTTTGTTCTTGCCGTAAATTCTATTTAATTTTTTATTTTAATTTTTAATGTTTGCTATAAGTAGAGAAGAGGTCAGCTGACTCATGATGTGTATCTTATGTTATCTTTGTAATCAAGTGTAGCTATTTTTGAATTTATGGTAGAAATAAGTTGTTTATTTTTATTTGTTTATTATGAGTGTGATCATCTAATTAATAAGAAGGATAAAGTAAATTCATTTGAAAGATTTTGGAAATTTTTTGAAAAATTTAAAATTTGCAATGAAATTAAGGAATGGAAAGAAATAAGATAGACTAACTTGGATGTGGATTTTGATAATAGACCTAGGTTGTGTTCACTAGTTGAATAAACTTTAATTATTTGAATTTGATTAGAATAAAAAAAAATTTTTGTTTGAAAAAGGAGAATTAATTTGTGTAGAAGCAAATATAGAATGCTTGTGAAGTTTACTTTAATAATTGATAGGTGGAGGTAGTATGTAGTTGATAATGAAACTGTGTACGCACCCAGTACTTGCTAAAGGCAACCCAGTATGTATGTAAGGGGAGATATATCGGTTGAGGATCTGGTATGGTATAAGGCCAGTTTAAAAAATTTTATTCAGTATGTTACAAGGTTAGGTGGTACTACGGTGAGTACCGGTCCGACTTTGCGGTGTTGGGATCTCGCGCAGATTGTAACGGTCCAAAAATGTGGGTATTTGTATTTTAAATTTATTTCATTTTCGGGGATTGACAAAGGTATTGTGTAAATTTTATTCCAACAAACCAGAACACGTGGCAAATAGAACAGTGTAACGAGGCAGCAACGCAATATTACATTGCAAAATCAGTCAAGGAATGTGCACCACCTCAGATTTCTAAGAACTTTGCTTGTGTATGACCATGCGCCCGTATGCACGAGACAGGTATACGCGCGGACCCACGCGGTCAGGAAACACCAAGATGGTGAAAAGTACCTTTTCTGTTTCATCCACTTGACTGAAACGGCGGATGTGAAAACTTAAGGTCCGCCCATCTCGTGACATCAAGCCAGAAGTGCCTAAATATCGTCGGCACACACTACAGAAAAACCCACTATGTATCATGAACAGAGTCGATCAACTGCAACAACTCAACTATGAGCGTCGACGAAATCCGTTGGCGGTGGACCTCAACTTCCTCCCGCTTGCAAGAGACGCTTGCCCAGTCCGTCGTTGATTGTGTCGGCCGACACAGCGCCAAGTGCGCTCTGCTAAATTTTATCAGTTTTTTTTATATAACAGTGAAATAACAGTTGACAATACGTGACCGCGGTCGAGAATACAGGGAAGAACAGATCAAGTTTTATTTCGGACATGAATATTAATTAAAAAAGAGTCTCCATGAGTGCGAACGAAAACCACGTTGCCGGCGGGGGGGGGGGGGGATATTCCAAAAATGTTAAGGGCTTTATAATTTTCTGTGTATCTGTGAGAATGTAAATTGCAGGCTGGGCTGTTTGTGTTTGTGTGATGTACAAGGTAAGCTATAGCATGTAAGTAAATATTGTAAAATTACCGATTACTAGGAAGCTGTATTCCAGTTAAAAGGTACACTAAAAGATAATAGGTTTTGTAGACAGACAGAAATGAGTAATGAATAATTTGAACAGAGTATATTCAATGAATAATAAAGCTTAAATAATTCTCTTCATAAAAACGTGTAGAGTAAGTCATTTCACTAACCTATGAAAAACATGTTTGTATCTTACGTTCGCACGAAAGAATCCTGGACCCAGAGAAACAAAATTTTGCAGGTAGGTGAAAGTAATATTTATGTATTTTATATAATTAAAAGTGTATTCAACGCCACAATGCCTTCCGGAACAGGGACAGTTTTTATTAATTAAAAAATTAAGTAAATACCGTACCTACAGAAAAGGTACAAACATGTTTTTGGGGTTAGCGGAATAAAATAAAAGTGCGTTATTCACGCAAAATTGGTTATACAATACATTATATTGATTATATTATATTTACACACAAGTATCAAGTATAAAATAAGAAATGGCAGATAACAATGAAGTCAGCTTCTCTGACAGTCAGACCGAGAGTCAGACAGACTCCGGTATTCAAACAGAAGCAATATCAAGGGATGAGCAGAATGTAGAAGTATCCATAATTAGTTCGCCGGGAGCGATTTCTACTCCCGTACCAATTAAAATAAATACAAGAGAAAAAGAGTTGTCATTAAATGATTTATTTAATCTCATTAACAATAGATTCGATATGAACAATAGCGATTTCAATACAAAATTCGATGAACAGAATAACAAGTTTAAAGAATTAAATAAACGTTTTGACAGTAACGAGATAACTTTGAATGAGATGAAAAGTGATTTTAACAGCAAATTAGATGAACAGAGAATAAAATGTGAACAACTGAATAATCAGTTGCAGCAGAGTATTAGTGGGAAATTTCATGATTTCATAAATGATGTACAAGAAAAGAATAAATGTCTTGAAAATGACAATGAAATAATAAGAAATAATTTGAATAAAGTAGAACAGAGTAAGAGTAATACAAATGAAAGTTGTAATGGCAATGTTGTATTAGATAAAGAGCTAACAAATGATGACGATGATGTAATTGAAAATGTAGTATCTGAACACTGATGAGTTTGTAGAACGTGATTATGAAATGTTAATGTATGCTTGTGAGTTAGAGAGAGAGCGGAAAAATAGTATAGTGGTAGAATGGGGACAGAGGATAAATTTTCCCCTTATTTTTTCTGAACCAGAGTGTTCACAAGTATTGTTTAAGAAGGGCAAGAGACCCGTGTTGGTAGAAGATTTGAAGTGTTTATTTTTGTTGTATAATTTTGTACCCTCTGTCTGGAATAATATTGAGAGTGTGCTATGGCATTATGATGAGAGAGATGTGAGTAGAGAGTTGTATGTTGAGAGAGAAACAGAACTGTATGAATTAAATAGAAATTATGATGAATGGAAAGTAAGGTTAGAAGTGTGTCTAAGTAATAATGAGTTAATTGATAATACAAAAGTAAATAACCCGATAATGAATATAATTACTGATGGAGACTTAACAGATGTACCTAACGTTGACTTGTTTGATTATTTTGGTAAAATGAATGAATTTGGTTTTTGTGGTTACGACATACAAGACAGTAATTTGTGTGGTAATAAAATTGAAAATTGCTATACAAAGCAAAGATTAATCTATGACAATGGAGGGTAGGCTATAATACGATAAAGGACAGTTATAAATATTTCGTTTTATGGTTTTGACCCTGCAACTTTGGACATTGAAGTGTGGTACAACTGAGTAATGATGCTGACGATTTGTAAATAATTGTGAATTTATTTGTGTGTAGCATAGAAGGTCAGATAAACAATGTATGTATGTAGGTAAGTGATAATAATAATAGTAATATTTTGCAATTTAAATAAATAACCGAATTAATTTTGAAAACAGTAATTGACTAATTGTAATTGTTTTGATAGCTATGTAATTTGTATCTTTCAGTAATTAATTTAATTAAAACAATTTGATATGTTTTAAATATTTTGATTGATTATCTAAATGTTGTAGAATTAAATTTTTTTAATGAATTTAAATTATTTTTACGAGACTTGTGAATTTGGTAATTCAATGATAAATTGTGTGATTTAAACTAACATTTGTGTTAAATGTTTCAGAGGTGAGGTGAAAGTATTAGGGTGTATGGTATATATTTTGTGTATGTCAATTTAAATGGACTGTAAGTATAGAAATTTTGTAGTACGAATCATGTATAATAAAAATGTTTACAGGTGTAACTCAGATAAAGAGATTTTAATTCAATAATGAGATGATTTGAAAGAACTGGGTTAAATAAAAGTGATAATTAAAAATTTTTTTAATAATAACTGAAAGATGATATATAATAATTATTAATAATGAATTTAAATAATTTCAAGGTGATGAATGATTTGAGTGTTGATGGATAAATGGGTAATGAAAATATTACGATAGAATGTATATAAAATTTTTTAAGTACTTAGTTATTAGTGTACTATTGCTGGGGTGGCCTGTGCCCGAGTAGATAGTGTAATGGGTTGGGGGTAACAGAGAGTGTTACCTCCATCGGAGGCGAAAATGTGCGACACACCTTTTTGGTATATAATAGAAATTGAATGGGGGGTGAAATTAGGGGAAATCCAGGAACTATGGAACAGCGGCTACCACTCTGTTCGAGTAGGAACAGAAAGGCCCGGTGGTAGACCCGTTTTAAGGGCGTTTAAATATAACCAAGGGTATGTTGATATCCGCCAATGTTAAAATGTAACTGCCGAAGCAAAGACATGGAGGTGTCCAATCCCTCCAAATATGCAGTCTTTGTGGAAGCGAAAAGGCGCTACAGTCTTACATAATTTGCAATAGCGTGTGTGGATGGGAGGTGGCTCAGATGAGCCACGAATTTAAATTTTATATCATAAAAATTGCTAACTCTAATTTTGCTCTAATAAAAATGCTTGTGTTCCATTTAAATAACTAGATGCTCATACATTCACTATAAGGTGTTCATTCTATATTTTTAAATGTAGTATTTTATTGTAGTAGGGTAAATATAAGAATTGATAAAACGTATATGTGTTGTATAATTTGTGTATTTTTTAAACTAAGCAAATAACTAAACCGACTGGCAGGCGGTTAACATAAATTATCAGAATCAGAAAAAGGGGAAACAAGGAGGTTAGAAGTAAGTATTGATAAAATATATATTTCATGTAATTTGCTAAATTTTGAGATGTGTTTTCACTTTGGTGGGAATGTCAGCTGATCAGCAATAAAATGTCAGTTATATTGGTTGCAAATGTTCCAGGTAATTAATGTTTAAGGTAATGTTTCAATGTATTACAGATGCTGTTTAAAGTAATGAGAAAAGTAATTTGAGAAAGTGAGAAATAAAGTAATAATTTGTGAAAGCTAATAAGAGATAGTTTTTGGGTGATAAATATTTTGTGGGACATATAGATCAGTCCAAGTTGAAATTAAAGTTGAAATAGTAGAGATGAGAATAATGTGATGTTGTGGTAAGATAATGTTATAGAATTGAGAAGCATTGATGACACAGTAGTTATGGAGAATATATGTAGAGTATTGAGGGATATATTGATGTTTATAATTGATGATGTTATTTTGTTGTAGTAGAAGTGAGGTAATTAGAGTGAGATTATTGGGGATGGCAATTTTGTAATAGGGGGTAGTGTAATGTGGGAGTCCGCAACACAATGGTTGGGACGGGAAGGGACCGATTTAGTGGGAAGGGGTTGCCCTAGGTAGAATCAGGAACCAACATAATGGGAAATGAGCTTTTGGGGGGGGGGGAAACACGTATCCTAAGTACAAAGGGTTAGAGAGTTTTATATATAGAGAGAAGGTGGCGTTTTGAGTTTAATGATAAGTTGGGGTTATAGAGTGTTTGATAGATGTTTTAATAGAGATGGGTGTCCTGATAGTTGAAGTTATTAGTGGTTAGAGTCAGAGAGAGGTAAAGATGATATAGGTATAAATGTCAAGTAGTAAATTAAATTGTTATACGTATTTAAATCACCCACAGTAATGGAGAATGAGATTGTTAAATGAAGAAAGTTATAGTTAAATATATAAAATTTTTTAATTGAAACCAGTGACAAATTTTGATAGAATTAGGAAATGTAAAGTTAGAAAGTGTTTATTTTAAATAATTTAAATGTCAATCTGATTGTTATTTATAATAATGTTTTGTTATTTTAAAGGTTTTATTTTATTATGTTTTGTGTTTCAAGCCAGAATGTTACAGATGTTAAATGTATTTCCAGATAGAACTTATATAAAACGTATGTAGGTCAAGGTTTTTGACTTGACCTAGTTTTGATCAGCTGGTAGTGAGGTCATATGAGTTAATAGTATGGAAGTTAATTCAACTTTGGTTTTTAATTAATTTGAACAAACTGCAAATAATTTCTATATGGGAAAAAGAAAATATTTTAAGAAAGTTAAAAATTTTGGAATTTAAAATTTATTTTGAAAAAAAAAAAAAATTTCTTGATTTTGCGCCTGCCAGATAATGGATTTTGAAACTTTGATTATTTTATTGTTTGTACTATAATCGTGTTTATTATTATTGAATTATTGTATTGAATTGTATTGTTAGACTCTAGGTGTAATCACATGTTAGGTTAAGGATGTTCTTAATTGTAAGAAATGTTTAAATTGATTTATTTTAAATAACAGAAAAAACCAGTGAAGAGAATAATTCAAAATAAATACAAAATTTGTGATTTGATTTTAAATGAAAACAACCAGTGAGTTGTAATTTAAATAAATTTTTAAAGAATTTTTCAATTTTCAGTATGTAGTGTGAGTGTGCGTGAGCCCAGTATCTGCTAAAGGCAGCCCAGTTTGCAGAAAAAAGGGGAAACATATCGGTTGAGGATCTGGCATGATCTAAGCCAGGGATTGAGGATTTTTGGGGTAGCGTGATAGAAGGCGAGGTGCGCCGTGGTGCGTGTCTGTTCGATTTTTCGGTGTTGGGATCTCTTGCGGAGAAGTCCAGTGATCTCGTTCAGATGTGCCCATAGTCGCCGAGCCAGGGGGGTCGTTTACCCATGCAGAGTAAGAACAAAAGGGGGTTGTTGGCACCAGTTCCTCACCGGTCCTCTAAGGGGTTTTATCAATGAGATTTATTCTGTTTTGGACAGAAGACTTCTCATTGAGGGGGTATTGTAATGGTCCAAAAATGTGGGTATTTGTATTTTAAATTTATTTCATTTTCGGGGATTGACAAAGGTATTGTGTAAATTTTATTCCAACAAACCAGAACACGTGGCAAATAGAACAGTGTAACGAGGCAGCAATGCAATATTACATTGCAAAATCAGTCAAGGAATGTGCACCACCTCAGATTTCTAAGAACTTTGCTTGTGTATGACCATGCGCCCGTATGCACGAGACGGGTATACGCGCGGACCCACGCGGTCAGGAAACACCAAGATGGTGAAAAGTACCTTTTCTGTTTCATCCACTTGACTGAAATGGCGGATGTGAAAACTTAAGGTCCGCCCATCTCGTGACATCAAGCCAGAAGTGCCTAAATATCGTCGGCACACACTACAGAAAAACCCACTATGTATCATGAACAGAGTCGATCAACTGCAACAACTCAACTATGAGCGTCGACGAAATCCGTTGGCGGTGGACCTCAACTTCCTCCCGCTTGCAAGAGACGCTTGCCCAGTCCGTCATTGATTGTGTCGGCCGACGCAATCAACGCAGTGACATAACTTGTGAGCGGGTGTGGTAACAACGCAATACGGTTCTGGGAAATCAAGCTTTGTTACGCACTCATACGCGCAACACCATCATGCACGCAGAAGGGACGCCAACAAGATGGCTAAAGGTAAAATTATTTCAACATGTGTGTGGAAGATGATGGAAGTCCTGTCAAGACCGCCCACCTGAGTCTCGTGACTCGTGGCAATGGAATATCGTCAACACCTTGGGAACATGAACAACCCATGTTCCCTGTACACTGATGAACAATTTGTCACAAGCAGGCTGTGCATTTCCATCTTTCTAACAGGGTGCACGGCGTGAGGGCCAGTCTTTTTACACCTCCAAGACAGCATGGTCACCACAAACTTTACTCGAATAAACTAAGGTCGGCCGACCCAACAAGTGAATCCAGTAACAGTTACATCAAAAAAGTGAAACGTTATATCAGAATGAAGTCTGTGAAGTGAACAAATCGAAATTAAAATGTGGGGGATTGGACAAAACTTTCGGACATATATATAGCGCAGCATGTGGCTACGAGAGGAACACCGACGGTTGGGTAATCCACGACCAATATCAATAATTTCATTTTAAAAGGGGTTCTAATAAAATAAAAAGGGGAATTTAACGGTATGCGTGTGTGAATGAGCAAACTGGGTCGTCTTCCTAGATTTTAAGTAATTTTGAAATTAGTTGTTAAAATACCTATCATGTTAAAGAATAATTATTGAAAGAAACAGTAAGATTTTAATTTTAGGGGAAAGGGGAGTAAACAAATAAATTTAAAACTCGTATAAAGAAAAATGAAATAAAATGTGAGTACTATTATATAAAAGAGAGTAGTGTACGTTATTGATGTAACCTTAAAATCACGTTGATATTCACAGTTCGTGTGAGAATCCTGGACTCAAAATTAAGGTAGGTGAGAGATAAAATATTATTTTATAAATTGTGTATTTATTTATAAGAGTATAACACACACACACACACACACACACACACACTTTATATTTCACTTGCTATTTCCTTACTTGGAACAAGTTTCAAGCATCATGGAATATGCCCATCGCCAGCCTAATGCTCAAAACATGTTCCAAGTATACAAAAAAAATCATGATTGTATACTAGTGTAGTAAACATAATTCATATATTAAGAAAAGAGCTGTAGTAATAACTATTTGAATATATATATATATATACATATATATATATATATATATATATATGTGCAGCATGTTGTAAAGACTCAAATGTAAATCTTTCTAGTTGGCTGTCCAATATATTTAATACACTATTAAATTAAGTTATTCTTATCTTATTGAAAATGTGGACAAAGAATTCAACACATGATGTATGTACAAAAATTATATTTATTGTATCCTTAATTGTTGTTACTTTCAATTTTCTTACAACTTAAGACTGCCTAAAATTAAATAATAATAGTAGTAATCATGTCCTTAAATAACAGTGCAGAACAAAATTTATAAACATACATCTCTGCTCAGTGTACTTTGTGGATAACAAAGCTATGTTTCTCACAATTGTATTGTTTGACAAGAAATTACAAAATATTACAAACCCTTTTAATATCCCTTAATAATATTGTATTCCATGATAAATTATGCTACTGTTTGTTTTAGAAACTCTTGTAGTTTGTTAATAATCTGATTTTACATAGCTACTGTTTGCGAACTATTAAAAGAAATGTATACACTACTAAAATGCATCAGCAAAACCATGGTTACATTATAATCACATGAGTATAAATCATTTCTGAGAACTGGGTCAAATAAATATGCCAATAAAATTTACGTATAAATGATGGTAGGCGGCAACAACTTTTTATAGACAACAGTATTACTTAAAAATGTAACAATTATAATTTCTACATCAGAGAGGGAAAACAGAATTAATAATAAACCCACAATTCACACCTCTTTTCAGCAATTGTCTAAAAGAATGTTTTAAAAATTAAGTTTACGAAATAATAGAAACGGTTTATTTTTTTTTCTTTACAATACTGGTGTTTCAAAAATCTGTATTTACACAAATATTTAAGAAATAAACTTTATGCCTAACAAAAGCTAAAAAACTTAGAATCTAAAAGCGGTTTTTTACAAATTATATTATTAGCATTATTAATTATTTATAGTAGTAACAATAGCACAGTAGTTATAGTAATAGTAGAGTAGTGGTAGTAGTAGTTGTTTTTGTTGTCGTGTAGTAGTAGCAGTAGGAGTAGTTGTAGTAAGCAACACCCTTACATGGTAATTGCTGGACACAAATGGAGTCTTCCACATACCGGCAAACCGAGTGTCGAACTTCCACCGAAAAGATGCAGGACTGTTTATGATTTTCAATTAATACTGATACTTACAACTGTGTGGTAGTCATTTTCTTCTTTTTTTTTAATAGTAGTTTAATGCATTCAAATTCAAACCACTCTGTTCACCAAATAAATGTTTGTAGATTAACCCAAAACACTTTCACATGTATTACGTCAAACATGTTTTTGAATGAAGTATCAATATTAATTTAATAAATAATGAATTATGATATTTACAAATATGTATATAGGCTACCTGGATGGCATAATTTAAATTAAACACCATGCTGGCATCTGAACTACGATTTTGTTGACATTAAAAACTTATATAAAAAATGACATGTAACACACTAGAAACAGCATAAAGAACCAAATTACTAGTGTGCTAAGGTTCTTTAAAATTATACCATTTAAATGACTTAATCCTAGCCTGGCAGTTTAACATTTAGGCAACAATATGCCAACGAATCGTTTAATTTGTTATACACTAATATACTACAGACAATTTATTCAATTTCTGTACAATTATCATTATGATCATCAACTCAGTATCGAAGATACTGTTTATAGTACATACTGGAAAAATGTAATTACATATACAAAAAAACTGGCATTAAAAATATATACTTCCATTACATCAGTTTATGACATAACTGTGATCATCAATGAGACGAAACTTTAATTATTTCATATTTAATTACAACCTGTACTACAAACATTAAATGTTTTTACACAACTGAAAATCATTTGTTACAGTTTTTTATTCTAGTAAACGTTTTCTTTGTTTGCATAATCAATGTGATTAGTTTAAAATCCAAAATTTTTTACATAAGTCTTCTATACGAACTTTTTTACGCTCTTCCGAAAACACTCCTCTTTCGTATTCATAAACGCAAATTAACTTCCATACTATTCGGTCATCACATAGAACAGATGAACACAAAATGGTGGTTTGGCCCAACCATTTTGTCAACTTTTCCTCATAAATATATATTTATATATTTCCATAAAAAAACAGCCGTATGCTAAATATATATCTTCTATTTTTTAACGAGTTCCACCTATAAACAAGAAAAAACACTATTAACATTCACAGAAGAACGTGTCTAAAAGCACAGAAATTAAAAAAAGCATAATTCTTTATCAAACAGTTTTGTTCATGTATAAATTTATTCAACTTTTTCTGGTATCTTATGCACAAGTACATCAAAACATAAGTTTTAGTTAGAACCATCAATGCAGCTGGAAACAAGTAACATTAATTATTGAATCACATTATTATATTTTAATAAAGTATTTTAGAATTTTGTGATATTGTTTCTTCGTTGTCACAGCAGTGGCTAGC
This sequence comes from Magicicada septendecula, assembly GCA_034769895.1. Taxonomy (NCBI): domain Eukaryota; kingdom Metazoa; phylum Arthropoda; class Insecta; order Hemiptera; family Cicadidae; genus Magicicada; species Magicicada septendecula. Next base: position 299,505,040 of record CM068373.1, on the reverse strand, counting down.
TGTTTCATAACATTCAGGAGTAGACAGTAAACACCAATAAATTGATTATCACATCAAGTTTTGTCATTTTACCTTCAATTAATGAGACAGGCTGCATCAATTATTTACTGGCAGACTACTTATAAAACAATTCTATCTTCTTCAAAGTAAGCCATACACTTGTAGAGGCATTGTTCTTACTGATTGAAACAATGCTGAAACCTTTAACTATCAGTACTTTTAGTTTGTCCACCACAATCTCTTGGATATTCTATATATTTTCAAAATAGCAGCCCTGGAGTTGACGTTGCTTTTGGGAACAGAAAATAATAACATGGACTAAGATCAGGGCAGTATGTGGGCTGATATACTACAAGAATGCTTTTTTTGTCAAATAGTCATTCACAATGGTGGTGTTGTGTGTGTGTAACATGAATTACATTTTTATAAGTCTTTCAAGAAATCACAGTAGCAAATTTTATTGACTTACTGTCACTCATCATCAAAATATTTATCCATAATAAAATACATATAATAATAATGAATACTACAATAGTAGTAGTATGAATGTTACAACAGTGATAAACATCGACTTTATCTTAATATATCTTGCTTTTTTTTGGCATCATAAGTTATTGTGTGCCACTTTTCAATTTCCTGTTTTGTTCTGAATCATATTATAAAAATCCACAACTAAGACCCATTATAATACAAAATTTGCTTCATTGTCTATATGCTCAAGAAAATCAAGACACACATCAGTTCGGTTGCTCTTCTGTTGGTGAGTCATATTTTTTGAAACCATTTTTGTTCATGTTCAAATCATGCATCAAAATTTCAAGTACGGTGGTTTAAACCTAGCGCCTAACCAATCACTTCAACTGCCAAACAGAAATCAAACTCTCTCATTTCTGACATATTTTACATTAGTTCATGCTTGGTCATCCAAAGAGGGCTCATCTTCATGGTATCACAGCCATCCAAGAATATTCTATGCCACTAAGAATCGGAGTCCAAGACACAGCTTCATCTCCAGACACTTGATTCTGCTCTTCTGTCTTAAAAGTTTGACACAAACCTTGATTGCATAACTCTGGTCAATAACACTGATCTAAATTTTTGTGATCCAAGAGAAACCACACATAGAAGCAATGATACAATCAGTCAAATCTGGTGAAATTAAAAATGTTTATAAATGTAGACAAACAGTATAGCTAGCAGCTTTTGTATAGTTGAATTCACAAAATACTTGTCACTTCATGAGAAAAATTCAGCCTCATTACTTTTTATGTAAACCTAATAGTCCATACCACATTTACTAGTTTAAATGCAAGCCATCTCCTTCATTCCTCAGGTCCTGTAGGTCCCGACTCTACCTGCTTGGAACTGGATAGGTCAACCCCCAGTTCTCAAAGCCACTACTCTTTCCTTGTATAATAATTTATGTAGTCGTTAACATTACTAGTGTAAAGAAGAAATACTCTTCAATCATTACAATGTAATATTATAGCCATGTTAATGAACAGGAAACCACTTATGTAATTTTGCCTAACAATCTGCAACATTTAAGTTTGTAAACATTACTTACTGAAATACAGTAGATAGTCCTTCCTGGCTAAAGATTAAAATTAACAATAATCTGTACCACATTTCCAGACTGATTTCTAATTCGGTGTTAGAAGTGCATCACTATAATAGTACTCCTGCATTATATACTACATTCTATTCAACGAAGAAACCTCAAGCTTTTTTCAGCAAACTTTCAGCAAACATTAACTTTGAACTTTCAAACATACATAGGCGATGACAATGCTACTAAGATGTGACACAAACTGATTTTATAAAACAAGTACTTTTCTAGAATTTTCATATCCATTTAAGTGGTTTAAAAATTATATATTCATGTGTGTGTTTTGGGAATGAATTACATGTTAAACCTGACATTCGTTTTCCAGAAACACACAGGACAAGTGAGTGACATCATAATTGAAAATGCCACGCCAAATTAATTATGAATCTTCACTTTTATCAAGGGGTTTCTAGACAAAACTTATCAGCACTTTTACATGTACATAATACAGTTAATATTTTACAAATTACCAATCAATAATTTACAGAGTAAAATTATATTCTTAATGTTATTGTTAAAAATTATCATTTACAGCCTTTTTATTTACTTTGAAACTGAATTTATTATAAACTTATTTTCTATAATACATATTTTCTATGGTTGTTGTTACTACTTACAACTACAGTTATTTAAAATTACAATGACTGTCACTTATGACTGAAAATGGAAACATACAATCAAAAATATTTTCCTTACACACTATTTTAGTATTTTCAGAAATACAAATTATCCTCTGTCCAGACCTCAGCATTTCTTTTGTCCTGGTACCATTCTTCTGAAGATCCTTGTCACCACCATGGAAATTCACTTCAGTTTCCATTTCCATCTCTAGTAGAAGCTCAGTAATAACACACTTCATACGTCACTTCTGATGACCACTTCTTTAACTACCCAAACACAAATTTAAAATCTACTCTTCAAGTATTATTTTAAAATACCAAATTTTAGTTTACAAAAAATAAATATTCTAAAATGTACAAATATTTACTGAAACAAAAAAAATATCTTAAAAAGCCACTGTTTGTATTACTGAAGAGGGCCATTACTTAAATAACGTAGATAAGAATGAGCACCACTAATAACAAATTGTTATATTTGATGATGTCCTACAAACAAGTCCTTTGAAAATTTTTTAAAATTCACTAAGTAATTATTTTGTGATGGTGTTTTAAAGTAAAAGGCTTCTATCTTTTATAAACAGAACAAAACTGAATATTGTACAATTCAACTTACTTTATTTACAGATGAAAAGAGAAAAACCTAAATTCTGTTTATGGTAATTTTGCACCTTTTATATAAAACCAGACTACTGAATTTAAACGGTCATATCAGCATTATTAGTGAAGACTGCAGCCAATGCCCAAATGAAGTTACAATTTCACAAATGATTCAAAATCCATCAAAATAAATTTAATGAATGTAGCATGAAAGTGTGTGAATAGCTAAGATTGTAGGAGATATCTACTGTCCCAAAAAATTTTTACAAGATATGACACACTGACTCCAAGTGGATGCCCTTGAAGGCACAGTCCTGGAAATTTCAGAAACAGGACTTGGAATAGCAGGAGGGAAGAGGGGAAAGTTAATGGTCATTCTTTTCTGGAACGCGCAGTAATTGAAAAAACATAAAAGAACATTACGAAAATACAATTCCATATTAGCAGATTAAGTAATGATATGAAAATAAGTACATTTGATTGATGATGAAGTTATAGTTTTTCACAAATCTGCATTTTGCATACAAAATTACATGACTTACAATATGCACCTCATTCTCCAGATTTTACTCTACGTAAATTTTCACATTTCTAGATTTAAAAAATACGGCTGTCTGGAAAGAGATCTGCATTAAATTCATCACCCCTTCTAATGAGTATTTTTATGAATCTGATAAAAACTATTCTAAAAATTACATGGAAATTAATAAAAAAAAAAACTTCGCCATCGTAGGATTGTCTTTCAAACTAAATGAAGATTACAATGGCAAAAAAGACAATCCTACTTTAAAAAAATGTTTTCTGATGTAGGCCAGGTATTCAATGAACAGTCCTTACACTAATGGTGAGAATTAATAGAAACCTAAATATATACTGGTACAAACTACGATTACTTACATACTATACAATAAAATACAGTGTCAACAAAAGCAACAGTAGAACTATCTAAAAGTAAAAAAAAGTTTACCGTATATCTTTTGTTTTAAATAAATTTGTACACTAACATTTAGGATACTGGAAGCCTTTAAACTTAATCAAGAAAACAAAACTCAAAATACAAAACATCTTGTGAGGCAAGATGGAACAGTTAACATACAAAAAGTCACAGGAATAAAAGCAGCTGAGTCAGCCATATCAATCTTGGTCTCTGTTACCATGCACATATATGTTTAGTTTCAACAGACAATATTTTCAAGCCTGTAAAAAATCACATAAAATTAACTGATATTTATTAAAGTAATAAATAACATTTCGTTGTAAAACATTAGTTTCTCATAGATCTTAATGAATTTTTTCAAAAAGATTTATTTTCTCAATTTACTAAAATTACTTTCATAAACACCCATTGTACTCAATCCGAACTTTATGATAAACACACTTAATGGTATTCACCCTTTGTATAATTATTGTTCAAGTTGATGCTACGGATTTCCGGATGAAACAGACATGTTCAACCACAGTGCTGTAGTAAAATTCTGTGCTTCTTTAAAATTGTACTTTTTACAAATAATCTGTTATAATTTCATACAGACCCATAATAAAAATAGCAGCAAATTGATTATAATTTATAGTAACAGTTTGTTTTTACTGAAATCTTTAAAACAGTTGCCCTCATAAAACAGCAAGATAAAAAAGTTTTGTCTCTACTATGTACTGTAACTTAAGTATATATCACAACTTTTCACACACGTGAGGATCTGAATAAATCATGCCTTACTAACACGATTACAAAAATCAGTAAAGTTTAGTGCAAGTCAAAAATTTATTTGTGATTGCACTACACTACTAATCATTTACTATGGGCATTCAATCCACACCACCACAATATTTAATTATAAATAGTGAACATAATGAATAAAAATTTTTATTACTAATACTACTAGAATTTTGATGACTTCAAGTACAACGGTTCCAATTACATTTTACACAATTAAAGCGAGTCGATACACTAACCAATCCATTACCTGAGCTTACAATTACATGTATACACAGAAAACAACACTATAATCTGAAAGACTTCATGTGACTGGGTCAAATTTTATGACATGAAGTTTAATTCCATAGCTGACAAAGGTACAAGTGAGTCGGTGAAATATTTCAAACTAATGGTGTTTTCTGTTAGCCTATTCTGACAAAACCCAGATAATGTACTTGTAAAGGTGAATTTATTGCCATTTTAGTTCCATCATCTCAATTTCTCCATTTACTATCCTAGCACCCAAATTTAGATTTTATTTTTTTTCATCGCCAGTATTAGTTAATGTTCACATTGTAATTTATTTTGATAGCATTATGTGACTATATGACTGGTGGCAGTTCAAAGCATTACTTATTTCTTGTGATTCACTAGACATGTTCTTCTGATGAGCTTGCAGCCTGAAGTCATAAAACTTGAATTCAACACGAAGGCTATTTAAATGTTTAAGCTTAAATAATTAAGAACTGTGTGTCTTGGAAAGAGAAAATATCTGTACTAATGATACAAAAATATGTGTATCAAACATGAAAGATACGCATTATAGCTTTATATATTCCTAAAAACGTTTAGTATTTTAATCACATACAAACACCTACAAATTATATCAACATTCTCAAATCCAGTGCCAATCCCCAAACTAATAGGAAATTACAAAATGCACTTACTAATTTTACAAAATTAATTTATGTAACTCTGCAGCTACAAAGGTTACTTTGAAAAAGTTATATAACTAAATACAATAAATAGGTGAAAGGAAGGGAGGTGTTGATGAAGTTAGCGAATAGAAAGGTAAAGCAACTAGAAAAAAGCTAATATGTCAGAAATTCAAAATATTAAAAATGAACTAAAACTACAGCTTTTAACAAAGGAGATGGCTTTTAGTAAGTATGCCTGTTTGTAATATTATTGTTAACAGCTTCTTAATTTGTAAAATTTCCATGTATGTCCATCCTATTTCCTTCATGTTAATTATTACTGTATCGACTCATATAATTTACAACTTACAAAAAATTTGATTCAAAAATCCAAGGTGGATAAATTATTGGACTGTTTTATACAGGTTATGTAAAAATAAAATAAAATTAAATTGTTTCTCGTTTCTTCAATGTATTTTACAACTTTGTTTTCTGCTTGGGATACTTTCCATCTTCTGGTCCCTGTAAAGACTGTTTACCACTATTTGCACCAAGATGAGCATCCTTTCATTTTCACATGTAACAAACATGTCCCTTATTTACTCTGAATTGTCTTCCAGTGGCGTGACCGCTACTTTTTCTGCAAACTGCATTATATGAATGTACATGCCACTGTAAAAATTTTCCACTTTTTGATTTAATTAAATTTATTTTAGTTCAATTGGACATATCTAACAGCCTACAAAAAGTTACAATTGCTGAAGATAACATAATTTTCTTTTTACACTATAGTATACATATGTCTGAAGATTTATATGCATACTACCAACTTCTAAGTTCCATTTATACATGTGTGCAATACCACTTATCCCTTCTTCTGTATAACAATAGAAAAAATCTCCACGCAGTATATTTTAAGAATTTACTTTACGTCTGACTTAAGTCATTGACATGTATAGTTCATTTGTTTAACGAGATCAATCAATACACATCGATTTTCTTTTTACTTAAAAGTTGGCCTGAATATTACATTGCATAAATTATACAAGAACAATTTGGAATCTACTCAGGAGGAGCAATAAAATGGATATACAGTGAAACTTTGCTAATTTGGACTAATGCGGACCAAACTCAGTCCGAATTATAGAACATTACGAACTGATCGCGAGTTTTTGTGTGTCTATCGGTTACCGATAGCAGACAATATAAAAGAAATCATTCTGAAACCCAATTTGAATCTACAAGAGGTCTACTGCATGTTCTTGTTAAAAATACTGTATTTAATACTCTATTAATTAGTAGTAGAAGAGGTATAAAATAAGAAATAACGTACAGTACCTGTTTATGTGATGTTTACTAAAAAAATTCGATTCAGTTGTATACTGTAGTACGTAACTTACATACAAAACACTCTACTTTCACTGCACAGTACGTATTCTAGCAAGCCTACAGCTTCTTAAAAAAATCACTAACTTTTTTCTGTGTGTATTTTGTTTTTAGCTGTTTCCTCACAAAATCTGTTTCATTTCACTTACAACAAAAAAATATTTGCTTAAGTCAGAGTTTGCAGGCATTTCTACGAACTTCAAAAGGATTGTACGTTTTTTATTGCATCACTTATTTTAATATTCTCACTTTCTTCATCATCGTCATCATCATCGCCATTTTGATCGTCTGTCATCACTCCCTTAGTTTGGCGACCTTCTATAGTAGCAGCTATTCCTTCTTCCAACTGCATCTTGGAAGATACAGTATAGGTATATATAGGTATAGTACCATACCTCACCAGCATCTTCATCCAGCCACTCTCGAATATTTTCCGTGTTTGTCTCATGTTCTCCTGCATTTTCTAAAATATTTCTGTAAGCATCGTCTTCAATTCCATTATAATCCTCTTCTTCGTTATCTTCAGGGTTAAGAAGATTTTTCCAAGAATTAGCAATCATCGTGGCTTTCACCTCCTTCCAACTTGAAGCCCGGTTAAATAAAGCATTTTTTATGTTGTAATTTTTCATATTGATTACAGTCTGTTCACCTAAACTGGTACTGCAACCCTCTTCATCTTCAAAAATATGAGACAGTCTTGTAGCTGTTTCTTTCTGTACAGCCATTTGCAACTATAGATTACTCCTTGGTCCATTGGTTGTATTAGAGCCGATATATTAGGAGGCATGAATAGACATTTTATTTTTCCATTATCACTTCGTAAAATGTCCTCTGCAGGATGCACTGGAGCATTGTCCAATAACAACATTGCTTTAACTTCTTCCCTAGCAACATTTTTTTCTTACATCTGAAATGTTGTGACTGATGGAATAAAATTGTTATGAAACAAGAACTGAAAATTTCACAGCTGAACCACGCATTTCTGTGAGCTTTATAAATCACAGGAAGATCAGTCTCGTTTATGTTCTTCATTGCTCTTGGGTTTTTAGATTTTCCTATGACAGATTTTAATTTATGCATACCATCGGAATTGGCACACAGTAATGCAGACAGCCTCATTTTATTTATTTTATGTCCAGGTGTATGGGTTTCTTTTTTACTCGATTGTGTATTTTTTGGCATTGCCTTCCAAAACAATCCCATCTCATCAGCATTGTAGATTTTCCACGGTTCAAGTTCATTATCATTAATAATCTTTTGTAATTTATCCTTATTTGGTTGAACAGCTTCATGATCTGCACTTAAAAGTTCTCCACAAATCGATCGGGTTGCTATGCCATGTCGATTTCTAAATCTAAACAATCGAGTAGAAATTTCAATAACTTGAAATCGAGTAGCAAAACGTTCAGCAGCAGTCTGCAATTCTATCCCACGGATCGGTACACCAGCAACTTGTTGTTGTTTATACCACGTCCAGACATCTTCGTCAATGTCAGACGTTTTGGCAGGAGTCATCTGTTTTCGCTTAATTTCACTGGCACTATCAAAGTCTCTATTCAATGAAACATTTGTAATTGCTGATCTGCTTTTTTGAATATCGTAAAATGTCAATTTACTGATACCGAAATCACATAAAACAATCTGAACCGAATCACCTTTGTCAATACATTTTAAAACTTCTATCTTTTGTTCTATCGTGAGCGATTTATACGAACCACGTTTACTCATTTTTGAACACAGTAAAAGGTACGAACACTACGGAGTCAAACCGTAAAGTGACTGGGTATGGGATGAACGTTCACAATGATGACAAATGTGAAAGTCTGTATGAGTCATATCCGTTGTTATGAATTGTACATTACTGTTCAGAATTTCCAGGAAATGTATACGACACTGCTTTTCGTTATCGCTGACCTACCAATTAATAATCCCAGTTCATGGAAATACACTATGTACAGTATTTCCGGCCTTTCTCTTCTCAAGTAGGCTAAATCTACACTTGATTTTGAATTTTTATATATGTACGTATAAATTACAGTACTGAGAACCCCAGTCCGAATTATAGAAATTCTGAATTAGCGAAGTTTCACTGTATTTTTGAAATTACCTGTTTGCATGTAGTTTTCTGAGCTTAATGACCTGTTCATCAACAGACATCATGTAAATACTTCTGGTAACTGACATATACACCATGATACTATGACAGGATGAAACTGATACCCTTTTAAAATATTTTTGTTATACTACTTATAAATCACACACATGGGCACAATTATAAATCAAAAAAATGTTTTAGAGCACACAAATTATGTGAAGAAGTACTGAGAGATAAAAAACTTTTAAGTTAAATGTAAGGGAACCTGCTCCAAGTGGTGCATTACAATATTCTTACAAAAAAAACTTCAGTTTGCTTAAATCAACAGATGCAACAATACATCATTTTATTGGTTATGACAAGAAATAAGCTGTTTACTATTTAGATAAACCAAACTGAATAATTAAAAAAAAAGAACAATACTGATTTCTGAAGATCAAAGTACTTTATTTTCAGGTTTATAGACACACAACTAACGCGTGATGTATGCCAAGCAATGACCGAGATATGGCCCTCTTTCAGTGATCATGACTCACTTCCACGGGTGTCAAGTGTAACAAGGTATACTACACTTTGTAGCATGGCAACTGAAGTTGTCACATTACAATATGGTTTATATAAATCAGTGAGGACACATATGAAGAAAGTAAAGTAATTTATAGGAAACATACAAAAAGTCTTCTGATGCAATCTGCATCCAGGCACACAATCACAGCTGACCAACTGGACAGTTCTGTTATAAAATTTCTGTCGCACTACTGTTTGTAAATTACCACTTTAAATCCCTGCCATATATCTGGATTTCTTCTTCAGTATTGAAGATTATACTGATCAACAGAAATCTCATTTTGGCTGCTTTAATACAACTGGTGTAGCATTTCATTAAAATCCAATTTCAGAGCCATAGAGAAGTGTGGGGAGGGCCATAATCTTGCAGAACTCTTTACTAATTACATTTAGAGTTCTGCTGATGGTCCCACACACATATGGTTGAACTTTGTAATTTATTTACCACTTCATTTTTTGTAATGTAAGACACATTATAGCCCAGATATTCAAAATTTGTTGACCTGCTCTAGAATACCATCTACAATGTTTGCTCATGTAGGATCAGTTCCATGAAAAGCCATCAATATTATTATCTCGTTATTATTCTGTAAATAGCTGTCTTATTGTTTATACCTCCATCTTGTATACAAAGATATTTGGATTAATACAGTAGCTACAAAAATTTGTAATTAATACAGTAGCTACAAAAATTACAAATTTCCTGTTCGGCCATCAGATTCAATTGAAAGACAATTTTGGATTCAAAATCTTAACTTCTACATAAATTACGAATGCTTAACAAAGTGCTAAAACATTTACTGCTATCATTCTTATCTTACTATTACATATCATATTATGGAACAATAATATTACAATTTAGCTGTCAAGGGACCTGAACGTTGTCATGCACAAGTTACTTCGTTAGCACTAGTTTTATTAGGTTTCTGATAGCCATAATATACTGGGTATAGAATGAACAGGATGACGATACGATGATTATGAAAATTCTGGATGAAAATTACCAAAACAGATATAAAGAATTTTTCAGTCACCTACTTCTACCACAGAACATTAATATGTAGTCAATGGATTAAAAAAAAAAAAGGCTAGAAAGTATCTGATGGCTGTTTACTTAGCTTTGGTTGATTTTCAGGATTCAGACGGCCTTCAATTCTGTTAAACATAATTTCACAGTTGCAGCTCTGCACGGAAATATTGTAGATGGATTGCTACAATTTATAATCAAGGTAATGGATAGAGCGGTATTGGATACAACAGGTCATACTTTTCACAATGATTTCTAGGCCACACTGTTCTGGTAACTTCAGGAAAGGAGCTGCTGGCTTTAATGTCAAGGGATCTGTATGAGAGTTGACACTGAAGTACCATACATTCGGATAAAATGTTTGCTAAAGGAGAGAAGACTCTAATAACTCCTGAAGACAAAGCTTTAGAGTGGACAGAAGAAACGGTTTATTTGGACATTTAATTTTGGTGATGGAGATCAGAATAAATTGAAGAATATATCTAGCTTAAAATAATATTGGTAACATAAATACATATTAAACTCTGATCTGGATTTGTCTGATGAGTTTTTAATTCTGGAGTTCATACTCTGCCTTATATATGGAAGTGAGACTTGGGCACTGAGCAAAACAGATAAATTAAATTTAAGATTCGCCCAAAGAATTGTGGCTGTAAGACTATCTTAAGACCCATTGTAATTTACAGACGTGAAGCATGGGCATTATAGTTAAGGATGACAATGGACATAGAATGCGTACAAGCGAAGAGTTGGAGGGAATTTACTGAGAGCTGGATATTGTTACTGAGATAAAAGAGATTGAATTAAATGGGAGGTCATGTACAACGGATGGAAAAAAGCTGTGAAGAAAGTATTCAATGAGAATCCAGGGAGTAGACCAGTGCGCATACAACCACACAACAGAGACAAATGGTGTTGGAGGCTTGGACTCTGAAGCGGTCGTAGCACCAAGGATCATCATCATCATCATCACCAAAGAATCATGAAACGGATTATGAAGCTCAAATAATGGACAAATAAATCAGGGCTGATAATCACCCTGATTAGAGATATCTCATACGACTGATGTAGCAGTATTGGTACAATAATGGACAATAAAAGGAAAAGTTTATTACTAAATAGTATACTGTAATCTACAAGAGGAGTGACAGGTACTTATTAAGTGAAGAGATTAAATCATCAATCAGATAGAGATTACTTTGGATCAGGTACAAAATCCGTGGAAAAAACTGAAGAGCCTTTACTCAGAAGCAGGCCTAATTCCAAACAATCTACCTGTTGTACTCTGTATTATGAACTGTGTATGTATACTGAATTTATTAATTTATATTAAACAGGATCGCATAACCATATTCTTAATATAAACATCTAAGAACGTGGTGAGAAAATGTAAGAAAATTACCATTTTGCGTTAACTGTGATGCCAATTGTCAAGTTAATTGGGAATGCATATACAATAAATATGTGAATAATAAAAACATCTAACATTTCAAATATAAGTCTTCTGTCATGTAAATATCTTTATAAGAATCATACATCTGTGACAAACACCTCGGACCACGGTATCGCACCAAATACATAATTTAGATAAATTCCCCCTTTCCTCACTATTTAATCATGTCCAAATATCACAGGAATCTCAAACGAATTCACATCAGTCCCATCTGTGCTGACATGAAAAAAAAAAACAGTGAGTGGTTCTGTTCATATCTGTTCTACCTTACAGAAGGTAGACTAAACAATGTGGGCTCCTCATTGGGCATATCAAATAACTTTTGCCACACTATACACATGGGAAGATTATATAGTAAAACCTGAGCTAACATACACCTTTATTCAGAGGTTACCTTTATGAATGGCCACTTTTCTGAGGAACGGATTTTATTTTCCATACGACCAATGTAAACTTCCCTTCCATTAAACGGCCACCTCGTCCCTTGGCCAGTGATCAATCCATAAAGGGTTCGTTCACTTCCTTAAATGGTCACCTAATAGACTTTCAGTCATATGCAATACAATACAGTAGACAAAGTAGTCTGACAATATAGATTTCTATGAATACTCAAATGGTATCTGATGCAACTAAAAGATAAGCAATCTAACCATATGTACCTGCATACTTTCAAATTGACAAAATGTTACTTGTAGGCCTACACAATAAACTGTCATAGTCTCCATAATGTTGAAACAGTTATACTTTTGAATTGGTGTAACCAATCCGCATATACTTAAGTGTTCTTGTAATCTTTAGTGTAGTTTAACAGTGTGTCAAAAATGAGTAACAAAGGTACAGTGTGTTTAAATTTAGAAGCTACAGGAAGTGATATTTTCGAAAGTGATAAGGGTGCTGAAGTTTTTAAATGCGGAAGAACACAGATCATCAGCATAATCCAAAATAAAGACTAAATTTTAAAAGAGGGGGAATCCAATGTGAATCAGCATAAAAAGAAAACGTGAATTCAAAGTTAAGTAGTGAATTTATAAAACTGGACAAAAGGTAAAAGTTTGAAGAGACCCAAGAAGTGATGGAGAGATCAAACTGTGAATTCAAAGTTAAGTAGTGATACCAACACTGATCAAGACAATACATGCATGGCTTGACTATAGCTTCAATAAATGCAGCCGTTCTTGTACCTGGTCTCCTCATTTTGTTTGGCCATGTTTTCTCTAATATGTTTCTTATATATATGAATACAATGATTTTTACCACCTATTAAACAAGTGTCCCTAACAAACCCACTGCTCAATTGTGTCCTGAATGATGAGATTTTCCATTTGCTGTCAGAGCCTCATTTTTACCTCAGTCTACACTAATTATTCTTCAGAGGTCCTGACATTTGAAGACTTGAAACACACAAGAGTGAAGAATTTATACTGTGTAATCTTAGACAAATATCTCAATTTACTTAAGTTTCCAAATGCTATTTTTATTAAGCCTACTTATACAGATTAACTCTGAAGCCCACATTATGTGGAACACACACCAGAGGATCTTACATAACACTGTCACACTGTACTATGACTATTAATGAATACTTTGTATACAATATCTACAGAATAACATAATGTGGTAGAGCAAGCAGTTCTTTTTCAGATATCCGCAAAATTAATAACATTGAGCTATGAGAAACAGCCATATTTAAGTTACAAATTCACGATATGGGCACATGAGTTACCTTCTATCTACTCAATTTTCGATGGGTGACTATTAAAAACAGGACACATATTATAACTGCTGTTAAAAAATTTTCAGATTACAATTTAATTCAGCACACTACAACTTTACCTATACGCTGCTGAAAATATATTTTCCACAGCTCAAAACAGTGACACATATCAATTTCAGACCATTTAGTAGTTTTCCTAATTTTACTTTTAAGTCCTTAAATTTTTTAGCGACTGTCAATCAATGAATGTTTTAGTGGATGGTTAGTGAGGATCGGTCAATAACACAAATTTTAGCTATTTTGCATCGACGTTTCGACAATATTTATTGTCATCTTCAGGACAATTGTTGCTGACGCCAAACACACAACTGTTTACTTTTAAGAATAAAAGTCACAGGTGGCCAAATATGGTAAATAAGGAGGTACACAAGGTTATGATATATGTGCCAAATGCTGCTATAGAAAAGCTGTTTTAGAAAAAAGTGCTTTATATGTGCTGGTATATTGTCTTGATACAGAATCCACTTTTGTTCTTCCTTAAGTGGCCTTACTTACTTGTTCTCAAGTCTCTGTTAGCACCTCCATAAAATAATACCAATTGACATAAGCGCTTAAGATACAGTCATAAACCATAACACCTTGATATTGAAAAAAAACTATTAACATCACATACACCTTTGATTTTCTCTTTAGTGACTTCAACACTCTCAGAAAAATTAGTGTATCAGCCATTGTCTGAGCTTTTTTTCTGCATCATATTAAAAAAGTTTTTCATTCAGCTAATCCAGTTGAGGTTTTAAGCAGTTAGAATGTCAATGCCCGTTTCTAAACATTCACCAAGTCTTGACCCACCCTAATTTATACAGTAATCCCCATCCACAATTTTACAAACAGGCCCATAATTACAACAAAGTATTTTTCTGTAACAACACAAAAAGGTTACATAAATTATTATTTTAGGAATTTAAATATGATACACAATAGGAATATTTAATCACAATAACATTTTACCATTTTTACAACACAAATTTTTCATTTTACTTATTACGATGATCGTGTCACTTTATTTAAAAAGGAGTTTTAAAACTCCCAACAACTTATAACTATTGCCTCTCTTATCTTCGCAGAAAATAATTCTGAATCTTCACTATAACAGTCATTTCAGGGGCTTATAAATGGCAGTTTATAGTAAAAATTCAGAACTATATTCTGCAGGTGATAGGAGAGGAAATACAAATTTACAAAAGTAAGAACTTTAACAGAGACGAAAGCTATAAATTGCTGGCAGTCTGGAAATTCATGTTACTATGTTATGTTATAATTATGGGTCTCTTTGGAAAATTGTGAGCGGGGCTTTCAGTCGAGACACTGAGAATGCCTCATTGTAGTATGGACAAAACTTTTGGTGTTAAAAGTAATAAAAAGACATATGTTGAACTGAAAAACAGTGTTGTTATTATTAATGAAAATTTTGAAAGTTTACAAGCAAGAATAGTATTTATTGACACTTTGTTACCCACCCACCTTGATTTTGGTAGTTTATTTTACTATATGGCAAATATTTTCTATTTGGTTCTTACTTATTTTCAAGTCCTCAATATATATACTTCTCCCTTTTATTTTTATATAAGAAATATTTCTACTTTGTGTTTATAATAAATATTCGTGAAGGTTGAAAATTATTAAGTTTTTCACTATATCAAGCAGAGAAATGAATAATCCTAAAAGTACTGATGGTACTGTAAGAAAATGAGTCTACTAATTTTGTCAGTATTACAGTCTCTGCACTGATGTATAGATGTAATGTCAACTACTTTGTGTAATTTAGTGAGTATGGTAAATACTGTGTTGCATGCTTATTTATTATTTTTCATATTGTGTTCTCATAAAAATAAAAATGACAGTTAAAAGTCCATTAATGTTGAATTAGGTAACTGATTAGTTTGTTAAGTCGTTAGTTATCCATTCAGTGATCATGCATTGTACACAAAGTACTCATTTTCACTATGAAAACAGTGTTTGTCTTGCTGTTTTGGTTCTGTATTTGAGTCTGTTTAACTCACTTTTGTTAAGACTAAAAAAGTTACAGTGTACACAAATTGGCTGCTTCATCTCTTAAGCAGTATAACCTTAACGAGTGTACAAATCATGTGGTGTTTATACTTATTTGCGTACCAGGATGTCTACTAAGTCAATCTTATTTTTACTTTTTATTATACATCATATTATCATCCTGTCCTCTTCCCATCCTGTGTGAATCCCGTTTCCTCTCTTCACTCCCTACATTTTCCACAGCAATCTGATTTTTTAAATGAAGATTTCAGCAAATAACTCAATGACATATTCAGATATACATATTTTTTTATAGATATTAATCAAAGCGTAAACACATATTACAAATCATAACTCACATTCTAGGTCATACAAGAAAGTATCTTTTACATAAATTACTATATCAGAAAGCAAGTACAAGTATTCCAAACAGACCTGACTAATGAACTAAGGAAATAGTGAAAACAAATACTCTTGACTACAGAATAGTAAACATAACAGTTGAACATAAAAACAACTAGTTTTCATTCTGTTTTTTTGTTACAAACATATTTTGTACGATCAATAAATATGTTATGAATCACCAAATACAATTCAGAATCTTTTTTTACAGAAGTTAGAATTGTTTTATAAGATACAATTTCCTGCTCTTTACGGTTGAGTCACTTTGTAGTCCAGCATACAATACAAGGGCCAGTTGAAAAGTTCGCGGAGCGACAATCTATAGCTCAGTGAGTTCTATTTTAGTAGAACTAAAATCTTTCATGTGTTACAAGATGTATATTTCGCATGAACACCTGTTAATTTCCAGATATATCTGAGAGTTTATTCACTTTTTACCAGCTCTTTGAAATTTTCCTGTCATGCGTGTTTTTAAAATGCACACAATCAAACATTGTGTTGTGATGAATTCTTTGTTAAAAACCTTTTAGTGCCAACGGAAAATCAAAACGAAATTGTAAATGTGTTAGGAGATACTGTGTCTTCAGAAACAATGGTAAGTGGGGACACTTGAGTTTAAACGTGATTTTTTTCTTCGTATTGTTTAAATTAGCAGCCATCCTTACTATTTCTTGTATGAATTTGCTAACTGCTATAATTTTTATTGTCCGACTAAGCTTTTCGTCATCACTGACATCTTCAGGTCTTAAAAAAAAAAAAAAAAAAATTAAACGTGATTGTACAAGCACTGAAGATGATCACTGAAGACGATCCCAGGAGTGGACCTCCAAAAAGTGCAACAAAAAATGACATTATTGAAAAAATTTCATAGGGTGTTGGCAGACCGTAGATTGAGGAGTAGATGACGTTGCTCAAAACCATAGGCATCTCATATGAGCATTTGCATCATACTTTAAATCAAGAACTTGGTGAGAAAAAGCATTGTGTAAGATGGCTGCCGCATCTGGAGTTGTGCATTTTTTGGGCGTCCAGTGCAGGGGGGGGGTCATCTTTAATGCTCATACGACCACATATGAACTCAAGTGCCTTTTTACAAACCATTGGTTTTGAAGTATATGCATCTCCTGACATTTTCAATTTCGTTCTGAATTTCCATTGGTGCTAAACAATTTTTAACAAAGAACTATACCACAATGTTTGATTTTGTCAGTTTTTCAAAACACGCATGATTTGTCAATTTCAAACAGCTTCTAAACAATGAATAAATTGATAAGATAGATTTGGAAATCGTATTTTAGCTGTAAGGTGCACTTTCACGGTAATATTATAGCATATCTATACCTTGACTACCATTATTTTGTATTCAATAACATTAAGTATTCAACTAATCCACTTCAAGACTGATTTAAAACCAGGACATCACTTCTTGTCCATGTGATGACATCAACTTAAGCCTTCAATGAATACAATCAGCCATAATCCTTACACAATTTCACTTAAATATCTCTTTGTACATCCTCACCATTCTGTTTCAGACATTTCTTGTAAACTCAGACAAAAACATCATCTTTTTGTAATAGTCTGAAAAAACAACACAGTCGCCAACATATTTACAAATCTATGAGCATGCTAAGACAATTTTTTTATTTCATGTATACAGTATTTCTTCAAATTATAAATCAAGTGTTGTTGAGTTATTTCATCAATTGCCAGTATGTTTAAACATTTTTGTGTTGACTTTAACTGAAATATATTATTCAAAATGAAATCTTTAGATTATCTTCTATTTAATTCTATTATTATTATTACTATTTTCATTTTATTATTCTACTATTCACATATTATCAGACCATTACAGAATAATATATCTGTACTGTTTGCTACACAGTTCCTCTTTTGGTTCTGTCAGCATTTTGTTATTTATCTGTAAATTTATTTACCTACATAACATAGCAAAGTACATTAAAATCTTTAATGAATGTTGATTAGCTCTCACTAGTATTAACTCAAATTTTCTACAAAAAAATTAATTTATCTTAAGAATTGATGACCATTATCATTTTAATAAGGCACTTAAATTCAGTAACCCGTTTGTAACACATTCTTTGGAAACATATATCCATTACAAAAACTTTGCAATAGGATCCTGCTCAAGCAGTGCAATCAACACATTTATTTTTTAACACTTTTTTCTTCCAATCAGATACAGGACAGGGTTATTGTCTTCAATTCACACTGGTTATATCTGACATCACTGTGACCTGGTGGCTATAACATTCTAGGCATGATATATAAGAGAATATGGTTGGAGCCCATGGGAGTCTTATACTGTGTCAAGAATTGCTATCAATTCTGTTGAAGGTCAGTATTTTGGCTGGGGACTAAGCAGCACGTGACCAACTTGTGGCCTTTTTACATGGTAGGGCCTGGCTAGGGTTAAAGATGAAAATGGTCAAAGGCCAATGACACTGGGGTGGAAGAACCTAGGAGGTGGGTCTCCAAATGAAACCTCGATCAGGACCAGAGGCTGAAAGGCAGTACAGCACTCTTATCACTGGTTTTATTACTCTATAGGATGCTGGTACGTCACTGGGAACGACTATAGGTACAGGAATTGGTATTGCGCCCATATTATCTTTGGCAATGTGAAATGTGAGGGGCATTGCTTATAAAGCCATAGAATTGTGTCCATATCTAAAAGAAAATAAATATTGGCTTTATTACTGAAACCAAGAAAATCATCACAAAATAGTGTATATAGCTGATTACATTTTGCTGTATAGTGGAGTTTCCCAGAACATGAGGTTCTTCTGGAGTAGGTATAATGGTGGACCAAAAAATAAAAAATCATCTTACTGTATACCCTTCTTAACGACAGAATTACAGTTGGTAGTAAAAATTAATAGAGGCAGTGTTTGTGTCACTGGTGCCTATTATACATACATATATACATCCTCGGCGCTACAGCCCAGTCCGGGCCCTGGCCTCCAAAAGAAATCTTCCCCACTGGTCTCTACTCCCGGCCAATGTCCACCAGTTTGCTGCACCCAGCCTCACTGCCTCCTTACCAACCTGGTCCAGCCATCTTGTACGCGGTCTTCCCTTCCTTCTCCTTCCCATCGGCAAATAATTCATCACTCTTTTTGGGATTCTATCCTCCGCCATTCTCTGCACATGACCAGCCCAACGCAATCTGTTAATTTGTATGAGTTGCACGATCGGAAGATCTTTAAGCCTTTCGTACAACTCTCGATTATGCAAATCGCCTCCAAATGTCGTTTTCCCTCACAGGGCCATAGATTCTCCTCAGTACCCTCCTCTCAAAAACGGATAGTTTCTGCTCATCTAGTTTTTTTACCACCCAGCATTCCAAGCCATACATCAGGACTGGTCTAATCAAGGTCTTGTATAGGGTGGCTTTTGTATCTTTACTTATTAATTTAGACTTAAAATGTTTCACCAGTCCGTAGTAACACCTATTAGCAGATAATATCTGTCTTTCAATATCTCTAGAGGAGTCATTTCCAGAGTCCACATATGACCCGAGATATGGAAAACCCTGAACCTTTTCAAATTCATAATCGTTAATGCGCAGGGACAGGGCACGAGTGTTGGCACCTACAACCATATATTTGGTTTTGCTTTGGTTTATAACCAAGCCCATAGCCTTAGCGGACAACTCCAGTTCCCGAAAGGCTTCCTTTAAGCCAGATTCAGACCTACTTATGACGTCAATGTCATCGGCATAGGCCAGAAGCTGTACCTCCTTGTGAAATATGTGTCCGCTAGTTTGAATTCCTGAATCCCTGATGACCTTTTCTAGAGCTATGTTGAACAACAGACACACTAAGGCATCTCCTTGTTGCAACCCATTCAATGTTTTTAAGGAGTTAGAATACAATTTGATTGTATTCTTATTTGGCACTTAGAATTGGACATAACTACTCCAACCATACGCACCAACTTAGATGGTATATTCAACTCCTTCATAGCTCTATATAGCATTTTCCGGTTGATTGAATCATATGCCGACTGGAAATCCACAAAGAGATGGTGAGTGGCCACTCCGTATTCCAACGTTTTTTCTAGGATTTGCCTCAGTGTAAATATTTGGTCTGTTGTTGACCTATTCCTAGTGAATCCACATTGATATTTTTTTATGTTTTCCTCAGCGTAGGGAAGCAGCCTAGAAAATATGATGTTGGACAATACCTTATACGCTGTATTAAGTAGAGAGATGCCCCTATAATTTTTACATATGAGCGGATCACCCTTTTTATGTAATAAACACACCACCCCATTGTTCCACTCATCAGGCATTACCTCCTCCAGCCATATTCGCTCTATGAGATGGGCAAATTCCTTTATGAAATCTCCTCCTGCGCTCTTTAACAGTTCCCCTGGTAAACCATCGGAACCTGCTGCCTTGTTATTTTTAAGCTTTCCTAGAGCTTCATACACCTCATCATAGGATGGCACCAACTCCTCTCTATCATCCTCGAATTCCCCTGCTTCCTCTTCATTCTCAGATGCCTCCATCGAAGCCTCCCCAACTGAGCCTAGCAACTCTTCGAAGTGTTCTGTCCATCTCCTGATTATGCCAGCATTATCACTCACAAGGCCACCATTATTATCCCTACAGGCATTTGTTCTAGGCTGAAATTCCTGTCTCATATCATTCACCTTCCTGTACATATCTCGGCTCAGCCTTCCTCTATCTTTTTCATCTGTCGCATCATATACTCCCTCTTTTTTCCTCTATGAATCTTCTTTTCCATCCGCCTGGCCTTCCTGTATTCCTCTCGAACAGCCCTGGTGCATTTCCTTTGGATCATAAATTTGTATGTCTTGTTTTTGAAGTCAGTTGCCTCTTCACACTCCTTATCAAACCACACATCTCGCCCATGTCTCTTCTTCAAACCAACGATTTCTTCTCCTGTGGTCACTAACATGTTTTTTAGATTAAGCCAGTGGTTTTCTATATCTTGTTCCTCACGGCATTCAAGTCTCCACTGTCAAATTTTCTCATTAGTAACTTCCTCGAACCTCCGTTTTATTTCTTCTTCCTTTAGTATTTCTGTATTGTATCTAACAGTCTTTATTCCTTTTTCATTTCTATTATTGGAGATTCTAGCTCTCAGTTTTGTAATTACGAGATAGTGAGACTCTTATCACTGGTTTTATTACTCTATAGGATGCTGGTACGTCACTGGGAACGACTATAGGTACAGGAATTGGTATTGTGCCCATATTATCTTTGGCAATGTGAAATGTGAGGGGCATTGCTTATGAAGCCATAGAATTGTGTACATATCTAAAAGAAAATAAATATTGGCTTTATTACTGAAACCAAGAAAATCCTCACAAAATAGTGTATATAGCAGATTACATTTTGCTGTATAGTGGAGTTTCCCAGAACATGAGGTTCTTCTGGAGTAGGTATAATGGTGGACCAAAAAATAAAAAATCATCTTACTGTATACCCTTCTTAACGACAGAATTACAGTTGGTAGTAAAAATTAATAGAGGCAGTGTTTGTGTCACTGGTGCCTATTATACTCCAGAGAATTGTAAGAACAAAGTCAGATTTATTATATGGTGAATTGCAGAAGTAATTAGATTTGTATAGCAAAATTGAAAGTTAAGGACATAGAAATGCACAAAACGCTTACGGTCAGAGGGGAAAGGCGATGTGGAGAGAGTCGCTGTGAGATGTGAAAGGAGAATTGTTATCACCGACGGTGCAGCCAACCTATGAACATTATTTCTAATAGTAACAAAAACTCGCGACTGTTAAGGTTTGTTTGTAAATGTGTCACCACGAATCTCTACATCTGCGTGTGCCTACAGTCACACAGCTGCCTTTAAAAAAAGAATTATACATTTATTGTTTCCGACGTAAATCAAATAATAACAACAATAATAATATTGTAATTGTATTACTACACAAATCAAGCAAATGATATGTACTGTTCACACATATTGGAATTTGTTGGTGTTACATATCAGAATGTTTTATAAACATATCTGAGTGTTGTTTGGTTCTGTCATTGTGTACTGCCGAGACATAAAAAACTACAGCCTTTCTGACCGTTCTTATCGCAATGGAATTTGCAAACTGTACACTTCCACTCCTTAATTACACTTGACTATCTCTACAGTTTATCATTACATAAAGGAAACCGCGTTCTTCGTATTAATTTAATTGCGAGAATCTTTTTAATCCTAGACAACAAAAAACTGTTTATTATTACTTCCCGTGACTGACTATGAATAACTTTCCTGTCTTTGCTAGTTGAAGGAGAAGTATCCATTTTAACAAATCTCATTACTGGATGATAACACAAATAATTACAATAATACGTAATTACAGAATAAAACTACCAATAGAAATTAACTAAAAAATTAAATAACTAATAAAAATGAGTGACTGTAAAACAACAATACAATTAATAATAAATTGAGATAATAATAACAAATGCAAGACTGAGATAGTACGTCACACAGTAACTAACAATGTATGGGTAACTAAAACATCACACACAAGTTGGCAACACCTTCACTTGTATAACAGCTGATTCTCCGTTACCCTCCCGCCATTAACAGTTTCAAAGTGGACTCGTCCATCCATAAATTGGTTTCTGCGCATATGCCTTTAACTTTCAATTTTATTGTACAATAACATGGATCATATGGTTAAAGCTGGTGATATTAATGCCTGGTTGGTAACCAAGCTATTGAAAATGTTATTTGTCGTTGTAGTAAAGGAAATGGGGTAATATTGCGAGAATTTGCGAACACAAATAAAACTTGATGTAACAAAATACATTTTTAGGAAAAAGGACATTAACAAATATACTTGGTTAGGCAGACAACATTGATTATTAATTGAGTACATTGTTGTTAATCAAAAGATTGGTTTACAAGTCGGGGATACCCATGTTTTTAGAGATTCACAGATTAACACTGATAATTGTATGGTTGTCGTCTCTAAAACTCATATTTGGACAAGACGGAGGAAACTTAGGAATACTCAGAATACATAGAAAGAAAGCTTTTAAGTACATCTGCTCCATGAAAAAAGTATCTGCAATCTGTACCAGAAAAAGTTAACAGAGTATGCACTGGTCCTGACTAGTAACAATATACAAGCATTGAGTAATATACAGAACCTTTGGAGAAAGTGGGCAATGAAGTGCTTGGAAAGAAACGAATAAATACTCAGAAAATAGGTTTAAAAATATGGAAGGAAGAGATAGAGCAATAGATACAAGAAAAGCAGTCAGCTTATCACAAATACTTTCAGACAAGAACCAGTGGAGATGTCGATATTTATAAATGCTGTGAAATACATTATCTGGGAAGTGCATGACTAATTATGGAATAAATTTAAGGAATAAATTTATTAGTAATATTAAGGAAGACGTACACAGACACCAAATGGTGGCATACAAATTAAAGAAGCATCTTACCCAAGAAGTGAGGGTGAAGGTGCATCTAAATTTTATTGCAAAAGTGAAATGGACTGAGCATTACAAGTAACTGTTACTGTAACAGTGATCCTGACCATTACATGATCCTAATTTTCCCCAGAAAGCTGCAGAAGATATAAGACAGACACAGGTATAGATTCTATATTTTATGAACCAGAAGGAACACTTTCATCCATGAAGAATCAGAAACCATCTGGTTTGGATGGGATAAACTCAGCACTGCTGAAATACTCTTAGTACATTATTTAAGTTAAGATGCCACATTTGCTGAATATATGCTGGAGGAGATGCAGGATCGCGGATGAGAATAGTAAAATTTATTTCTGTTTTTAAGGTGATAGAACTGTGCCATAACACAAAAATACACTTGATGGTGTATATATAGAGGTATAAGCTTGATAAATATTACTTACAAGTTATATGGAAATATTATTAATGAAAAGGTTAATTCTATCTTGGACATTTTACTTCTTGACAAACAGGCAGGATTTTGGGAAAGGCCCATCTTGCATTGATGGCATATTCTCTTTGAAAATATTGATTCAGAAAAGAAGGGGATTTAATTTTGAGACACACCTTGCCTTTGTTGATCACGAGAAAGGATTTAATAAGAGTTACAGATCCATTCTATAGGACATTATTGTAACCATTGTAAAAGGTGTTATTGTAAACATCTTGAAGATGATATAAAGAGCTTCCACTGTAGCCCAAGGATATTACTGTCTATAGAAGAGTATTTGACACAAGAGATTTACATTAATCAGGGAGTGTGCCACGGCTGTAGCATATCTCCAACCTTGTTTAATATCTATACTGATGGCAGAAATTATGAGTTGCTGCAGGAATTAAAATAAATAGTAGAACATACATGAATATAATGCTGTTTGCAAATAATTAAGTAATCCAAAACAATTAATGCATCTCCAGAGACTGATGTTCCAGTTACAAGTCTGTATGAATTACAACATGAAATTTCTGTGCAGCAGACAAAAGCTATGGCATTTATGGGCAAATCCCCCTTGTGAACTAAGACTGACTGGAAAATTAGAGTATAGAGCAGGTGTCACATTTCCGATATTTTGGCCGTATAATCAATTATGATGTGGATTATGGTGTCGATCATAGGTTGGCAAGTTTCAGTCAATATGTGGCACAATTTATCGAGTGTTATCAAAGAAAACAAGGAAAGAGACTCGTCTAAAATTTTATAAGGTAATGGCTGTGCCAGAGTGTTGTTTCATGGATCTGAAACTTGGGTTCCGGCAAAAAAACATCTGCGTAGGATACAGGTATCCTGAGATGAGAGTCTTGCGATCTGTTAAAGGCTGCAGACAAAGAGATAAGATTCTATAATGAAGACACTTGCAATGAGTTGAACATTTTTAATATCCAAGACCATATTGCAGAAAACAAAGAGAGATGGATTGCTCACCTAAATAGGATCCCACATGGCAGGTTGCCTACGGAAGTTTGTCAATACAAGCCCATTGGACAAACATAGGAAGATCTATGAAGCGTTGGTGAAGTGGATGTATTCTTTTGGGAGAGGCGACTTGGCTAGTCCTTGTGAGAGCAACAAGAGAGATGAGATATTTATTATTATAAGACATCCAGCTGCTCCTACATTTCAAAAAACTTTTTTCTATTTTGTATTGAGATTGTTTGGACTTTTATACATTTAAGATATAAATAGCTAAGAGTAATTACCAAAGTATCATTGGTAGATAAAATTTATAGGCTACTGAGCTACGGACCATTCCTTAAGAACCCAGATGTTTCAGCTCTATCTTTCCAAGTCATCTTCAGTTGCCTGGGAATAAGATTGCCCACTCACTGAAGGGGACTTACTCAGATGGAGTATAAATGTCTGGAATCTTAAGGAGCGGACAGCTCAATACCCTAGAAATTTTAACATTGAAAATGTTTATAAGGACGTGTCGCACATTTGCGGCAGATTGCTGGTGCGTGATCAAAAATGGGAACCGGTGAGTTTCCATAGAAACTACTTCTTTGTTGTCAATTACATAGAAAATTTTGAATTGTTTGGCGAGTTTCAGTGCCATATCCCCTTAAATTTATCGTAAGGTAGTACATCAGACAAGAATTTATTACGGAGCGAAGGATCAGGAGGAAGCGAGTATACATATATATATTATATTTATAATTACAAATATATATATTTTTTAGATTTATTGAAGCATTTTCAATGCCCTTCTCTGTACATTGCATTTGTGCAATGACTGTAAATTTTATCTATCTAAGAGTAACATTAACATCAGATGGTTTGGACACAAATTTTATATCCTGTAAAGTGTTGAGGGGAAGAGTTTTGATGAGACAGCTTAAGCTCTCACACATAACGTATGTCCTATATGAGGTTGAATCATCATGCTGAAAATTTCACTGAACCAGGCACTGGAGATAACAAAAAATGAACTACTGAAGAAGATACTGTAAGCAAAATTCCACACACATTAAATAGAAGGTTCCAGTGCGTGTAGCCATAGGAAGAAGGGGAGTATGACAGAGATGTGGGAAACCCATATTTTATAAACACTACATTGTGAGAAATAGTAAACTAAGCTGTAAAAGTACTTGCACGCACACACACACACACACACACACACACACACACACACACACACACACACACACACACACACACACACACACACACAGAGCTAGTAATGATACAGGCTGAATTCCATAAGAAAATCTAGTCACATTAATTGAGGCTTTAATCTCCTACTCATGTAGTCTGAAGGCACAGTGTGGAACATGACTACACCGATACTGGCTGACTGTGATCGTACTTTCAGAGCAGATATACACACAAAATAAAATAACAATCCACTAGTGTATACAAAATATTAAGCACTTATGTTAAACATTCAATCAATGTTGTTATCACTACCACCAAAACAAACTTTCACAGAAACACAGAATGGTTTTAGAAATCACTTTTAAAATTATAGAACTGGTAATTATTTAAAATTATCAGGAAAGAGTAATTTAATAATTACAAACAAAACTAAATTAAATTAAACACGCAACCAACTCATAAAAGGAAACACTCCACTCCCTCTTCAAAAACAAGAAAGAAAGAAAGCATGAGGGAACCTGCCTTCTCTGTCTACGAGGACAACGGGCCTATCAAGGTATAAGGTGTGACCAAAATGTATCAAGACTGATTAAATAAAAAAATACATACAAGGTATTGAACTCATTCACAGTAGGCTCCTTCTGAATCCCTCTACCTTTCCTACCATTTCTCGAAACACCTATGGAAGTCTTGTTTTGTAGTCATCTGTAGCTGCACTTGTCAGATTTCTTTCTCTATAACACCTTGAAAACAGTGATCCTTGAGCACCATTTTTATCTTTGGAAGTAAGAAGAAGTCACTCAGAGCTAGTGTGATTGGTGAGTATGGAGGTTGTTGGACTACTGGGATGTTGTGTTCGCCTAAAAACGTTGTACAACAAGGGCTGAGCATGGTGAAGCATTGTCATGGCGCAGTTTCCAGCTGCTTGAGGTTTGGAAACGAGGTCTTTTTCTGCATACAGTATTCCCAAACGTGAAGAACTCCAAAGTAGTAATCCTTTGTTATGGTTTGTCCTGTTGGAAGTATACTCATGACGAACAATGTACCTGTAATCAAAACACATGGTCAACACGGTAGCTTCACCTGGCTATGAACTTGCCGACCTTTTTGGATCATGTAAAATCAGGTGTCTTCCACTGTGAAGATTGTACCTTCATCTCCAGATCATAGCCATAGACCCATGATCCATCACTAGTAATTACTGATTTAAAAAATGTTGATCAGGCTCAGCACATTATAGCAATCAATAGTGATCTGTTTTCAGTGTTCATTTAGCTCATCTGTTGGTAGTTTTGGAGAAAACTTTCCTGCCACTCTCCTCATGCCAAATGAACAATCAACATGGTTTGAACTGATCCAAATAAGTCATTGAAATTGTTAGTATACTCTCCAATTGTCAGATGGTGATTAATATGGATGGTTTTGTAAATTTTTTCAATCATTCATCACTGCAACTTGTTGAAGGGTGTCCTTTACATTCGTCAATCGTTCTTCCTTCTTTATATCTTTCAAAGCACTCAAAAGCATGTTTGCCTGACATTTCTGTAAACTACTATTAACTTTCTGCGGTGGTTTTCACATTCTTTTGACAGAATTCGATACACACACATTGTTATATATTTTCACTCAATGAATTCTGACAAGATGCACTCAATAGTATTTAGTGGAGGATTTAGAGAAGCTGGCTAGATAGTATGACTAGCACCCCTCACAATACTTCAAGGTCAACTGATGTACTACATGCACTCACTAACTCAACTGCGTCACTCACAACAAAATGAGTCTCAACACCTTTGTTCACACCTTGTATAACAGTCATTGCATACACAAATATAGCAATGACATGTCGATCCATATGATATTATCAACATGATGCATGTAATTTTTGCTGCACTCATACAATCTATCCAGCTAGTTTTTATTATATATTGACACTGACCTGAAAGTGTATGATGAAGCTATCTGGAAAGCTCAAGTGGTTTCAGATTCTCGTTTTACCTCTAAAGTACAATGAAAAATACTTTTCTACTGACTTATGCGCACAAGTGAAAATTCATAGCATCAAATAACTGCTGAAATCATAACAAGATATAACAAAAATTTTGTTTCTATGAAACAATATAAACATTGGTTCAGTGTGGATTGAAGAAATGCTTTTATTGATAGACCTATATCTTTACTGATGAATTTTTAACCACTGTTGAAAAACCCCACTTCACTCAATATAACTGACAACTATTAGCACTGAAGACGTAAAGTAGCTTCTCCAACGGTTTACTAACTTTGAACAGATGCTCTCAGATTCATTTAGTATCTAGAAAAATTTTCATATTGGAGATGCCTTCACCATCAACATCACAATTTAATGTGTGGATGTGTATCTTCATCCAACATTTCCAAATACATTTTCACACCGAATGCATTGGTAAACATTACATATGAGGTGTTGCCTGAAGTGCCAAAAATATGATATAAACAGTAGCTACTTACCCTAAGTATTACTCAGCATCAATGACTTCAAAGTAATTGGTTCACTGGCTTCTTTCTAGTGATTTTCCTATGAACTGAAGTATCAATCTGAAGTCTGCTGGGGTTAGCATGTTCAAAACCTCTTGCAATTCTGCTTGAATTCCTCTAATGAAATGGAATATTTTGAAAACACCACCCTTTAATCAAGTTATATGATATGCTTGTAGTTCCCGGAAGCAAACAGAGGGAAAAAAAAGTAATCACGTTGCTGGTTGTTAGAAACTACTTTACATTGTGTGAGACGTGTTCATAGGGCATGAGACTATTACAAATATATATTATAAATATATAAAGCCAAACAGGATAAAACCATACATTTTAAGCTTTTGTATTTCTGTTTGGATCATGGTTTACAAACAAATGGTTTTAAATTTACCACAAAGGTTTGTCACAAATAAAGCCACATCAGCTTCAAGAAAATTTTATGCTTTAAAACATCTAACTACATTTTGAAATAATCTAATTTTCCTAGAATCTTATAGTTTTAGACTCATTAAATATCCATAAATGTGCCTGTTTTCTCATACACTGTCACAGGGTAAGATCCAACATTCTTCTTCTTCCACAACTGATCCCTTGTCTGTTTCATAATTTCCGTCAACAATCACAGTAAAAAGTCTTGTAAACCAAAACTGACATAACACTTCCTGCTGACCTGACTTGGTGAGCTTTCTCTAAGCCAAATTCTATACTCCTGCTTTCCTCCGGTATTTGATTTACATGCTATAGGTAACACATGCTAACATGACAGTCTTACTGGGTGTGGTTACAACTTTGATTACATTCACCTCAAGTTCAATATAAGAGCACTGTCATGTATCTGAACTATATGGTTACATTACACGCACTGCTGACAGTTCACAAAGATTCATTAAGCGTATAGTAAACTACAACATTCGCCTCTTCACAGATGCCCACTCTGAAATGCCATTCAAATGCTTTTGCTTAGCCCTATGTTTTTTGGATAACTTCTAGCATTTAACAGCTTCCGTTTCAGTTCAGCTTCAAAACAAAATAAAATTGTGAACCCATTCATTTCTTCTCCAATCCAATCAACGTGATGTTTATCATTTGCATTTCCATTAATTTTTTTATGTTTTTACTGTCACTATTTGTGTTATGATTGTATCATTGTTATATTCATAAACAACCAGGTCTGGCTGCATAAGTCGACACCAGAGGAACACACTGGCCAAATATATTAGGTTTTAAATACCGTAAATGTTTCTTAGTTTCCAATATGTAAACGAACTTGCCAATTTCTAATTTAGTGATTTGTTTATTTTTCTTAAATTTTACGACCTGTTCTACATATGGCCCATTCAATCCATCAATGCAGACATGATGTTAGGTGTTAGCATATATGTGTATACAGAACCGGTAGAAAACAATATGAAGCACTACGTGTCAAAAATTATTTTAGTGCTACAACTGTAATCTTATGAAGACAGCACAGAGTACTAGGACTTCTTTCTAAATAGACAAAAGATAGCAACACAAAAGAATCACTTAGAAAAACTGCCGAAGTAAACATATATTAAAGTACTGTACATCCTTTTACAACACTATGTTACTTTATACCGGATGGAGAAGAATATAACAATAGTTTTTATATGTCAGCCATTAAAAAAATCACTGTGTATGCAGCCAAAACAAAAGTGAAAAATGTAACTGATATTTCAAAGACAAAGCCAATGATAAAGAAGATATCACTTATGTGATGAGAAAACTAGTAGAAGAATACGATCGATGGAGATTAAACATAAACTTTAAAAAAACAGAGTACTTAGCCACATGAAGTCAAACATCAGATCTTCAGTTATCAGATAATACTTCCATCAAAGAACCTACTAGTTTATAGTTAAAAAGAATGCAGTATGCTTCTCTGTGTATAAATATTTAGGAAGTATAATTAGCGATGATGGAATATGTGATGAAGATATAAGACATCAATTAGTTTTAGGAAAAAGCAATTAAACTCACTTTTATGGTCCACCAAAATCGGGCTACTGACAAAGATCAATATTTATAAAGCCATCGTTGAACCAATTACCACCTATGGGTCAGAATCTTGGACAATCAACGAAAAGAACCGCAGGAAGATTGAAGCTGTAGAAATGGACTATCTTAGATGAGCTTCCAGAGTTTCTCGTCTGGAACGTGTAAGGAATGACGTAATAAGGGAAAGAACAAATAGAAAAGAAACTGTAATAGAAGATATAAAACATAAACAGCTTTTCTGGTATGGACACCTAATGAGAATGAGTGTAGAAAGAATACCTGTGAGCGTGTTCAAATACAGACCTAGCAACAGAAGAAAAAGAGGCAGACCTAGATTAAAATGGATAGAAGGGATCGAAAGGAGTATGGAAGAAAAGAATCTGAAGAATGAAGATACACAGAATATGGGGATGCAGCAGTAGCTGTGGGATCCCCGCGAATATATATATATTTCAAAGAATACGCTTGCCATAACATTTCTACAACTATTAAGTATGTTTAATTGCACAAGCTAACATCTTCACTAAACAGTGAAACAATTGAGGTTTTACAACAGTTTTGTAAGTAATAATTAAGCCACTGTATTAGGAGGTGTAATCATTTATGAAGTATGTAACTATTTCTTCCACAAATAATACCGGATGTTTGCACATCCATTTATACCAAAAATTGACAATCGTTATTTATACAAAACACAACTTCATCCAGACTTTTACAGAAGTTTTATTCACTCTGCCCAGAATACAATTGAGAGGGAAATCTGAAACCACAACCATCGATGTGGCCACAACAATGTTGATTATTATTACTCTTTTATGGAGTGACTGCAGACTAATGTCATAACTTAGGCCTTTACCCGATGATATGGCTATGTGGTTAAAGCACTGTTGTTTTAAAATCGAGCATCACATGCATAAATACAAAATCTGGCCAGATGACCACACAGCAGTTAGGTAGCTGAGGGGGAGACAGGGTAAGGATTTAACAGAAAGAAAATATGTCACTCATCACTACTGGAATTCCGTAAGAAATGTGTATAATGTACAAATACCAAATCAAGGGTGTATACCCTTATGTATGCATTAGCCAAAATGTATTACACCAGTCTGTGAAGTCAAGACAGTTTATGCACAAACCAATAAAAGTGTACGTCTAGTAAAATATTTACTAGTAAAAGTGACCAGTAAAATATTTAATCTATCAAAAACTACATGCCTCGAGTTTTTATAAATCTGAACAAAACGTTTAAAAAAATGCAGCTACTTTTTTATTCAAACTAAGTACAGTAGAGTCCCGGTTATCCGCCATAAACGGGCTGGAGGAAGGGCGGATAAGCTGGAATGGCGGATAATAGGGAGAGTTAAATAAAACGCAAATTTATCATAAAATTATGTTGTAATTTTGTAAATGTAATTAATAAACATCACGTTTTACAACAAATCAATAGAGAAAACAATACAGTACTGTACAATTATATTACAAAATTATAGTAAAACATTTTAGAGAACAAGCAACAATATTAAAGTTATACACTTACAAAAA
This sequence comes from Magicicada septendecula, assembly GCA_034769895.1. Taxonomy (NCBI): domain Eukaryota; kingdom Metazoa; phylum Arthropoda; class Insecta; order Hemiptera; family Cicadidae; genus Magicicada; species Magicicada septendecula. The sequence continues at coordinate 299,472,738 of CM068373.1, read as the reverse complement.
AAGAGAAAACAATTACGCCTACTTTAGTACTTCACGCTTCAAGTTTAAGAATTCAGTAAATTTTAACAAGAAAAATTTACTAAAAATAAATATAGAATCAGACTAATGTGTACATAATAAAATTGACTTACACTGTCAGAAATGTTGGATGTGAGAGTTCAGTTCATGATGAGTGAAAAAAATTAGTGATCTTCGACTGCCTCCCTGATGATTCCCGCTTCTTTGCTGCCAAGTCTCGCCATCTTTGGAGCATCATTATGTCGACAACCCTGGCTTCCTCTTGCTACTCAACGTACTGAATGGCTGCTTCAAGAGCTTTAACCCCTTCTTTGTGTGTGATCTTTTGGGGCTCAACAGTTTCAGTCTTGATCTTCAACAACATCATCGCTATTAACAAGTGTTACAATTTCTTAGTCAGTTATTTCATACTGGTCGTCTCCTGAAAGCCAATTCCTTATTTCATCCAACGATGCATCCTCACATCCAGGGATACGTTGCACCAAGGGCAAAATACTTTCATGAAGTTCATCCAGCATGCTTTCAGCCATATTTTCGTCCTCGCCCAACAGCTTATGCCACGACTTCGCAATTGTTTGTGCCCCGACGTCGGCCCAGGCCCTTGCGACCCAATAGCGACATCCTTCAAATTTATACTTTTCAACTTCTTAATCAAGTTTTGCCCATCTTCAATTTCTTGTATGACTGCTGACAGAAGCTTTCTTCGATAGTTTCGTTTAAGTGTTTCCAAAACACCCTGGTCCATAGGCTGACAAAGGCAGTCACATTTGGTGGCAAAAACATAGCCTTTATGTCCCCATCTCTAAGTTCGTCTGGATCAGGGTGAGTTGGGGCATTGTCTAGCAGTAAAACTGCTTTTCTGGGTAGGTTTTTGTCTTTTAAAAACTTCTCTGTAGAAGGAACAAACTCTTTAAAAAACCATTCCTTAAAAATTTCACTAGTCATCCATGCACTTTTTTGATTGAAATATTTTACTGGAAGAGCATGTTTTGAAATGGTTTTAAAAGCCCTAGGGTTTTTGGACTTTCCAATCATTGCCAGGTCCATTTTATGGTTTGCTGTGGCATTACTGCATGCTAAAATAGTCACTCTCTCTTTACTACGTTTATAGCCAGGGGCTGCAGCTTCAGTTCTAGCTGCAAGGCTCTTACTCGGTAACATTTTGAAATTAAGGCCTGTTTCATCACAATTAAATACTTGATCTCCTGTTAAGCTTTCAGTTTCAACAAAGTCTTGAAATTTTTTCTTAATCTGCTCCATTTCTTGAAAGTTTGATGACAGTTTCTCGCCGCAAATATTCAACTGACGGATTCCATAACGCTTCTTCCATCTATCAAGCCAGCCAACGCTTGCTGTAAAATCTGCATCACCTTCGTTAAATTCTTTTTGAAACTCCGCCTTTTCTTTTAAGATAGGTCCCGAAATAGGCACCCCTTTCTCCCTGAACTGTGTAAACCAAATGTACAACGCTTCGCTAACTTTTTCATAATCACTATTTTTCATAGTTTTTCTATCTTTAAAAGCAGTCTCAGTAACTCATGAGGAACACCATTTTTCTAATTCTAATCGTCTCTTCTTCCAATCTCCAACTGTGCGATGACCGACGCCGTAGTGGTCAGCCACCTTCTGCAGCGTTTCCCCTTTATCCAGTCTTTTTAATGCCTCAAACTTGTCTTTTATTGATAAAACAATTTTCTTCCTTTACGTAGCCATAACCGCAACACTATTAACAAGACTACACTACGACACTTTCACCAAAACTGCACTAGTCACTCACGGACACACCGCGTAAAAATAGCCTCACTGCTCACTACAGCACACAACAAGAAACTGCAGTCTACTAAGCGATAAGCATGTGAGCAATAGCGTTGGATGTTGTGGGTGGGGTGGGGTGAATGACACATGAGTCACAGCTAGGCTATAATAGGCGATGGGCAGTAGGCCAAATTCCTGCGGTACAGTCAGGAGCAATCACAAAGAGAGCACGTACACTCACGCCCGCAAACTATTAGCACACTATTTTCGTTGCAGTAATTAAAGAAAATATTTTTTACGTTTACATTTTTTTATGCCGCTTGGACGGCGGATAATCGAAGGGCGGATAACCGAGACTCTACTGTACATTTATAATGATATGCGGATCATATATATTTTGCAAAAAGTGGTAATGCGTTAAGAATTTATGTTAAGCAGGAGATGAACATTTTCATTCTCACAATGCATGCATTTCTGGTCCTGGTAATTATAAGTAGCATACATCACTTAACCAATGTTTGTTCACAGTTTTAGTATACTTTTCCTTCCCCACAAAATAATCTCCTTTTGTAAATTTCCAAAAGGAACAACTAATTCTGATAATAAACAAAAGAAACAAATACATGCAATACAAATAAGAACACAAGAAGCATTCAGCAACATGCAGTGAGAGGGTATTGTTAAACTGAAGACTAAGTGCATGCTCTAAAAACATCCATGCCCTGTTATTTTTATTGATTAGTTCAATTTTGTATTAGCACCAATATGTCTGCAGAATATATTTATACATAAATACATAAATAAACAGTAACACATATTTAGTTTTAAGTATAAATTTTTTTATTCAATTTATATAAAAAAAGACATACATAACATGGCACGGATGTACAAAACAAAAACAACAGCAAACTACATCTGGTTACTGTTTGAACTTAACTTGAAAAAAAAAGATGGAAACTCTAATTCAAACTAAAGAAAGTGCGTTTAGAAACAACTTACAAACTTCTCACATTTATTCACACTTTCTACAGCGTTCACTCTTAAAACAGTTTTACAATTTGAATGCAGCAATATTATGGCATTTCTCCATATCACATTTTAAACATTATTTAGTTTACTTTTAATATCCATTTGACATACTGAATACATTCAGGTAATGTTCTAAAACAATAAACATTATATATCAAAACAACAGCTACGAAGCACCACGAGTGCAGGTTATATTTGATATGTATTTTTAAAACACACACTCGTACAGATTAAATTGTAATAAAACTTATTAAATTGTATGTAACCATCACAAGCTGAAATTATGCAAAATTTTAAAACATTTAAGACAACGATGGGGCAAATATTGTATCAATCTTTAACCTCACAGTAGGGGGAAGGAATAGGAAAATAAAACAAAACTCCTTTTCCTGATGGTTACACGATAAAGTGAGTAAAGCAGTCATAAAAATTATGACCTCTACTAATGAAGACCAAGTCTTTGAACTCTTAAATAGTATACAGAAGTCAATAAACAGTAACAAATTAATGTCTAGGAAGAAATCACACGCTCAAATTGACACTGTAATGTATCCAATATAATACCATAATATACTGTGGTTGTTATAACTCAAAAACACTGATTTATAAACTCATTTTTTTTTGTAATACTAATTTGCAACGTAAAGTTTTTAGGAAACGATAACAGCAGGTACAGTATATTTCCATCAATTTTTCCCTTACTACAAAACATACATAATGTCACTGAAAAGCACTGCAATATCTTAAGTAATTTCAAACACAAATATAAACAGAAACATGCACTTAATCTACTTTTAAAAGTAAATTCACTTATTACAGGAGAAATTTATGCTGATAATGATACTGAAAGGAGTGGAAGAAAAAGTTTATATTATGTTACGTTAAACACTAAAAATCTTATTACATGGAACAAAAATTTAACACTTACATAATTAAACTCGAATAGAGTTTACAATGTATGTAAAAGTAATAAATTTACAATTAATCTTAGTATCTAGAATGTATCAAATTTATTCCGAATGGCTGAAATATGCATGTGTGCAAAACTGTACACGTGAATTAATTACTAATGGCAGTGCAGTGGATGGCATTACATTTTCCAATGCCAAGATATTTTATTATTGCAGTATATACCAAGATGCAGTATATACTAATTCAATTAACAATTAGAAGGCTAGTTTCAATTCAAAGAACCTACGCGTTTACAGTTAAAAAGAATGCAGTATGCTTCTCTGTGTATACAAGTTTTTACCCTTCATGAACAAACCTGGTGTACTATCCAAGCCCAAACTATTACACCATTTTACCCTACGAAACGATTTAACTGTTAAAATTACTACCAAATGTATCCCATATAAGTTACAATATGATACTAAAAAGGAAAAATTGGAAAGTTCTTTTGTCTTTTAATTTATGAGAACCGTTTTATTTGACAAAATTAAATTTATCTAATTTAGACCCAATTATATTGTGTGATCTGTTCAACCTCAATATCAGTACTTCCAATTAGGGACATTCTACAGTATATGCATTAAACAAATATGCACATTTTTATTTTAATGTATCTCATCTGTTAAGCTGACCAAACTACTCCCTGTGATTTGTTAGAAGTAACAAACACGCTTTCTATCTGTCTACACTAGTAGTAGTAGTAAACAAAATTTTACAGAAATGTCAATAATCTATGTTTATAGCACAGTCCAAATTAAGAATTTAAAACTTGTTCATTCTTTAAAAAATGAATATCTATGCTCAGCTGTTTGTGGACAATAAAGCTACAATCATCTACAAATGCATTGTAATACTGACATCTAATATGTGCAATACTGACAATATGGTACAAGCAACAAAGTACACAGTTTCCCTGAATCTACACAAGCATGCCAAGTTTCCACATGCATTCTGTGTATGTTGTAACTGATAAGTAACAGTTTCTGACATGCATTTACTTTCATTTGTTGTTAAAGAAATTAACACAAAAATGTAACGATTAATAAATAAATAAATAAACCCCTTCGAACACACACACGTGTGGATAATGAGAGGAAAAATGCCTTACCAATGTGTTCCCAACATCTATACATAACAATTGGTAAATTATATTTCTTACAATAAGGCTATTTTCAATTACAAAAATTAAAAAACAATAGCAAACTATAAATATAAACAGAGAAAATAATAACAAAACCAATAATGTTAACTTTTTCTTATGAAAAAGTGGTTCTACAATTAGACTGTGGTTAGAATTCTATAAAAAACATTTTCTGGCTAAGTATGTTTATTGTTTAAATTTCCATTACAGCACAGCTAGTTAACATTATATCTAATATAACTTAAATATAATTCTTATACTATACGTTTTCACCAAAATACTGATAACTGAAACGATTGGTCTTGTATGAAAAAATAAATTATAAACAAAGTCAAATGTTGTACATAATGTCTGTTCAATACCTGGAAGATCATTATTAGATAGTACGTAACCACAGAATTTTGGTTACAATATTCAGAAATTATGACCAATATGAAGTGATTATTTTGAATTACGGTATAATTGACAATAATATTTGACAATACAGTCTGTCCAGGTTGGGAAGGCGGCTAGAAGATTATCTGACTCCCCTCACACAACACAAACACACACAATTCGTTCAAGCAGAGGTGACTCTTCCCTTAAACCAGGCTAACAGTGCTGCCTGTGTGACTCAGTTTCTGTATGCGTGTGCACACGCTCGTTCGCGATAGGCCTGTTAATCTTCTAGCCGCCTTTCCTGCCTGGACAGACTGTAAGTAACTGTTTCATATAAACTAACTTCCCTTTTGATGTCACTTGCAATCACTGTACCTTGAAAATGCTACTAGTTATGGCAAACTTTACTGATCACCGTTAATTTTACACTGTAAAGCTCATTTCCTGGTTTTATAAAACATCTATACATTAATATAGATGTATATAAAAACTCCCTTTCCCCCACAAGCACGCGCATGAATGCACACAAGGTTTGAGCAATATCTCAAACAAACAAGAAATATACTTTTTTTGTCCAAAATTGTAACCAATTTTTCCAATAACTAAATGAAAATAAGCTGGTTTAATTGTAATGTAACAACTGCAATTTAATATTTTGTTCAAGTTCACTATTGAATCACATGCTGGAAAACTGAAATAGTTGAGTATTAACTAAGAGCATAGAAAAAAAGTAATATAACAGCATAAGAAATTTTCAACTTAGTTTACTAATCAGAACCACGTTATAACCCACTACTGACTGGCTTTAAATTATCGTACATGTTTATTTTAAATAACATAAATTGTATATTATAACAGGACAAAATGGGGTGAACCATTGTTTTAATAATTTTCAGTAATTAACCATTCTATATAATACTTTTGTGAAACCCAGTGTTAGGTACGTGTTAGAAGTTATAACGAAGTGTGTGACTCATGTCCCAAGTCGAACAGACATTACAGTATAAGGTGAGGTATGTTCTTAATTATCATCATGTCACGCTTGGATCATGAGAGAGCCACGTGTTTTTGATGTTACAATGAATTTCCGGGTACCAGAAACAACTGGAATCTTCTATGTGTAAAGGCGAGGGACAAAGTGGATATCCGGTAAAGTATCGTGGCCGATGCGCAAAAGGCTTGTATAGTATACACCTTTGTGCCCAACTCGCGGCAGTCGGCAGAACACCTTCAGACGGAACAGACATAAGCTAACCGTAGTAGCCTCGGGAGCTTGGGTAGGCCGAAAAAATGTTAAAGTCAGCCTACCAAAGAGTGAATTGCAATGTAATGCAACCGTAAACAGTTTTGTTCAACAATAGTAACAGTTGTACAATGAGTTCGTGGTAGTTTTGTGGAAAAGTGTCAAACAACATGTGGCGTAACGGTTATGGATACTGAATTCAGATAAGTACAGTACGAAAACAAGTTTCTTTTTGGCCAAAAGTTTATAGAGTAAACATTGATAAATAAGAGCTCGATAAAAAGGGGATTAAAAAAGATATGTAAAGAGAATGAGAGTGTGTGAAATAAAAAGGGGAGAAAGAAAAAGTAAAAGAGAAAGTACTGGTTTGTCGATAAAATTTGGTTATGTAAGTTTATGTTCTATAATTGTTTATAGCATAATATAAAAAAAAGAAAGTAAGACAAACAAAGAAGTTAATTTGTGATTAGAATAAATAATATTTGTTTTACTATAACCATGTGTTAGAGTAGTTATTACGTCAAAACCTAACCTTATTTTCTGTGCTGAAAAAGCTCGCCTAATCGAACCTGAGATTTTTTATTTAAGGGATTTAAATTAACTCAAGTGTTTTTAATGGGAAGAGTGTAAAAGGTTTATACATTACCTTCTCCAAATGTATTGGCGGCCCTGTAAGCGTGGCGGGATTCTCAGTGTTTTAAGGTAAGTACATAAAAAGATCGCGTAAGTAACATTCTTCAGGAGTATTTGTAAAATGTTTCTACCTTTACAATTGGCGACCCTGCCAGGATGCTTATATGAATTTATTCATATAGGTTTAGGCCTGATTTCAAGTACAGAATAGGTTTTTGGTAAACGGCGTTTCTTGTATTGTTGGTATAAGTCACGAAATGTGTGATTAGAGGTTATGATTATAGGTTACGGGATATAAGTTATGACATAAAACATTGTGTTTAAAATTTTTATGAAATTTTGTTTAAGTATAAACAATTAAAATGGAAGATAATAAAAATGAAGTTAGTCTGACTGACTCAGCTATGATGAGTGATTCGGGAGTTCATTCAACCCCAGTCTCAACAAAGGAAAGGGAGGTGTCTGATCATAAGATGATGAATATGATGCGATTGATTTTAGAGAAGCAAAATACAATGTTTTGTACTAAAGTCGATGAAATGAATACTACTTTCAGGGGTGATATCAGTGAAATAAAAGAACAGCAAAATGCAATGTCTAGTGATATTAATGAGATAAAAGAACAGCAAAATGTAAAATTTATTGAAATAAATGCCAGTATAGTAAAGCTGTTTAATAAACGTTGTGATGAGTTCATGGAGTCACAAAAACAAAGTATTGAGAAAATGAAAGTGTGGAAAAGAGATACAGGTAAGTGTAATGAGAATATAAATAATGAAGTGATAAACGACAGACAAGGTAACTGATGTTGTTAATACAAGTTAAAATAATAGTGATATAACAAGTAATAGTGCTGATGAGAGTGAAAATGGGGTATCTGAAAATGATACATTAAATAATAGTAGTGATGATGAGAATATAAAGTTAGCAGAGGTTAGTGGTGATGTAATAAGTGTTAATGAGCTTGAGAGAGAGCGGAAGGAGAGTCTAAATGAGAATGTGGGGCAGAGGGCAAATTTTCCCAGTGGTGTAAGTGGAGTAAAGACTCCACAAGTGTTTTATGAGGACGAAGGTTCCTCCGGGGGAGACATGTGGTCTCCAAATGGTCCCTTTATGTTTTATGGTGTACCTGGTAAAGCCAGGATGTGTTTTAATAATGTTGTATTGCCCTTTGCATGGGTAGAGGGAGAGGGAGAGGGAGAGAGGGAGAGAGGGAGAGAGGGAGAGGGAGAGGGAGAGGGAGAGGGAGGGAGGGAGAGAGGGAGAGGGAGAGGGAGGGAGGGAGGGGGGAGGGAGGGAGGGAGGGAGGGAGGGAGAGGGAGAGGGAGAGGGAGAGAGAGAGAGAGAGAGAGAGAGAGAGAGAGAGAGAGAGAGAGAGAGAGAGAGAGAGAGAGAGAGAGAGAGAGAGAGAGAGGTTAATAGGGGTTATCAAGAATTAGTACAGAGGTTAGATATTGAGAGAATTTATGATATTAAATACTTACCTTGGAACGTAACTAGTACAGCAGAAAATGATGATAATATAGTTGACAGTGAACACTTACCTTATGAGGAAACAGGTGGAGTAGCAGATCATGAGAATAATGCTGAGGTTATAAAGTACCTAATAGTGACACAAAATACTAAGGGCGACTGGACTATACCCAATGTAGACATGATGTATGATTTAATAATATGGAGTAATCCTGGGGATTATTATTATAGTACGGTAGAAGGATTTGAGAAGTTGAATAGTGATTATATTGGTGGAGGCAATATAATAAACTTAAACCAAAATGAAATGTACTTATATAATATAAGATTAATTTTTGACGATGGAGGTTAGACATTTATTGTTGATGGACATTTAATTATGTGAGTGTAATGGTTTTAGAAAATGAACTGAATAATGTAATGATTTTGGGAAACAATGAAATTTGATGAGTCGCATATTGTATATAATTTTGTATTGGTGTTAGATGTATTATGTATTAGGTTATGTTGTTATGATAGGGTATCTGCAGATACATTGTTGTGTGTATACATTGTATTTTGTGTAATCAATGTTTATAGTTTTGATTGAGTTTATAACAATAATATTTTGTTTGATGGAATAATTGACATTACTGAAATTTTATAATGTAATTAAATTAATTTGAGATGGTTTAATTAATTGAAAATGTGGATCTTGGTAATAAATTTGAAAATGTTTGATTTGAAGGTTATAATAAATGGCAAATGATTAAAATTTAATAATTAACATGGTTAATAGAAATTCAGAGTTGAAGTCAAGAGTGTGAGAATTGGAATATTTAATAGATAATTCAAATTAAAGTTGTAATGTTTGTAATTTTTATTCAAATTCAAAGTTGAAATGTTTATTTTGATGTGATGTTACCTTCTCCAAATGTATTGGCGGCCCTGTAAGCGTGGTGGGATTCTCAGCGTTTTAAGGTAAGTACGTAAAAAGATCGCGTAAGTAAGTAACATTCTTCAGGGGTATTTGCAAAATGTTTGTACCTTTACAATATGTAACAACACATAATACTGACATTAAACATGTTATTTTATTTATAGAGTTTATTTTTCGCACAGATTGCAGTGTGTATTACCTCTGTTATATTAACATGTGATCAGAGTTTTACCACTGTATGCACAGTTTTACAGTATGCCTTTTGCATCAACTCAATTTGTCTTTCCGATGTGAAAAGATGCTTGCATATAACAAATTAATTAATATTAATTGGTATAATTATGAAATATTAATAATTTTTATGTTAAAAAATATTTCTTGTGTGCTTGACAATTCCATTTCAGCCTTACAACATAACAAAAGTGTTCTTTGTAAAGTGAAGGAAAAGTCATAATTTTATGTGCACATCACTCAAACACGGTAAGTCACCATGGTGTGCACCAGTGCTAAACATTTTGTATTGGCTTCTGAGAATTAGAATTTGTATGACAAAATTCATACTTAATATTTACATTAAAAAAGGCAATATCACAGAACTAGTTACCATTAAATTCACATTTCTTACTTTCTAATAATAGTGACAAGTCATAGTTTCTTTTCTACAATAAGATGTAAACCAGGTTTAATGTATGATCTCCACAGGTTTTAATAGTGACATTCATCAGTCTGGAGCAACTCTACACTATCCAAACTTAATATGCCTTATTACAATTGCATATTTTGTAAGCATATATAATTCTATAAATCCTCTCCTTACTTAATGCTATAATCACCGAGAAAATCAATTATATTATAAAAGGAAAGATTTGTACATATTCTCAAAACTTCCTGCAAGAATCATAAGAATTGTTACAACACTAGATTTCATAGAGACACAAGAAAAAATGATAATTACATATTTACAAATTTATTAATATACCTATAAGACTTATTTGATGTAACAATGGAAAATGTTTCATGTAAGTGTTTAGTAAATACAATGTTATAGTTAATGGTGTATTCACTGCCACTTTATTATAACCATTATAATTTTCAATATACTGTACAAACTATTTTGTATATGAAATACAGCATATAGTGCTGAAGGAATTTTAATGTTCATAAATCTAAAATCTTTATTTATTCACGTTTAATAAAGATGTTTCTATAATATAAAATAAAATGATACAAACTTGAGCTTAGAAATTATTTCTTTACTGAAAAGAAATCACAACTGTTCATAAATTAAAGTTACAGAATCTTAAAGATTTCTATATACAAAATCGATGTTTTTAACAGTTAAAATTACAAAGAACAAATTACAGACTATGTTAATTTTTACAGACAAAAGAATGAATTATAATTTTAAAAAGTAAAAAATAATAATAATGACATTATTTACAACTAGAGATTTACCAAAACTGATGGTTCTACAAAAAATTCCTTCAGCATAAGTTTTACTTATCGCCGCGATCCTTTTGTGATGTGTGAGTGGACTTCTCACCTGCAACAGGAGTCGCGCCTGAGGTTCCACCTGCTGCACCTGTAGCACCTACACTACCTGCTCCCGAATTTGCAGCTTTCTGCTTCAACATTGTCCAATCGAACATGTAATCATATTGGTGGTTCAAAGTGCGAAATAATATACGAAACAATTGACGCAAGTACATATAATCAGGAGCTTCTTCGAACCTTAATCCTCTACAGTAGTTCAAATACATTGCAAACTCAGCTGGGAAGCCCTGTGCATCAAAAGAAAACCATGATTACACAACTTGCATACACTGCAATTCATAACATTGTAGTGCAGACCATCATTCATGAATGATACAAAACACGCACGTGCACGCGCTCACACACACACACACACACACACAATAATGTCCATATCTGTCAAATCATGTGTAGGCCTATTGGTTTCTAATAATTCCAAATGTGCGTTTCACTCAGAATGACAACTTATGATATCTTGAGTGTAATTATTTGTTATCTAATAATTGGACATCACATACACAGTGTGTTTATACAGGCCAGCTGATCTTTTACAGGCACATAAAGTGGTTAAAACACACACACAATTTTTTTTAAATTTAATTTTCATAATTAAAAAATTTACAATTCCTTATACTATTCCAAATTTTAGAAAGTACACATTAAGTCTCAGTAACACTCAAGTTTATCGAATATTATTATGAAACCATCCAAGAAAGTAACACACACAGATCCAATCAAGAGAGACCACTCAAGAAAAATAAGCAGTCATTAGTACAATTGGAAGATGATAATCCAAAAAAATAATTCTGAGACACAAGAATTCTCCCATTTTACCTTAATAAAAGGAGGGGGGGGGGGGTCCTTACAAAAAGATCTCTCTCAGCTTTTTAAGCCTACTATTTTCTGAAAGTCAACCTTTTCTTTATGGCATCACATTAAATTTTTATTAGTTGTACATTACCACAGAATCAGATTCTATACTTCATTTATTATGGAACCCACAATTTCACAAAAACCATTTAAAATTAAGATTCACTACACTTAGTTTTCAATTTAATAACCACCTGAACATTTGGAAACCTTGCCTTATTGTTTCTATACAATATTACATATTCACTAAAAAATAAATATTAAAAGCAAAATATATATTGAGCTAATATCTTTCTCTAAGAAATAATTTCTCTCAGAATACTTCAGTGCTCAAGAGAGCAAATATTTTGTAGATAACCGTTGACAATTGACATGTTAGCTGTTTATCAGAATTCTAATATTTAAATCTGACTAACATTTAAAAACAATAAATTGGATTCCAGAGGCATGTAAAAATGAATAGTCTGCCAAATACAACAAAACACAAAAATTCAATACCAAACAACCCTTAAAAAAGCTCCATGGATCAACCACCTGTATAAAACACCTTGAACATATCACTGGCTTTGGTATATCAAACGTATAACACTTTGGTATGACACTATAATGTGGTATTTCTTACTTGTTTTGTGATCACAACCGGATCATAATTTTAAAATGGCACTAATTAATTGTTAGTGATAATTCCAATAACTGTCAAATCTGTTATAGCATTTCTGTCAGTACATAATCATACAATATAATACACCTTTCACAAATTACCCACATAATATGACTTAAACATGGACAATAATTGTAGTTTATTAAAAAAAACTTACATTAAAAGAATTCTGTTTTTATCAGATATGCTACACATTATACTGATCTCTTACATAGTTTCCTGTATAATGAGGCATTTATTATAATAGCATACCAATTTATATATTTGCTAACTGCTGAATGGAGCCAACTATGGAGAGTGCACATCTGCATGGTCTTTCGATGTCTTCACACAAAAATCTAAAAGGAAGCTTTCGCATTCATAAACAGATAAAAGACATATATGGTGTTTACTGTAAGTAGAATGGGCTGCTGATCTGTTCCACGCTTAATGGTGCATCAAGGTCTTCAGCACCTGTATGCAGCAACACTCAATATGTAGCACTGTCGTTCTGCAAGGAAGCATGCTCTTCATTCTATTCTGGCCTGTTCAACACACTTTGTTCTAGGTCTCATAGGATACTGGGATACTGTTTCATCGTTATGCCTAACACAATGATTTTTACAAGAGCAACTCTTTGCCTGTACCAAAAAATTATGTACACTCCCTTGAAGTTTATATTCTTCAGCGTTGAAGTGTGCCTTCGATACATATGAATTTTCATGTATTTCATAATTTTTTTCTGTGAAGGCTAGTTAACATTTACTGAAACTTATAAATATATATATCTAGTAAATGTTCAAAGCTTTATGTTCAAGGGACATAAACAAATTATGACGTTTATAAAAAAAAATGTCAAAATGACACAAAAAATATGAGGTTTAATAATTAATTTTTTGAAAATGCATTTTTTACATACAAAAAAGTTTTACAAATGTTCTGTATCAGTTCACATTTATCAATGCTACATAAAATCTAATTAAAATGAACTATATATAGTAAACTACTCACCACACAAATATATATAAAAGATATTTACTAATAATAACTTCACAATTTTTGCACAAAAATTTAATAATAATTTGCCAACAAAACGCTTTGAAACATGATTCCTATTTGCAAAAAAAAAAGGAATGTAAAATGCAAAAGTGCTAAGATCTATATTTTCTTTTCGTAAACTAAATATGTAACAGATGATGTTCCAGGTAACATAGCTCGTAGGTTTTATATAAACAAATTTCTACGATACAGACATGATGACAGAAAGCTCAGGCAATGTATCCCAAGTGTAACACCATTTGACATAACTGTATTCATCTGTTGACAAGAAATTAATCCGTCATTTCACCTTTTCATCACAACCATAACATTACTTTTGGTCTCATAAAGATTTGTATGCCTTGTAAATATTTAACTAAATCCCATGTCTATCCTTACAAGTGTGTATTCTTTCTGTCCATTTTTTTTTCCATTTCTGGAATGCTAATAAATGAGAAATTCTCAAAATGACACAGCATTACTGCAACAGAATTATTAAAAATTGGTATGTTTCTGTAACTCCTAATTCTATAGTGTTTACGATAAGGTGCCAAACAGTTGACAAAGCACTGAAATGAAAATGAAAGAGGTAATAGCTGGAAGCACACAGGTAGAGGCAAAAAACATGTACAATTTGAAAAATGAAAGGAACAATAAGTTTAAAGGAATCTTTAAAAAATACTGTTTATTACTACATAAACAACTGAAACATTAAGAAAAACTAAAATTTCTAATATTCATCGACACTAAATAGTAACAGCAAACTAACTTCCAGTGAAAATATTAATGAATATCGGTGGGAGCATCCAGGTCAAATTATTGGTTGTTCAGCATACAAAAAGTAAATTACTAACAAAAAGTTACACAAATTTTTAAATTAGGCTTCTTTCCCATTTTCCACTCTCCTGCTTTGTCATTTCCATCCACTGTAAACTATTATCTTCAAATAATTACACATTTTAGATTTATATGTATTTTTTGTTATTCCTATGTTACACTGCCCAAGAAGCTTACTTTAAATATAATTAATTACATACCGTTATATAATTAAACTATAAAAATATACGAGACAAGATAAGTCAAAAAAGAACCAAAGGAACAGAAGAAATTTGGTGAAAAATTATAAAAACCTGCTGAAAACAATGTAATCATACATACGTTTCTATCTCATATACACCAATAGAGTGAAGAAAAATTTTGTTGGAATATCATACATACCTTACACAAAACTTCAATTGGTGTTGACATCTTTTTTTCACTAATTTTTTCATATTTTTGTTTCTTTGTTGCAGCCTGGAAACCAAAAATATTCATTTAAATATCTATGTTAAATCCAGATTTTATGTATATTAAAACTTTGTACCTGGTACTGTTTGTTAAGCACAATGGATACAAATGTTCAGCACTAAACACGGTTACATTTTACACTTTTTAAACTTCAGCGCGCGCGCGCACACACACACACACACACACACACACACACACACACACACAATTATTTCTGTCTGAAGTTTCTTACAAGCTACATCGGTGTAGATCAATACTACAGCAAAAATTTTACATTTAACTAGGCTATATGCTTTAGTTACACTGGTGTAATAATTGAAACACCTAAACTTAAAATTTTCTTATTTTACTTAACTCTTATACCCATCTATTCATTTGAGTTTAAAGCACATTTTTTGCAATCCATGATATATTAGCTTTCACAATATAAATCTGTAGTCATTTCATTCAAAGTTTTGTAATATTAACATACTAAACAAAAAACAAAACAAACTTGTTTTGAGCTCTGTACTATTATGCATGCAATCTTTTTAGCATGTTAAAAATCAAAAGCGACTATGTTCCATACGAGCAGTATAGTATTTAGCACCCAAGAAAGAAGAGAATACAATAGTTTATTATTTATTTCCTATGATTATTACCTTTAAGCCTTGCCAAGGTAAACTGCCCCTATTGAAGTACATCATTACATACCCTAATGATTCCATATCGTCTCGACGACTGAAAAAAAAATACAAATACATAGACATGAGACAGTGTCGAATTACAAGTAATTCAAGTGTATAGCATGAAACCAGATTTTATTTAAACTGTTACTATACTGATGGAATTTATAACAAAAAGGAGTTTAAAAAACTACAAGTTGAACTTTTATAAACAAGACGTTTGTTACATATTTTTTGTGGCCTGTGACTGTACACAAAATTCATGACTGTGCATGTATTTAATTCATTTTCCAAGGGAACTTACGTCTCCTTAACTGAACTGTATTTTTATATAGTAAATTATGACGATATAAAGGCATATCCACTTCTGTTGATTTAATTTAGGCAATTTAAGGAAATTAATTACCACAAATCTCTAGTTGAGTACAGTAAATAATTATGCTACACAAAGACTGTCGCATAAGCTAACTTGCGAGAAAGCAGAATGTTTATATTCAGTCCTGTTGAGGAATATGACAAAAAATTACATGTTCATTCACGCAAGACGGAGTTATTCTTCAAATATTTGTTCCACAAGTCATTTAATGTTATATATTTTGGACAGAAAAAAGAGTAAAGAAAGTGTAACATTAGTGACTGATAAAAATATGACACAGGTCCACACCGAGTTATTTATTTCTATTTCTATAACTATCAGCTCAACATCAGAATTTATTTTTACTTATGCCATTAACTAATGGTTAGTATTTTTGGCTAATTTAATGCAATATAGCTAAAAGAATTTCCAGAAAAGTTATAAAAATGACAAGAAAAGTTTTTGTTTTGTAGACAACTGTTAACTATATTTATCAACTGGGTACATAAAGAAAAAAACGAACTCTGTTAAAATGTGTATTTTCCACCTACTATAATAACAAAAAATTCCCATCTGGTAGATACAGAGCTTATAAGTTTATTACCATGCACAAATTATATTGAAGATTTCTATAACGTCATCGAAAATTGACACTGTTTGGAAAAACTACTGTTATAATAAAATATTATACACCAGAACACTTGCAACGATACATTTCTGAAATGATAGCACAATGATTCAGAAAAACTGACTTAGTGAAAACCCACCCCTATTGTTATAGATATTACAAATGTTCTGACAAAATGTGGAATTTATATGAAGAAAGATAAGGAGGGATATGTTGGATCACTTTAAAAATGGAAATTAACATACTGACTGCATGTCCTAAAAAATTTGTGTACATACGCTTCAGTTAGATATGTCACCACATCACCATCTCCTGGCGCGACACACAGCAGTCATTGTGTTAAGAAAAACAAGTGGAATAACCACTGATGTTGAAATTGTAAATGAAGTTCTGCACACAGGAACAGAGTGGATAAGAACATATGTTTAGAAGGTGTTTCATGAAAATTTTAACTAGATAAACAATTTCAAAACATTTATCAAAAACAATGTTTTTAATGAAGAATTTTACATACTAAAGTAACAGATTGTTTAAAAATTTAATGTAACAGAAGAGAACAAATATTCTTTAATTTTTGGGTTATCCACTTTTATTAGTTTTAAAAACTAACATCTAAAGACAATTTCAGTCAATTAACATTATTTAATTCAGCTAGTTACTGTTTTAAAATAATTTTTTACTGAATTTTTGTAAGTTTAATTTATCTCTTGTCAAGACAAATAATGCACATTACTTATACAAAAATATAAATTCATACGGGACTACAATGATATTTTATGCCTGTACAACACAATATAAAGTTTCCATAGAACGAAACTTGTATACATTTTTTCCATTTCCTTATCACCTAGTATATACAAGTTCAACTGTATTTGTATATTATCACTGTGTATTTCATATCAACTCATTTACATCATTATACTACTACTTATGACAATTGTGTTGTTATAGGAAAATGTTGACCGCTGTACTTCCTGTTAAGTGTAAAATAGAAAAAATGCTTCTTTTAAGTAGGTACAACAGCCTCTCTCTAGTACTTTTTATAATAAAGAAGTATTCATGACTCAAAGAAAACATTATTGAATTTCTTAGAGCGACAGAAACATAGAACAGTTCAACAGACACAATCTGCACTCATTAATAACAAAAACATCTTATTGGTGCAATGGTGGATGGTAGATGCAAAAACAAATGGTAGGCTAACCTTTTCTATGGTCACAGACATCCACATTTTTGATATGGGTTTATGTTCTATAAATCATATGTCAACCCAATCTCATAAAACCTACTAGTATATGCAGGTATATGTGTATACATATAAGTAGCACCTCCTGGCAAAGAAGATTGGATTATGTCTACAACTATGCGGCAGGCTTGTTATCTGCACTCCAGAAAAGGTCCTCAATATTCTAAGACTATGTCAAATCACCATGTTAGGACGAAACATGTGGTAACTTTGTGAATGATGAGGACTGTCAGGCCATTTCAGAATCTAAATTCTCACTCAGCAATAGTAGCCAGCCAACATGAATATAGAAAAAAAGCTATATGCCACAAAACTTTCAAAGGTATTGTAACAGCACATAAAGGCCCAATACCTTAATTATGGGATTTGAGGATGTTTTATAATGTTTTATTGTATCACAGTTGAATAAAGAATGGTTAGGTCCATTGTCCCTGTGTAAAAAAAAATGAACAACGCATATTCAGTAAGAGGAGCATGATGCCAAGGTCACCGGTGGACGAGCAAAAGCAAGCAGAGCTTATGGCGGTGTATGTGATGACGGACTATTAATAACAATTGTGATTGGTTCCCAAAGCTGTGTCGTCATGAATAAAAGACAATGACGCAGGAACAACGGCGTATGTAACGAGGCGTTGGCCGTGAAAACAAACGACGGTGACGTCAAATGCACTAATACGTACGCAAATCTTACATAAAACCAGTTCTCAGTCCTTTACAACTCATCAAGATGTCTACACGCTAAATTTGTGGCTGGCACAGTTTTGCCAGTAAAAGTGCTTATTAATCAATCTAAAATGTAATTAACAGTACAAACAATGTAGCATTGGTAACTGCTACCTAGATGTTTAGTAAATTCAGTGTAACAAAGGAACAAAACGAGATTATGAGAGGCGCCGAACATCTGGCTAAAAACGGAGAACATCTGAAGGGGAGACCGCAACTACTAATCAGGAAAGTGCAACTTAATTAACTGTTATTCTTTGGTGAAAATGAGCTCTAAATTATAAATCAAAATTTACAAAAGGTACCAGTAATATAACATGGGGGTAAAGTGTGTGTGTGTATGTGTGTGCGTAAGAATGTGTCTGTAGTTATAAATTATTAATCAGTACATTGAGGCATTGGTTTCTGTCCTTTTATAAATGGAAATAATAGCGAGAGAACTGCAGTCTCTTTGAGATGTATGGTAATAGACCATGTATACAATCAAATAATGAAGTAAGTGCAACTCAGTAGTAGTAAAGCAGTAGAAATCATTTAGGTAGTGATGGTAAGGCGCCATCTTTGTTGTATAGTAAAATGTAACTAAGAAAAAGATATAATATTAAATCAATCATATGTCCACACTAAAGTTGTTAAAATTATTGTTTCATAAACCTCTATTTGTTTCTGAATCTCGCTGAGAGTGAACCCTGGACCCTAGAGAGGAAATTCAAGTGGAATATAAACCACGTGCTAAGACCGAGAAAGTTATGGTAAGTATATGTGTTTTATTGTATGTTATTACCATAAAAAGTAAAATAAAAAAATATAGAAAAGTGAGTAAGACCACAATTGGCCCCTGAACATTGGACTTTATATAAAAGTATTTTATATAAAAAAGCCAGATTCAGAGACAAAGAGAGTGACGAAATAATCCATAACCTAATATACGAGAGGTTATACAGGTTATATTGACAAAAACATATCAAATAGTGTAATTGTGACAAGTGTAATTAAATAGTCATTTCAATATTAAAGCTTATCAAAATGGCAGAAAATAATGACAGCATAGAAATAAATAACACAGCTACAGAATCAATTATATTAAACGAAATAAGTGCCAACTCAACACCTAGGGCAATTGATAATAAGGTATCATTGGAAGATTTATTTATATTAATTAAAACACAAAATAACCAGTTTCAATTATTAAGAGAACAGATTGACGAGAAATTTGAAGAGAAGTTTTAAACAGCAAAATATTAAATTTAGTGTAAAGTTTGACAGTTTTGACACCAAATTAAACGAACTAAAGAAACAAAGTAACTTGCAAAATGTAAAATTAAATCAAGTAGAGGAGAAATTTGTAGAATTAAAAAATGAAATGCAAAAACGAAATTTAATGTTGACAAGAGAATTAATGAGATAGAGTTAGAAAATAAGAGTAGAGAAATAGATAAATTAGATAGAAACAAAGACAAGGTAAGTAGTAGTGAAATTATGATAAAATAAATAAAAATATGGTAATAGGAGATAATAGTGTGGATGTTGGTAGTGACAGTGAGATTTTAATGAGAGTAGAGGTTAATGGTGAGGTGACAGTTGTAGATGAGAGTGAAAGTGGGGGTAAGGAGAGTTTAAGTAAGTACAGTGAGCAGAGGGCAAATTTCCAGTGGTATAGTTGGAGTAAAGACTCCGAAATTGTTATTTGAGGATGAAGGTTCCTCTAGAGTTTATGTGGGAGACGTGTGGTCTCCAAATGATCCCTTAGTTTTTTGTGTTAGTGTACCTGGGTGAGGCCAGGGGGGTGTTTTTATGAAATAGTAGTGCCCTATTGCAAATATAGAGAGAGAGAATGTAGCTTGGTGTGATAGAGAGATGTTTTAAAAGGGAGAGGCATTGTGAGAGAAAAAGAGAAGTAGATATTTTTAAGATAAGTAGAGATTATGAAGAGTTTATAGAAAGGTTAGGAGGAGAGATGATATATAATAAATATAGTAAGTACTTACCTGGTAATGAAACTGAAGGAGTAGGAGATAATGAGAATAATGACTTTACAAATTACCTAATTATGACTGATTATACCAAAGGTGACAGAACCATACCCGATCATGAGTCTGAGGAAAAGGATACAAATTTGAATAGTTGGTACATGTATAATGATAAGATAAGATATTCAATATTAAACAATGTATATAGTTTTAAGATTCGACTATTATTTGACGATGGAGGGTAAATATTTTATTGTGTTTATAAACATTTAATTATGTGGACAGTGTTTTGAAATGGACTGCTTATGAACTGATTTATGAGAAATGATTTAATGATTATGTGGATTGTATATTTTTGTGTATATTAATGTCAATGTATTTGTGTAATTTTGCTGTTGTGTATTTTAGGTATTTTTGTGTAACCATGTACTGTAGAAAAGTTTGATGATGATTTTAAATGATATTATGAGATTTAGATTATAATGGGTAGTAAATGATTTAGCATATGATATATTTGGATATTGAGTTGTTTTAGGATTGTAAGATAAGTGATGAATTTTCTAGTGGTATATTAAGGTGAAATGTTGTAAAGAATTTGGGGATAGTGATAAATAAAGGCATGGGAGTTGGTTAAATAGAGTTAATGGGAGTTAGTGAAAATAAAGTGTTGAGATACTGATAATATATAAAGAGGTGTTAGATATTTTAGGGACACAGTAGTTAGTGATTATATGTGTAGAGGTGAGTGATGTGAATGGTAATTATGTTTGTTGATGATGATATTTTGTAGTAAGGGTAGTGGTGTAGGGAGTCCAACGAAAGGTGTTGGGACAGAAAGGGACCGTTTAGCACCGGGAGGGTTACCTGAAAGGGTCAGGAACCGATAAGGGAATGAGTTGGTTAGAGTTCAGGAACACACATCCTAGTATAAAAGATGAGCGGTGCCAGAGGTTTTAAATGGATTAGTGAAGGGGGTTATTATAGAGATATTGGTGTCATAATATGTTAATGGTTAGAAGCGGTGGTTAGTCGTAAAAAGGGGGTAGTAAGGTTAGATTGACAAATGCCAAAATAAGAAATAGAAAATAGTGAATAATAGAGTCACCCAAACTAGTAAGGATAGAAGGGTTAGAAAAAGAAAATTCATGGTAGAAAGGTGATGTAACTGAAAGGTAAATGATAAATTTAAAATCTTTTGTATAGAATCTGATGAATGTTAAATAATAAAAGTTAATCGAGAATTGATGATAAAAATGTTATAAAGTTTTGGTACAAATCATGTAAATATGAGTTATGTAATGTAAATGTAACAATGTTAATGTGTAATGTTTAATGTTCTATGATGTTTTTATTATGTTGATGGCCATAGAGTGTGTGGTTAGGAGGTCGCTACAGGGGTAACGACGGTAACAAATGTTAAAAGATAGTAGATCTTGAATATTAAAAAGATAAATTTAGAAATGGTGTTGAACAAAATATAGTGATGTCATTGCAAAAAATATAAGATGATTATAAAGTTGAGTAATAAAATTTGAATAATGAACTTGTATGCCATAGTAGTTGTAGGTTGAATTTTATAGAAATAAGTAGGTGATGGTGTTTTGGGAATATTAAAAGAATTGTTTACGTGTTATGTTATTTATAGGAATATATATTTTTTTTCTCTTAAGGAGGAGATTGATTTTAGTGTGGATTAAAAATCAGTTTTGAATTCTTGTTGTTGTTGTTTTGGAGAAATTAATTGAACAAGCCAATGCGTCAGACACAAACCAATGCATCTAAAAGGAAACATATCAGTTGCAGATATGGAAATAGATTAGACCACTATTTTAAAAATTTTGTATTCAATGTTTCAGAGTTTGGTGGTGTTGTGACCGCGGTCCTGAGCTGGCCAGTGCGTCAGAGCAGGAACGTTAAGTGCCTCATGGCCTTATGGTGTTGGGATCTCGCCTGAGAAGTCCAGTAAGGTCAGACAGGTACGATCAGCATTATTGGACCAAGGGTAAGTGATTATAATTTTTTTATATATTAACATTACGGGGGTTGTGGCGACATATCTAGGCTGATCCTTTTAGAAACGTGTGAATGGGTCAATGAAAGTTTTTATGTCTCGACACAAATCTTTCATTGAGGGGGTTTGTAACAGTACATAAAGGCCCAATACCTTAATTATGGGATTTGAGGATGTTTTATAATGTTTTATTGTATCACAGTTGAATAAAGAATGGTTAGGTCCATTGTCCCTGTGTAAAAAAAAATGAACAACGCATATTCAGTAAGAGGAGCATGATCAAGGTCACCGGTGGACGAGCAAAAGCAAGCAGAGCTTATGGCGGTGTATGTGATGACGGACTATTAATAACAATTGTGATTGGTTCCCAAAGCTGTGTCGTCATGAATAAAAGACAATGACGCAGGAACAACGGCGTATGTAACGAGGCGTTGGCCGTGAAAACAAAAGACGGTGACGTCAAATGCACTAATACGTACGCAAATCTTACATAAAACCAGTTCTCAGTCCTTTACAACTCATCAAGATGTCTACACGCTAAATTTGTGGCTGGCACAGTTTGCCAGTAAAAGTGCTTATTAATCAATCTAAAATGTAATTAACAGTACAAACAATGTAGCATTGTTAACTGCTACCTAAGATGTTTAAGTAAATTCAGTGTAACAAAGGAACAAAACGAGATTATGAGAGGCGCCGAACATCTGGCTAAAAACGGAGAACATCTGAAGGGAGACCGCAACTACTAATCAGGAAAGTGCAACTTAATTAACTGTTATTCTTTGGTGAAAATGAGCTCTAAATTATAAATCAAAATTTACAAAAGGTACCAGTAATATAACATGGGGGTAAAGTGTGTGTGGGTGTGTGTGTGTTGTGTGGGTGTGTGTGTGTGTGTGTGTGTGTGTGTGTGTGTGTGTGCGCGCGCGCGTAAGAATGTGTCTGTACTTATAAATTATTAATCAGTAAATTGAGGCATTGTTTTCTGTCCTTTTATAAATGGAAATAATAGCGAGAGAACTGCAGTCTGTTTGAGATGTATGGTAATAGACCATGTATACAATCGAATAATGAAGTAAGTGCAACTCAGTAGTAGTAAAGCAGTAGAAATCATTTAGGTAGTGATGGTAAGGCGCCATCTTTGTTGTATAGTAAAATATAACTAAGAAAAAGATATAATATTAAATCAATCATATGTCCACACTAAAGTTGTTAAAATTATTGTTTCGTAAACCTCTATTGTTTCTGAATCTCGCCTGAGAGTGAACCCTGGACCCTAGAGAGGAAATTCAAGTGGAATATAAACCACGTGCTAAGACGGAGAAAGTTATGGTAAGTATATGTGTTTTATTGTATGTTATTACCATAAAAAGTAAAATAAAAAAATATAGAAAAGTGAGTAAGACCACAGTATTTGCCAATTCAAAACAGCTGCAACCATGCCTCTAAATATTCCTTAACTATTCAAACTGATGGTATCCACTGTACAATAATGAATTCACTCTGACAAGTGCTTCTAGCACTTAAGCCATCATCTGTTCACAAGCTAATTCAGGTAGTTCATGAACACAATAAATGCTGAAAGCGCTGAAAAGTGAATTCATATTGTGGTGTGAATATAAACTAATACAATCAGGTAGAGAAGGAAGGAGAAAGCAGCCAATCGCTTTAAGAATATTATTCAAACACTTACGTTAATAGTTCCATCAGTGACCTACTTTTTTTGTTGTTACGACGCGTTTCAAGACGTGTGTCTCATCATCAGACGTTTCACTCGGTAGCAGAGGTCGTCAATACATTAAAATAAAATAAATAAACGAACACATAAAAACACAAACGAGAACGGAACATATACAGCTGGTGCGCACCGCGTTGAAGTCGAGCCCGCACTGTTGTTATTACTGTACGTTATTTACTCAGTAGTCCGTGTGTTTTCAATCTTATCTTGGATATTAGTAACTACGTCATATAGTGAGTTTGATTGGAACTGCAGTTGATCATTTAATAGGAACTCAGGGATATTCTTACTATTATTTGTGTCACTATCTTTAATTTTACTGAGACTTTTTTGTGCCTTATATATTTCAAATTCTTCAGCAGCATTCATTTATCTGCCTTTCTTACATATATGCAGGGGTCTAAAGTTGGTCTTGAAGTTCGTGTAATTATGATTGTTATCAACTAAATGGCGTGAAAAACTGGAACTTAGTTGTTTACTGTTTTGTTTGGGGAGATGTTCTTTGAAACGTTTACCAAAAGATCTACCAGTTTGTCCGATATAATAGCTATTACAGTCGCTACATGAAATCTTGTATACCCCTGTCTTTTCTTCTAATGGTATGGATTGTTTCGATCTAAGTATTTTGCCAATGGTATTAGAAGTGTGGAACGCCATTTTAATATTTTACTTGTTGAACACACTATTTAATATTTTGGGTAAGGTGTTGCCATATTCACATGATATATACCTTGTATTATCTAGATTTTTATGGGGCGTAGCATTCTTTTCCTTTCTCTTTCGATGTTGCCTGATTAGGTTATCTATCATTACCGCCTTATATCCATTAGCTATGGCTATGTGCTTAATTGTCGGTAGTTCTTCATTGAAATCATTGGCGTCCATTGGTATTGTTAATGGTATGAATTAAACTATTAAAGGGTGGCATTTTTTGTATAAACGGGTGGTGTGAATTAGCATGTATTGTAGTATCTGTGGTGGTTGGCTTTCTATAAATTTTATATTTAAATTTGTTATCCAGCTTTGTGACAGTCAGGTCAAGGAAATTACTCTTGTTATTCACTTCAGTTTCAAGAGTAAACTTTATCATGTCATTGATTTCATTCATGTAGTTTTTTAGATTTTCTATTAGTACTTGTATATTTGATGAAAACGCACGTCGCGCGCTAAAGCCTATCAAGGCAGTAGCCCCTCAATTCGTCGGTCTGCCAAATATCCATAAGCCCAATGTTCCTATCAGGCTTCTAGTTAAGTTTACTACTGCCCCAAGTTATAAAATCCGCAAGGTACTTAACAGAATTTTAAAAAATAGTATAACTCTAAAAAATAATTATAGCATCAAAAATAATATTGAATTCATTAACAAAATGAAAGACATAAATTTACAGCCCAATTATAAAATTGCTTCGTTTGACATTGTCGATTTGTAACTAATATCCCGGTTCGTGAGACACTAACCATTTTAAAGACCGACTTAATTGATGCCAAAATACGCAATACAAAAGAAATTACAAAATAATTAACCTATCAGAAGTGATACTTAGTCAGAACTATTTTACTTTTAATACCAAATATTACATCCAGCAAAGGGGTTTAGCAATGGGCTCACCACTATCCGGCTTACTGGCAGATGTATACTGAAATCATTATGAAAACACATATTTACTTAATAATAGAAATAAACTTAGTAGCAAGATAATTTCATATTCACGATACGTCGACGATACGTTCATAATATTCAATGGCACATTACGTCAAATAGAAAACCTAAAAAACTACATGAATGAAATCAACGACACGATAAAGTTTACTCTTGAAACTGAAGTGAATAACAAGATTAATTTCCTTGACCTGACTGTCACAAGGCTGGATAACAAATTTAAATATACAATTTATAGAAAGCCAACCACCACAGATACTACAATACATGCTAATTCACACCACCCATTTATACAAAAAATGCCACCCTTTAATAGTTTAATACATAATTGTTAACAATACCAATGGACACCAGCGATTTCACTGAAGAACTACCGACAATTAAGCACATAGCTATAGCTAATGGATATAAGGCGGTAATGATAGATAACCTAATCACGCAACATCGAAAGAGAAAGGAAAAGAATGGTATGCCCTGTAAAAATCTAGATAATACAAGGTATATATCATGTGAATATGGCAACACCTTACCCAAAATATTAAATAGTGTGTTCAACAAGTAAAATATTAAAATGGCGTTCCACACTTCTAATACCATTGGCAAAATACTTAGATCGAAACAATCCACACCATTAGAAGATAAGACAGGGGTATACAAAATTTCATGTAGCAACTGTAATAGCTATTATATCGGACAAACTGGTAGATCTTTTGGTAAACGTTTCAAAGAACATCTCCCCAAACAAAACAGTAAACAACTAAGTT
This sequence comes from Magicicada septendecula, assembly GCA_034769895.1. Taxonomy (NCBI): domain Eukaryota; kingdom Metazoa; phylum Arthropoda; class Insecta; order Hemiptera; family Cicadidae; genus Magicicada; species Magicicada septendecula. Next base: position 299,446,073 of record CM068373.1, on the reverse strand, counting down.
CCAGTTTTGCACGCCATTTAGTTGATAACAATCATAATTACACGAACTTCAAGACCAACTTTAGACCCCTGCATACACGAGGTGTGTTCATAAAAAGACCAAACTTTTGAGTAACACATCAACCCGCACAAACGACGCGCCGCGACTTTGCGCGCACCTAGCAATATTTTTTGACAACAAACTGCCACTTATTGTGTTCCGCTATCAGCGTTAGTCTTTGAGGTATATCAGATTGAGTGGGGACGTGCGCAAGCTGGGCAGCGGATTAGTGACAAACTGATTAAGAAAGACCGCGAAGAACAACGGGTACGTATGAAATTTTGCGGCAAAACTAGGTTAAAACTTTACAGAGACATTCTGGTTTTAAATTAAGCATACACGGAAGCCTGCTTGAGCCGAACGATTATTTTAAGAATTTGTAAAGAGAGCAAAAATCTAATTATCAGTGCAATCAAAGCGATATCGAAGATCATGGGAAGAGAGCTCGCGATGTGGTAATTGTAATTCATCATTTAATTACCTAGACTTTCTGAGAGAATGCACATTCATATAAGATCGTAAAATTAAATTTAGATCGATAAATTTAATTTTGTGGTATTACTGCATTTGTAAGAAAACAATTCTTACTGCGTTTGTTGACGACGATCAGAAAGAGACCCGATTTGAAATCGATCAACAACTGCGTACCAACCCAAATGGTAATGATAACTTTGGAATGCAGTGTAAATAGATCAGAAATAGATTTTACGAAGTTAGCACCAACATTTTATACACACACATTGTATTAAGATCTTCCTTCTCACTTCGTTATAAATCCGCCGGACGGTGTGTGCCCGTGCCCACTACAGCACGTGTAGCTCGGAGACTGAAGATCATGACGGGACGGAGAAAACGGCATTCAGGCGTCAAAACCTGTCGCTAGCAGCACTTAATTCTGCAGCTCGCTCTATGCGCTAGTTGACGTGCTACACAAATAGTTCGGTCTTTTTTTGAACACACCTCGTATGTAAGAAAGGCAGATACATGAACGCGGCTGAAGAATTTGAAATATATAAGGCACAAAAAATTCTCAGTAAAATTAAAGGTAGTGACACAAATAATAGTAAGAATATCCCCGAGTTCCTATTAAATGATCAACTGCAGTTCCAATCAAACTCACTATATGACGTAGTTATTAGTATCCAAGATAAGATTGAAAACACACGGACTACTGAGTAAATAACGTACAGTAATAACAACAGTGCGGGCTCGACTTCAACGCGGTGCGCACCGGCCGTATATGTTCCGTTCTCGTTTGTGTTTTTATGTGTTCGTTTATTTATTTTATTTTAATGTATTGACGACCTCTCCTATCGAGTGAAACACCTGATGATGAGACATACGTCTTGAAACGCGTTGTAACGACAAAAAAAGTAAGTCACTGACGGAACTATTAACGTAAGTTTTTGAATATAGTTTCAAGTGAATTGGATACTTGTGAAAAATGAATCTTAAATTAAGAATATTATATATAGTCTGAAACGTTAATAAAAATATGAACAGTTTCTCCTAATAAGAATATCACACTTCTCCTAAAACATTTAGTAGTACATATAATAAAACACATGTTACGTGTATACAGAATCTTCAGATCAATTTAACCACAACTTATTTCACACAAAAGCGGAACTAGATTTTGCAATATTATAATTTTTCACACACAAAGGCTGTTTTTGTAATAATATTAATGAGCTTAGTAATTTTTTGTTGCTTACTTATACGCACAATCTTTTAAATTTAGTTTCAGACACTAATTTAAGTACTGGTACTAAATAATTCACACGTTTAACAAACTTGTTCCCACGTATAATCAACATTTAGTGACAATCATATATACACTGCATAATTTATTATCAACTTAAAAATAATTAAATTTATACATTTATGAATTCACTCAGGATAACAAAGATTCACATTCCTGTTTTTAATATTCAGCAAACAATTTTGGTTAGAATTCTAATAACTCATAGTAATTATATCTTCAATTTTTAGTGCGCAACCTGTTCATAAAAAATGTTCATAAAAAATGTTGTGTCTAAAATCATTTAGATATATACCTGATTACAAGAAAAATGATTACCTTTGTTCAATTCCCAAGTGTGCATTGATTGACGCATAACGAGCTGTTCCTGTTAAGTTTTTATCTTCCCGATACATGATGTGCTGCCGAGTTCGTGCATCCCTGAATTTTTTTGCCAGACCAAAGTCGATCAAAAATAACTGCAAAATAAAACATATTTTTTTCCATTAAAACAAAATAACAAAAAAAAATGACAAATTTCAAAATTATCAGAAGACTTATTGGTTCAGGTCAATATGTTGAAATGGCCAAGAAATTAAGACTACTTCTGTTTTTGTGTATATGCTAGGTATGCTTAGTTTTGTAATAACCATCAAACAATTCTTATAACTTGAAAAGTCATACCATCACACAAGTATAAATGCAAGCAAGTTAGAAAAACAACAGCCTTAATGATCAAGAGTGATTACAGAATTTTAAATAATTCTTATACCGGTAGGAAGAATAACACACTAAACAATTACTCCGATCTGAAGAGATTAGCAGAGACAATGTTATAACTGGAGCTGGTTATTACAATGTTATTCTATCAAAAACTGGTGAAAAACAATTTGTGAAATACGGAAAAGATACCTATTTATTTTAATAATTCTTTAGACTTTGAAAACTCTATCACCTTCAACTGATGAACAATTTTGTGTTTCATCAAAATGTAACCAGTTTTTGAAGCACTGGCCTCTTTTGCATAGTGGTTGGGCATTTCTTCCATTATGAGACTTATTTCAAGCTACTGCTCACGAAAATTCTACAGGCCTATTCTCTGAAAAATCTACTCAAAATTCTAAAATAATATATATAGATATTTAAAAGTATATAAAATAAATAAATAATCAATGAATTTTAAAAGTTATAAAAACATTGAAATAAATAAGGAATGTGTTGGTAGATAGTAGTTGGTTTGCAAATGACACACAAAAACAAAATTAAGATTTATTATAGTGCAGGCTCGACTATAATACATATAGCTTATATAAACTATAAACTTATATTTCTTTTTATGAAGTTGCTAAACTGCTAAACCTCGTTGTTTAAGACCTGATGATGTCAGTTATGACGAAAAGCTGTGTCTGAACAATAAACATTTTAGCAGTTTAGCAACTTCATAAAAAGAAATAGTAAGGATGGCTGCTAATTCAAATAATACGAAGTATAAACTTATAGCTTTTACATATAACCAGCTCCATATTTATGATCTGTTATGCCCCTGTGAAGTCATTCTTTTACATCTCTATACCTATCCCAAACACCAATTTATAGGATTATTTAGAAGATGCATGTTATTGTTTAAACCCCGTGGTTTGTTGGGAGTACAAAGAACGAAGTTATCTACCTATCTTACCATTCTTTGCGAGATTCTTTCTATCAGTCCCCTCTCTGAATCTGGCTCTGCTACGGGAGCCAATGAAACATTAGGATGTAACAAACTGTTAATAACTGACCACAGCTGACAAACGCCAGTTAAAAATAACTACATGGATAACAAATAATGACTTGGATTATGAAAACCTATGCAATAAGGTGGAAAAAAAATTACACTTTTGCATCCTAAATCTGGGAAAAATAATTTTTAAAAACCTTACATGTTTTGAGTAAAAAAAAATTAAATGTGAAGAAAAACCAATATTACAGCAACTTAATATTATCCATTTATGAACTACCACATTCTTCATAGCATTAACTCTGTAAACCTGAATTAGAATTTTTATAATTTCACTTCTACGTATGGCAAGTTTAATGAGAAATGTTATGTTTGTTACTTTAATTCAACCAACGATTCTCTCAAAACAATGTACTAAGGTACGAACAAATGTAATGTAATATCAGACTCAGAAACAAAACATTCAGTCAACAGTCCCACAGCCATGATATATCAATATGATATCAATAAAAAAAATAAGTTTCTACGATGTGCTGGTACAACAGATAACACAATGTGGTAAAATCATGAACTTTACTTTCACATCCCGTATTTATTACACGTTAATATAAATTATTATTACATATACACTGATAATGTACTAATAAGATCCTTTTCAATTACTTTCCTTCTGTCTCGAGTAAATGCTCTAGTGAAAGACTATTTTGGTTGTATTCACTTTAGAAGCTATCACACATACTTTGTTGCTGGACGAGACATCAGCTACTGACACTCATTTTTAATTTGTTGTAATAGCACACTACACAGTTACTTCTGCTCATTCGGTTCCTTCTTCTTTTAATTACTATACAAACTGTATCAATTTAATTTTCCACCATACTTTATATACAGTGTACTTTGTATACAGTACTTTATATCATTAACATCATATGACCATCTGTAAGTATACAAACATGGTTTGGTGCATTAGCTACATGTTCATCTTTTTATGGATACTAAATGTTTTGCTAATCCTAAATACTAACAATTTCTGACGTCAACCAGACTTATAAACCTTTTTTTTATTCCTTACATTTTATTAACAACCACCACCAAGTCCACAGACTTTAATAGGAAAAGATATTACAATGCTGAAATACATTAGCAGTACACAAGAGTGCAAACAATGGTTAAATACAAACAGTAGAAAAATTACCATGTTTATAACATTATCTCATGTTTCAGAGCTATGTTATACTTTTATTACACAAGGTCTCATTAAATAAGTGCTGACCAATCTAGCAAAATTATGTGACAGGTAACAGTAAATCTAACCCCTAGGGCCTCCTAACCAGTTCATCATTTATTATCAACAAAATTTTGTTTCAGTGTATATTTTCGTTTTGATGTTCAATATTTTATATTCAGCCTAATATTTTCTGACCACCGTCTCAATTGTCTCAACGTGAAAAAATCTTTCAGATTTATTTCAACTGAACACGTCTATTAAGATGCATAAAGAACTCTTGGCTACTAATCTAGAGACCCAAGTTTGATTTCTGGGTACAACACAGAGTCAGGGTACATTTTTTCAGCCTCCAGGTCAACTCAGCCTATGGAAATGAGTAGTTGGTACAACATCTTGAAGTAAAAGTGAGTGGCTGAAGCACAGTGCTAGACTCAATGTACACCAAATGGCTCACATGAGGCAGCCCTACATTAGGTAGAAAAAAAGGAAAAAATATGTAATGAATTAAAATTTCATTTGCTAGATTGTGATCTTATATGCAGCACAGACTGGTAATTCTAACTAATACTGAGAAAATACTTGTAACATACTTTATTGTTGTAAATGTAATAGGACAGTAATTCCTTATTATGTTCTGAGTAGATGGACTAATGATAAAATACTTAGTTGTTCAATTGTGATGATCCTGCAAATATCTATTATCAAATACTGGGATAAGTTTGTGTTCATTATACAGGTTTGAAGATAAGAAGGTGATTACTTAGAATTAACTGGATTACTTTTTATTTGAATTATGTACTTCAAATAAAAAGACCATCTTAATTTATTGAATCATACTATACAAAAACATCTATACCAAATAAACTATTTTAAATTAAATTAATAATATTGCTCCTTCAAAACACACACACACACACACACACACACACACACACACACACGCACGCACGCACGCACGCACATGCACGCACACAGAGAGAGAGTGACTTTCAGATTATAATAGTGTCCTGCTTCACAAGACCATTAAAGTAAACTCCATTAGGTGAAGTATTATTAGATTTAAGATTTCCACCTCTCCCTCTGGTCATAATTACCTGTCTTTCCCCATCTGGACAGAATCCAGAAGGAACACAAATAAAAGCACTTAAAATATGTTTCACTACTTCCAGGAGTCAACAACATCACTAACTACTGACATAATTCCAATTATTATGACTAATGACAATGACATTACTGACCAAGTTCCATTATTATTAATTTTCAATTTACAGATAACAGGAATTTACAAATCAGACATGGTTATTACATTTTGTGCAGTCTGTACGATGTGCAATACTAGTTATCAGTTTGCACAAAATATCACAAAGTATTTACTAACTAAAAACTTCATGAACTGATCATTAAATACAATGGTTTTTTTAAAAATATATAAACACTTGGTATGTTTCACAGTTTTTTTTTTTATTTAACTCTGACAGCGGTTTCGGCTTCTTAAGCCATTGTCAAAGAGCTGAGTGAACACTAAACAGAGCATGTAGGCTAAGGGTGGTTGGCATCTGTTTAGGGCGTGTATCGGAACATGTGTGAGTGTGAAGAAGGGGAGGGGGTTGCAGGAGCTAAGGGAAGGTCAAGTGTCTGTAAAAACTAAATATAATCTGAATGCAAAATATAAAATTAACTAAACTTTATATTTTTTAGTTAATTATAACTTCATAACTACTTTAGTTAATTTTATATTTTTCATTCAGATTATATTTAGTTTTTACAGACACTTGATCTTCCCTTAGCTCCTGCAACCCCCTCCCCATCTTCACACTCACACATGTTCCGATACACACCCTAAACAGATGTCAACCACCCTTAGCCTACATCCTCTGTTTAGTGTTCACTCAGCTCTTTGACAATAGCTTAAGAAGTCGAAACAGCTGTCAGAGTTAAATAAAAAAACCTGTGAAACATACAAAGTGTTTATATACTTTTAAAAAAACCTTTGTATTAATATGTTTCGCCAAGTGCCCAACGAGTCATCAATAAATATCGTGATCATTAAATGTTGATCCATTAATTTATCCCCTCTGGATTGACGATGTTTATTTACTATATAGTTCCATGTAAAATAAGTCATAAAACAATGATGTTTATGATATGAACTACAAATTTATAAAAATTACGTCTCAAAAAATTCATATATTAATATAACATTTTCAAAAGTAAAACAGAATTACTTTAAGAAGTGATACATCATGAATATTAAAAAGATAAACAAATATTCATCAATAAATATCAGTCTCAATGAAATTGCATAAACATAAGATCTTTTATTTAGTTATGTAATATTAAAATAAAAAAAACACATAGAAAAAAACTTAATAAATTCTTGCTAGAATGAGCATTAGCTGGGCTTCTTAGGCCATGGTCTCATGTTGGTAAATCCAGACGTTTCTGCCTCAACATCGGATGTCATAGTCAGTGGTAAAAGTATTTGGCAGTTGTTCGCCAAATACCCCAGTATTAATTAGGATTCGCCAAAGCCTCCTTTTAAATAGTATTCGGCATGCTGTGCTCTCAAACCAATCAGTTGATACTAAATTCTTGATGGTGAGTTCCAGCTTACATTGTGTTGGCTAGGTGAATGGCTGAAACATAGTTTTGTGCCTCAGTACTGGGGGTATTTGGTGAATAACTGCCAAATCCTTTTACCGCTGAAGATGGCCTCCAATGATAAGGCCAAAATGTCTCAATTTACCAACATGAGAGACCAGGCCTAACAGCCCAGCTAATGCTCATTTTAACAATACTGATCCGGCCATGAAAGCCTTAGAGCAACATTCTTGGCTCAATCACTAAATCTGAATACCATATGACTACAATCTGTAAACCAAAATTATGTACTATAAGCAGCAATATTCTCTCAGTAAAAAGGATGACACTTGCCAACAATGGCTACACCAACAGCAAAATTCCAAGAAGAACACAACAGGTCGGCTCCACTGAAGGTAATAAGCTGCAGTTGATGAATAGTAATTGTAGCTACACAGCGCCAATGTGGACTCAACTGTAATCTCATCTTACGGTGTAATCTGATTGGAGCACAGAAACTGTCAAGAAGTGCCGCACAATTAAGAATACATTAATACATCACAGGCTTCAAACTATCCTTCTGACCAAGGCAGTATTCCGTTGTGAAGTATACTGGAAAGCTTATAGTTTACATTATGAAATATTCAGTTAAGTTTAAAGTCACTTGTATCGAGCTGAGCTTCATCAACATCTTCACAACATAGCATAGGGAAGGCGCTGCCTGTTCCATGTTCAAAAATACTCCAGCCATCCCTTCCTGGGTCAACCCACACACCTGTGTCCTGTAGGTTTGTATTTCCAGACGTGTTTTCCAAGTCTGGAATCTGACATTATTTTTAAGTTTTTTTCCACCATTGTACTCTTTAATTTTTCATGCAAGTTAAAAACTTGTTAACTCTTCTCTTATGGCCTCATTTCTATCTTATATGGTCAAGTTTAGAAGTCTTTTAACTTCTCTTAAGAATACCATTTCTGAGGCCTGTAGTAAAATACTGTCTTGTTTTTTCGTTGTTGTCCATAATTCACAACCATAGGATAGTACAAGGACTGCCATAACTTTGTAAAACTTTAATTTTGTATCTTGATGTACCTTGTTTCTAAAAATATGGCTGATTGTTCCACAGACTGTCGGGAACTTACCTAACTTAACATCAATGTCTAATTCTTATCATAGCCAATATCATCTCCCAAATAATTAAAGTGACTCATCTATTCTAGAAGTCTATCACTAATCATTATTTTTATTCTTATTGCTCCTTTCCCTTGAAATGCCATTCAATTTGTTTTTATAGTGGAGATTTTCATATTGTATTGTTTGCAAACCTGATGAGGCTTAAAAACAGATTTTTGCAAATCAGATTTTGTATTTTGAGGTACAAGCAAGTTATCGGCAATCAACAGCACATTCAAATATGTATCTCATCATAACTCAATACCAGAGTTCACTATAATATATTTCCATTTCATTACCAGATTGTCAATATAAATGATAAAAAGAGTAGGTGAGATACTGCACCCTTATCTAACATTTTGACTGACAGATATTTGTTGAGATATTCTACAATTATTTTTGACATATTGCAACAATATTGATATATTTGCATATTTGCCCAGGGTGGTATGTTTTATATTGTAATTAGTATAAATAGAATAAGGAACAGTTTTATACAATTTTGTGCAGGAATTGACAATATCTAACCTGTCGAGAGGGACACCTGCTATGGTAGCGTAAGTTACAGCGTGTGTGTGTTTGTGTGTGTGAGCACGCTGACATGAAAATATGGGGTGATGCGAACGACTTATTGTTTTGTCTGTAATCATGTCTTAACAGGATTATAATAAACTAATTACTTGTGTTAAACCTGTAAGCAAAGACTTACGCCAATTATAAAAACACCATTGCATTAAGGAATTCTTAACGAATGCAGTGATATATAAAATATTGCAGAAATTTGCAATATTAAAGACGCTAAGTAATTAATGTTAATTACGGGTGTAATTAAAGAGTAATTAACATGTGTGTTATATGTGCGTGAACAGAAAAAAATACGCAAACAATGACATTGCGCATGCTACAAGTGTGTTTACGAAACCGCTAAAATGAACAAAAAAGTTATTCGTAATAAAAAGGACGCTTTGCCTGAAAGTTACAATTTCTAACATGTCAAGAGCAATCCTGGACATGTCAGATTGAGTCCAGTATAAATACAACCGACAATTTTGGGGCATTCTCAGACTCAAGAAATCTACAGACGACGTTACGCTGCCCGTTGCGGATCGACATGGACACACACTCACACAAGACGTATGGAGGAACTCAGGAGCAGCAACAACAACAACCCATAGAGACAGAGAACACAGCAGCATCATCATCATAAAATTCTCAGGATTCAGGATGCACACACACACACACACACATACACACACACACACACACACACACACACACACACACAAAATGGTAACAGCAGCAGTATGCAGGTGATGACTAAATATTTATAATTTTGTTGTGAAAAGAACTTTCAGAAAGACAATTTTACATGAACAGTAAGATTTAAAAATTTTAAATGTAAATAATAGTTAACCCTCCGAATACCACGGTCCAGATGGAACATAGAATACCATGGGGGTCTTTCTGAGACCCCATTCTTAATTTTGGTTCTTGACGACGTTTTGTGTGTCGGGTGGTTCAACTCTTTCACTTCACACCTGTTGGTACTTAGGAAAAGGAAAATCATCTTAGAAAATGATTAAAATTAATAATACTTGCTCAGAAAGTATTTATTTGGAAAAAGTGACAATTATGAAGTGTAGTGTTTTTCAGCCAAAAAGTATCACCCTTTGAGACAAACATCTCCAAAGTCTCCCACAATTTCTTCATCAAGTTCATCGCCTTGAATTTCATCATCTGCTTCATCAGCTATTTCAACAACGTCCTCAGCTGCAGAACATTCTGTAGTTTCTTGTACCTCATCGAGAAGGTCATTGGCTACAACTCTAGCCTCTCCACAAGAAGTTTGGTTCTTGAAGACACAAGACGATCCATTTCACAACACGTACACTGAACTTAGAATCAAACTGAACTGGAAGGAAAGAGATAACTAAACAATGAGTAGGACAAAGGGGAAAGAGTGAACAACAGTGAGTGAGGGCAAAGTTTATTACGAGTAGGTAGACGTAGCTACAACTCGATACTCCCAATTTCTATGAACATCTTGTTTGTAAAAAGGGGAAAATGACTGTTTGGAACTGCAGCTGTGTTTACACTTCATGAACTGACTCGAGTGACGCAATATTACGAAACTACACAACGATTTCATTTTCAGAAAAAGGGTACACAGAATACCACGGGGGTCTTGCGAGGACCCCAGCCACATTTTTTAGGAAACACTACGTGATTACAGTTGTGATATTGAAGTATTCAGCGGGAATGAAGATGAAAGTGGCAGTATATAGTTTAAAAAAAAAGTCACAGAGCCACAATTAATTCTTCCAGTTTTTCAATATATTTTCATCGAAATTCCGTGAGACTGGGGTTATTAACGACCCCATGGTATTCGGAGGGTTAAAGTCAATAGTTTAATTTTATAAGAAAATTTGAAAGTTACTACATCTTTTGTTATATGTTAAAAATTTGGGTGTGTCAATAGAGTTAAATAATAGTTTGAAAGTAAATGTAATTAGTTTATTTTGTCTATAGCAACTAGTAATTTTATGCTTAAGTTTAATATTATTTTTGTTTCTTTTTAAATGAGTTGCTATTAGCATTTGAAGATTGAATCAAAGTCAGACACACAAAAATGAAAGAATTTAGATGACTTATTTAACATGTCTGTTTAGTGAATAAGAGTATATGATTGTTTAGTTTTTAGATGTTATGAACAGCCTAATATGTGTGAAACTTATAAAAGATATTTGATCTAATGTCTGCATTTTTTAATATTGGAATATTTTTCTATTAATGAATAAATCTTAGGATGATTATTTTTAAATGGTTTTAAATAATTAGTTCATGTCAACAACATTTCACTCCTCTTTAAAATTTATTTAATTATTGTCCAACTACATATACGTGACGCAACGAGTAACAAAAATCCTGCGACCTGGCCGGTGTACAACACTTAATAGTTGCGTTGAGTACATGGTTCTGTATTTGTGTGAATTTATGAAATAATCGTAACATTGCAATATACTCTTGTTCCACTATACAGGCTTTGTGTAGTTCTTATAAGCTGTTGAGGCTATCCCCATTCTTCTAATATCTGCCACAAAAAATTTCTACCTGCTCCACCCATTCTAAGGCCATCTTGATGGATGCTTCTACACCATAATTCTCTTGGTGGATATTTTATTTTCTCTTTATAAGACCCATATCATACTGATCAAAACAATCTATGCTTGACAAAAAAGGTATAATAATAGATTTTTATATACATAGGAAGCAAAACTATGCCCATATATTCTTACCTTGTACACAGCAGTCAACTAGGGATGGAGCAATCTCAAACTGAATTTCGCTATGCATATTGTTAGTTTTAACAATTCATATTCTAGGTTTACACATAACCTTCAGCCACATTTTTGTAGAATTGGCAGAACTGGATATTGGGAGGAAACTGAAATTTACAAGGCCTCAAGAATTCACAGTAACCAGTCAGTGAACAACACACTGTCATTCAAGTCTAATGTGTTGTATTATAAACCCATACGCATGTTTGTAATACTACAGACACGCCTGTCCATTGTACAGTCACTACACTTAGTCGTCATTTTGCCAAGTTTGTACTGATGTCAACTGTACGGTATCATACAGTATTTAGGCGGTAAGTAATTTTATCATTTGACAAATTCAGTACGAGGGGCTTTTATTTAACAAACCTGGTAATGAACTATAAACCCCGAATTCATTGTGCAGAAAAATAGGAGTACAATTTGTGTACTTGTTCATGCAAGGTAAGGACAGACGTATTGATTACCAATGCAACTTGGGGATTATAAAAATTTATAAACTATGCTCCAATATGGTCCATTATCTTCAAACACACAATTGTAAATATTTTCCTTTATATAGAAAATCTTACAAATATAGAAAGTGCACAAAAAAATTACTATAAGAAAAACCAACAAACTTACCAAATAGACTGTTTTTAATTTTTGTATATAAACATAAGATAGAAAACGAAAAACAGCAGTCTTTGACCAATTCCCCTGTCTCATCTTGTGTTCTCTTTGTATTTTTGTTTCTTGTTCCTTTTATGTTTTATTTCTCCACAAGTGATGAAGCTGTTTGTGATAGTGAAATATTTCACTGCAGCCTTGTTTTTCCTAATATGTATTTTAACAACAGTGAATTAGGTAAATCTGCTTGATTTCCTTACAATAATTTTAAATATAATGAGCAACAGTGTCTTATAAAAAGATGGCAAAGACATATTCTCATTATTTTGTCATTCTTCCGAACAAACTTACTGTTTTAACTTGCGTTCCAAATTTAAATTTTAAAAATCGTTATGATCACACCTACATGATTTCAACAACAATGTATTTTAAAACAATGGCAAACAATATCTGTACAAGCAAAGTTTATGATACAAAAGAAAATTGAATTCATAGTTCCCACAAATTCCTATTTCCATTTTTCACCTCCCCAACAAAAAATATTTTAAATTTTCATATTTCAAGATTTCAAAAATGTTTGTTGTCTTAGTTCCTTCCTTGAACAAAACTTATACTGCTACACTAACAACACTGAACTTCATTCTGCTATATTACAATGGATTAGTGCATATGATTTAATCAAACAGTATCATGAAATGAAAGTCTGTCAGTAGTGATTGGTATGCTACTCATTAACTATATTTGTACTATGATATTTCATATTTCACTGCATTTTCCTGTAACAAAAATATGCAGAACAGTCTGTGAAGTGACACTTTATTTTTGCCACACGCACGTGCGCACGCGCGCGCACACACACACACACACACACACACACACACATTCATACTACTCTTCACTCTGATAGTTCAATAACAACAAAAATGATTATCTAAAATAAAAATAATCACAGAAAAATTGTTTTCCTACTTTTACAAACTGTTGTGAACATTTTGAAAATATTCTTTTATTCACGCCCTTCAAGGGTAAAATCGAGCCAATAGAGCAGGAAGAACTTGAATTCGTGCAACAACGTACAGCTTCAATGTCCTGAACATGTAAATATCATTAATCGTTCTGTGGTATTCAGAGTGTTAGTACAGTATTAATATTACTACTACAGTACAACATAACATACATTACAGAATATACTCTCAAGTCTATACGCTCAAGTAGGTCTTACTTAAAACACAAGTTCATGGTCGTTTTCACAGGACTGGGTCTAAAACTGCGACCATTATAACTAAAACTATACAGTAATATTATAAACTTGTTATATGAAATGTTATATAGGTTTTTAGATTTTGTGACTATCATATATTTGAATAGTATACATTGAAAAATATAAACATTTTTAATATTGTGAAATATATGCTTGCCAAGAATTGAGACTTTTTAAATTACATCACTGTTGTTAAAAAACTGTTAATTTATTCATTAACAGCACAATATGCGATACAGTACAGTACAATTCATTTAGTCGCATACAATATTCTAGTAATTTGATTTGATTTTTATGCATCATAATAAATACCACCTGCATAGCACGTTGCTGATTAATTATGATGACCAATAATACAATTTCCTTCTAGATACAAATGCAAGACTACAGGTTCTGACCTTCTCAATGTCTTCATAAATCCTAAATAGCAACTTATCATTTCATAACTTCATGATCATTATTCAAGTTATAAGGATCAGTTGAAAAGTTCATAGACGACCATCTATAGCTTAGTGACAGAACTAACATTTTTTGTAAAAGGTATATTAAAACATCGGGTTGTAAGTGGGGGCCTGAGTTTAAATGTATTAGTATAACCACTGAAAATGATCCCAGTAGTGGACTTACCAAAAAATGCAAAATAATTTCAGATGTTTAAAAAAATTTCATGTACAATGTTGGAAAACCACCGAGTGAGAGTTGGATAACATTGCAGAGATCATAGGCATCTCATATGAGTGTGTGTATTATACTTAACTCAAAAACTTGGTGTGAAAAAAATTGTGCAAGATGGCTTGTAGCCATTTGGAGGTATTGAGTTTTTTGGTAGGGCGTCACTGTAGGGATTGCCTTCAATGCTGGTAGGACCGCGTTTAAACTCAGCTGCCTACTTTTACCATTATTTTTGAGGGCACAGCATTTCTTAACACATTTGTTATTTTGTTGTGAATTTCTATTTGTGGTAGATATTTTTTAACAAAGAATCAGAGCATAAAGTTTGATTCTGTCAATGTTTCAAAACACATGTGACACATAAATTTCAAACAGCTGGTATAACTGACAGATAGACTTGAAAATTAGCAGGTGTCCACATGAAGTACAAATCTTGTGTCTTTTTGTAACACTCTAAAATTTTAGTTCCACAGCTAAGCTATAGATGTTATTCAGCGAACTTTTCACTTGACTAGTGTATATTGATGTGTGGAATTTCTGACAAGAAGTCTGGTCTGTTCCATTAAAATACAGAACAACAGGCGTGACATGAATCAGTGTAAAACAAATATTTTTTTTATCTCAGCAAAATTATTTCTCTTCCTTTTTTTACTCTATATTACCTCTGTCATCTTACTGTCTCTGTCTTATTTTAGAATTAGCTTTCCTGATCCCACTGGACTTTGGAAATCAACTTGCTATCTGTGCATTCATTAAATCATTTTTGCTGGCAAATGGATTATTATATGCTATACATTGTATAAATGATAGTGACACCCATTATACTTTTTTTCTGTTACAGACAGAGATCATTATTAAGAATTCTTATATACTGATTTATTTAAAAGTTTGAAGCAGGTTTCATCATCTCTATAACTGTGACATCAGATGACAGCATTCTAGCTGGACCTGCAAAACAATCTCTTACTATGGAAAAAAATACAAAAGACTGGTATGTAAATTAATACCAAAAATACTGAAGTAATGCTAATATAAGACCCCACAGGAGGAGTAAAGTTCAAACAGGTAAACTTTCAAGTACCTGAATAGAACAATTTTGGATAGAAGAACTACAGTTGACATTAAATTTAGATAGCTTTAGCAAAAGCAGACTTCTTGAAAAGGATGCTAACTTCTACGAACACTGGTATGGAGTGCAGTAAAATATAATTAAATATTCTGAATGGAATGTGGTTCTGTATGGATATGAAACACAGAAAATCCCCATTTTCTTTTCCCCTGAAAAGGAAACAGAGTATGGAGGAATCAAGTATGTAATAATGAGGTATTTAAATTGTTAATTGAAAATCTAACATTATGGAAAAGCAATGTGAGGAGGAAATGCTGATGGTTGGAACACTTCATTAATCATAATAGGTATATGACTACAACATTAGGGGGGGGGGGGGAACACATGAAGAGTTGTTAGGGGAAAAGCAAGGAAAAAATCCTGGACAAATGGCTGGAGAGGTAGAGCTGATGGGTACAGATATTTCAAAAAGGCAATCAACCAGGAAATGTGATGACTTCAGAATAAGTCTGTTCACCAAGCTTCAAACTTAGGACAGGAGATTCCAGATATGTTACTGGGTATCAGATCTGTAAAGAATTATATAATTTTATACATAATGGTTAAAGAAACCATTCTTTTTAAGAACACACTTCAAATTTAAACACACTCAGCATAACTCTGAAATTCTGATACATAATGTGTGGTCAGGAACTAACAGAAAAAGCAAAACATTTATTTAAGTAAATCGTAAACAGCCCATTAAAATGAATAAAATTCATGGAGAAAAGCCTTCATACTTAAAACTGTTTATTATTTATGGATTTCTTAAATGTTCAATTATGAATCATTTATTTATGACTCACGAATGTTTAATTCAAAACGACTTTGGAGAAAATAAAATTTCACAGATTCCAATTTCATGATACAATTTTATTCCACGATATAATTACATCCATTAACATTCAGGATAAAAAGGTCTACGATGATAGTGCAGCCTGAAGAACGGTTACCAACACTTAAAACTTACTGTACTAAGATGTGCGAATTTAAAACAACTGGCATAATACAGCATCATGCTTTCTTTTACTAAACCTTGACTATTTCATCAGATTGTGCTGAACTAAATATACATTCAAACTACAAAAAATTCTAAGACTGTAATGACCAGACAGATTCTTATAAAACAATTATTACTTAATATTTTACTTTTACATTATATGCAACACATCAAGTATTTCATAAAATGGTATTTATATTTTTCACAATTTTATTGACGTTTTAACTTAATCGATTTTATTTCTGTGTGTATATTAGGTCTAATGAATCATTTGTCAGCTCCAGTAAGACTGAGTATGCCAGATTCCAATTCTGATTAACACAGTAGCTATATTAATATCATAAAGTTTACCTAAACAATGTCAAGTAGTTTCAATCTGCTACAAACGTTTAGCTCTATCTTCTGTCTGACATTACATCATACAAAAATCAATTACAAAAAATAATGTATTAAGTTATTAATACCATAAGCACACTACAAAGAATAGAACAGAACAATAAAACTATGCGCATTTGTTCTGTTTATATTTACTGTCAATTGATAATGATTACATGCTTTCCTCAATCCTGCTCCTGCCTTAACTTATATTCATTCCCTAAAAACGTGAAAGCAATAAATTGATAGAACAGAAGACACAACACAGTATTGTAAATCAATCAAAAAAAAATCTCATATGGTGGGCTATTTAGAGACGCTATGTTTGATGAAAAGAATATATGAAAAGTGGTGTCATTGTGAATACTGGATCTATTATTCTGAATGATCTAAATTAACTCCTATTAATTAAACACGAATAACCTGAACAAATAATAATAGATCATTAGTACATAACATACAATAATTATGCATTTACTGTACAACTTCTACATTAATTATGCTTTAAACTTTCTAACAATGTTGTGAGTAATACACTCTAACAAAAAGACTGTAGCAGACATGCTCAGACCAAAATACAGTATAAAAAATGCTAATTTCAAGTCATGAATTGTGAATGCCTGTGCAGACTCTGCCACTGACATATCCGCTTCAGATACTGAGCTGTCTGTATCACTTCCAAGTACATGTCTGCGTCTGTCCTCTTCCATATCGTTACGGAACCAAAGCTGTACTAGACCTGATTCTACAGTCCTAAGTATAAAATTATTGAGAAGTGGTACATACGGACTTGACTGAAGTGTTAAGTAAGCAAGATGATAGTTCATTGGGCATTCCTTGACTGTATGAATATATTCAAATTCTCTACCATAGCTGTATATCTGATGATTAGCCACAGATTTTCTCAACAACACACCAACATTTCGTGTCTTCACCAGTCTAAATAAACTGAGATCACCATTTGGCTCAAATTTCAACTTCTTTTTTAAATTATTAACTGCGATATCTTTTCCATCAAATGTATCAAGTAATCCTGCATAACCGGTAATAATATAAAGCCCTGATTTATCCAATTCTTCAAGAGTATTTATATTTTTGTAATACATTTTTGCTTTAAGCATATGATATATATGTGCCATAATTAATGTACTGATTATCAGGCTAAGTATGTAACAACAGACTACCACAATCCGTATTGAATGCTGTTTAGGTAATGATGGAGAAGGTATTGACATCAATGGCCACCACACCTGGTTTAATGCCCAGCTTAAATTTTTCAAGGTAACCTTATTTCTCGGTAACATTATAATATAAAAAATTCCACATAATCCAGATGACACGACTGTAACTATTGAAACACAAAACCATACGTCAGGTTCTAGTGATGTCATCAAGACATCCCAACCAGAAATCCGTTCACTTCGTCTTACAAAAACACATAAACTGTCTTCGTACACAGTAATTGTAAAATAAAAATCTTTTGTGTAAAACTTCACAAACCTAGCATTCAATGCAAACTCTACTCTGTTCTCAATCACTTCACGTAAGCTTCCTGTAAATGTATTGTTTATGTAAACACCATATGAATCACCATCTTCAGGTTCTTTAATAACCGGTGTGAAATTAAAATGTGTAGACATGTAATACAACATTGAAGCATCTACGCCACCATCTCTAAGAGCTTCTAAACCTTCCGTCAATGTCTGAACACTGATACTATGTTGGAATAAAGATACTCGTACAGGATAACCATTCATATTACTAAACCTACGCCGGAACGCATAAACAATATCTGTATCAGTACTGTACATTCGAACAACTCCAAAACTTTCAGTGTCATTACTTACAAATGGATCGTATGTAAAAATTCTTTCATTGCCTGGACAATATGGGATGTACACATTCAATATAGCAACATTTAAGAGATTCATCTTGCTCCAAAGATATTCAAATATTGGAAAACAATAAGAAGGATGCAGCAACCTACATCTGGATATTACTACCACAATCAGAAGAATTCTACCACTTTTCAAATTTGAAGATCTGTTGTAACATTTTGACAATTTTTTTATATCCTCGATTATGTTATGCCACTTAAATACAAATAAAATAGAAATGCTTGGATCATCTCCAGAATAGAATAGCTTGTAACACAATTTGTCAGGCGAATAAATGATCCAGGCATCATCCAACTTCAACATCCAATGATAATTAATGTTAACACCTCGTGTAAATGATATTTTATAGCCCCATGTATATGGTGACAGGCTGTTTATAACATCAACTAAAATTTGCTGAGACAAAGGTGACAGCTTTTCCTCTGAACTATTCCTATTCACATCTGCACTCACGGAAAAAACAAAAAGAAGTATTGCAATAAAATAACACTTCATCTTCTGTAGGATTCAACGCGTTAAGATTAATATTATGGACACCAAAATATTATCTTCACCAAACTACTAATACATTATATTTGTCTGAGGTCCCAACTTCAGACACGTTTTACGTAGAGCCTCTTCAATAATGATCGACAGTAAGTACTCTCAGGTTGGAACAAAACAATTAAATTACATTTACACCACTTTGTTGATTAAAAACTTACTGAGGGTCTCTTGCTTTAAGACATTAACAACCTGACCATCAATTACAATGGATAATTAAAAAAACAGAAAGGGACTGTCAAATGTAATCACTCATGTTAACATGAAGGTATTACTAACTTCTAACTTCTAACAACAAAAGTTACTTGACAGTAAATAATTTCTGATTTAACCTCAAAGTTGAAGGCTGTCACTTTGGTGTTAACGTTTAAATACTTCATCATAAGCATAATTTTCTAAATTTTCTATAAAGCAAAATACATCACCAACGTCTTGAGATGTGGTTTTATTTTTGTAAATCTTCTCCAAAAATGTAAAATCAGAATATATTTCACAGAGAAGAAAAGAGGTTTTGTCATTGTGTGGTACTGAAATAGCAAATGCTCATAATTATTGCTAGATTGCAACTCAAAGAGGCATATGCTATAACAAAATTTGGCCCTGTGCAAGATGAAGGATGATCTGGTTAACTATGTGGTTATGTGGTACAGTGAACTGAAGATTTGTGGTGGTGGGGGTGGTAAAGTACAACAGAAGATGAGAAGACAGTCCCCAACGGCACTTTTTGGAGATAAACTATTGAAACACCGACTAAAAGACTAATGCTTCACCAACTACTGTGACGAACTTTATTTAACAGACAAAATAGATCATACTGCTTATCGTTAGTCAATTTAAATGGTGTGTTTAACCATTTCCATTAAAATAAATCTATGCTGTATATCTTGTACAAGCGAAATGGATAGTAATAAGGAACAATGTCTACATGCTACCATCATATCGCACACTGAATGCAAGAGGGTCATAAGTGCAAAAATTTGGAAACTGAGTTATGGCACAAAATTAACTAATTAAAGAGAGCTGTATGAAATATAATAGAGCCGTAAGTGATATCATCAAAGATACAGTTGCTATAAAAATGTTTCCTTATGCTGTTGAAACTCTGGAACACACGTCAAAGCAATACAGCCACAATGTCACTTATGGCTGTATTGCATTTAGTTTTTTAAGCTGGCAGCACTTGTTCCCTTTCCTGCCTTTTTCTATAGCTTTCAGATTTAATTAGTATAACATATGAACAAGTTAAAGATTATTTTGTTGGATTGTGTTGAGTTTTACAGAATGTTTTCAAACAACACTACTGATTCAGGTGAAATTAAATGAAAGAAACGAGGTAAGCTTATACTATATAATATTTAAGAAACAAGCTTCTGAAAAGTAAGGGAAAATGAATGGAAGAGAAATGCAGCCAAGGTGAAAAGGAATAAGGTGAGACATACTTAGACTCAAAGGGTAACCATGTACAAGAAATGGTATGAGAAAAGATAGCCAGGGGGATTGCCATTGTAAATGTAAGCAAATTCAAGATGACCAATTTTCTTATATTTGATTCAAGATGACCAATATGACATCTTCTCATATTTTTAAGACGTTTTGGAAGCTTGTAGAGATTAACAAACAATGACAATATTGTGTGAACAGATCGAGACCTCAATATCGGAGAGTTATAGAAAGCACTAAAGAAATGTAAATGATGAGTACCACTTTAAAGCAGATGGAGAAATATATTTTGTTTGCAAAAAATTCTTCATAGATACATTAAAAGTAGGAGACAAAATGATTAGGAATATTATCAAGAAGACAACAGATGGAATTGTCAAAGATGAAATTGGCAAACACAACAACTTACCCTAGAGTCCACACTATATAATATGTTCGAAAACATATTAATTCTATACCACAAATTGAATCTCATTACCTGTGCAAGCAAACAAGTAGAGAATATGTTAGTGGTGGAAAAGCATTAGCAGATCTACACAGAAATTATGTAAAGGAATGCTAGGAACAAGGAAGGATATGGAAATTACTCAGCCTACAGCAACATTTTCTTGACAGAATTTAATATTAGCTTTTTGTCAGTGTTTATTCTGTAAGAAATGTAAAAATTGATATGAAAAATAAATTCTACAATTTGAGTATAAAAATCATTGAAAAGAAGTTAAATTAAGCAGAGAAGAA
The DNA here is from genome assembly GCA_034769895.1 of Magicicada septendecula. NCBI lineage: Eukaryota > Metazoa > Arthropoda > Insecta > Hemiptera > Cicadidae > Magicicada > Magicicada septendecula. The sequence goes on along the minus strand of CM068373.1, from coordinate 299,424,615 downwards.
AAGGCCGAACATGCAGCGCTTGCAAAGGAAAAGAAGTGTATCACAGCATGCTATGATTTACAGGCAGTCCTCCCAAATCTTTGTGATAACATTTCTGTTGTATATTATAAATGGCAGCTATCACTTCTGAATTTTACAGTTTACAATATCGGGAGAAGTACAAGACATTGGTATGTTTAACATGAGGGTGCTGACAAAAGGGGTTCAAATGAAATCGGTTCATGTGTTTTTCATTTTTACAAAATGAATGCAAAGGAGAGATGGTTGCCTTTAACTCCAACAACTGTAGAGGACAACAAAGAATAAACACATTATTGCTTTATACATGTATGCAGTTTTGCTTATAATATTTCAAGCATTACACATAAATTTTTAGTAACTGGTTACAACCAGAATGAAAGAGACCATTTGCATTAATTAAACAAAGAAAGGTTGTCCTAAAAATGGGACCTACTTATGTACCTGGACAATGGGCTACCAGAATCCAAACAGCTGATAAGAAAGCCAGTCCTTTTAAAGTGAAAGAAATGGATACACCAGACTTGATGGCTTTCAAAAATCTTCCAAAATTTTTTGGAAAACCTTTATAGTAAGCGAAAATAATCAGAAAGTTTTGTGGCTGGACATAAGAGAAATCAGAGCAGAGAAAGAAAAGCCTCTTCAATTTTTGTACAAAAACGCTTCAGCAAGGATTATAAGAAAATATACACACACAAAAATACAAGAAGCAAGCCTTCATTACCAAAACTGAATTGCGCATTTACCTCTCCAACAGGAATAACTGATGATAAGAAATGAGATTTAATACCTGAGATTTAATGAGATGCCAAAGTGGAATTATAAAGAGCAATTATAACTCACTGTGTGAAAATCTAATCCTTATGCCATAAAATGGAAAAAAAGATGTAGATTCAGATGAACATGACCTATAAGTTTATTCGACATTTTGTAAAGATTGAAATAATTTACATATTCAAAATAGATGTTTTGTGTATTGTCGTTATTAAAAGAATATAAACCTATTAGTCATAAAATTAAGACTTTTGATTGTGTTTATTATATTTTGTTCATTACTTTCAGTAGTTACTTAATTGTGCCTCTTGTAATAAATGATGTTTACTATGTTTCATTTATTAAAATATGTTTAATAATAACAATAACAATAAATTTTAACAACTATAATTAAAAAAGTATAAAAAAAACAGATAATGTATACTATTTTTTTGATGGCACTTATGGCTGTTTTCAATAAAAACAAAATTCAATTCTTGAATATTTTTTGTTGTAGACGGCTATAAGTGCAAAAAACAACTATGTCATAGAAAACCAGACAATTTTTAAACAACATTTACAGAATTAAATAATTTTGGTAAAATAACTGAAAAAAATGTTTTATGAATATTGTTAAATTTTTAACAACCATTTGAAACTTAAAACTCGATTTCCCGCAAATGTGTCTTTTAGCACTTGTAGCCCTCTACATTTCAAGGTGCGATATATAGACATAGTGCTAAACACCAGAACCTACATCTTGCTTCCTTGTCAAATTTTAAACCTGAAATATGCATAAAACGTTTATGCACACATACTACTCCTTATAACAAAAATGTGCTAAATTACATGCTATAAATTTGTACTGAACATTCTGACACAGCTTACATATAATTTCACAAAGAATATATCTTTGTAAAGTACCCTAAAATTTTATCATAAATTTCTCAACTGAAAGAGGAAACAAATAGTTCCACTACAAAAACTAGAAAAGATATACATAAACCACAATAAACAAAAACAAATGCCATTTTTAAATCACTGTATGTTAACAATTTCTTGAGATTATGGTCTGTACTTTCATCTGTATTATTATATGACATTGCTGGAGCACTTGGTACACTGCTTCTCAATTTTAGTTCTCTCGCTTTTTGTATATCCATATGATACCAATGTTCAAACAATCCTGACTGCAGTACTGTCTGTACAAATCTATTCACAGTATTTATCAATGGATTGCGTTTATGCATGATGTAAGCCAGATGATAAGAACTTAAACATTCTTTAACAAAATACACATCAGACCAGTTCTTATAATTGCTCAGAATGTTCTTGTACTTCTGAATTAATTTCCTCTCCAACATCCCTCTAGCTTTATTTTTAAACAAGTAATCGATATTTTCACATTCTTCACTTCTCACCAATAAAAATTTGTTTCTCATTCTACCTTTTGCATGTGTGTACAAAAGATCAGGATACGATGTTGCAATGGCAATATCTGAATTATATAAATCATTCATTGTATTAATAGTTTCTATAGACATCTGCCTGTGAATACTATCAAACAGGTTAGCTTTCAACAAGGTAACAATAATCAATCCAAAAATAGATGACGATGCAAACAACATTTTTACAGTTATTGCATCTGGAATTCTGGTTATTGGTATGTTTAATATGCTTTTCCATACTTTACACATGAACAGAAATGCTGAACTTGCAGTCAGATGATGACCAGTATATTTCAAATTGTAAATAATGTAAAATAATATTGAATATATGAATATTACAATTAGAAACAGCATCCACACTATGTTGTCAAAAGTGTTGATTAAATTTTTCCAAACTGGCATCAATCCACTGTTACGTACAATCACGCACAGTTCATCTTCATATACAGTTGTTAAGAATACAATATCTTTTGAACCATACTCTTTGATAAATCTAGCATTCAACGCGATATCACAGCGTTTAGTAATTATTTCCTGCATGGTACCATAGCAAAGTGTGTTATTAATGAAATCACTACAGTATCCGAACGTTGTATTGTCTTGAGGTTCCAATATAACAGGAGTAATATTACAAAACTGGTAAAAGTAAAACAAAAACGATGCATCCATACCACCATCTTTATAGGCATCGATATTGCTGACCACTTCCCGTATGCTCATCGGAAGTGGAAATATACACATTCGTACTGGATATCCCTGCATATCATTACTATTTGGCCCAGAAAATGATACATCTGCATCTCCTGTTCCAAACAGTCTGAACACACCAAACCTTCCCACTGTGTTTCTGCCATAAGGATTATATGTCAACAGTCTGTAAGAAGAATTATCCAAACTTGTTAAAATAAAAACGTTTTTTAAATACTCATTAAACCACAACTGTTTTAACGTCTTAATTAGTTCAGTGTTTGTATAGTCCACACCGTTTATTGAAATTATTAAAAGAGGTGTGTTACTGGAAATAGAATTTCCAAATCTGCATACATACTCATGGATTCTGCTCAACTCATTACACAGTACGAACAGGAATCCATAATGCTTATCTTTGGCTGGCAACAAACAGCATTTCTTTTCGTTTCCAAGGGAGTACAGAATAACAGACATATTCATCTGCAACACAAAGTGGTTATCAAAAACCTTTGAGCCATCTGATACTATTACAACAACCATATCAGTACCGTTAAATATGGTTTTACTGCTCAGAATGATACTATTCATCATGGATTCACTTATTACATCATTACTAGACAGTTCAATATTTTGTAAAATGTTTGAATCAACATACTTGTAAAATGTTCCCCATATAATATAAATTAAAAGACTAACAAAGACATAACTACTCATATTGTTCAACATAACACTGAAACACTAACAGATGTTGAAATTCAAAAATATTTTTTTCATCAACAAACGTTTTACAATCTCAAGGTTCACGAACGCAATTGGAAAATCACAATATCACAATATTGAATAGTACAATTTACAACACCACACTGTGTCAGAATACATTATCCACATCTTGATATGAGCATATGAGCATGTAAGATATGAGCATATCCACATCTTAAAAGTAACTTAATCTGTTTTTCTGTTACTTTCTAAGAGTAAATATTACGTAGTTTTCAATAAAACTGCACTGTATATAAATAATACATAACTATTTGTTGTTTGCCGTATTTTTACAACTTTAAACTCTTCATATAGTTTTTATGCTTTACAGTAAAATAAGCTGACATACTTAAGTAAACACTCGTAAACACTCGTAAACATTAAGAAAATACGAAACCACACTGTAGAAACCAGTAATAATTTATCATCTTCTATGTAACATTACAAATAATTCTTTATTACTATATGACTATTCAAGTGCGATTCTTTAACATTCTAATTTATGTAAAATTACAAGTATTTTACATTATGCTACAACTGTACGGTACCTGGTCTACAATTAATGTAAAACACATATACTGAATGTTCTGCTTGCATACATAATCTAATTATTTGTAAATACTGAATAACGTATCCATCTACATTCAGAAAATGTATACAATAGCTGCAATTACTTTAAGTTTTTTGTGTGTGGGGGGAGGGGGAGAAAACAAAAAACAGTCTGAAAGGCAAAGGAACACTGACATAAGATTACATATTCTGGAAATATTTAAATGAAATTATTTAAAATCTTTGGGCAACTCTTTTCTGGAAGAAATATTTTTTACATACATATGTTATAAAACACATACGCATTTATCTTAGTAATGGACAAAATTAAGTGTAATTATAGTAAGTAACCACAATTTCTGAAGTTTGTGTTGTGGTGCATAACATTGAACAACTTTCATGGTCAATGTTCTGCTAACAACAACGTTCATATTTATAACTTCAACTTATGTACGACAACGCTTCCCATAAACACTTAAGCTTTCAATAGTTTTTAATCATCAATGCGAACTTATTTAGGTTCTGCACACTAACATTAACATGCTGCAATGGACATTTTTCAAACATTACTTAAATTCACATTTTCAAATATATTATTAAAGTGAAGAAATTATATAATACCAAAATGACTGACACCAATTTAGCACACCCTCTGACACCACAACTTCTCACAAGACTGTTCCGCTATTAGCTATTAAAAGTTTTCTATCGCAATGACCTATACCATAAATCTCAAATCTGTTCAATCAATTTTTTTAGGTTACATTTCAAACTACCACTATACACGGCTTCTTTCATTTACAATCCATACATTTGTACACACGCATATATCCACAAGGAGAAACAACTTCTGTTTTCATTTGCAGTACAACAATTCAAAAAGAAATGTTCAAGTCAAGTTTCTCAGTCTACTTAATACTTCAATTTTCTACATTATCATATAACTAGAAATAAAACTATCTACATGTAATAAATCTCTGACTTGTCTGGAATGCATTCTTGCTACAAACGAAAAGTACTGTGAAATACTCAAACACTATTACCGTTACTTATATTCAAACATTATCACCACAACATAACGTTGCTAGGAAATGAACGTAAAAGCAGATCAGCATTTCAAATAATATAAAACTAATATGATAAAATGATCACAAGACCATATATATGAATGTATCACCTAAATATTGTCTGTTGATTTTGTTGATTGCATTAGCCAAGTGGTATAAATATTGATTTGTTGCAACAGAAGGAAAAATAAAACTGCTTAACATGTTTCACTATATTACTTTTACCTTGCGATTATTCCTCTGAATACTATAATTTCCTGTAAACTGCAGAAAAATGTTTCTTTACACTAAATTTTTCACTTAATGGAAAGATATATAACATTCTGAAACAAAAACTTCCCCTAAAAAACGTTTTCTTTCAAAATCCTGCCACCTGTCGCTCCATTTCTGCATGGCATGTTTAACATTACAAAACATGCAATCAAGTTAGCATATTTAGAAAAATACAGTGACTGAGCATTGACAAACTTCCATTTTATTAATGAGATTCTGACACAGCAAATATTCCATTTAGTATGATTGAAAAAAAAAATCACAAGTACCAGAAAAAACAAAGTGTCACAATTCCAATAAAAATACGCATGCATTATAAACAACTGCCTTCAATTATGCTTCCTGCCATTTAATTCACAAACTGCTATTTTGAAAATTTAATCGTATAACCAAACAATACAAAAACTGATTCAAATAATATTTATATATTATTTAGCGACATTAGTCAGTTATTTAGTTATTATTTAATAAATAATTTCTACTCAAAATTTGAAGAAATTATAATTTCTATTCAAAATTTGAAGAAATTGCTGCATAGCATTATTTCAAAGCTTCAATCTTCAAGTATTATATTAAGTTGTTTTGTCTTTTTAATATAACAGCCTTCTCACCATTTTATGTTTATGATTTTATATACAATGAATAAACAAATTTTATAGTTTCTAATTTGCCAACAACTATAAAAGGGTTGTAATACAGCTAGTGCTTTTGGTACTTGAACCTCGTCATGTTGAAACCAACCATTTGGTTCACTGGTTTTAACCTGATGATGGTTAAATTCTGAAAACGCCATTTGTATCACATCTTTATAGTGATTTGTACATTAAAAACTATAAAGATTGAATAGTGAAGTTACTAACACTTCATTATGCACAAGTATAATTGATGACAATTATATCCTACTAAACCCATCTTACACATACATAATTCTACTAAACCTCAAGATGTTTCCCCTTATTTGGAACATGTTTCGGGAAACTTATTGTTCCCATCCTCACCCTTCTTAACTTTGAATCTTGTGGATTACTTGTGTGTTGGTTGGTTGGATGTTGTTATGGTTTCCTGTTGGTCTTTGGTATTTTAAACTGGTGTTATTGTGTGTGATTATGGTGTATATATTAGTATTTTGTATATTTTCGATGTTGAGTGCTTTGAAAATTGTGTCATGTTTTGTACTGATTTGTTTTGTGTTTGTATATATGTAAATTTCCCTAAATATTCATTATGGTGCCTTTATGTGGTATGTGTGGTATGCATCAAGAAATGGACTGTAGCAAAAAGTGTTTGAATTCTACAAACTAATCCAACGTTTATAACATTTTTAACATTTAATTTCACTGTATGCGTTTGAAATAAAAACTCAATAAACAAAACTTCAGCATGTTCAAACTTCATTACACATCTCAAAAACAAAATCAACTGGAATTTATTTTACTTGAAAATATTTTCTTTAATAATGCTTTGTAAGCTATGTTCTCTTTCTACAAAGCAAGCGTTATGGTTTCTCTATGTGTTCTTTTATAATTAATACATTATTACTCTGTCTTATTACTCAGTTGAATTTTTTTTTAATATTCATTTTGGCTACATTATCATTTTTTAATGTTATTTTTAGTGTTAATAGAACCTATTTTGTGAATGTCACTTCTATACCTGTATGGATTCCAAAAAAACTGATAGGAAATTTTATACATTGAAATAAAATACAGTTTTAAGGACATATTTGTGAGACAAAAAAATATATAAAATTCAAAATAAAATTATTACAGATTCTATGTGTTATACTGACTTCTTGATATCACAAATATTTCACATACACTACTCCATCAGTTTGTATTAATGTTAGCATAATTGGGGAATTTACCGTCTCCAAACCTATCAATTTATATTACACATTTGTGATATCTATCAACAAGTTTAAAGCTTCACTATATCAAGACAATGGCAATACCACCATCTACCTCACTATTTCTAGAACTTCTTTGGTTCATCTCCTTTTTCACAGATAATTGTTTTCAACGTTCCTTCCTCAGGAAAACTATCTCTACGTCAGCTATTAATGAAATTGTAAGTATTATAATTATGTAAGCATTATAATTGTAAAAATGTGTATATAATTTCTGAATGTTAAAAAGTGAGTCTGAAAATAATATAACTGAATACTGAAATTCTAAAGCTACAAATTAAAATGAAATAATACAAATGAAACTGTTCATAACCACATCAAAATACTCTCTGTTATTAGTAATTACTACCATTTAAATCAATAAAAGAACACGTAATCACTAACGAGAAGAATGATGAGATCATATCTATTATCTTACTATCCTCTTTTTGATCTTCCAGTCTCCTACTACTCAGGGGCCAGTGGCCACACAATTACTGCAACATTCACAGGGGTGAACAATTTACACATTGGTAAACTATGATCTAGCTAGTCCATAACATTTAAAATTTCAATACACTTAGTAAAAAGAAGACCCATAATCATTAGTAGAGCACAGTTGTGCTCTACTCTTGAAACAGTCATATGAGGGTCATTTATTAAGTAACAATAAAATCAGCTGCAGTTCAAACATATCTGAACTAGACGCACAATATTTTGAAAATCTAGAGCCAGCAACCATATCATTAATACAAGTGGTTGTTTGACACACATTTCAATACAAATAACCTCTAATATACATAAAAAATGGCAAGACATTAAAAAATAATAATAATAAATAACCTGTCTTTGAATGTGTGGGGAACTTAAACAACATTATGTGACAGAAGATGAATTTTTGGCAAGAATTTTGACTTGTGACGAGAAACGGATTCATTATTATGAACCCAAGCAACAAAGCTTGGAGTGGAAGCATACCAGTTCTGCAGTCAGGAAAAGAATCAAGATCCTGTCGTCAGCCAGTAGAGTGCTAACTAGTGTTTTTTCTACAGAGAACTGGAAGTAATGACAGAATAGGACCTCTTAAAATGCAACAGCAGATTTTCAGACATACAAAACTAAATGGCTGGAACACGTTAAAAGTGTGTCTGAGGAAAAAGAATGACACAATTAGAATCCAGAAAAACAAATGAAAAAAAAAACATTGAGGCAGACTAAGAACAGGTTTGATGATACTTAAGAAGACTGAAATATAAAATGGGTAAGCCAGGAATAAATCAGTGACTGAAATTGTGAAAAGTGGCCTGCAGAGGCCAAGAGGAAACAAGGAAAATATTCTATATTGCATATCAGTAACAATACTGATGATTCAATTAGTTATAAATCAATTGTTCACAAGCATAATAAACTCTAAAATCTTTTTTTTACATAGAAAACATTACAATAAATGTTTTATACTTCTCTTACACCTCTGTACTTTAGTAAGTGAGAGTAATATGATTCAATAACTGGGGGAAGAATTCCTATTACCATGTTTCTTTTAAATACAATAAATAATTGGGACAACACAACTGGAAACCATAGTGATGGATTAGAGAAAATGGTAAAATAACTTAAATGGTAAAGTGATATAACTGTCCACTTCATGTCACAAATTTTTAATAAAATTGACTCCACTGACATATCGAACACCCAAAAACAACTAAATGACATTAACCTACTATTCTACAACTATTACTTCCGACCATTCTACAACTATTGCTTTCAGACATTTTTAATTATTCTTGTCTGCAGGTGCTCTGGTGTCAAAAATTGTAACTTTGTCCAAGAAAGAAATGCCATACTGTGCAGTAAACAGAATCAATGTACAAAATGGTACATTCAGTCTCAAAATGTGTTTCTAGATACTGGTAAACTTAAATTTTTGTCTAGCATATCGTCTACTTAAAAACTATGACAAAGAGTGACAAGTATGTTATTTCTGGCTGCTATTCTTTACTTTTGCCTGAGCTAAAACATTAATAGTTTCAATTTAATGCACACATATTTTGATAACATACTGTATTTCCATTTTATCTGGTTGCTTTAGTCCTGTCTTTTGACAGACAAGAAAATCTTAGGTTTCGGATGAGTTAGTTAAACAATGGAACTAAATAATCTGATCAGATTAATAAGAAACTACTGAAATGACAGCTTACACTCTCATGCCATCAGATAATGAATAGCTTGGTATCAAGGTAGACGACATATGTGGAAGATAACTGGCACTAGTACAAGACTGAATGTATGGAAAACACTATTTAACCAATTCTCTAAACGTTTTAGGCCAATTACAAAACGTAATCTTTTATTTCTTACCTTATTACAATGTCTTCCAATACCCATCAAAAAGTTATCTGGTTTTATATCTCTATGTATAAATGACTTGCAATGAACAAATTCAATACGACCTATCATCTGGTCCGCTAACATAAGAACTGTCTTAATAGTGAAGCGCCGTGAGCAGAAATTGAAGAGATCTTCTAATGATGGTCCTAGTAAGTCCATCACCAGCACATTGTAATCTCTTTCCTGACCATACCATCTGTAAACATCAAATAACAAAAATTAACTGGAGTTCCATTATTCTCTACAAGCACATTATTTTTATACACACACATACAGTTTAATGGTTACAATGTTTTCACTCAAATACACAACAACTGCTACATCTTATATAAGTAAGTCACTTGACACTGTCAGTTTCCTTACTCTTACAGTGACCATTAATTGATAAAACATGGAAGGTTTTACATAGAGTTTTCGGCCTTTCACGTGTGGTCTGCCTCAATGAGATGATTTGCAAAGGTGAATTCATTGGTGAAGTGTATGCTTTTAATGGTTCAATGTATCTCTGTTTGAAACTTCATTCTGAAACAATCATTATCCTACATGCCATGCTCAAACAGAACAACACAGCAGAAGGACTAATCACAGAAATAATTGAGACTCTCAACCTAATCAGAAATCAGAACTAATTCACCGATAGTAAAAAAATGTACACACAGAATGATGAAATAACCATGGATTCGCCTGCATCTAGCATACTATCTGAAATCCAAACTAACGTAATACTAACGTTTCCAAACGTTCTACATTTGAAAAAACCAAGAATCCTTGCAAACAATGACAAGACACTCACATAAAATATTATACAGGCATACAGACAACTTACTACTACACAAAGGAAACACAAGACAATGTGAACAGCTACAAACCGACATCAACAAAATCCACAAAAAACATAACCTTCACTGTTGAATACAAAAACAACAATAGCATAAATTTCCTAGACCTTATCATTACAAAACTAGAACACAGACACAAATTAAGTATATACACAAAACCCACTACACTGACACTACGATACATTAACTCGTCCAACCACCCAATGCAATACAAACTATCAGCCTTCAGAACCATGATACACAGACTAAACAACATTCCAATACAAGAAAGAGACTATCAAGACGAATTAAACATAATCAAATATCTAGCAGAAGGCAATGGATACAACAAAGCAATAATTAACAAACTCCTACGCACAACGCAAAACAAACAGAAAACAAGAAATGCATAACACTATATCACACTGAAAAAATCGCCCACAAATTTAAAAAATCAGGATACAGCACTGCATACAGAACACGATCAAACAGCTAAACAAACTTGATTTACCTGGTGTTTACAAATTAAACTGCTCATAATGTAACAAATTCTATGTAGGCTACACAGAATGCAGCTTCAAACAGAGACAAATTGAACACATAAAAGCATTACACTCCACCACCGAATCCACCTTTGCAAACCATCTCATTGAGGCAGACCACACGTGCACAAACATTAACAACATGGAAATTCTACACGTACATACAAAGGGCCGAAAACTAGACACTGTCGAACCCTAGAAATATACAATCATAGAAACACATAGAAACAACATCCTAAGCAAGCAGGTACAAATTAAATCACACATTCTGTTTGAACATATTACACAATGCACATACAACAACAATCTTTCATACGATGGCACCAAAAACAGGACGGACAGCGTTCATAGCGGTAGCCTCTGAAGCAGTTCTTAATAAGTGAAAACTAGTTCAGCCAGTCAGGTAAAAAATTAAAACATTTTTATTTAAAATAATTGTGTATACTATATAATAATAATAATAATAACTGTATCACTAAAATAATAATATTTAGTACATTTAGTGATAACAAGCAGGAAATAGAGCCTACTTTCCTAATACAGTATTAATATCTTTAAATATCAGTATGGAGAACCATACATGACTTCCATGTTCTAAGATTTATATTTAAAATCATTTTCGAAATGAAATATTACCATAGAAACTACTTCTTTCTACTTACTGCTTCAGCCTTAACCACAGTACTGTGGTCACTAACATATACCACCTCACGTTATCGCACTCGATTTTCACTGATGATGGAAGTCGATGGCATTGCCAAAACGTCTGGTTTTGTAGAAAACATCAGACTATGGCCAAACAGCCCGGGAAGGAATTTTAACAAAAAACTACTTCTTTGTTGCCGATAACGTTGTACACATATATATAAAAAATATGCATAAAATTAATGGCTTGTATAAGTTAATGTTTGATCTCCATTAAATAGTGCTCAAGTTTCCAAAGTTTTAATATTATGATGTCCGTAATTAAAACATCAGAGCAGGTTTAGTGTGTATGAGTGTACACCGTGGACAAAAATTTTCCAACATTCCCTATTGAGCGTTGCTCAGAGTAAAGCTGCGAATCTACATTGTACGTTTCACAGAACAAACACGAGGAAAAGAAGGAGTGCTCCGAAGTCACTCATGGACCCTCAGCATCTTGCAGAGGGTTCATTCCCTAAAGACGAAAAGTCTGTCTATGAACCGTTCCTCTGTAAACACGTGCAGTTACACTGCCCAGCGATCCACAGGAAGCAAATCGCTATCTACGCTGGACATTTTTTCGGCTTGCACGCGTTATGTTGGTGCGGGTTTCGGCACTTTCCATTTAAAAAGCGCGCAAATGTAAGAAAATAAACATGAGTGAGGCCAGAAATAATGCGAATTTGGTGTGTGTGTGTGTGTGTGTGTGTGTGTGTGTGTGTGCGCGCGCGCGTGTGTGTGTGTGTGTTTGTGTGTGTGTGTTCCCTGCCTTTTTATTGCAGTAATCATAATAACAAAATGGAAACGTAAACATTACGTAATTGAGATATGCTTGCCTGCCACAAACGATATATTTTCTCTCATACATGATTTACATTAAAATGAAAAAAATTATAATTTTATTGCCTCGCAACAAAATTATTTTATTTTTAACAATTACCATTGTTTGAAAAAGTTTAAATGAATTTTCAAGTACTTTACTGTTGTTAAAACGTAAAAGGTTGCAGGTAAACTACCCCTTCCCCTTAACCGAGCTTCACCAAAATCAAAAGGACTTGAGATCTCTACAATTCAGGGATGTATGCAATAAATTATTTGATTCTGTTTTAATATGCGTGGTCAAACTTTGTACTCGTTTAAACTTTGTACTGTAATACCGCATTGCAGTCGCGTGCAGTGATGTAATTTTTTTCTCCCCACTATCTGCTGCCGGCTTGATTCAGGCTAGCAGCAGTCAAAATTAGTTAGTTACTTGCAAGACTCCGAGCGGGCAACTCGCCTCAGTTCGCCAGCCGCGGCTACATTATTTTTCAACATTTCTAAATTCTAGCATGACCATCATGCGCTAAGTACTTGGGCGATCTCGGCCTTTACACACGATTATGTATTTCGATATTTAACTCTATTTTACTGATCCGGCATTATGCCGCGCTAAACTGCACGTGCCAGCAACTATCTTCTGACAAATTCTCAATAAACAATTAACTCTAAAAACATATACAGTCCACTTCGTTATTTCATTTCACACCAGCTACCTCAACAACTAGCGTTCGAAGATTAACTTAAGATTTCATCGAGAGTGTCTAAGACGCAACAATGCGGCAGTTATCGTTTGTCACAGAAAAAATTGCCCTTGTTAAAACATAATACGTTAAGGTAAACTACTCCTTTCCCTTAACCGACATTCACCAAAAACAATAGGTCTTGAGAACTCTATAATTCAGGGCTGTATGCGAAACATTATTTGATTCTGTTTGAATTTGCGGCTGTTATCGTTTGCCATAGAAAAAATATCGGTATGGAGAACCATCCAAGACTTCGATGTTCCAAGATTTATATTTAAAATCATTTTCGAAATGAAATATTTCCATAGAAACTACTTCTTTTTACTTATTGCTTCAGCCTTAACCACAGTACTGTGGTCATGGTCACTAACGTATACCACCTCATGTTATCGCACTCGATTTTCACTGATGATGGAAGTTGATGGCACTGCCGAAATGTCTGGTTTTGCAGAAAACTTAGGTCTACGGCCAAACAGGGCGGGAAGGAATTTTAACCAACAAACTACGTCATTGTTGCCGATAATGTAGTACATATATAAATAAAATGTTGCAGGTAAACTACCCCTTTCCCTTAACCGATCTTCAACAAAATCAACAGACCTGAGTACTCTATAATTCAAAAAGGTATGCAAAAAAGTAGTTGATTCTGTTTGAATTTATGGCAGTTATCGTTCGTCATATAAAAAATTACCCTTGTTAAAACATAAAATGTTGAAGGTAAACTACCCCTTTCCCTTAACTGATCTTCTCCAAAAACAATAGGTCTTGAGTACTCTACAAGTCAAGGCTGTATGCAACAAATTATTTCATTCTGTTTGAATTTGCGGCTGTTATCGTTTGCCATAAAAAAAATTACCCTTGATAAAAAAAAACGTTGCCGGTAAACTACCCATTCCCCTTAACCGATCTTCACCAAAAACAACAGGTCTTGAGTTGTACTCTACAAATCAGGGCTGTATGCAAATAATTATTTGATTCTGTTTGAATTTGCAGCTGTTATCGTTTGCCATAGAAAATACCCTTTTAAAACATAAAACGTTGCAGGTAAACTACCCCTCTCCCTTCACCGATCTTCACCAAAAACAATAGGTTCTGAGAACTCTACAATTCATGGCTGCATGCAAAAAATTATTTGATTCTGTATGAATTTGCGGCTGTTATCATTTGCCATAAAAATACCCTTGTTAAAACATAAAACGCTGCAGGTAAACTACCCCTTTCCCTCAACCGATCTTCACCTAAAACAATAGGTCTTGGAAACTTGACAATTCAGAGTTGCATGCAAAATATTATTTGATTCTGTTTTAATTTGCGGTTGTTATCGTTTGCCACAGAAAATACCCTTGTTAAAACATAAAACGTTGCAGGTAAACTACCCCTTTCCCTTAACCAATCTCCACCAAAAACAATAGGTCTTGAGTACTCTACGAATAAAGTTCTTTTATAACAATTCTTTACATAACAAACATCTTAAATTGACAAAAATACAAGGTTTAGTTCTAGGCTTCAGTTGGCCTATCACATCCCAACCGGTACTTATCATAAAACGTTGCAGGTAAACTACCCCTTTCTCTTACCCGATCTTCACCAAAATCAATACGCCTTCAGTCCTCTACAATTCAGGGATGCATGCAAAACAGTATTTGATTCTGTTTGAATGTGCGGCAGTTATCGTTCGTCACAACAATTTACCCTTCTTAAAACATAAAATGTTGCAGGTAAACTACCCCTTTCCCTTAACCGATCTTCACCAAAATCAACAGACCTTCAGTCTTTCACAACTGATGAACGTATGCAAAACAATATTTGATTCTGTTTGAATGTGCGGCACTTATCGTTCGTCATAGAAAAAATTACCGTTTTAAAACATAAAATGTTGCAGGTAAACTACCCCTTTCCCTAAACCGATCTTCACCAAAATCAACAGACATTGAGTTCTCTAGAGCTCAGGGACGTATGCAAAACATTATTTGATTCTGATTGAATTTACGGCAGTTATCATTCGTCATAGAAAAAATTACCCTTGTTAAAACATAAAATGTTGCAGGTAAACTACCCCTTTCCCTTAACCGATCTTTACCAAAAACAACAGGTTTTGAGTACTCTACAAATCAGGGCTGTATGCAAAAAATTATTTGATTCTGTTTGAATTTGCGGCTGTTATCGTTTGCCATAGACAATACCCGTGTTAAAACATAAAACGTTGCAGGTAAACTACCCCTTTCCCATAACCGATCTTCACCAAAAACAAAAGGTCTTGAGAACTCTACAATTCAGGCCTATATGCAAATAATCATTTGATTCTGTTTGAATTTGCGGCAGTTATTGTTTGCCATAGAAAATACCCTTGTTAAAACATAAAACGTTGCAGGTAAACTACCCTTTTCCCTTAACCGATCTTCACCAAAATCAATAGTCTTGAGAACTCTACAATTCAGGGCTGTATGCCAAAAATTATTTGATTCTGTTTGAATTTGCAGCTGTTATCATTTGCCATAGAAAAACATTACCCTTGATTTAAAAAAAAAGTTACAGGTAAACTACCCCTTTCCCTTAACCGGTCTTCACCAAAAACAATAGGTCTTGAGTACTCTACAAATAAGGGCTGTATGCAAACAATTTTTTGATTCTGTTTGAATTTGCGGCTGTTATCGTTTGCTATAGAAAAAAATCCACACACACTTTTTGAAAAATGACTTTTTTTCATGTTTTGAGTGTAGTACAATCAGAATCTGCAATAATCTCGAACACGATGAATAGTAACTATTAGTATTAGTACATTTAAATAATGGTGTGAAATGTGTAGAAACTAGTTGTTTAAAAGTCAACCCATTGTTGTATGTAAGAGTGGGTACACACATAACCTAACTCCAAGTACTTTTCACACATAATGACAAGAATTAATAAATAAAAACGTTGTTAAACCATAATCTCTGATACTGTATTTCAGATAGATGTTATACGGGGCATACCAGTAACAAGATTAATTACCCAAAGGAAGATTTGTGTTATAATTATAGTAAATAAACTGAATAAATAAAGTAGAGAGAATGGAATTTACCAACTAACTATTCTAAAAAACAGGTAGAAAAACTAATAAGAGAGAATGAGGGTGATATCAGTATCATCAAAGAGATGTAGTATGACTAACATAATGTAAAACGATAAATATTACCATAAAGTTAAGCCATAATAATGTAATTTAAATACACTTGTCATGTGACACTACATGTAAAATGTATTAAGGAATTGACAGCAAAGGGGAATATCCTAATGCAAACCAAAAAATTGTAAAACGTAATAATAACTAGAAGAAGTATGTTTGTAAAAGATAAGGACTTAAAAAACAACTATATAAGTTATAATAAAGATGGTTCATGTTACAACCAATAGCAAAGAAATTATGGTTTTATAAAGATTAAAAACAACAAAAACAAGACGTACCAAGAAAAACTGAGGTAACCAGAAGTGGTGAGGATTCCCTCAGAGTAATTGTGACATAATAGCAATTGTTAGAAAATAACTATTAAAAGATAATAAGTAAAACTAGCTGAGAGTGTCATGGGCCAATATGTATAGACAATGTGTTTGTAAAGTTAACTAGAAATAAGTATGCTCTTATGTCATAAATGATATTGTAAGGGTGATAAGAAGTTGTAGACAATTATGAGAAATAAGGTTGCATATAACCCCATATAACCGACAGAAATAATAAACTGTGATATTAATTACACTATTAAAATAAGGTATATAAATACATTAATTTTTATTGCCACCTACCTGCAAAGTTATCTGGGTCCAGGATTCTCGCACGAACGTAAGATGCAAACATGGTTTACGGGTTCTTGTAATAATGTACTCTACTCATTATTTGAAGACAATTAACATTTTTTAATAAGCAATTATTTCAAGGTTGTACTATTAGTTTTCCAATAAAAAATTATCAAATTAAATTAAAATTTTCGTACATTTTGGTAATATGTCTTATATTGTCATACTTAAATTATACAACTTACAACTATGAAGACTGCCCAGTCTGCTCTCTCTCTCTCTCTCTCTCTCTCTCTCTCTCTCTCTCTCTCTCTCTCTCTCTCTCTCTCTCTCTCTCTCTCACATTCTTATTAAAAAACCCCCGTTATCTAGATATCCACCCCATTATTATTGAAATTTAAACATATACCCTTGCCGGCACGAGGCGTCCGCGCAACCTCGATTTATTCCATAATTAACTTCATAGACGTCGAACAAAATAGAGTTTTGTGGTCCTTACATTGCACACTATCACCACTGTCGCATTATTGTTAAGTTAAACTCACTTTTGACTTGGAAATTATAAATTTTGAAAGAGCCCCTTGGGGCTTGTACCTGCGCAGGCACTGTCTGTAGGCGAACGGGCAAGAGCGGTTTTCTGTTCGCTGCCAACTAGATTGCGTCTTTCTAGGTGGAAAACAATGCCTTGTGGTTCTTCGTCGCTTGTTGTATTCCATTTAACCCATGCAGTTGAGTGTGTGTTGTTCGTAGAAGATATTTGTTCCGCACTGGCTGACGTCACAAAAAGGGTTGGACTTAGAACTCACATCCGTCAACCTGGAACATGTGCTCGTACAATTTCTCTCTTTAGCCATCTTTGAGTTTCACAAATCGGCGTCGGTCCGCACACCTGCTGGTGTGACGCGCTCGGACGTACTGCCACACACTCGCAAAGTTCTTAGAAAATGACGCTTAGTACATTCTTTCGTACAGATTGCACAACAGCGAAAGCGTATTGTTCCTTTGTTAGAACACTGTTTCAATTCAACACGTGGCCTGATCCCAGATGGAAATTAAATTTATAAATATTTTTAATAAATCCCAAAAATTTAATAAAATGAAAATCCCCTGTATTTGTCACGTTACAATACCCCCCCCCCCCCAATGAGAGATCTTCTGCCGAAACAGAAGAAATCTCATTGCTAAAACCCCTAAGTGGACCGGTGAGGAACTGGTGCCAACAACCCCCTTTTGCTCTTATACTTCATGGGTAAACAACCCCCCTGGCTCGGCGACTATGGCCGCATCTTAACGAGATCACTGGACTTCTCTCAGAGATCCCAACACCGAAAACTCAAACAGATACGCACCACAGAGCACCTCACCTTCTAACATGCAACCCCAAAATCCAAATCCCTGGCTTATATCATGCCAGATCCTCAACCGATATGTTCCCCCTTATCATGCACACTGGGCTGCCTTTAGCAGTTACTGGGCTTGCACACATTTCTAACTACATACTATCAAAATTGAAACATTCTTCCACAATTTATTTAAGTTAAAAATTACCATCCATCTTCTTTTAATATCAAAACAAAAAATTTTTTATCTAAACTGAATATTTTTTTTTTTTTTTTTTTTTTTAAATAAACAAGTTGGACATTTCTTAAAATATGAACATCCTTATCCTAACATGTGATTATACCTATATTCTAAACAATACAATTCAACAAAATAAACACAATTAGTACACAAACAATAACATCATCAAAGTTCAAAAACATCCATTAGATGGCAGGCACAAAATAAAAAAAAAAAATTTTTTTTGTTTAAAAAAAAAATTTTTAATTCAAAAAATTTAAATTTATTAAAATATTTTCTTTTTTCAATATTGAAATTATTTAATTATTCAAATTAATTAAAAGCAAAATTTTACTTTAAATCTCTTCCTTGCCAAAACGGGTTTAGTATAGAACATCACCCATCAGCTGATCAAAACTGGGTCAAGTCAAGAACCTTGACCTACATAAATTATACACAAGTTACATCTGAAAATACATTGAACCTATTTAAAAGTCTATCTTTAAACACAAAACAAAATAAAATAAAACATTTAAAATAACAAAATTTTATTATAATTAACAATAAAATTGATCTTTAGATTACTCAAAATAAACGCTTTATAGCTTTACATTATTTTCAAACTCTATCAAAAATTGTCACTGGTTTCAATCAAAATTTTATATTTTTACTATAAATCTCTTTATTTAATCATCTCATTCTCCATTAATTTGGGTGATTTAATTACTCCTAATAACTCGACTGTATCAACTTGATATGCATACATATAATCTTTACCTCTTTGACTCTAATACTCATCAACAGCTTTAACTAATATGACACCCATCTCTAGCAAAACCTCTATCAAACAATCTCTACACCCAGCTTACTATTAAACTCAATTCGCCACATTCTCTCGATATATAAAAAAATACTCTCTAACCCTTTGTACTTAGGATGTGTGTTCCCCCCCCCAAAAAAGCTCATTCCCTTATGTTGGTTCCTGGATTCTACCTAAGGTAACCCTTTCCGGCACCAAACGGTCCCCTATCGTCCCAACCCTTTTGTTGCGGACTCCTACACTATACTATCCCCTCTTACAAAATTGCCATCCCCAAATTAACACTCTCATTACCTCACTTCAACTACAAAATAACATCATCATTTATAAACATCAATATATCAAGCAATAATCTACATATATTCCCCATATCTACTGTGTCAACATCAATACCTCTCAAATTCTATTACATTAACTCACAACAACATTACATTAATTCAAAACAATATTTTCATCTCTAGTACCACTTTAACTTTAACTTGGACTGACCTATAAGTCCCACAAAATATTAATCACCCAACATCTATCTTTTACCATGTTTCACAAATCATTAAAATCTTAACTTTATAACATTACTTTTCTCATCATTTGAAATAGCATCTTTAACACATTAAAACATTATATTTAACATTAATTACCTTGGACATTAATAAACAATTTATCAGTGACATTCTACTACTGATCAGCTGACATTCCTAGCAAGGTGAATGACCTCACTGCAAACACATTTCAAAATTATGCAAATTACATGAAATACATCTTTTTATCAATCCTTATATCTAACTTACTACAATAAAATAACACATTTCTAAAACAGAATGAACACAGTATAATGAACGTATGAACACCTATTTATCAAAGCGTAATACAAGCATTTTATTAGTGCAAAATTGATTTATCATTTTACGTTATAAAATTTAAATTCGTTGCTCGCCGGAGCAACCCCCCAATCCACACACACTATTGTATTTTTAATTATAGTTTCTATTTAAAACAATTATTTCAAATTATTCTCATTATTGACTTTAAAATTCTTTTTACCTGTAAACATTTTATTATATCTGACTTGTATTATCAAATTTTATACTTACAGTACTTTATTCACATACTGACATACACAAAATATATACACCGTACACACCACGTAACCTCTGAAACATTTAATCACAGTGTTATTTCCTATCAAACAATTTAACAATTAATTACCAAATTCACATCTCGTAAAATAATTCAATTATATAACCTTTGAATCAATCAAAATATTTAAACATATCAAATTGTTTTAATTAAATTAATTATTGAAAATACAAGTTCCATTGCTATCAAAACACTTACAATTCGCTAATTACTGTCTTCAAAATTAATTTTGTTATTTATTTAGATTGCAAAATATTAATATTATTATTACAACAATTACCTACATACACCTTGTTTACCTGACATCCTACCATACACACCATTAAATTCACTACACTTATTTACAATTCTTCATCATTGAATACTCAGTTATATCACACTTCCATGTCCAAGGTTGCGATGTCAAAACCACAAAACAAAGCATTTAAAATTGTCCAGTGATTGTTTTATAGTTTACCCTCCATCGTCAAAAATTAATCTTTGTTTCAAGTAACACTTTTCAATTTCAGTTACACACATCTTGCTATCTTGTGCGTCATAACCATACAAATCAAATTCATTCGTTTTATCACAATAATCATGAACCAAGTCAACATAATGTATTTCTGTCAAGTCTCCAGTAGTAATTATTTCCAATATCGGGTCAGTTATTTTCTCATCAATTAAATTATTCTTGTTTAAATACACTTCTAACATTTCTTTCCACTCACCATAATCTCTCTTTAATTCATACAATTCTGTCTCTCTCTCAACACACCATTCTCTATCTAAATTTCTCTCATCATAACACCATCTCATACTTATAAAATCATTCCACACAGAGGGTATAAACTTATACAAAACTGGGAAACAAAAATCATCTATTAACACGGGACTCTTGCCCTTCAAAAACAACACTTGTGACCACCCTGGATCATCATAAATATAGGGAAAATTTACCCTCTGCCCCCATTCTCCCACTATACTATCTTTCCACTTTCTCTCTGACTCATAAACACACATTAACATTCCATCATTACATTCTACAACTTCATCAGTACTCTCACTATTTACTTTCAACGTATCACTGTCTGATACTACCCCTTCAATTGTATCACTATTCTCAATATTATTTTTATTATTTTCGACATCATCATCATCGTTTGTTAACTCTTTATCTAGTACCACATTTTTACACATGTCATTATAATCTTCATTTACTTTACTCTTTTCCGTATTCATCACACTCACTCCCATTCTCTCAATACTCTGTTCTAATTTATTCAAACTATTTTTTATTATTTCATTGGTATTTTCTAAACGTTTATTCCTTTCTTGTATATCATTTTTTAATTCATCAAATTTCACACTTATACTCTGCTGAAACTGAATATTCTGTTCTTTAATTTCTTTAAAATTAATATCATTTTGAATATTCTGTTGTTCACATAATATTCTCTGTTCTTTAAGGTCATTACTTAAAATCTCAAATTTCTCGTCATTACTATCAAAACGTTTATTTAATACATTGAAATCACTATTTTTTACCATGTTTTCAGACATAGTTTGTATCAGGTTGAATATATCATTCACTGACAATTCTTTTCCTTTTGTTTTAATCGTTACGGGAGTTGAAATCGCTCCCGGCGTACTAATTACAGATTCTTCTACACTACGGTCATCTATTGATAGTGACTCTGTTTGAATACCTGGGTCGGTATTTATTTGACTCTCGGTTTGACTGTCAGCGAAGCTGAGTTCATTATTATCTGCCATCTCTTATTCATTATGATTGATATTTATTAATTTACTCTAATTAATTTCCTTTATTATAATATAATTCTGATCTTGTCAATTGTGCGTAACTGACGTACTTTTATTTCATTACACTAACCTTAAACACACGCTTGCATCTTATTTGTAGGTGCGGTTTTTATTTTAAATTTTTTACTCATAAAAACGGTCCCTGGTCGGCTGCGCCATTGTGAAGTTAATTACACTATTATAAATATAAATACATAATTTTTATTGCCACCTACCTGCAAAGTTATCTGGGTCCAGGATTCTCGCACGAACGTAAGATGCAAACATGGTTTACGGGTTCTTGTAATAATGTACTCTACTCATTATTTGAAGAGAATTAACATTTTTTAATAAGCAATTATTTCAAGGTTGTACTATTAGTTTTCCAATAAAAATTTATCAAATTAAATTAAAATTTTCGTACATTTTGGTAATATGTCTTATATTGTCATACTTAAATTATACAACTTACAACTATGAAGACTGCCCAGTCTGCTCTCTCTCTCTCTCTCTCTCACATTCTTATTAAAAAAACCCCGTTATCTAGATATCCACCCCATTATTATTGAAATTTAAACATATACCCTTGCCAGCACGAGGCGTCCGCGCAACCTCGATTTATTCCATAATTAACTTCATAGACGTCGAACAAAATAGAGTTTTGTGGTCCTTACATTGCACACTATCACCACTGTCGCATTATTGTTAAGTTAAACTCACTTTTGACTTGGAAATTATAAATTTTGAAAGAGCCCCTTGGGGCTTGTACCTGCTTGTACTGTCTGTAGGCGAACGGGCAAGAGCAGTTTTTTGTTCGCTGCCACCTAGATTGCGTCTTTCTAGGTGGAAAACAATGCCTTGTGGTTCTTCGTCGCTTGTTGTGTTCCATTTAACCCATGCAGTTGAGTGTGTGTTGTTCGTAGAAGATATATGTTCCGCACTGGCTGACGTCACAAAAAGGGTTGGACTTAGAACTCACATCCGTCAACCTGGAACATGTGCTCGTACAATTTCTCTCTTTAGCCATCTTTGAGTTTCACAAATCGGCATCGGTCCGCGCACCTGCTGGTGTGACGCGCTCGGACGTACTGCCACACACTCGCAAAGTTCTTAGAAAATGACGCTTAGTACATTCTTTCATACAGATTGCACAACAGCGAAAGCGTATTGTTCCTTTGTTAGAACACTGTTTCAATTCAACACGTGGCCTGATCCCAGATGGAAATTAAATTTATAAATATTTTTAATAAATCCCAAAAATTTAATAAAATGAAAATCCCCTGTATTTGTCACGTTACAAAACTTCAATTAAATAAACCATTCAGAAGATTCTACAATACATCAAGTACAATAAATAAAATACTAATACAAAAAACAAAGAAAATTTAATAATAACAATCCTCGGGAATGTATATAACAAAGGGGCGCTCAAACGTGAGGCCTAACGAAATAAATTTCATAGGGAAATCATCAAGAAATAATTCATAAGGACCAATTACCTTGAAATATTTGAATTATTTACAATATGGTCTGAGGTGAGGACTTTGACAGAGAATGACCAAACTGCTTTAAGATCATTTGAGCACACAATATAGCGGAAAATTTATAGCCCAGAAAGAGAAAAAGGCAATTGGAGAATAATAACAGTGAACTACAGACTCTCATCCATGGAAAAGACATAGTGAAATTCATCAAATCATAGAGGTTGCGTAGGCTGGGACATGTGGAAAGAATATATACTACTAGACATAGAGGCAGACCAAGGATGAGATGGTTGGATGGCATAACAGAAGATTTTGCTAGCATGGAAATCAGAGAGTGGAAAGGAAGGGCGGAGAACAAGGAAGCATGGAGAGGAGTATTGTAAAGGAGGCTAAAGCCCACCAAAGGCTGTACGCCAGATAAGAAGAAGAAGAAGTGATAACTCTTGAACACCTCGTGGAAAACAAAATCAAATCCAAGAATATTAACAATCATTATTTCTTATTGCCCATACTCAGGGCCCGATTATACCAATAAATGTCAAGCCTGACAACAAAAGTGCTGAAGTGTAAATAAAAACATTTTAAACCCACATCTAGTTAATGACCAGATTTCACAAAACATATCGTCACTAGAAGTTATAAAGTACACTTCTGGGCACTAGAAGTTATAAAGTACACTTCTGTACACCATTATAATGAATGCCTAAACAGAGAGAACAGAAGTCTGAGGTAAAAACCATGAACAGAGAGAAACGGACGCAGTCCTGTGTCAAAGGCTGATTAATATTGTTATTACGATAATAATAATATATTTATGTAAACTAATTAATGCCATTTTAAAATTTGAAATCACTGCAAATAAAGATGCCCAGTTTGAGAGCATATTCAGTTCATACTTTTTACAGACTTTCTACTACATGACATGCTGTAACATGATTTTATTGCAGAATATTAATCACCTTAAACAATTAATATCCTGTTATTACATATTCATTACAGTACATGTTATTACAGTAGTGGGTATGGCACCTGGCTACTAACCTAGAGGTCCTTGGTTCGATTCCCGGGCCCGCACCATAAAATCAAGGTGCGTTTTTCAGCCCCCAGGTCGACTCAGCCTGTTGAAAATGAGTACCTGGGACAACATCCTGGGGTAATAATGGAAGGCTGAAGCATAGTGCTGGCCACACTGCCTTCCTTGTATGCCGTACGACTCACATAAGGCAGCCTACCCTGCCTTCTCCTACACTACTTCAGGTGGTACACATGGGAGCCATTATTATTATTTAAATCCTTAAATTTTTAGTGACCGTCAATCAGTGAATGTTTTAGTGGATGGTTAGTGAGGATCGGTCAATAATACAACTTTTAGTTATTTTGCGTCGACGTTTCGACAATATTTATTGTCATCTTCAGGACCTGTGTATGAAATACAATAGAAATATCAAACATAACGAAACAATTAAATATTTGGGTGAACGTGTTGGTGATGTGAGTGTGTGCGTGCGTATGTATGTATCATTTTTTATGTGAAGACTTATGATAGTTTGTTTACATCTTCAAATTATCTTTAAGAAAGCGAGCAAATTATAGTATGAGAGAACTTAATTTATACAGTATTACAATTTAAATTACTAAATGTAATGTTATTTTAATTAATTAAGCAAACAGTAATCAACAATTGGATATTAGATTGGTACATAAATTGTTTATACCTACAACAGTCAACATATAGCAAAGTAATATATTACCTATAACTAAAACAGATTAGGGGATGTTCACTACGTAATTATTAAAAGTTATTTTTACCATGTTTCACTCCCTACTGGTGTTAACAAACAATCATAATTTAGAAACATACAATTTACACAATATTGTAAAACATTACGACTTAAATCAGATAGTTGACAAAGGTTACAAACAAAAGTTTCTGGTAAATTTTACTAACAGGTAAACTTGGATAATACGGTAATTGTAATCATATTGTAAAATATAGTCAAGAGTACTATAGAATAATGTAATTTATGTATGTGTCAACAATCACCCTTCTCTTTCACCCATGCTCCCCCCGCCAGTCCTTCTCACAGCCTCTCACTCTAACCTGAAATCGATCTATCACTCACTATCACCCCACTCACTCTCTCTCTCTCTCTCTCTCTCTTCTACATCTCACTCACTGTCTCCCTTCTTCCCTCTCTCACTCTTCCACCCTTCGCTCTCTCTCTCTCTCTCTCTCTCTCTCTCTCTCTCTCTCTCTCTCTCTCTCTCTCATTATATCTCTTCATTCACTCCCCCCTCTCTCTCTCTCATTTGTCATTGTCCACGATTGGCACTCTAAAACACTCACCATTTTTATTACACTATCATCCTCATATAAATAGAGAATTATGCACACGATAACAGAAATGATTTACCAACTTGTATTAAAGGGTTACAGACTTTATAACACAACATTATAGATAACAGATCTATTATATGAAAATGGTTATTACTTAATATTTACATTTTGGTCAATGTTATTTACCTGGAACTTGGTCTATACAGAGTAATACTAAAAGTTGTGTTATTGACCGATCCTCACTAACCATTCATTAAAACATTATTATTATTATTATTATTATTATTATTATTATTATTACATATTCAACTGCTTACTGCTATGACCGCTTACTTAGAGCATCACAGGTGTTAACATATTTTTTACATCTGAACACTTTTCCTGAGTTATCACTTGACTGTAATGTTACCATGTATTAAGTGATTTTAAGTTAAAATTCAATATTAATACACAGACACACAAATGTGGTCAGAACAATTAAAAATGAAATTGTGACACTAAATGCAGATCCTGTGATTGTAATCTAATTCAATATAAAGTCAATGATAATTACAAACACTTTTGTTTGTGGAATGTATTCTAATAGTATTTTTACATACTTACACATTTTTCACTGAATGGTATTTTACATACTAATAAATTATATTATGAAATTCTTGAAAGTTCAATACATGAATTGAAATATGTGTAAGCGAAACAATGCTTTTTTACTCTTCTGTGTGACTAACTAAACACATTACATAATATAATGTTAATGTGTAATGCATAATGTATAATGCAAATAGCCTATTAACAGTTCATATTTATAAATATTGTAATGTAACAGAAGGAAGAAGGTCCAATAAGTAGGTAGGTTCAGGAAAATAAGACCACACTTAACAAAATAAAGTACTTAACTCAAACAGACAAAATAAATAAAACCCGTGAAGGAAACAAAGAAGTACAATACAATGTTTAATAATAGTTAATGTATTCTAGTTTATAAGAAAATGACTGTAAACAATGTTTAAGTGTCGAAGTGAAATAATGAGTGAGAAATATTGGTCATTAATCACACAGACAGGACTGTGAAGATTAATGATTTTTTCAGTGAAACCTAAGTGTAAGCACAACATACCAAAAACAAAAGTGTACACACAAAAGGGTACAGAAAATGTTGGGATAATAATAATACTTATTCCAAGTTATGTTTAAAATTAGTAGAATGATTATAAGTTTTAATATTAGTTGATGAGTTTCCGTATGTCTTTGTAACATTTAATGTTGATTCAAAGGGAAAATACTACCAAATGTATCAATACCAATAATGTACATAACTTATTCATAGTAGGAAGAATTAAGTTAAATTGGTTTGAAGTACTAATTGGATGGCAGATCAAGATGGACTGAAAAAAATAATGTTAATATATGTTAAACAGTTATTTTTTGTTTTTTGAAAGTTAATTTATTTGTTTAATGTTTATTATAGTAAAAATAAAACCATAAAATAGTTTTTGTGATTTCCAC
This sequence comes from Magicicada septendecula, assembly GCA_034769895.1. Taxonomy (NCBI): domain Eukaryota; kingdom Metazoa; phylum Arthropoda; class Insecta; order Hemiptera; family Cicadidae; genus Magicicada; species Magicicada septendecula. Next base: position 299,396,778 of record CM068373.1, on the reverse strand, counting down.
TCGTCAATTTATTAAAAATTATAAAACCATGACAGCTGTTTCGGCAACACAGTGCCTTCATCAGATGGTATAAGCTGACTAATTTTCGTACAAACGATACAGAATATAAAATTATTAATATAAAATTTTTAATAAATTGACGAGTGGAAATCACAAAAACTATTTTATGGTTTTATTTTTTACTATAATTTACAATGGATTTTCACCAAGTAAAGGCATCAAGCATTAATTATTTAATGTTTATTGGAATCTTAGGCATGAGGGCATAACATTAAGTTAATATGCTTGTATTTTTGTTAATGTATTGATATTATTAGAATGAGATGAGTATTTTAATCTCATGTAATAACATCCAAGATAACAATGGTAATTATGGTAATTAATCAGAAGGGTTTAAACCAACAGGCCAAATAATAATTACAAAATGAAGCAGGGTGCTAGGAAACACCATGACACAGGCCAATGTTAACATAAAGAAATTATTGTCAGAATAGCCAGTAAACTATCAAATCAATGCAAATTAATAAGAAATAATAAAATTCATAAGATAGGCATTATTTTTATAGTGGTAACAACATTTTTAAGATAGATTTATGAAATGTAATATAATTTTGTAAATGCCAAACTGCATGAAGACTTATGAAACAGAATTTTGTAAAGATGAAAAAATATCTATTAGGGCACTCATACATGTCATGTTAGGTGTCAAAATGTTTGTATTTTTATAAGGAACATTACTCTTAACTAATTTAAGGTTTATTAAAGATTAAGTAGGGAGTAATTGGGAGTATAAAATGTAAAAACAATATATTTTAAATAATCTGTGTCACATGACCCTTGAACCCAACGGTATTGACCAATGGGAATTTTGCTAATTTTGGTCAAGCCAGTTGAAAGAAAAAGAAAAACTCAACATTTTATTGTTAGACACGAAAGTATCCAGGTCATCTCTGTGTAGCTAAGAACCAAAAAGTATAGCAAAGAATCAAATCTAAGTGGAAGAAAAGGAAAAAATTTTATAAAACAGAATGAAAAATCAGAAGGAAGAAAACAAAACTAATATAAAATAATAATAAGTTAACGAAGAACCAGTAAAAAATAATATATTAAAGAAGAAACCAAAAAAGTGAATAAATAACTCTACAATTTGGTGAGACTTGACCTTTTTATAATAACTCTGTTACAACTTCACAACACCAAGATTAAATCAATTAACACTTTTTTTAACAGAACACTAGTGGAAAGAAAAAAGAAAACTAACTTAAACACAGTGAACATTTTGTGTAAATTATTTAATTGGAAAAAACTGGTGGTGAATAAATTTCACATAGAGTTAGTTGGACAACAAGCAGCCATATTGCTTTTTGTTACTTTGAACGCTGGGTAACCCATAATGCATTGCATTGCCAGTTAAAATTGAATTATTATTTTGTCACACTTTAATGAAATTAAATTTGTTGCATTAGTAAATAAGATTTAAATAATTGTAATGTATTGTATTTTTTGTGAGCATTTCGAACTTTTTAATGGCAGTCTAAAGAACCCGAAACATTAACGTAATAAATAAAAGCAAGATAGAAATCGAACTGAGATGAAGAGTCGATACGGGCAGTTAGCTATTTCGACCTTAGAGTTTTAAAATTGAATTCAAGAAAATAAAATGTTAATAATTATTTCCAATTGGTATTAAATGTGTTTTATTTACAGAATAAATTAAAATAAAAGCAGAGCAAACCGATTTCAGCAATTTGGTTTTCATCATAAATAATAGATCACGGAGGTAACCTCCAAATACACAACTCGAAACTACAATCGAATGCAAACGTCAACAAAACCAGTTTCGCCATACAAAACAATTTTTATGAATTTTTATCAAAACCAACAAACAAATAATAATTATTATTTTTTAATAAATAATTTTTGCAACAAACTCAAATCAACATAATTAACTTAAATTAAATAAATTCCTAGACAAAAAAAATTAAAAGGAGTATAAAATATTTCAACTTAATTCAAGATTAATAATTAATAAATATTAAATTATTTACAAATAGAGGAGCAAAGTATATATCGTTACAATATTTATGATGCTAAAAACGTAAATTGTGAAAATTTTATTAACGTATCTTCCCAAAATAACTTGCAATGATATTAAAAAAATAATAATTTGGCTATAATAATATATAACAGTTCATTTGGGCAACAATTTAATACAATTCATTCCTCATCCTTCTTTGATGCACAGGTGACAAACAATCAATTACTCACTTACTAAATTATTTGAATTAGGAGGAAAATTACTTTCTTTCTATTGTAATTTGGTGCTACATTCAGAGACATTTAAATTAAAATCTCCATTCATTATGTGATCATTGTTGGATACTGTTATATTTCTCATCAATCCAATGCATAAATCTACCTAATTCTTGGAGAGGTTTTCAAAATACACATTTCAAACTATCACATACACACAATTAGAAATATACTGTAAACTTAAGTCTGAATTGTAAACAAATATACAGTAAAATAAAAATAAAATGAACTATTTGACATAAAAGAACTCCAGATTACTCAAGAAGACATTGAAGAATGCATGCCAATCAAAAAATGCCCAAGTTTTTCAGGAAAACACCAAGAAGAGGACAGGTGCCATCTGGACTGCCGAAAGGAGGGAGAGACATCGTTGAAGAATGAATGAGATGCGGGAGAGGAGGAAGAGAGGAGAAGAAGGGAGGAACCATAGGAAACATAGTCCACAGTGCCTCATATGCAAAAAAAATACTTGTATTTTATATACAACATGACAAAGAAAAAAATTCATTTTACATAATATTAATAATCAACTTATGCCAAATAGTATCCTCAGCGAGATGCTACCTGCTATGAAAACTAAGTGAGAAAGAAAGAAAACACTTATCATAGCGTGACATGAGTTTCTCTGTTCCTTTGTTGAAAAATTCCCATCCAACGTCTGATAACCATTCCTGCGTCGCAATTTGGACTTCTTCGTCGGTAAAATATCGCCACTTTGCAAGGGCCTCTTTCAGAGCACCAAATACGTGGAAGTCCCACTCCTCCCACTTAAATGTTTCGAGAAGTTCTTTCGTAATGCGTGCCGAATGAGGTGTTGCATTGTCATGCAGAAGCACAATGCCTTTTGGCAGTTTTCCGGGCCGTCGATCTTTAATCGCCTTTCTCAGCCTTTTTAAGGTTTCGCAGTATGATACTGAATTAATCGTAGACCCCTTCGGCATAAATTCAGTATGCAGAACATCTTTGTTATCGAAGAAAATGGTCAGCATCACCTTTCCGGCAGATGAAACCTTTCGGCACTTTTTTGGAGGTGGGGAATGAGGATGTTTCCACTCATGTGAACTTTGTTTCGTTTCGGGTGAAAAAATGATGAACCCAGCATTCATCTCCAGTAACAATTTTGTCCAAAAAGTCATTACCTTCCTTCTCGTATCAATCCAAAAACTTGAGAGCTGACTGAAAACGTTTTCCCTTGTGTTCTTCTGTCAATAAACGAGGAACCCATCGAGTGCAAATTTTTTGACATTGCAGTTTCTCAGAGATGATGTAGTATACACTTCCATGCGAAATACCCAATTCGGCTACAATTTTGTCTACTGTGATTCACCTATTTGCAAGCAACAACTGGTGGCCTTCCCTGCCGGTAATTGTCTTCCATATCTGTTTGGCCATTTTCAAACAACTCGCACCATTTTGAGATGGCCTGGCGTGAAAATGCTATGTCACCATACACTTCTCTCAACTGGCAATGAATTTCAGTAGGGTTTGCACCTCTTTGCCCACAGAAAACGAGTCACTGCGCGTAATTCTAACTTGGACACAACTTGCAAATGACGCGACATGTTTGATGGCTAACAATAGACTAACTGTTCCAACCATGTAGATGCGTTAATAAAGCAGAGGGAATGGAAGTTCAAACCAGTGTTGCCAACAACTTTCATCAAAATATCCCTTGTAGAAAAAAAAATACAGTCAAATGCAACTAACTTTTTGACTGCCCCTCATATATATCCTGGCGCGTCAAAGAATACAATGTGATAACAATGATGACCTTTCGAAGACCATGCTACAAAACGTGAAGTATAGGTAAGCAAATTTTTAAATAATAAGATTAGGATAAAGTATTACAGATGTATATAAAATATATTCTTTAATTTGATAACATTCTAGAAAAGAAATCCGTTATAGTCTGAGAACAAGAAGAAGAGCACAATCAACTATGCTCTAAATGCTAGAGTATACTTGAATATTTCTGAAACACACATTTGTAGCATTATGTTTAGACAGTACCTAAACATGACAGAAGTAAAATATTGGTATGGAGAACCATACATGACTTCCATGTTCTAAGATTTATATTTAAAATCATTTTTTAAATGAAATATTTCCATAGAAACTACTTCTTTCTACTTACTGCTTCAGCCTTAACCACAGTACTGTGGTCACTAACGTATACCACCTCACGTTATCACACTCGATTTTACTGATGATGGAAGTCGATGGCACTGCTGAAACGTCTGGTTTTGCAGAAAACATTGGTCTACGGCCAAACAGGCCGGGAAGGAATTTTAACAACAAACTACTTCTTTGTTGCCGATAACGTAGTACATATATAAACAATTATCCCCTCCCCCTTCCACTATAATTTTCATTTTTAGAAAATTACCCCCACCCCGTTCAACTAGCCTCTAGCCTCTTCATTTATAGATATTTCATCTACGTTTCTACAGTGGATTATTAAGATCTTCTTATCAGGATACTTTATTTATCAAAATTAAGTACTTTACTCCTGTTACAACAAAAAATGTTTCAGGTAAACTATCCTTTCCCCGTAACCGATCTTCACCAAAATCAACAGGCCTTGAGTCCTCTACAACTCAGGTACATACGTAAAAAAATTATTTGATTCTGTTTGAATTTACGGCAGTTATCGTTCATCATGAAAAAATTTCTCTTGTTACAACATAAAATGTTGCAGGTAAACTACCCCCTTCCCTTAACCGATCTTCACCAAAATCAACAGGCCTTCAGTCCTTTACAATTCAGGAACGTATGCAAAAAAATATTTGATTCTGTTTGAATGTGCGGCAGTTATTGTTCGTCATAGAAAAAATTACCGTTGTTAAAACATAAAATGTTGCAGGTAAACTACCCCTTTCCCTTAACCGATCTTCACCAAAATCAACAGACCTTGAGTACTTAAAAATTCAGGAATGTATGCAAAAAAGTATTTGATTCTCTTTTAATATGAGGCAGTTATCATTCGTCATAAAAAAATTACCCTTTTAAAAAAAAACATAAATCGTTGTAGGTAAACTACCCTTTTCTCTTAACCGATCTTCACCAAAATCAACAGACCTTGAGTTCTCTATAATTCAGGACTGTATGCAAAACATTATTTGATTCTGTTTGAATTTGCGGCTGTTATCGTTTGCCATAGAAAAAATTCGTCACAAGACACACACACTTCAAAAATGGCTTTCCTTCATGTTTTGAGGATAGTACAATCAGAATCAGCCGTTATCTCGAACACGATTTTTTTCGCCATCACCATACTTCCAATTCCTTATGGAACATGGAAGTAAAAAGAAATCTCCGATGTTTTTAAACTACACAGAACTGTAAACAAAATTTCAATTTAGAAATTAGAAAGAGAGAGTGTATTCCAATGTTGTAATGACCTGTTAACCTGCATACTAAGTAAACTGTTGTAAAACTCTCTCTCTCTGTGTGTGTGTGTGTGTGTGTGTGTTCATAAATTTTGTTAGCACAACAACTGAATGCACATAATGAAGGAAAAAATTAACATATTAATTTGTAACAATAAAAAAACCCATTTAATTTTCAACAATAAACAATATTACACTAACCATTGCACAACAGACATTTCAGCAGTGACAAACTCTATACTGGTTAATTTCAATGTTTTCTCAATTTATGTTTGTAAATGTGTCTTGTAGTCTGACAATGTAGTGATAAAGGTAAAAAACTACTTATAAGTGATAGTGTTGTAAATAATAATACTGTATAATAATAAAGTAAGAAAACTGAATATACTTTTTAACATACTTAACGGCATTATACTGTCAACGTGTTTTCAGATTCCAGGTTTGATTAACAGGTTGCATCAATTGGAGCCATAATCAGTTGTAAGCACACTTCTGCACCTGTGCCACACATTGTTGTGTACAAAAACTGTACACAAAACAAAAGTGCTGCTGTTTCATATCTGCATACTCACGCTACTTGCACTTTATGATTATTAAAGTATTATTATGAGTGATCATCTTTTAATGTCTGATCAGATATTAAATGAGATTGTGAGAGTATAATAAATGTTTAATATTCACTCTATGGGAAAGATGTTTACATGAGTTTAAATCAGACTAATAGTTTATTTTTCCAATAGTTCATATGCAGTCACATTACGACTTATGTAAACTGGGTTATATGAAATCTGAGTTTTATATATATTACACCAGAACAGGATTTAAGTTTCATATAATAGGGATACTAATGATGTAACACATTCTCGGACGGCCATAGACGTGTTATAAATTGATGTTGTTCTTTTCTTTGTAAAGTAGTCATAAGTTTTGAATTAAGGTATGGATAAAAACATATGTTATGTCAAAATATCCATAATTTCGTACTCTTTTACGTCAAGTGAAATATCTGTGTGTAAGTGCGCGGCTGCGAGTGTGATCCACATTTTATTTAATAACTTCTTTAATAATTGACATTTCTTTTTGAAAATTGGACAGGGCGTTCTCATTGTAGTAAGCTACATTTTCCATATACTCAATTTTCCAAAACTATAATTTTTATATATATTTTTTTAAATGAAATCAGTTCTTTTATTTCATTATCTCCTAGAGGGTAATAAATTTTGTAGATTAAATCTAGACAGGGCTTTGCAGAATCGGACAGTTTTAACTTGAAGTCTGTCTATCACTGTGAACATCTGTGACATTGCTAGATTTCCACCAATCAGAAGGTCTCAAAATTATTTGAGTCGGTACTCTGCCGAGTACGGATGGGCCCAGTTAGCTCCAAAGTCTTGTCATAGAAGGATGTACTTACTGTCGTGAATTTTTCGTGTCAGGACAAGTCTATTTCTATAAGACTTAGTAGTTTTGGTAGACGGTACGAGTCGATCATAGTCGTAGCATTATCATAGAACTCAAAAATAAATTTAAATAGATCTTATTTTAGTGCTTTTTTGTGAATAGTGGAAGATTTCCGGTCTAGGGGCAGAAATACCTATCGTGGTATTCTGAATGTGACGCGAGAACACTTGAAGAAGCAGGAATTGTGTAAGCCAAATACACATGATCTATTTGTACCCAGTTAGAACCCTGAGATTAAGATTATAAACAACAATAGTCTGATATCGCAGTGCGTGTGTAAGAGATGTGAATAGTCAGTGTAGTAGTCATCGAGCAACGCACATAATAGCAGCGAGAGCGGTACACCTGGTCTCTACATAACCATTGGAATTCTACGCACACGTAACCTTATATGTAAAACGAACCAATAGACTTTTATTTCAAGACAATTAAATAATAAACAATTTTATGTTATAACACAATAAGACAATAGTAATTTTTAATGTGTTAATTTTAAATAAATTTTCCTACCTCCAGATATAGACTCTGTTGTAATAATTTCAATTAACCTATCTATGCATTGATAATTTGTATCGTTGCAATAAATATGTGTGTGTGTGCGTGTGTGTCTGTGTGAGAAGGAAATTTCAAATAATCAATAATGTTTTAAATAATTTTTCCTTTTTATTATGTTAGGCTAGGCTTAATTTATTGCTAGTGTAGACTAATTTTATTTTTTAAATACATTTTATACATAATTGGCCAATTCAGACTACAGTACTAAACTTTTTTTATGCAACCCATGAAAACACTTTGTTATATAAGATAATACAATACAGGATTACTAATTGTTATCACTGTTAATACCTGATATCAGTGGATTATAGGCTGTTACTTTATTACTATTAAAGGGGGAGACATGTATTCATCATTCAAACAGAAAATTCGAAGACCTGGTTCTGTGTGTGACCAGAAACATAATAATCAATGCTTTACTGTCCTTTAATATGGTTCAACAGACGTTGGAATGACTGATGCACTCCCAAAAAAATGTATGTGTAAATTTTCTCAATAAAAAAGAATACCGCATAGTATTTTTGAAGCTACCTGACTACTTAAGCTAAAAGGACACAAAAGTCCATGTGTCATTTGAGTTAGTCCCAATGGGTTGTGGTGCTAGACTCCCTGCTGGTTCCACTAGTTGTCAGTGGTTCAACTGGTTTATTCATGAGAGCATTGAATTACTGGATTCTTTTGCATATACATTTTTATGTTATTGTACTTGTTACTATGTAAGTATTTATTTATTTTTGTTTCATTTTTCTGATGAACATTTCATTAAACCTTACTGTTCAACATTGTTAGAGGAATTATTCTGTAACCTATGTTCTATGTGTCACTCATCAGAAGCAGTAGGTTTAATAAAAATACTGACTTTCAAATCAATATTCAAAAAGCCCTGCTAAAAGTTAAGTATTCATCACGATTTCATTATTGTTTTTTTGGATATTGTTAAATTAGGGTATTGCTTTCATTGAGTCGCTTTTCCTTTATCTCATCCCGGTATTTAAACATGATTTAGTTCATGATGGTCAAGTTAGGTAGAAATATTTATGAAGATATTACAAATAAATATACTTGCTGTAAATTTACACCACAATACAGTCACAATAGATTGAAATCTAAGTATCACTTGTCACTTTTTCACCACGTAAATCAATTCTGATCAAGCTAAACCAGTGATTCATTGCTGTGACCCTGTTATTGTTGTTTTTACTTATCAATTGTCTGATAGAACAAAAAGATGGGATGTTCACTGTCCTTGCTAAAATACAACTCACCAAAAACTTTAATTACCAAACAAATGGCGTAAGGCCAATACTGAACAAATATAATTATATATATATATTGCTTTCTACTTTATCAGGTGGTACACATTTTCATTAAAACTTATATTTTTACTATGACCTTATATTTTATCAAAACATGACCTTCAAACAACTGACACTGAAAAGTACATTTAATGTGCAAAACCATGAATATTTTGAAAAATCTTGTTTTTCCAAAGTGCACAACAAAATACTGACAAGTAACTGAGAGTAGTGACTCTTCAGGAAACATACTGGTACATGGCGGAGATAAAAAGATCTATTATAGAAACTAATACAATTTTTGCAGAGTAATACATAAAACAAATTTTATGTATATAACTCAAGAGACAAAACAATGGTCATACTTTGATTCCTATGTTACCCATCACAAAATGTATATTACTACTTAATAACAACAATTAATAATCATCAATAATTAGACTAATACTTATAGGTGTATTACAATCAATTATAAATATTATTTTTCAAACAACAAATTTTGTTTCTAGATTGTTAAGAACCACCTTGGGATTCCACACTATTGTCACACGCTGTTTTTTTAATTTACTTACTGGGATTTTCCACCCTACTTACTGAGACAGGGTAACAAGTAAAAGTGAGATATAGCAAATTTGACTTGGGGTGGGAACCACTGCGTCAGGTCTTCTGGTAACCGCCTCTTCAGTTTCTGTCTAATCAGCTCAAATTCTTATAGTTACAATACTGTAAGGAATTCTTAGGTCACTGTGAAGAGTACGAGTTAAGATGTACCAAGAAGCATTTTTGGCTGGACAGTATATTCTCAACTGTCTGGATAAGTATTCGTCACAGGTGTGAGAATTAATCATAAAACTTTCTTTAAGCCTGTAGTTTAGACCTATTCGTTAACTTGTTGTACGAAAATTACAATTTTACAGTTTAAAAAGCTGTAAAAAAAAAAACTATCGGAAGATTCAGTAAAAGGTAGAGAAAATAATTCATTATAGTTTGTCAATGTATAGTTACTATCGGGCAACAGTAATGAGTAAAGCTTTGGTGTTCTAGTGTTTACTTTCTGATGTACTGCCTAGTACCTCTTATTTATCAGTATTTGTTAATACGATTAAATATAATAAATTTTGAAATGTATTTGGACAAATGGTTACATTACAGTTTATGGGGCAAATTAATACATAAAAAAACAACATTTTCCTGACTTTTCTATCCAGTTACCACAGACATAAATACAAATTAGTGCATGGAAAAAAACTTGTTCTTTTCTAATAAAATTAAGCAGACGAATTTCAAAGTTATAAACTGTGAATGACAACCTGAAACTATGAAGTGATGTTTTTACTTGTGGGGTGAAATGAAGGATGCCCCAAAAAGCTATCTTGCCGGGGGAAAATTTTTATATTGGACCATTATTCCTACCCACAGTGGTGTGAGGAAAGTAACATGAAAGAAACACGACTTTAAAGGGGAAATTATTTTTCAAATAGATAACCAGTCACTTCACATGGAATAACCATGCAATAAAGTTATCTTCTCTTTGTGCCTGGTGTGTGTGTTATTGTGCACCTTATACAACTATGTGTGCATGTGGATTAATACATAATATGCAAGAGAGAACACATAACTGGATGCAAAAGCAAGCACATTCATTCAAAACAAATTGTCAATGTCGGCGCATACACAGCAATCAACAGGTGTGCATGTAATGCATAGTTCATCATTTCTACACTGTAACTTGCTCGTGTATGATGTCTTATTAAATTGATGCACTCTTGGCAATCTAATTTTAATGCTACTAAAACAAGCATATAATATCGTTTTGGCAGAGATCTGTATAATACACAACCATTGCCAAGAATGCAGCAGCCGGACAGCGTCTCGAGACTATAACACATCTTCCACTCACTGCACCGCGGAACACGTACACACAAGAAAATACTGAATGTTTGTTTTGGTTATGCATTTACCAGAGTTATAGTTATAAACTTAAAGTTATGATGGTGCTCAATGAAATGCATTAAAGAACATCCACGCACACTGTACGATGTCCGAAAGAGCGAAACAGAGGCCAAAGCCACCGCAAATTTGATACGCGTGAAAACTCTGGGATCGTACAGGTTTGTAAGGACATGATCCTACACTACAACTGCACAAATTTTAGATCAGGCTTTTACGCGCGAAATTTTTAGTAGCTGCAAACTTCTATTTAACTTCAGTATTTAGTACATGTGGAAAATGTTGGTGATGCCACCAAAAAATCGGTATGGAGAACCATACACGACTTCCATGTTGTAAGATTTATGTTTAAAATAATTTACTAGAATTCGGTTAGGTAATTTCTAAAAAAAAATATCGCCCACCCTCAAACTAATTTCACTATTTATAGATATTTTTGTTATTATGGGGTAGTCGTTTAATATAATATTATTTTTGCAGGGGGTTCATTCCCTAAAGACGAAAACTCTGTCTATGAACCGTTCCTCTGTAAACACGTGCAGTTACACTGCCCAGTGATCCAAAGGAAGCAAATCGCTATCCACGCTGGACAACTTTTTCGACTTGTACACGTTGTGTTGGTGTGGGTTTCGGCACTTTCCATTTAAAAACCGTGCAAATGTAAGAAAATAAACATGAGTGAGGCTAGAAATAACGCGAATTGTGTGTGTGAGTATGTCTTGACTGTCTTTTTATTGCGGTAATCATAATAATAAAATGGAAACATAAACATTACATAATTCAGATATGCTTGCCTGCCACGAACAATATATTTTCTCTCATACATGATTTAAATTAAAATGAAAAAATACAGAATTTTGTAAAAGTTAAATGAAATGTTTCTATAGAACCTACTTCTTTGTTGTCAATAACGTAGTACACATATAAAACTTATAAAAATTTACCTCCTCCATCATCAACTACCATTTTAATAAATATAAAAAATTACCCACTCCCCCCCAACTTCCATTTTAATTTATAGATTTTTCATCTACCTTTCTACAGTGGATTATTATGACCTTCTTATCAGGATTCTTTATTTATCAAAATTAAGCACTTTACTCTTGTTAAAACGTAAAACGTTGCTGGTAAACTACCCCTTTCCCTTAACCGATCTTCACCAAAAACAATAGGCGTTGAGTACACTACAATTCATGGCTGTATGCAAAAATTTATTTGATTCTGTTTGAATTTGCAGCTGTTATCATTTGCCATAGAAAAAATTCCACACACACACACACACACACACACACACACACTTCAAAAAATTACTTTTTTCATGTTTTGATGGTAGTACAATCAGAATCTGCCATTATCTCGAACATGATTTTTTTTTCGGCATGACCATACTTCCATTTCCTTATGGAACATGGAAGTAAAATATCGGTATGGAGAACCATACAAGACTTCCATGTTCTAAAATTTATATTTAAAATCATTTTTGAAATGAAATATTTCCATAGAAACTGTTTCTTTCTACTTACTGCTTCAGCCTTAAGGTGACATCGTACACCCAAAAATAATTTTTTTGACAATTTTACTTCCATGTTCCTTAAGGAAATGTAAGTATGGTGATGGCAAAAAAAAATCGTGTTCGAGATTATTGCAGATTCTGATTGTACTACACTCAGAACATGAAAAAAAGTCGTTTTTCAAAAAGTGTCTGTGTGTGCGTCTGTCTGTGTGTCTGTAGATTTTTTTTCTATGGCAAACGATAACAGCCGCAAATTCAAACAGAATCAAATAATTTTTTGCATACAGTCCTGATTTGTAGAGTACTCACGACCTATTGTTTTTTGTGAAGATCGGTTAAGGGAAAGGGGTAGTTTACCTGCAACGTTTTGTTTTTAATCAAGGGTAATTATTTTCTATGGCAAACAATAACAGCCGCAAATGTAAACAGAATCAAACAATGTTTTGCATACGCTGAATTGTAGAGTTCTCATGACCTATTGTTTTTGGTGAAGATCGGTTATAGGGAAGGAGTAGTTTACCTGCAACGTTTTATGTTTTAAAAGGGTATTTTCTATGGCAAACGATAAGAGCCACAAATTCAAACAGAAACAAATAATTTTTTGCATACAGCCCTGATTTGTAGAGTACTCAAGACCTATTGTTTTTGGTGAAGATCGGTTAAGGGAAAGGGGTAGTTTACCTGCAACGTTTTGTTTTAAAAGGGTATTTTTTATGGCAAAAGATAAGAGTCGCAAATTCAAACAAAATCAAATAATATTTTGCATACAGCCCTGATTTGTAGAGTACTCAAGACGTATTGATTTTGATGAAGATCGGTTAAGGGAAAGGGGTAGTTTACCTGCAACGGTTTTTTTAAATCAAGGGTAATTTTTTTTATTTTCTATGGCAAACGATAACAGCCGCAAATTCAAACAGAATCAACTACTCTTTTGCATACAGCCCTGAATTATAGAATTCTCAAGACCTGTTGGTTTTGGTGAAGATCTGTTAAGGGAAAGGGGTAGTTTACCTGCAACATTTTATATTTTAACAAGGGTATTTTCTATGGCAAACGATAAAAGCCGCAAATGTAAACAGAATCAAATAATGTTTTGCATACAGCCCTGAATTGTAGAGTTCTCAAGACCTATTGATTTTGGTGAAGATCGGGTAAGTGAAAGGGGTAGTTTACCTGCAACGTTTTATGATAAGTTCCGATAAAACTAACTTAGGATGTGATAGGCCAACTTAAGCCTAGAACTAAACATTGTATTTTTGTCAATTTAAGATGTTTATTATGTTAAGAATTGTTATAAAAGAACTTTATACGTATCCTAGTTATTTTAAATAACAATCATTCAATCAGTAATTAGTTATAAGGCATACGTTTATCAAAATATTGTATCGACTAATCGATCGATTATTAGTTTAAAAAAGTGAATTTTGATATTAATGGACGAATTTAAGCCATTATTTGCAATTTCAAGATGCATAAGGGAATCATGTTTGTAATAGTATTTACTGTAAATTTTATTCCATAGAAAATGCTTTGTGAAATCTATCATATTTAAGGAAAGCAGACGTCTATATTTTTTGAATAATGTTACCCACAGTCCTATGCGCCATGTTTGCCGAAAATCTTTTTCCGTTAACCGTTAACCGACTTTTGTAAAGTTCTGAAGCGATAAGGTTGATTTTATCTGCCGTTCGAAATACTAGCTTTTTTAAAAGCTTATAAAGTTTATTCCAGTGCTCATACAATTGGAAGGTGTATAATAATTTGCAATTCAGTGAATTTAAGGCAAGTATAGGCCCTAGTGCAATATTAATTACTTACTATGTTAGCGTAATATCTAGGAAGGCACTTTGAACTAATTACACATTTGTCAATAATTACACCATTACACTATCATCAAGACATTATTCAAATAATCACTATTATTGTTAAATTGTAAATTAAATATAAGCATAGCTTAAAGATGATTACTTTTCATACAATGGTAACCTCAAAATGTCGAACATTTTCAGACGAGATTTATTGTTTTAGATTAAGAACATATGGTTAATAGATATAACTCCTCTCCTAATCTGAGAATTTATAATTGTAATTAACCTATTTTAATTCTTAATTTCCAAGTACAATGATTGTCTAAGATTAATAAATTTGAACCATGCGTTCTAAGGCTTAGAGCATAGTCAGTTAGATTCTCTTTATTTATTGACATAAGTTGTCCTGTTCACACTTTTGCAGTGATATAGGTATTCTAAGATGTCAATTACAAGTTCTAAACAGCTTAGTTTTTATTAGAATACAATTATTTGCTTGTTTTCAATATAAAATTTATTGTTCATAGTGTTAGTATGCCATGTCTTTTTCATGTAATTCTGAATTAATGATATACCCATCTTTATGTGGTTCTTTTAATTCTAAATTGTCTTTACAGTGTAAAGCTTGTTTTGCAATGGTTATTCTTTTATAATTACATGTGATATTGATAATAATTCACCAATACTTATTGCAGCTAGTGCGGTCAGGCAGTGACCTCAATTTTCCTTAATTCTGGTTAAATTACTTTCTCATAATAATCATTGTGTACTATAATAGTGGTAATACATATCATATTGCACATTTATGACATTGTCCTTCACTGGTTTATATTATTATAGAAATTCTGAGCGTGTTTAATGTCTACACTTTCTGTCCAATTTCAGTCTGTGTATTTGCATTAAACACCACACATACCACTTTTATTTAATAAAAAATTGTATCACTAGGTTCGTCTTTACATGTCTGTGTCCCTTTGCTGTTTCTTAATTCTGTAGATTCCTGGTTTTAATTGACGAACGATAACTGCCGTATTTTCAAACAGAATCAACTACTTTTTGCATACCTTTTTTAATTGAAGAGAGCTCAAGGTCTGTTGATTTTGTTGAAGATCGGTTAAGAGAAAGGGGTAGTTTACCAGCATCGTTTTATGTTTTAACAAGGGTAATTTTTATTATGACGAAAGATAACTGCCGTAAATTCAAAGAGAATCAAATAATTTTTTGCATCCATTCCTGTATTGTAGAGCTCTCAAGGCCTATTAATTTTGGTGAAGATCGATTAAAGGAAAGGGGTAGTTTACCAGCAACATTTTATGTTGTAACAAGAGAAATGTTTTCATGACGAACGATAACTGGCGCACATTCAAACAGAATCAAATATTTTTTTGCATGCATCCCTGCATTGTAGAGGACTGAAGATCTATTGATTTTGGTGAAGATCGGTTTAGAGAAAGGGGTAGTTTACCTACAACGTTTTATGTTTTAACAAGAGTAAAGTACTTAATTTTGATAAATAAAGTATCCTGATAAGAAGCGCATAATAATCAACTGTAGAAACGTAGATGAAATATCTATAAATGAAGAGGTTAGGTGAACGAGGTGGAGGTAATTTTCTATTAATGAAAATTATATTTGAAGGGGGAGGGGAGAATTTTTTATATGTGTACTACGTTATCGGCAACGAAGAAGTAGTTTTTTGTTAAAATTCCGTCCCGGGCTGTTTAGCCGTAGTCCAATATTTTCTGCAAAACCAGAATTTTCGGCAGTCCATCGACTGCCATCATCAGTGAAAATCGAGTGCGAAAACTTGAGGTGGTATACGTTAGTGACCACAGTACTGTGGTTAAGGCTGAAGCAATAAGTAGAAAGAAGTAGTTTCTATGGAAGTATTTCATTTCGAATATGATTTTACGTATAAATCTTAGAACATGGAAGTCATGTATGGTTCTCCATACCGATTTTTTACTTCCATATTCCTTAAGGAAATGGAAGTATGGTGATGGCAAAAAAAATCGTGTTCGAGATTATTGCAGATTCTGATTGTACTACACTCAAAACATGAAAAAAAGTCGTTTTTCGAAAAGTGTCTGTCTGTCTGTAGTTTTTTTTCTATGGCAAACGATAACAGCCGCAAATTCAAACAGAATCAAATAATTTTTTGCATACAGCCCTGATTTGTAGAGTACTCACGACCTATTGTTTTGGTGAAGATCGGTTGAGGGATAGGGGTAATCAAGGTTTTTTTTTTTTTTTTTTTTTTTTTTTTTTTTTTTTTTTTTTTTTTACGAACGATAACTGCCGCATATTCAAACAGAATCAAATAATTTTTTGCGTACACCCCTGAATTGTAGAGAACTCAAGGCCTTTTGATTTTGGTGAAGATCGGTTAAGGGGAAGGGGTAGTTTACCTGCAACCTTTTACGTTTTAACAACAGTAAAGTACTTGAAAATTCATTTAAAATATATCGTTGGTGGCAGGCAAGCATATCTCAGTTATGTAATGTTTACGTTTCCATTTTAATATTATGACTACCGCAATAAAAAGGCAGGGAAGACACACACACACACACACACACACACACACACACAATTCGCATTATTTCTGGCCTCATTCATGTTTATTTTCTTTTTGTCTTTAGGGAATGAACCCTCTGCAAGATGCTGAGGGTTCATGAGTGACTTCGGAGCGCTCCTTCTTTTCCGCGTGTTTGTTCTGTGAAACGTACACTGTAGATTCGCAGCTTTACTCTAAGCAACGCTGAATAGGAAATGTTGAAAATTTTTGTCCACGGTGTACCCTCATACACACTAAACCTGCTCTGATGTTTTAATTACGGACATCATAACATTAAAACTTTGGAAACTTGAGCACTACTTAATGGAGATCAATCATTAACTTATACAAGCCATTAATTATATGCATATTTTTTATATATATGTATACACCGTTATCGGCAACAAAGAAGTAGTTTTTGTTAAAATTCCTTCCCAGGATATTTGGCCGTAATCCAATGTTTTCTACAAAACCAGACGTTTCAGCAATGCCATCGACTTCCATCATCAGTGAAAATCGAGTGCGATAACGTGAGGTGGTATACGTTAGTGACCACAGTACTGTGGTTAAGGCTGAAGCAGTAAGTAGAAAGAAGTAGTTTCTATGGTAATATTTCATTTCGAAAATGATTTTAAATATAAATCTTAGAATATGGAAGTCATGTATGGTACTATTCCATACCGATATTTTATTATTTTTTATTATTATTCTACATGTTTTTCTGAACAAAATGGTGTATCATTCATGGTAATCTGATAGACATAAGTACTATTTTTATTTTTTTTTTTTATACAAGGCTGCACACATCGTGAAAGTGGTAAAATCGCTATGCAACTCCCAGTTTTGTACCATGTTTCTCTCAACATTCTTTGGATGTTTATTTATTTATTATAGTAGTACGTAGTTTACATTTTGCTAAAAATTTCATTTTACATGTTGGCTACACTGATTCACGTCAGCTGATACAAATCAAAACAACAAAAGATCTGTTCTGTTTGTACTGAATGTGCTATTGTGTTTTGATATAAGTCTGTGGTAAAAGTTATTTTTGATTGATAAAAGTGGTTCCATGTTCTTCACATAATGGGAAGGTCCACTAAATTGTTCAAGAAAAGAATATTTACTGGTAATCAGTATAAAAAGGCAGTCCATGTATCGCAAACTTATTCAAGTAGACCCAACCTAGAAGCATCTAGTCCTAGCCTTCAAAGTGAAAAGAAAGCTCATTGTGCATCTTTTACAAAGTTAAACTCTGGTATCAATGAAGAATTTCTGCATATTAATAAACCTTCAACTTATTTGGTTTTAGATATTGACATTTTATGCAATCAATTGAAATCTTTTGTTGTTTGTAAAAACTGTGGTGTTGGAAATGTTACATTGAAGGAAGACTTAGATAAGAGGATGGGTTGTGCAAGTCAACTTTTGTTTTTATGTGACAATTGTGGTGTAAATCAAGGTTTCATGCGTAGTGACAAGACAAATACAGGACAATATGATATCAATATGAGGCTTGTATACGCACTAAGATCTGTAGGAAGAGGACACGATGATGCCAAAATGTACACTACTTGATATTCCTGGTCCCCCAACTAGGTTTATGAAGTACAATAGAATTATAGCAACGACAATAAAAAAGGTTGCTGAAAAAAGTATGATTGAAGCTGTACAAGAAGTTGTAGATAAAACAGAAAATAGCGATCTCACAGTAGCCATCGACGGTTCATGGCAAAAAAGAGGCCATACCTCCCTGAATGGAGTTGTTACTGCAACTTCAATCGAAACTGGCAAAGTATTAGATGTACATGCTCTGTCTAAATACTGCCAAGGATGCCAATTGACTAAAGAGCACCTGAAAGAAAAGCATGAATATTACTGTGAACTCAACTATACTGGAAACGGTGGAGGAATGGAGATTGAAGGAGCACGGACCATTTTTTCTTGGTCAATGATGACGAGGGGTGTACGCTATCTTACTTATCTCGGTGACGGTGATTCTAAGGGATATGCAGGTGTGTGTGAAGATGAACCCTATGGTCCTGATGTTGAAATTGAAAAAGCTGAGCGTATTGGTCATATACAAAAGAGGATGGGTTCTAGATTGCGTAAGCTTTGTAAAACTGTAAAAAAAGGAGAAAAACTTAGTGACGGCAAGCCTCTTCGCAGAAAAGCAGAAAAGGAAGGCTAACAGGTTCCGAAATTAACAATCTTCAAGTTTACTATGGTAAAGGTATTCGTGAAAATTGTCAAGATGTTGGTCAAATGAAGAAAGCTATATGGGCTATTTACTACCATAAGTTGTCTACAGACGAAAAGCCAATCCACAGCCTGTGTCCAAAAGGCGAGGACTCATGGTGCGGTTATAACAGAGCACTTATTAAAAAAGAAAACTACACTCACAAACATTCTCTTCCAATGTCAGTATTAGAGAAAATAAGACCAATTTTCGAAGACCTATCCAATGAAACTCTTCTGCGTCGGTGCTGTTTGAGGAAAACACAAAACCCAAACGAGTCCTTCAATGGATTGATTTGGAAGAGAATACCAAAAACTGTTTTTGTTGGGATAGTTACACTAAACATAGGGGTGTATGATGCTGTGCTATCATTTAATAAAGGTGCACTGAGTAAGGTTGATGTCTTGAAGGCACTTGGACTTAAATACAGAGATAACTGCAAGGTGCGGCTACAGCAAATAGATATGAAAAGAATACGAGAAGCTGAAAAAAAATTTACAGAACTCGAAAAAACTAAGAGAGAGAAGCAGAGACATGAAAAAAGGAAGAAGGAAGAAAGTGAAGAAACAAAAGACTATGAATCAGGCATGTTTTAATGTAATATTGTTGATTATTCATGAATAAAGGTATATTTTAAATTGAAACGAGTTTCCTGAAAAATTACCTTATTTTACTATAAATGTACCTTTATCTCAAAACGTACACGAGATATTCACTTAAAATTTTTACTGTAGTTGGCGGATACCTACATACATATGCTGAAGCAAAATTATTTTAATGCGTGTACTGAAAAAAAAAATACAAACATATTTAATATAAAAAAAATAAAGTTTTTTGGAACATTTTTCAAAATATAGGTTTAGTACAAAAATTCTTTCAATGTTAATTTTAATTTAGTAGTTATAGAAGCTAACTAAGAAAATTATGTAAAAATTTCAGACTTTTATCTTTTATAGTTCTTGAGGATAAGGTACATGAACTTTGCCAAAATAACATTGCCACTATAGAGTACGATGTCACGTTAACCAGAGTACTGTGGTCACTAACGTATACCATCTCACGTTATCGCACTTGATTTTCACTGATGATGGCAGTCAACGGCACTGCAGAAACGTCTGGTTTCGCAGAAAACATTGGACTATGGCCAAACAGCCCGGGAAGGAATTTTAACAACAAACTACTACTTTGTTGCCGATAACGTAGTACACATATCAAAATTATCCCCTCCGCCTTCAACTATAGTTTCCATTTATAGAAAATTACCCCTGCCCCGTTCAACTAGCCTCTACATTTATAGATATTTCATCTACATTTCTACAGCGGATTATTAAGATCTTCTTATCAGGATACTTCATCAAAATTAAGTACTTTACTCCTGTTACAACAAAAAATGTTCCAGGTAAACTACTCTTTCCCCGTAACCGATCTTCACCAAAATCAACTAGCCCTGAGTCTTCTACAACAGAGGCACATATGTAAAAAATTATTTGATTCTATTTCAATTTACGGTAGTTATCGTTCGACATGAAAAAATTTCTCTTTTTTCAATATAAAATATTGCAGGTAAACTACACCTTTCCCTTAACAGATCTTCACCAAAATCAACAGGCCTTGAATTCTCTACAATTTAGGGACGTATGCACAAAATTATTTGATTATCTTTGAATTCACGGCAGTTATCGTTCGTCATAGAAAAAATTAACCTTGTTATCACATAAAACATTGCACGTAAACTACCCCTTTCTATTAACTGATCTTCACAAAAATCGATAAGTCTTGAGTCCTCTACAATTCAGGGATGCATGCAAAAACATTATTTGATTCTGTTTGAATCTGTGGCAGCTATCGTTCGTCATAGAAACAATTACTCTTGTTAAAACATTAAAGGTGGCAGGTAAACTACCCCTTTCCCTTAACCGATCTTCACCAAAATCAATAGGCATTCAGTTCTTTACAATTCAGGAACGTATACAAAAAATTATTTGATTCTCTTTCAATGTACGGCAGTTATCGTTGGTCATAGAAAATATCGGTATGGAGAACCATACACGTCTTCCATGTTCTAAGATTTATTTTTAAAATCGGTTACGAAATGAAATGTTTCCATAGAAACTACTTCTTTCCACTTATTTCTTCAGCCTTAACCACAGTACTGTAGTCACTAACGTACACCACCACACGTTATCGCACTCGATTTTCACTGATGATGGCACTCGACGGCACTGCAGAAACGTCTGGTTTTGCAGAAAACATTGGACTACGACCAAACAGGCGGGGAAGGAATTTTAACAACAAACTACTACTTTGTTGCCGATAACGTAGTACACATAAAAATTATCCCCTCCCCCATCAACTATAATTTTCATTTATAGAAAATTACCTCCAGCCCGTTTAACAAGCCTCTTCATTTATAGATAATTCATCTACGTTTCTACAGTGGATTATTAAAATCTTATCAGGATACTTTATTTAGTTGTACATTACTTTTGTTACAACTAAAAATGTTTCAAGGTAAACTGCCCTTTCCCCGTAACCGATCTTCACCAAAATCAAAAGACCTTGAATCTTCTACAACGGAGGCACATATGTAAAAAATTATTTGATTCTGTTTGAATTTACGGCAGTTATCGTTCGTCATGAAAATATATCTCTTGTTGCAAAATAAAATGTTCCAGGTAAACTACCCCTTTCCCTTAACCGATCTTCACCAAAATCAACAGGCCTTGAGTTCTCTACAATGTAGGGAAGTATGCAAAACATTATTTGATTCTGTTTGAATGTGCGGCAGTTATCGTTCGTCACAGAAACAATTACTCTTGTTAAAATATTAAAGGTGGCAGGTAAACTACCCCTTTCCCTTAACCGATCTTCACCAAAATAAAAAGACCTTGAATCTTCTACAACGGAGGCACATATGTAAAAAATTATTTGATTCTGTTTGAATTTACGGCAGTTATCGTTCGTCATGAAAATATCTCTTGCTGCAAAATAAAATGTTGCAGGTAAACTACCCCTTTCCCTTAACCGATCTTCACCAAAATCAACAGACCTTGAGTACTTACAACTTCAGGAACGTATGCAAAAAATTATTTGATTCTCTTTGAAAATGCGGCAGTCATCATTCGTCATAAAAATAAAATTACCCTTTTAAAACATAAAACGTTGCAGGTAAACTGGCCTTTTCTCGTAACCGATATTCACCAAAATCAACAGGCCTTGACTACTCTGTAATTCAGGAAGGCATGCGAAAAAGTATTTGATTCTGTTTGAATGTACGGCAGTTATCGTTCGTCATAGAAAAACTTACCCTTGTTAAAACATAAAACGTTGCAGGTAAACTACCCCTTTCCCTAAACCGATCTTCACCAAAATCAATAGGCTTTCAGTACACTACAATTCAGGGACGCATGCAAAACACTATTTGATTCTGTTTGAATTATCGGCAGTTATCGTTCGTCCTAGAAATATCGGGGTATGGAGAACCATACTTGACTTCCATGTTCTAAGATTTATACTTAAAATCATTTTCGAACACAAAATATTTCCATACAAACTACTTCTTTCTACTTATTGCATCAGCCTTAACCACAGTACTGTGATCACTAAAGTATACCACCTCATGTTATCGCACTTGATTTTCACTGATGATGGAAGTCGATGGCATTACCTAAACGTCTGGTTTTGCAGAAAACGTTGGTCTACGGCCAAACAGGACGGGAAGGAATTTTAACAGCAAACTACTTGTTTGTTGCCGATAAAGTACTATATATATATAAAATTATCCCCTCCCATTTCAACTGTAATTTTTATTTATAGATAAATTACCCCCATCCCATTCAACTAGCCTCTTCATTTATAGATATTTCATCTATGTTTCTACAGTGGATTATTAAGATCTTCTTATCAGGATACTTTAATTATCAAAATTAAGTACTTTACTCTTGTTACAACAAAAAATCTTTCCAGTAAACTACCCTTTCCCTCTAACCGATCTTCACCAAAATCAATAGGCCTTGAGTCATCTACAACTCAGGCACATATGTAAAAAATTATTCGATTGTGTTTGAATTTACGGCAGTTATCGTTCGTCATGAAAAAATTTTCTCTTGTTACAACATAAAATGTTGCTGGTAATGTACCCCTTTCCCATAACCGATCTTCACCAAAATCAACAGCCCTTAAGTCTTTTACAATTGATGAACATATGCAAAAAAATATTTGATTTTGTTTGAATTTGCTGCTGCTATCATTTGCCATAGAATATACCCTTGTTAAAACATAAAACGTTGCAGGTAAACTACCCCTTTCCCTTAACCGAGCAACAACAGGTCTTGAGAACTCTACAATTCAGGACTGTATGCAAAAAATTATTTGATTCTGTTTGAATTTACGGCAGTTATCGTTCGTCATAGAAAAAATTACCCTTGTTATCACATAAAATGTTGCAGGTAAACTACCCCTTTCTCTTACCTGATCTTCATCAAAATCAATAGGTCTTGAGTCCTCTACAATTCAGGGATGCATGCAAAAAATATATGATTCTGTTTAAATGTGCGGCAGTTATCGTTTGTCATAGAAACAATTACTTTTGTTAAAACATTAAAAATGGCAGGTAACCTACCCCTTTTCCTTAACCGATCTTCACCAAAACCAACAGATCTTGAGAACTCTACAATTCAGGGCTGTATGCAAAAAATATATGATTCTGTTTGAATTTGCGGCTGTTATCGTTTGCCATATACAATATCGGTATGGAGATCCATACATGACTTCCATGTTCTAAGATTTATATTTAAAATCATATTCGAAATGAAATATTTCCATAGAAACTACTTCTCTCTATTGCTTCAGCCTTAACCACAATACTGTGGTCACTAACATATACCACCTCACATTTTCGCACTCGATTTTCACTGATGATGGCATTGCCGAAACGTCTGGTTTTGCAGAAAACATTGGACTATGGCTAAACAGCCCGGGAAGGAATTTTAACAAAAAACTACTTCTTTGTTGCCGATAACGTAATACACATACAAAAAATTCTCCCCTCCCTCTTCAATTATAATTTTCATTAATAGAAAATTACCCCCACCCCGTTCAACTAGCCTCTTCATTTATAGATATTTCATCTACGTTTCTATGTTTCTATCAGGATACTTTGTTTATCAAAATTAAGTACTTTACTCTTGTTAAAACATAAAACGTTGCAGGTAAACTACCCCTTTCTCTTAACCGATCTTCACCAAAATCAACAGGCCTTCACTTCTTTACAATTCAGGACCGTATGCAAAAAATTATTTGATTCTCTTTGAATTTGTGGCAGTTATAGTTCGTCAAAAAAAAAAAAAATTTCCCTTGTTAAAACATAAAACGCTGCTGGTAAACTACCCCTTTCCCTTAATCGAACTTCAACAAAATCAACAGACCTCTTGAGTTCTCTATAATTCAAAAAGGCATGCAAAAAAGTAGTTGATTCTATTTGAATTTTCGGCAGTTATCGTTCGTCATAGAAAAAATTACCCTTGTTAAAACATAAAATGTTGCAGGTAAACTACCCCTTTCCCTTAACTGATCTTCACCAAATCAATAGGTCCTGAGAACTTTACAATTCAAGGCGGCATGCAAAAAATTAATTTATTCTGTTTGAATTTGCGGCTGTTATCGTTTGCCATAGAAAGTACCCTAGTTAAAACATAAAAGGTTGCTGGTAAACTACCCCTTTCCCTTAACCGATCTTCACCAAAAACAATAGGTTCTGAGAACTCACAATTCAGGGCTGTATGCAAAAAATTATTTGATTATGTTGTAATTTGCGACTGTTATCGTTTTCCATAGGAAAAAATTACCCTTGATTTAAAAAAAATGTTGCAGGTAAACTACCCCTTTCCCTAAACCGATCTTCACCAAAATCAATAGATCTTGAGTACTCTACAAATAAGGGCGGTATGCAAAAACGTATTTGATTCTGTTTGAATTTGCGGCTGTTATCGTTTGCCATGGAAAAAATCTACAGACAGACACACACAGACACATTTCGAAAATTAACTTTTTTTCATGTATTGAGTGTAGTACAATCAGAATCTGCAATAATCTCGAACACGTTTTTTTTTGCCATCACCATACTTCCATTTCCTTAAGGAACATGGAAGTAAAAAAATCTACAGACACACACACAGACAGAGAGACATTGATTCTGTTTGAATTTGCGGCTGTTAACGTTTGCCATAGAAAATATCGGTATGGAGAACCATACATGACTTCCATGTTCTAAGATTTATATTGAAAATCATTTACGAAATTAAATGTTTCCATAGAAACTACTACTTTCCACTTATTGCTTCAGCCTTAACCACAGTATTGTGGTCACTAACGTATACCACCACACATTATCGCACTCGATTTTCACTGATGATGGCAGTCGACGGCACTGCTGAAACGTCTGTTTTTTGCAGAAAACATTGGACTACGTCCAAACAGCCCGAGAAAGAATTTTAACAACAAACTACTACTTTGTTCCCGATAACGTAGTACACATATAAAAATTATCCCCTCCCACTTCAACTATAATTTTCATTTATAGAAAATTACCCCCACCCCGTTCAACTAGCCTCTTCATTTATAGATATGTCATCTACGTTTCTACAGTGGATTATTAAGATCTTCTTATCAGGATACTTTATTTATCCAAATTAAGTACTTTACTCTTGTTACAACAAAAAATGTTTCAGGTAAACTACCCTTTCCCCGTAACCGATGTAACAAAATTCAAAATTGCCTTATTACAATTAATGTGGATTATTTATTCAATTAAGTCAATTCCTCCTCAGTATTAATCTTCAGCCTCACTGTTGGGCTAGCCAATTTTGTAATAAAATAAAAAGTTGTGTGGTATTCGGAGTTACAAAAAATTATGATAAAAAAATTTTGTTTGAAAAAAATTAAACAAATTTTTTTTTTAAATTTATTTATTAATTATTTCTTATGTATTTTTTATTTTTAATTCTTTTCATTATTAATTTAATCAATTTAATATCTTAGAATAACAAGAATTATTTTTCCGCGTTAATTAGATTATATCATGTAATAATCGATTAACAGTCTTCCCTTCCGTTATTTATTGAGTGAACTCCTTTAATGATGTTATTTTCTTCTTTTCTTGGAGTCCAGGTGTCAAATATTATCTAAAATTCTTCTATCTATATTTTTACCAATAAAAGAAACTCAAAATTATAATATTCAAGGAATTTATCAACGTTATAGTGACTAATCGATTTTGAATCGATTAGTTAATCGACAAATCACAAACTCATATCTCAGGGCGATTGATTTCAGTATATAAATTATTAATGTTAAATTACAGGTTCTTTGAGCTGTTATTATAATAGTCAGAGAAAGGGAAAAACTGAAAAGTACAACACTTACAGAAAAAACTTCTTAATTATAAAAAATAGAAATATTATTTTAAATATAAATGTTAATAAATTAGATTTCTCGAACCAGATTCATGATGCTGTTCTGCCGTCACCGCAAAGGATTCTGGGAGTAGTGCAAAATGGCCGCCCCCGTGCTGAATGTATACGAGGCGTCTTCACTACAGAATTCTTTCAAATAAATGTTGGTTATTGGTGTATTCCTCTTCCAAGCAGTAGTGGTTAATTCCTCTTCATCACAGTGTAATTATTCGGGAGTAGTGGTCAGTTTTTCGGCACGGCAATCAGTGTTCAATGTGTTCTTGTTCCAACGGTTGTGAGATTTTACAATGTCCAATTTTGTGTCGATACAATTTTGAATTCACGTTTATATAGTTCTGTTATCTGGATGACAACTTCAAATCTTCATAAATAGATTAATTTGGTTGATTCCAGGTTAACTCGGTGCTGATTAATCGTATTTTTCAATTTCTCAGGGTTAATTTTTATAGTGTTTTAAAGGAATAATTCCAAATATTTAGTACCAAGCCACGTGTTGTTGAATCAAATATATTGCAACTTACCGTCTGCGGCTTCCAGAAACAACGTCTTCACAAAGTTGACATGTTTCGGGACACTTGTCCCATCATCAGAACTTAAAATAATCGTGTATCATTTAAGTTGATACATTTGTCAATTAATTAAAATATTAAAATTCAACATGAAATAAATAATTTAAAACAATATAAATACGTAAATGTCTAAAAGCGAGCGCGAACGTTTAACGATGTACATCGTACGGAGATTGACAGTGCACTGAATTACGTTTTGCTCCCACCACGACAATAGCGCAAAGCAGTGTCGTACAATACATTTGATCTGAAAAGCAATTTATCATTTAAAACGGCTTGGTATCAGTATTGTTATATGCTTTATAAATTTCATACTCTTCAAGAGCGTTCAAATATCACCCTTTCTTACATATGTGAAGGGGTATTAAATTAGTTTTAAAATTTGTGTAATTATGATTCTCGGAAATGAGGTGTTCTGCAAATTTTGACTTGATATTGTCCAAACTGTGAAGGTGTGTAGGCGGCCTATGTTCTGTAAATCTTTTTAAAAAACTACGTCCTGTCTGGCCCACATAAAAGGCGTCACAATCGTCACATATCAATTTGTAAACACCAGTTTTGTGTTCAAAGGCTGGTAGATCTGCGGACACGAAGATTATTCATAATATTATTAGTGGTTTTGTAAGTGACCTTTACATTGCTGGTTTTATTAAAAACTGACCCAAAAATCTTTGGCATAAGGTATGTGTACGGTGTTGCAATGTATTTGTGTGTTGTATTCTCGTGTGTTTTATGTCCGTTAATGTTTCTATGTTTTTTCTTATGTTTTCGAAGGATGTTGTTCACCATATCGACATCATAACCATTAGCAACTGCAATGTGTTTAATGGTGTCTAATTCCTCACAGTATTCTTTATCACCGAGGGGCAAAGATAAAAGTCTATAAATCATACTATGGAAGGCAGCCAATTTCTGGGACAAAGGATGAAAGGACTTAGCATGTATTACAATATCAGTCGTTGTGGGTTTTCTATAGATGTTAAATTGTAATTTTTTATTATTGTCCTTGGCAACAGTTAAATCTAGAAAATTCAGTTTACCATTGTTTTCACTTTCAAGTGTGAACCGCATTTTGTCATTGATATTATTCAAATAACTACATGTAAATTATCAATTTGCCTTTGTGTACCTTTGTATATTAAAAAGGTATCATCAACATACCTGCCGTAAAATATTATGTTATTCTTGTGTTTGTTATTCGTGAGAATGAATGAATTTTCGAAATTATTCAGGTATATATCTGCAAGAAGACCTGAAAGTGGAGAACCCATTGCTAACCCATTTTTTTGGCTGAAATATTGATTATGGTGGGTAAAGTAATTTTGATCAAGAACTAACTCAAAAATCTGCATCAATTCATTTATACTATCAATATCCAATTTATTAGTATCAATAAGGTTAATCTTAAGTATACGCAGGGTCTCAGCTACTGGTATATTCATATATAAGTCTACAATATCAAAGCAAACAAGTTTGTAAGCCGGTTAACATTCCTTTAACAAATACTAATTATAATAAAGAACGGAAAATTTTAATAGGATTAAAACAAAAATTATCTGACAATAAAGCTCTCGTCACTAAAGCTGACAAAGGTAACACTGTGGTTATTATGGACAGAGAAGATTATAACAATAAAATACAAAATTTCATTATTAACAACAACATTGGTGTACTAAATTCTGACCCAACCGAAAATTATGTAAAACGATTAAATCAGTGTATAAACAGATGCACCCATTTGTTTGATGAACAAACAAGAAGATCTTTGAAACCTATAAATTCAAAAGCACCCCTTTTGACGGGATTACCCAAACTCCACAAGGATGCTATCCCCTTGAGACCATTAGTAAATTTCACCACTGCTCCGGGGTATAAAACGGCTAAAAAATTAGTTAACATAATAAAGCACAATATACAAATAATTAATGCTCATAGTCTAATTGATAGTATTGACTTTGTGAATAAGGTTAAAAACTTAATAGTTGAACCGGCTTACAAACTTGTTTCCTTTGATATTGTAGACTTATATATGAATATACCAGTAGCTGAGACCCTGCGTATACTTAAGATTAACCTTATTGATACTAATAAATTGGATATTGATAGTATAAATGAATTGATGCACATTTTGGAGTTAGTTCTTGATCAAAATTACTTTACCAACAATAATCAATATTTCAGCCAAAAAAATGGGTTAGCAATGGGTTCTCCACTTTCAGGTCTTCTTGCAGATATATACCTGAATAATTTCGAAAATTCATTCATTCTCACGAATAACAAACACAAGAATAACATAATATTTTATGGCAGGTATGTTGATGATACCTTTTTAATATACAAAGGTACACAAAGGCAAATTGATAATTTACATAGTTATTTGAATAATATCAATGACAAAATGCGGTTCACACTTGAAAGTGAAAACAATGGTAAACTGAATTTTCTAGATTTAACTGTTGCCAAGGACAATAATAAAAAATTACAATTTAACATCTATAGAAAACCCACAACGACTGATATTGTAATACATGCTAAGTCCTTTCATCCTTTGCCCAGAAATTGGCTGCCTTCCATAGTATGATTTATAGACTTTTATCTTTGCCCCTCGGTGATAAAAGAATACTGTGAGGAATTAGACACCATTAAACACATTGCAGTTGCTAATGGTTATGATGTCGATATGGTGAACAACATCCTTCGAAAACATAAGAAAAAACATAGAAACATTAACGGACATAAAACACGCGAGAATACAACACACAAATACATTGCAACACCGTACACATACCTTATGCCAAAGATTTTTGGGTCAGTTTTTAATAAAACCAGCAATGTAAAGGTCACTTACAAAACCACTAATAATATTATGAATAATCTTCGTGTCCGCAGATCTACCAGCCTTGAACACAAAACTGGTGTTTACAAATTGATATGTGACGATTGTGACGCCTTTTATGTGGGCCAGACAGGACGTAGTTTTTTAAAAAGATTTACAGAACATAGGCCGCCTACACACCTTCACAGTTTGGACAATATCAAGTCAAAATTTGCAGAACACCTCATTTCCGAGAATCATAATTACACAAATTTTAAAACTAATTTAATACCCCTTCACATATGTAAGAAAGGGCGATATTTGAACGCTCTTGAAGAGTATGAAATTTATAAAGCATAGAACAATATTGATACCAAGCCGCGTGTTTTAAATGATAAATTGCTTTTCAAATCAAATGTATTGTACGACACTGCTTTGCGCTATTGTCGTGGTGGGAGCAAAACGTAATTCAGTGCACGGTCAATCTCCGTACGATGTACATCGTTAAATGTTCGCGCTCGCTTTTAGACATTTACGTATTTATATTGTTTTAAATTATTTATTTCATGTTGAATTTTAATATTTTAATTAATTGACAAATGTATCAACTTAAATGATAAACACAGTTATTTTAAGTTCTGATGATGGGACAAGTGTCCCGAAACATGTCAACTTTGTGAAGACGTTGTTTCTGGAAGCCCCAGACGGTAATGTTGCAATATATTTGATTATTTTTTATAGGTTTAGTTATATCCGAAAATTGTCTTCTCTCTTTTTTAATGAATTCATTTGTCTGATATCATTTTGAAGTGTACGTCTCAACGTGTAACAATCAACTAACTCTCTTTATTCTCCATACAATAGGTCCTGGCCGATTTAATATCAAATCTACATCGTTTTAACCAGATGGCATTTTCCCCTAATTAATTGACTTTTACATTATATGATTAATTACATTTTTACTATTATTTAATTTTATTAAATACTAATTACATATCCAATTTCCTTATTTAATTCTGCGTTATTTAATATCAAACATGATATACTTTATAGTATTTTCTAACTCAAAAAGTCATATTTACAGTATATTTGGATGTAGGCTTTAATTGTACTTCCTGTCACAATAAATGGTTTACAATGTCTGTCATGTTTTAATTATCATTGAACAAGATCACTGATTGAATTAAAATGGTTATTTTTCTTTAATTCTTTGTAATTTTAATGATTTGGTTAACTAATTTAAATATTATCCTTAATTTAGGCTTTTCCTTTAGATTCCAGTGTTATTACACTTGTATCTTTTCTAATAATATTTTATACGTTTCTTCAATACCTTTACAAAGTATTGTTACATTTATAATACACAGTAATTGATTTACTTTATATAATTTTCATCAATTTAATTAATTTCCTTACCTTATTCATTAATTATTAGGTTGTTGAGATTTACCATTTGGCCTAGATTTTACACGTGTTCACATACAATGTTTATTATTATTACAGCTTGCTAATACCCTTTCTGACATATTATTCTTATAAAATCTTAATTAAAATTCCCTTACTTAATTACATTAACGTTTATTATTGATTAATACTATTAAAACATAACAAATATTTTATAACAAAAAATTATACTCAATCTCAGACATTCAAGCCTTGAGTTCAATGAACTGTTAATATAAACAAAACACATCTGTTTTTCATCATTTAAATTATTCCTTAAAATTAATTTTCATGCAGTCCTTGCTGTTTTTGTTTTATTTTAGGGATGTACCCTTGATCACTCCACTATTTATTACATACTTTTATATTATTTTTTGTCATTTTGTCTGATATTGTATGATAAAGAATACCACTTATATGAGATCATTAGGATTCGCTTTTCATTATAAAATTAAATTGCACTGGTACATTTTTACATTTATATCTAGGACCTTTACTTAAACATATTTTACATTTAATCTTATTTTATTGCATTGTACTTTTCTTATTTATTTTCATCTTTTTTGGGGGTTTCTAATTTTCTTACATGTGGTTGTTTTTTTAACAGTTGTTCTTTTATTATGGATGTTTGTCTATCCTGGGCATTTCCTGACCTGCTCCTATACTACCTGGGTATAATTACTTTATACATTGGCCTATCATTATTTTTCTATAATTTCTTATATATTGCATGGTTGGTTTTAATTTATTTTATCTCTTCGAACTATTATTTCACTACACTGTGGTCCTTGACTAATTTTTATAGTAGTATCATTGATGTCATTTTATTTTTATTTTATATATGATTATTTATTAAATTAGAACAATGTGGATAATCTGTCATGCTACACCGATCTTCACGAAAATCAACAGGCCTTGCGTTCTCTACAGTATAGGGACGTATGCAAAAAATTATTTGATTATGATTGAATTTACGGCAGTTATCATTCATCATAAACAAACTTAACCTTGTTATCACATAAAACGTTGCAGGTAAACTACCCCTTTCTCTTAACTGATCTTCACCAAAATCATAAGGTCTTGAGTCCTCTACAATTCAGGGATGCATGCAAAACATTATTTGATTCAGTTTGAATGTGCGGCAGTTATCATTCGTCATAGAAACAATTACACTTGTTAAAACATTAAAGGTGGCAGGTAAACTACCCATTCCCCATAACCGATCTTCACCAAAACCAATAGGTCTTGAGAACTATACAATACAGGGCTGTATCCAAAATATTATTTGATTCTGTTTGAATTTGCGACTGTTATCGTGTCCATAGAAAAATATCGGTATGGAGAACCATACATGACTTCCATATTCTAAGATTTATATTTAAAATCATTTTCAGCCAAACAGCCAGGCTGTGTCTTACCTGCCTTTTTATTGCTGTATTAAATGAAAAATATTATATTACATTAAAATGAAAAAATTATAATTTTATTGCCTGGCAACAAAATTATTTTATTTTTAACAATTACCATTGTTTCAAAAAGTTTAAATAAATTTTCAAGTACTTTACTCTTGTTAAAACGTAAAAGGTTGCAGGTAAACTACCCCTTCCCCTTAACCGATCTTCACCAAAATCGAAAGTCACT
Organism: Magicicada septendecula; assembly: GCA_034769895.1. Taxonomy (NCBI): domain Eukaryota; kingdom Metazoa; phylum Arthropoda; class Insecta; order Hemiptera; family Cicadidae; genus Magicicada; species Magicicada septendecula. The sequence continues at coordinate 299,363,764 of CM068373.1, read as the reverse complement.
GAGACCTCTACAATTCAGGGACCTATGCAAAAAATTATTTGATTCTGTTTGAATTTGCGGCTGTTATCGTTTGCCATAGAAAATACGCTTGATAAAAAAACGTTGCAGGTAAACTACCCCTTCCCCTTAACCGATCTTCACCAAAAACAATAGGTCTTGAGTACTCTACAAATCAGGGCTGTATGCAAAACATTATTTGATTCTGTTTGAATTTGCGGCTGTTATCGTTTGCCATAGAAAATACCCTTGTTAAAAAAACGTTGCAGGTAAACTACCCCTTTCCCTCAACCGATCTTCACCAAAAACAATAGGTCTTGAGAACTCTACAATTTAGGGCTGTATGCAAATAATCTTTTGATTCTGTTTGAATTTGCGGCTGTTATCGTTTGCCATAGGAAATACCCTTGTTAAAACATAAAACGTTACAGGTAAACTACCCCTTTCCCTTAACCGATCTTCACCAAAAACAATAGGTCTTGAGTACTCTACAGATCAGGGCTGTATGCAAAACATTATTTGATTCTGTTTGAATTTGCGGCTGTTATCGTTTGCCATAGAAAATACCCTTGTTAAAAAAACGTTGCAGGTAAACTACCCCTTTCCCTCAACCGAACTTCACCAAAAACAATAGATCTGAGAACTCTACAATTTAGGGCTGTATGCAAATAATCTTTTGATTCTGTTTGAATTTGCGGCTGTTATCGTTTGCCATAGGAAATACCCTTGTTAAAACATAAAACGTTACAGGTAAACTACCCCTTTCCCTTAACCGATCTTCACCAAAATCAACAGATCTTGAGAACTCTACAATTCAGGGCTGTATGCGAAACATTATTTGATTCTGTTTGAATTTGCGGCTGTTATCGTTTGCCAAACAAACAAAATTACCCTTGCTAAAAAAAACCGTTGCAGGTAAACTACCCCTTTCCCTCAACCGATCTTCACCAAAAACAATAGGTCGCGAGTACTCTGCAAATCAGGACTGCATGCAAAAAATTATTTGATTCTGTTTGAATTTGCGGCAGTTATCGTTTGCCATAGAAAAAAAATCTACAGACAGACAGACACTTTTCGGAAAACGACTTTTTTTCATGTTTTGAGTGTAGTAGAATCAGAATCTGCAATAATCTCGAACACGATTTTTTTTTGCCATCACCATACTTCCATTCCTTAAGGAATATGGAAGTAAAAATTACCCTTGATAAAAAAAACGTTGCTGGTAAACTACCCCTTCATCTTAACTGATCTTTACCAAAAACAATGGGTCTTGAGAACTCTACAAATCAGGGCTGCATGCAAATAATTATTTGATTCTGTTTGAATTTGCGGCTGTTATCGTTTGCCATAGAAATTACCATTTTAAAACATAAAACGTTGCAGGAAAACTACCCCTTTCCCTTAACCGATCTTCACCTAAAACAATAGGTCTTGAGAACTATACAATTCTGGGCTGTATGCAAAACATTATTTGATTCTCTTTGAATTTACGGCAGTTATCGTTAGTGAGAAAAAATTACCCTCGTTAAAACATAAAACGTTGCAGGTAAACCCTTTCCCTAAACCGATCTTCAATAAACTCAACAGACCTTGTGTTCTGTATAATTCAAAAAGGTATGCAAAAAAGTAGTTGATTCTGTTTGAATTTACGGCAGTTATTGTTCGTCATAGAAAAAATTACCCTTGTTAAAACATAAAATGTTACTGGTAAACTACCCCTTTCCCTTAACTGATCTTCACCAAAACCGAGACCTCTACAATTCAGGGCTGTATCCAAAATATTATTTGTTTCTGTTTGAATTTGTGGCTGATATCATTTGACACAGAAAAATTTACCATTGATAAAAAAAAGTTGCAGGTAAACTACCCCTTCCCCTTAAACGACCTTTACCAAAAACAATATGTCTTGAGTACTCTACAAATCAGGGCTGTATAAAGATAATTATTTGATTCTGTTTGAAGTTGCGGCGGTTATCGTTTGCCATAGAAAATACCCTTGTTAAAACATAAAACGTTGCTGGTAAACTACCCCTTTCTCTTAACCGATCTTCACCTAAAACAATAGGTCTTGAGAACTCTACAATTCAGGCCTGTATGCAAAACATTATTTGATTCTGTTTGAATTTGCGGCTGTTATCGTGTGCCATAAGAAATAATTAACCTTGATTAAAAAAAAAGTTGCAGGTAAACTACCCCTTTCCCTTAACCGATCTTCACCAAAAACAATAGGTCTTAAGTACTCTACAAATTAGGGCTGTATGCAAAAAATATTTGATCCTGTTTGAATTTGCGGCTGTTATCATTTGCCATAGAAAAAATCTACACACACGCACACTTTTCGAAAAATGATTTTTTCCATGTTTTGAGTGTAGTACAATAAGAATCTGCAATAATCTCGAACACGATTTTTTTTTGTCGTAACCATAATTTCATTTCCTTAAGGAACATGGAAGTAAAAATATCCTTGATTAAAAAAAAACGTTGCAGGTAAACTACCCCTTCCCCTTAACTGATCTTTACCAAAAACAATAGGTCTTGAGAACTCTACAAATCAGGGCTGCATGCAAATAATTATTTGATTCTGTTTGAATTTGCGGCTGTTATCGTTTCCCATAGAAATTACCATTTTAAAACATAAAACGTTGCAGGTAAACTACCCCTTTCCTTTAACCGATCTTCACCAAAAACAATCGGTCTTGAGTACTCTACAAATCAGGGCTGTATGAAAAAATTATTTGATTCTGTTTGAATTTGCGGCTGTTACGTTTGCCATAGAAAAAAAATCTACAGACACTTTTCGAAAAATGACTATTTTCCATGTTTTGAGGGTAGGTACAATCTGAATCTGCAATTATCTCAAACATGATTTTTTTACTTCCATGTTCCTTAAGGAAATGGAAGTATGGCGATGGCAAAAAAAATCGTGTTCGAGATTATTGCAGATTCTGATTGTACTACGCTCAAAACATGAAAAAAAGTCGTTTTTCGAAAAGTGTCTCTGTGTGTCTGTCTGTAGATATTCTTCTATGGCAAACGATAACAGCCGCAAATTCAAACAGAATCATACAATTTTTTGCATACAGCCCTGATTTGTAGAGTACTAAAGACCTATTGTTTTTGGTGAAGATCGGTTAAGGGAAAGGGGTAGTTTACCCGCAAATTTTTTTTTTAATCAAGGGTAATTATTTTCTATGGCAAACGATAACAGCCGCAAAGTCAAACAGAATTAAATAATGTTTTGCATACAGTCCTGAAATGTAGAGTTCTCAAGACCTATTGTTTTAGTGAAGATTGGTTAAGGGAAAGGGGTAGTTTACCAGCAACGTTTTATGTTTTAACAAGGGTATTTTTTTTTTTTGGAAACGATAACAGCTGCAAATTCAAACAAAATCCAACAATTTTCTGCATGTAGCCCTCAATTATAGAGTTCTCAAGACCTATTGTTTTACGTGAAGATCGGTTACGGGAAAGGGGTAGTTTACCAGCAACGTTTTATGTTTTAACAAGGGTATTTTCTATGGCAAACCATAACAGCCGCAAATTCAAACAGAATCAACTACTTTTTTGTATACCTTTTTGAATTATATGGTACGCAATGTCTGTTGATTTTGTTGAAGATCGGTTAACGGAAAGGGGTAGTTTACCTGCAACGTTTTATGTTTTAACAAGGGTAATTTTTTCTATAACGAACGATAACTGCCGCAAATTCAAACAGAATCAAACAATTTTCTGCATGTAGCCCTGAATTGTAGAGTTCTCAAGACCTATTGTTTTAGGTGATGATCAGTTAAGGGAAAGGGGTAGTTTACCAGCAACGTTTTATGTTTTAACCAGGGTATTTTTTTTTTTTTGGCAAACAATAACAGCCGCTAATGCAAACAGAATCAAACAATTTTCTGCATGCAGCCCTGAATTGTAGAGTTCTCAATACATATTGTTTTTGGTGAAGATCGATTAAGGGAAAGGGGTAGTTTACCTGCAACGTTTTTATGTTTTAAAACAGTATTTTTTATGGTAAATGATAACAGCCGCAAATTCAAACAGAATCAAATAATTATTTACATACTGTCCTGATTTGTAGAGTTCTCAAGACCTATTGTTTTTGGTGAAGATTGGTTAAGGGGAAGGCGTAGTTTACCTGCAACTTTTTTTTTTTATCAAGGGTAATTTTTTTCTATGGCAAACGATAACAGCCGCAAATTCAAACAGAATCAAATAATATTTTGGATGCAGCCCTGAATTGTAAAGTTCTCAAGACCTATTGGTTCTGGTGAACATCGGTTAAGGGAAAGGGGTAGTTTACCTGCCACCTTTAATGTTTTAACAAGAGTAATTGTTTCTATCACGAACGATAACTGCCGCACACTCAAACAGAATCAAATAATGTTTTGCATGTTTACCTGCAACGTTTTATGTTTTAACAAGGGTAATTTTTTCTATGACGAACGATAACAGCCGTAAATTCAAAGAGAATCAAATAATATTTTGCACACAGCCCTGAATTGTAGAGTTCTCAAGATCTATTGTTTTAGGTGAAGATCGGTTAAGGGAAAGGGGTAGTTTCCCCTTTTCATACCATAATCAAATAATTTTTTCCATATGTCCCTATATTGTAGAGAACAAAAAGGCCTGTTGATTCTGGTGAAGATCGGTTACGGGGAAAGAGTAGTTTACCTGAAACATTTGTTGTAAGAAGAGTAAAGTACTTAATTTTGATAAATAAAGTATCCTGATAAGAAGATCTTAATAATCCACTGTAGAAACACAGATGAAATATCTATAAATGAAGAGGCTAGTTGAACGGGGTGGGGGTAATTTTCTATAAATGAAAATTATAGTTGAAGTGGGAGGGGATAATTTTTATATGTGTACTACATTATCGGGAACAAAGTAGTAGTTTGTTGTTAAAATTCCTTCCCAGGCTGTTTGGCCGTAGTCCAATGTTTTCTGCAAAACCAGACGTTTCGGCAGTGCCGTCGACTGGCATCAGCAGTGAAAGTCGAGTGCGATGACGTGTGGTGGTATACGTTAGTGACCACAATACTGTGGTTAAGGCTGAAGCAATAAGTGGAAAGTAGTAGTTTCTATGGAAATATTTCATTTCGAATATGATTTCAAATATAAATCTTAGAACATGGAAGTCATGTATGGTTCTCCATACCGATATTTTGCCATCACCATACTTCCATTTCCTTATGGAACATGGAAGTAAAATTAGTTTTATTTTAGTGGTTAAATCGTGAGCTGTAATCTATGGCTTAAACTGCATAACTCGTTCGCTGTCTTCAACGAAATACATTTACGAATTATTTGATAAAATCAAATTAATAAATTTTAAATTCTTAAACAAGCTACGAGGAAAGTTCTTCATAAGTATGGTTCCCAGCGTCAGCCGAGAAACACCACGAAGACTTGACATTGACCATGTCGTTTCTCATATTTTACGTTTGGGGGGGGTACATTAATATACGGTTAATGGGGGTTTTGCTGTACTTTAAAAAGGAAAAAAACTTACAAAAACCTTAACTACTGAATCATTTTTTAGTAAAATAACAATTTTATTATAAATCTGACAATTATTATTACGGTACCCCTGAAAATCCCGACTCTGTTTTATAAGTTTATATCGTAATGCCTAAATGGAAAATAATTTAGCCCTAGTTTTTTAAGTTTACATTTGTTTTTCTATCTAAAACTCAATCTACGGTTTTTATAACTGAAACTGTATGTCCTAATAATATCAATGGCTTTTGATTCTTAGTCACGATTCCTTGTAAGATAAAAGTGTGCAACTTTTGAATATGGAGAAATTCCTCCTCCCATCCAAACGTTAATCATACCCAACCAAATATTGATTTTTGATATATTTTGTTTGTTTGTTTTTTGTTGTTATAATTTGTATAGTTTTATAATAATGATTCTGAGAAAATGTTAACAACTTTATAATTAAATTTTAAAAATAAAAAATAATTATAAGGTCCTTTACGAAACCCCCTGAGCTGTAGAGAACTTGTCTGTAATCATTTTGTTGCCAACCCTCCTATGGTGAAGTGCTATTGAATGAATCAGCAAAAAACACACAACGGGAAGTAAAGTTTGATGGCTGTATTTATATTTATGTTATTTATATCACTGTTTCTTCTTCACTCTGTGTACATAATCAACCCGTAACTTCCCCTTACCGTACATTACGAGTATATGCGTTTGTTTAATACCGATAAACTCTCCGCACAGAACATAATAATTTTGCTTTACTTATTTTTCCATTACTTGTGTTGTTAACAGCAATGATGTTTTCAACGACATTCAGTGAACTGCATTGACAGTTTAAAATTATCTTCATTCAGCACAACTATAATATATACCGTCTATAACCAGTAGCGAAGTTACATGGAGGCAATTGAGGCAATGCCTACCCAAAAAAATTCTGTAGAATAAAAATTATAAATACGTATGAACTACATAACGTAAAGATTATACATTGTTACCGCGACTGTCGAATTTATTAGGCCGAAACGTGCTTTACTGTGCGACCGCTAGATGGTGACAGGTGAGAGTCGGCATAGCTTGTTTAAAGCGAATGAGGCAACCTGAACTTGCCTCAGCGTTTTTTGTATACATCGTATACCGTGTACAACCTCTGTTATACTCGGCTATGAAAAAATTAACCTCTGAATTGCTAGGTAAAGAAAAACAAATATAGAGGAAAACTATTTAATATATAAAAAAAGTTACATACTAATCTATATTACTTTCCACATGATCACACCCACATACAGAAATTTAAATCGTTGCGCCAGATTTTGTAGCCCCGCGTTGAAAAAAGGTGCAGCGAAGGTACCCAATCAAGAGTATGCGACGTTAGTGAGATCCTTAATGGTTTCTAAGCGCTGGATAACCAGCCAGACACGATGGCATCCATGGTCACATCCAAAAAGTACCATTCCTTTCGAGCAGACTAGGCCTAAGTAAATAATAAAATGTTATTATGCCTAGTACCTAGTTAGAAACGGTTATAAGACTATCCAGCCTAGTATAGAGTAATCCCTCGCCAACCGCGTATTTTTAATCGTCGGATAAGAATTATTTTTAATGTACATATACTGTACTATGAATGGCCAAATTACTAATACCATAAAGCCAGCCACAGTTATGTAGCAGCCTGAGAGTTTATCTGGAGCGGTGGACTACGCGAACGCGCCAAAGAATGACCTCCACACCACCTACAAGTAAAGCGTAAAATGTGTGGGGGGGGGGACAATGCGATAAGAGTTCGGCGTCTCGCTCACACAAAATCTCTTTCCATCATACACAAGCATCCTTTGTTCTCGCCAGCATTGTTGCAGCCGATGTTCACATTTTGAAACTACAGTATATAAGACTGCTGTGCGCATGTGTGAAATAATTGAAAACTTTGTTAGCCTCGCATCTGCGTGTTTGTCGAGTACGCATTTCTAAGCGACGCCGATGGTTCAAAATATATCGTCACGTCTAAACAAGTTTCAATAATTCCTGTTTTGTCTGTAAAAGAGTTCGTGTTGTACTGTCGCCCTGTCTGTATTTTCAAGTGGATAAAATGTATAACATTACTGAAGCGTAGTACCGTGTAACCTATGTTACGTATATTTTGTAGTTTTAATGCGCAGTAACATTTTAAAAATTGTGTGGTGGGGGGGGATAACAAATTTATCTCTTAAGCTCTTAAAAGTTCAAGTAGTACTGGTGTAAAGGCCTTACAAACAACGAGTTTACAATAAAAATTAAAAGTGCTCGATCATCTAGACAGGTGACGAAGTGCTGTTTCGATTGGTTGGAAATTAAATAAAAAAAGTTACTGATTGATTATAACAAACAAGATTGGTTGGTTATCAGGGAAACAAGAAAGTATACAGATTCTACAAGAATTGTTGCTTCCAGCATTCCCTTAACCCTAAAAGTATCCTATACTGGTCGCAACTGTGCACTGAAAAGAAATATGGAAGTAAAAAGAAAAGGCACTACACCTTCGGTTGGAGAATCGAGCTCAAAAACGTCGTTTTATTCACGGTTTCGTTAACCGATGCTTTCGATCAACGTCTCACCTGCGGAAAACGAAGTACTATATTCACAGCAATCGTTTATATTACCAAACCACATTACTTTTTTGCAGTGACCGAAATTTCCACTTCGTGGCCATTTGTAGGAGGCATTAGTGGGTTTCCGTACAATTTGTTTTTTCTTTGGAAAAGACTATTGCGTACTATTAAACCGACTGCACTAACAGAATGAAATCCATTTAATCGCAGTAACTGGTTGAATACAACTGGGAGAGACGTGGTTGGACCATTTTCCTTTCAAGTGAAACAAATAGTTGAGAAAAGGTCATCGCACAATTACTTATCTGCAGTTGTATCATACAGGTCTACCTTTTAGTTACACATACGTTTTTGTTGTCTGTACTGACACAGAAGAGAGACTGGTGTTGCCTATAACCGGAAAGGTCCACCACAAGCTTGCGTCTCGTTTAAATGACGGCCGCGCAAACAAAATACATAATACAGTAGAGCATAGATTATCCGAACATCCATTAACAGAACGATCTATTATCTGAAGTCAATAAAAAGTACAATTATGTACTGTACTGTACAGCAATGAATTAAGACACGTGTAGCGTAGCCTATTCGATATTAATTGAACATAACAAAAAATTTAATTTTAAACTCTAATTTTGTTTAAATTAACTTTTGGTTTTTATTAATTACACTCAGAAACAGTATGTTAGAAATGATTTTGTAATAAAAACCTTTGTTTTTATAAAGAGAAATAATTTTTTCAATTTATCTATTTTCCGAAATATCGATTATCCGAATCGTTCGGATAATCGATGTTCTACTGTGTATAGAATGCGCAATACACCCAAACAACGTTTAAATCGAAAACTATGTAAGCACTTTCTCTGCACATTACCGTAACAAATCGGAAAATAATTAATACGAGTTAGAGATGGGAAAACCTCAATGAAACATGAACGTCAGATGGACCCCACTGGAGGAGGACACCATACAAGGTCAATGACCTATCTCTAAACACTATGTGGGAACGCGACTGTAGGCGGCTGCCGAATTATGTATAAGTTTTTTCCACATAAAATTAATAACATCAACATTAGAATACGTCGGCGCGGCGTAGTCAGTAAGATGCATTTCCTGTACAGGTCTGTTTCTGAGAACGCTAACGCAGTACGTGAACGTCAACAGACAATTAACGGCGGTACGTGTACGTGAGCAGACGGCACTGGGAAACGGCAGCAACAATCGCGATGACACAATCAACTAGGTGTGCGCGCCCCGCCACTTCGCAGGTCGTTGATTCTATATTCGCCGCTATTCATGCACACAGAGACCGCCAACAGATAATTCACTGCAACAACAAAGACTGACTACCGTTTGCAGTAGACCAACAACTCGGTGGCCGCCGCATTCAACCAAACCCTATACACCAGTGGTTCCCAAACTTTTCAGTTCGCGGACCCCCCCCCCCCCGAAATAATTTAAAAATTTACGGACTCCATCTGAGTTCTGAAATACGTAAAACAAAGTAAATATGATAGAAACTCTTATATTTTAATTAAAATCAAAATTCTCTTAACTTGCAAAATTATAATATTCATGATATCAAACATAGTTTAATGTGAACAACGAATCTGCTTTTGAACAATTAGGTTGAACCCCCAAAACATACTGAAATCTTCTACTAATTGTTTTAAGATTCTAAAGTTTAGATTTTAGAGCATACAAAATCGTGAAAAATTACGGTATATTCTATTTTTTCTTAAAACTGTCTGCGGACCCCCTGAGACATTGTTGCCGCCGACCGCCAGGGGTCCGCGGACCCCACTTTTGGAATCACTGCTATATATACAGTATATATATATATATATATTTCAATCACTTTCTGCTAATGTATATAATACTTTAATATTTATAACTAAATTTACCTCAAGATATACTTTTTTTCCTATTAGGAAAAAATGCCAAAAATGCCAACAATGCCAAAAACATAAATTAACACCTAAATACATCAACATAAACACAAACAACAAAAATATAACTGCACAAAAAACTATAAAACAAGCACAAAGGCTATGGATACAAAACGAAATTAATCAATTATACAGTAAGAAAAATAACATAACACTAGACATATACAAACTACACTTAGAACTAACAAGTTTATTACATCCAATCACTTGGAATAATAAATACAATAACATAGAAAATAAAATAAGATTTGAAAAAACAAAAAGACTTATACAATCAACAAAAAATTTAACACATTAAAACAACAAAACAAAAATCAAGAACAAAAAAACAAAAATAAACACACATTTTACCCTCGAACCATTAACCTTAGCAACACAGAATTTAACAAAAAAGAAACAGAATATTTAAACAATATGTCAAAAACTAACATAACCCAAAATGCAAACAAATATCTAGAAAATTTAATAGTAGAAACAGAATTTGCCATTAACCTAATAAAAGACAATATACAAGAAGAAAAAAGAACAGAACCAACACATATAATTAAAAAAATAATCACTAGCGAAATGAAAAACAAAAATAAACAAAAGAAAAACAATAAAACAATAAAAGAAATTAAAAATAAAGTAAAGAACAATAATTTAATAATAACTAAAGCAGACAAAAGTCAAGCAACAGTAATCATTGATAAAGCAGACTACATCAAGAAAACCGAAGACTTCATCAACAAAATAATAAATGCGTACAACTATATAAAAACCCAACAGAAAACTATCTTAAACAAACAATAAAACTAATAAAAACAAATAAAAACATTTTCAACAATAAAAACATTTGACATATATATAAACAATAATCCAGAACCACCTAAAATGAACAGCCTAATAAAAATACACAAAATTAAACAACCCAATACGTCCATTAATCAATTTCAAAAAAGCTCCTACATACAAAATAGCAAAAATAATAGCACAAAAACTAAAAAGTAACCATCTAACAAATAACCATCATAACATAAAAAATACATACGAATTAATAGACAAACTAAAAATAATAAATATAAATGAAAATACATTTTTCACATCATATGACATAACAAACATGTACACTAATATCCCAGTAGAAGAAACAATTGACATAATAATAAACAAACTTATAGAACAAAATGAAAACAAACAATATATAACCGAAATAAAAAATAGTCTCCAACTAATACTAAAACAAAATTACTTTGAATTTAATAGCAAAATTTATCAACAGAAAGAAGGTTTAGCAATGGGATCACCATTATCAAGCATAATAGCAGAAATATTCCTACAACACATAGACACCAAAATACAAAATATCATAAAAACACATGACCCAGATGGCATATGGATAAGATATGTAGATGATGGACTATATGTATCAAATAACAAAAACACAAATGCAGAGAACATACTGAAACTAATCAATAACATACATCCCAAAATACAATTCACAGAAGAAAAAGAAAAACATAACAAAATCAACTATTTAGACATAACCATCACAAGATACAACAAACACATACAATATGCAATATATAGAAAACCAACTTCCACTAACATCATTATACCTAACCATTCTGACCACCCACCACAACATAAAATGGCAGCATTTTATTCGTTATTTAACAGAATGTACAAAATACCCCTAAACAAACAAGAAACTGACAAAGAAAGAAATATAATATACCAAATTGGTTATGCAAATGGATACAATAAAAATACTATGATCAAAATAGAAAATAAAATCAAATACAAAATAAAAACTGAACAATTAAGAATTAATCAAACTGAACAACACATAAATAATAACAACAACAAAAAATGGGCCACATTCACATATATAAATAATAAAATGACAAAACTAACAAAACTATTTAAAAACACAGATATAAAAATAGCATACAAAACTAATAAAAATAAATTACAAAATCTAAATAGATTTTACAACAAAAGATAAAGATAATACAACAACCAATGGTATATACAAAATTGAATGCCAAGATTGCAATAAATGTTATATAGGACAAACAAAAAAAACAGCTGAAAAAACGTTATTTTGAACACCTAAATGCATACAAAAAAACAAATATATATAAATCCAATTTAGCCACACATGCAATAAACACAGGACATGAATTCCCAGACATAACCAATGTAACACTAATAAAACATATACCACACAAAGGCACCATAATGAACATTTGGGAAAATTTACAGATTTACAATCATAAAACACAAAACAAACTAATACCAGAACAAATACAAATCAATACAAAACATGACACAATATTCAAAGCACTCAACATCGAAAATACACAAAATACAAAAACAGATACCACAACCACACACAATAATGCAACTTTAAAAGACCAAAGACCAACAAACTACATTAATAACATCCAGAAGCCAACACACAAATACTTCACCAGAAACAAGATGGCGAAGGCTGAAGATGAGAGTACAGGAACTCTCGAAACATGTTCCTAATAGGAAAAAAAGTATATCTTGAGGTAAATTTAGTTATAAATATTAAATATATATATATATATATATATATATATATATATATATATATATAGAGGCAGTATAAATCAACAGTCAATTACACCCTCACAGCAGCGAAGTAAACATTTATTCGTAATAGACAAAATAATTGCCCTTCACACAGCATTGCCAAAAAGTAAAGTCAGTAAGCGTCGCTTATTAGAATCCGGTTGAGATCTCAGAAACTGATTCAATTAGGCAACCGGTTTAATAACTCAAATAAATATATTACTGTACTGTCGTCTTGGATATAATTGAATATAATTCAATAACGTGGATGATTCGATCACGTATACGATATTCGCGTTACAATTAGTTAATTCGTAGAACTCTCATGATTTTATTTATAAAAGTCACTTTTCTTTCCTGTGTCAATATACGAGTTGAGCCGGTGGGGAGAGTACCAGTTCACTAATTTGTAAGTTCTGGGCTTCTGTCTGTGTGCGAGCTCTGGTTTCATTCACTAGCATTCCGATTGAATGTGCTCTACTCATCTGTTCCGGGGGATTCAGTGGGGCTTAAATACCCGGTTGGAGGAACTGGATTATGCGGATGACCTGTGCCTTCTTGCAGAACGCCTACGAGATATGGAAATGAAATTGAACGATCTAAAAATAGAAGTCAAACAAGTAGGCTTAAAGATAAATAACAAAAAGACCAAGGAAATGCATACAATTTTGATGGTATTAATTCTGATTTGATACTAGACGGAAGAGTTATAGAAAGGGTTGACGAATTTTGCTATCTGGGTAGCATGGTTAGTCAGTATGGAGGTGCTCTTAGGGATATGATAAGTCGTATAAATAAAGCAAAAGGAGCAGTTGCACAGTTAAGACCAGTATGGAGATCACCCCATACAGGCCTACGCAGGAAGACAAAACTCAGAACTCAAATGTCGAATCGGTGTTGCTGTATGGATGTGAGACCTGGAAAGTAACAAAGGACATTACAACAAGGTTACAGACTTTCATAAACCGTTGCCTGAGGTACATAATGAGAATTTGGTGCCCCAAGACCATCTCGAAACGCCTTCGCGTATAGGTAAAGGTTGAGCATCAATGTTTTTGAATTCACATCACGCACGCCGACTTGGACCCCGTGAGAGGATTGTAACACAGTCTTGCGCAGCCTATTGAACTGTCCCACGATCGCGAACTTTATTCTAGGGTATAATAAACTTTATTGACAAGTCGAAATAAGATAGCGCTAAAGGCGATTATTAATCCGTATATTTACAAAATTTCGAAATACGACTAACGCAACTGCTACACACCCGAATATTATTTTTCAAAACTCGGAGTATCACGTTCATACGATACAACTTTTCGTAGATTTTTATTTATAATTTAAAAGCGTAAACACATTTTACGATTTTATTGAATAATTGGGCCACGTCATTCATTAAATTGTGTTAATTTTCATAACTTCACTAAAGTGTGTGTATTTGTAATCACTTCATTATTATGAAATATAAAAAAAATTTTGTTACTTTTAGTCCACAATATATAAAATGTCCTTAATGAGATAGGCGCTATAATTAAACACTCGTAACTCGAAGTAACAGGAAGGGAACTACCGAAGGTTGTCAGACGACGGAGGTTTATATGCAGCTAACTCTTCCGACAGAATCTCGTGATGAAATTATTTATTTATTTAAGAGTTACTGACATAATTCGACTGGCAACGCGCTTGCGGCGCATTATCCTCAAGCTAACCGAAACTGATAAAAGGTGAAAATGTGACTGTACGTATGCACGTGACGTACAAAATGCTCATTTCCCAGCGATGCAGGCCGCCGTGCACTCGTACCGTTACACATGATGATTAGATTTCCTCATAGATATTGTAACGAAACAAAATGTTATAAAAAGAATTGTAAATATAATATGGAAACCCTATCCAGAGAGGGAACAAGAAATAATAATTAATAGCCAATTAAAGGAAAATACCAAGTTTTGGAAAATCAGAAAGGAACCAAATATAAATAAATAAAAACAACCTTTGACTTATTTAATATCATCAAGACACCAGAGATTACCCAGTAGAATAGGGCAGTAAACAGACAAAAATTTAAATAAAGGAACCTAGTAGGCCTAAATAACTTGCCAGGAGTGACCCCACCAAACCCAATAAAGAGTACCAATTCATTATAAAATTGTATTAAACAAAATAGTATATAATCAAGGGGAGAAAAAGGGACACAACCCATACAGTGATAGAAGTGACATAATATAAATAGTGACACAAACTACCGTTAAACAGTGTGCTATTTATTTTTTATAAAAAGTGTTTTATTATTATTAACAGACAGAAAAATTAGTTTATCATACAGACAATAGTTTAACAGTATAAATAAACTAAAACTGTCAAAAACAAGTATTATTATTAAGAGTTTTGTTATATGTTATAAGAGTTTATGTTATCAGTCAATTAATTTAAATATATTTATCTCATGGAGTCAAGGTAGAAATTACAATCAACCATAACAAATTGTCCCATCATATATCAGAGAAATTCATTAATTACTAAGGTTTTACAGTTATAAACTGAGGCATGTTTAGTACCAAATTGTTTATAATTATATAATTAATAATCATATAAACACTGCATGTATCATTAGAATATAATAATAAAATTATATATTAAAAGTAATTTGTAAAATGTAAAGTAGTTAATGGGTATTGATCATATAACACTTAACCTGTACATAAATGGCCAATCAAAATTTAAGAAGTTTTTATGAGTTCGGTGACTAAAAAAGAAGAAATGACACTTAATTGTTAATTGTGATGGAGAACAGTTTAATAGTGCGTGCCGAGATGTTATAAAAAATAAAAATCTAAAATACAAAACCGTTTGTGAAAGAAAATTTGTATGACCACCACTGAAGAGAAATAATTCCTTAACTACAATCACCTCACTAACCAGAAAAACACACAATAAAGAAAATATCAAAAATAAACGAGGAGACGTTTAGCGAATATCGCCTAGATGTGTAACGTATAATTTGACTTAATAACTGACAATATTTTTTGTTATCCAAAAAAGAACAACCACTAGACAACACACTAATTCACACTAACACTAATCACTAGTGAACATTTTAACAAGTGAAAACAAACTCCATATCTAAAAGAATCAGTGGTTACAAGGAAAACATTTATTTTGACACATTTAGTAAACTTCAATTATTATCTGATACGGACGACAGCAGCCATGATGATGACGTCACTCTAACCAGCATGCTTTGTGCGAAGAGTATTGCATCTCATCAGACATTGTATGTTATTTCTTATTTAATTTTGTAATTTTTTAGATTATAAGTACTAGAAAGATTTGTAAAGGTACTCTCTATTGTTATTTACCATGTAATGGAACTTTTCGTAGCAGCCACAAGAATTCCCACGAAATATATTAAACCTATTTTATTATTCACTCCTGAGATAAATATCGATTGTTACTAACGTGTGTATCGAATGAAAATTTCTAAAATATCGATTGTTACTAACATGTGTATCGAATGAAAATTTCTATCAATTTGAACTCCAATTACAGAGATTAAACAATTATGTCAATAAATCATATCCATGCGTTATTATTTCATGAACATAAGATATTATCAACATTCATTTTATAATTACCAAGACTAAGAAGACGTCGGGGAGTCGTTGGAAGTACACAAACTACAAAACCAAGATTAACCTCAAAGAATAGGGTTAAGCCTAATATCGAAGGTGAACTTAAGAATTGTTTGGGACGACTCGACCGCTATTTTTTTAATTGATTTTGGAGTTTCAACTGCTGAATTGGAATAATAATAATTCTGATTATTAAACCAAGGCAGAATAATTCATTTCTTTAACTTATATATTAAATTACATTAGAAAACACGCAACATAAATAATTCACGATCAATTGATACACTATTTACAACTTTTTATTACAACTTAACATTTACAAAAAATAACACGGCAAATTAATATAACACGGGATATACGTTTAGTATATAAATTGCCGCATCCAACGTGAGGCAAATTAACAGAGGAGTAAAGAGGGTTAGTTATAAATTGGCGCACCAACTAGTGAGGCTGAAATTAGGGAATATTAGGTGAAGAAATTAAAACAAGCAAATTAATTTCCTAATTTTTAGCTGGTGACTGCTATAGGTTCCAAGAAATAATAAAGATGCGTAAGAGGGCAACATCATTGAAACGGACGAAGGAGGCAGAGAAAGATGTCAGGATGGAAGAAAACGAAGTAACATCGGTGGAGGATGTGGAGACGGTAGCAAGAAAGGAAGATAGAGGAGACCCGAATCTTATAAAATTAATGGAGTTAATGAATAGTATGAGTGAAAAAATGGACAGAAATAAGGAAGAAACGAATGACAATTTTAAGAAGCAGAAGGAAGAAATCACGGAAAACTCAAAGAAACAAAATGAAATTTTGAGTCAAAACTTATTAAAACAAATGGAGGAACAAAACAAGCAAACGAACGAAAAATTTGATAGCATCAAGGAAGATCACAGACAAACAAATGAGAAAATAGAAGGTATGAAGGAAGAGATTAGTTATAATATTATAAAAGCTCCCCTAGCTGAACAACTCCCTCACTATTTTGCACGAAAGGAATTTATTATTACGTAAATTTCAATACTAGATCACTTTTAAATTATCAGAAAAATACTGAAAACGGCTAATATTCTACTACTTTCTATTTACTAAAATAATAATTGAAAAAGCACACACTCATATAATAAATACTAAACATTCCAAATTAAAGCATTCGCTTTTTTTGCAATTTTATACAACTACATGACAATTTAGTCTTAGCTTTAAGTTCATATATATTTCCATAGGGCTCTATCCGATACTTTTCACAAATAACTGATAACATATATAAAGTTTTTTTCTAACAAACTACAAACTTTTTGCAGGCAATCCACAATCTGCAAGGTATTGATAGATATTAATTCTGTCAAATTATTAAATGTACGGAGTTTGTATTTTGAGTAAATTTCCCATAACGTGATCCTCCACACACTTTTACAATTTTTTGAAAATTTAGACTTCATTTTTTGCCCGTGCTGCCCTTAAAGTTAAAAAAAAAAATTATAGTAAACATTACGTTTGGATTTTTACTATTTTTCAAACTTTTTATCTTTTTTTTGGACTCTGGTTTTCTAAAAAAATTTAAATTTCCAAAACTGTACACCATATTCAGAGTTTGCTTAAAATTCTGATATACTCCACACGGATTCTTCTAACTTCGTCAAAATTTTGACCCACTTTTTCGGCCATGGTGTTCCAAAATGTATAAAACTGAACACTATATTAAGATTGTTGTTAAAACTCCCTTTCGTCTAATAGCCCACATATATTTTTGCAATTTTTCATAATAATTCTGACGCACTCACATTTTTGCCTCAAGCCTCGCTATTTTTGGATGCACTGATCTAAAAAAACAATAGGGGTTTGTAATGGAAAAGTTTGAACATGCATGACGAGTTTTACAAAAAATGGTTAATCCATTCAACATTTACTGCCAGACATACCCCAAAGATAGAGACAGACAGACAAATGGCAAACTAATTAAAACTGAGAACTTGCTCAGACTTTACAATATTTGCAAAATTTTGACAAATGCCAAATGGTCTAGTTGAAACTGGGAATACGTCTCGCTCGTTCCATTATAACTTGTACATAATTTTTCAATTATCATAAAACTACGAAAATCCCGATTACCCCGTCTTTTGTTTATTAAAGTAGCACCTGTAACCATACTATAAACGGTAAACATTCCTAACAATAGGAATGTCAAAATTCCCTTCACTGACACCCGGCTATATTTACATTTTATTCAAAATTTTATCCCATTCTGGGCACCTGGTGTCCAAAAATTTAGAAATTTCCAAAACTGTACACTATACGCCTATTTAGGGTTTGGTTAAAATTATCTTCAATTTGATACGCCACATGGAATTTTATCAAACGTTCGCCCCAGTTAAGCCCCCGGCGTCCCAAGATTTGAAATTTTCAAAATGAACACTAAATTCATATTTTAACTATTATTTCCTTTAATTTGATACCCCCACATAGATTTTTCAATATTTGGTTCTCCCCTCACCGCCTTCCCATTTCTGGGGGGATCCAGTCTACAAAACAATAGCGTCTGTAGGCTAAAAGTATGTACACGCTTGCCAAGTCTTACAAAAATCGGTCGAGTCAAAAGTTATCGTCAGATATGCCCCAAACTAACAGATAAATGCCAAACGGTCGAGTTAAAACTGACTCTGGCTTCGCTCGTTTAATACTACTACTGTATATAATATAAAATAATTCGCTTGATTGCTGTTCGTCTGATCGCTGTTGCAACTGTTAAGTGAAAAGGAATTTATGATATGAACTTAAATCTCAAACGGAAAATAATTCGGTAACTGGTGCCCATAACGGTTCTTTTTTACTTCCATGTTCCATAAGGAAATGGAAGTATGGTGATGGCAAAAAAAAATTGTGTTCGAGATAAGGGCTGATTCTGATTGTACTACCCTCAAAACATGAAGAAAAGTCATTTTCCGAAAAGTGTCTATATGTAAGTGTGTGTGTCTGTGTGTCGAATTTTTTCTATAATGAACGATAACTGCCGCAAATTCAAACAGAACTAAATAATTTTTTGCATATTATGACGATACATATCATCACCATGCATATAAGAACTGTTAATATAAAGAAACCATAGTTAACTTGTACTAGTGTAAATGATAAATAAAAGGAAACTTACAAATAAGTGTGTATTAAGCAGAGTATTCTGGTTCCATGCTAAAACAAAACAATGGATGAAGAAAAATAAATGTTAAAGAAATATAATATCTAATTATGATGAAAATTAGAAGAAGAGAACTTAATAACGTAATAAACCCAATAGATATGGTAAGTGAGAGGTATAAACAAGTCGAACGACGAAACAACTAATTAAAATAAAGACATGAAATAAGCAACAAGACAGTGAAGACCACATTAATTACAAAATAACATAAATGCATGAAGAACTGAAAATAAAAATAACAAAAGAAACTAAACTAAAAAACATGTTAATAACCAGGTAAAAAATTAATAAAATATACTCCATAAATTAATAATAATAATAATTAAAGAGAAAAGATCAGACAGTAGGTAAAGTTATAGAAAATGTAATACAATGGTATAAATAAGAGTAAAAAATGTGTGCACTAGTCTAAGGAAAAATTGTAAAAACTTATATTATAAGGGAGTGAAGTGATAAGTGTACAAAGAAGGAAATAGTGATGAGCAAAGATCATGTTATAAACCAGTGGGGAAGGGAGAAAGTGAAGTAATGGTCTTATGTATAAACTAATACATATTAAGAACGAGTAAATAGAAGTAGTATGTGTTTAAAGGGTTTTGTATAACCATGGGATGTTATGTTATAATTACTTGGTAAAAGGGCTCTATATACCCAGGATTTTATTATGTTAGAATTACTTGTTAAAAGATTTGTTAATTTTTCAAGAACAGTAGTTGTAAAAGCTGTTCAGAAATGTCAATATCAGGTACATGGTGAAACATCATATTATGTAAAAAATCATTGTAAAGGAATGGCAAAATGCTAAGCCTATAGGCCAAAAGAGATGAGCTGAACTTAAACAACACTAAAATATCCAGAATAGTCCTAACCAAACCAA
Organism: Magicicada septendecula; assembly: GCA_034769895.1. Taxonomy (NCBI): domain Eukaryota; kingdom Metazoa; phylum Arthropoda; class Insecta; order Hemiptera; family Cicadidae; genus Magicicada; species Magicicada septendecula. The sequence continues at coordinate 299,343,469 of CM068373.1, read as the reverse complement.
ATTAAATTAAACAGAAGCCTGACCTTAATGAAACAGAGAAGGTATTGGTAAAATTATATGTCAAAACCCACAATAGCAATAACCAGATGGATAGAGAAAGTATTAGTAGCACATCAGGCAAGCCATTGAGCTGACATGTTGCCAATATTATTGTTATTATAAGAAACTTATGCATAGGTATTTAAAACTGTAATGTTATATATAATGTAGAAGTATCAGACATTATTGTTAGTAATAAGGACATATTAAAATAGTAAAGAAGGCAATAAGAAATGTTAAGAAAAAATATGTAAAAGCCTAAAAACTTAAATTTATAAATGTGCTGAAATAAGTGATACTGGGCCGAAATGGGCCACATAAGGTATCAAAATACTTCAATTTTACTAAACAATAACACCGTATAAATCAAATTTAACTTAATCTAAAAATAAACAGGGAGTAATTTGAGGTGACAGATATAAATTTCAAAGATTCCGAATAATTAACGTAACGTGACCAGGGGTCGGGAAATAAGGACCAATCAGAGCTCACAAAAGCTTGGTCATAGCCGTTACCTAAACGGAAAATTCGTTTACTCTATTGTTAAATCTCAAACCGAGCAGATCAACTTCATGTAGCAGAGAGTCACATTTTTTATGAATAACCAAAAGTAAAATGTAAAGAGATGCAAAAAACGTAATAAGAAAATAAGGAAACCATTAAAAAATTAAACTAGAAAACAATACTAATAGAAGAAACTGAAAATCGAATAAAAAATGATGATTTACTCAGACTAACACATTCCAAGTATGAAAGGCGTAACTGCGAGTTGGTGAGATTTGGATAACCTAAATAACGAAATAATCACACCTTTACACAACACGAGATTCACCAAAAACACTGTTAAACCAGACACTTGTGAACTTTAACAAAACTGTATTCATCAACATTGTGGACATAAAATTATCAAAACACTATTTAATTTAAAGAAATTAGTCGAAGCAGATTTTGGGCCACTTAGATACAGGTCGACGGCCATTTTGAATGACAAACTCCGCCATTTCGATTGACGTTTGGAATAGAACCGAGAACAGTAATACCTTTTAAATTAACATTATTTTAATATTATTAGTTATTAAGAATGTTGATTAACTAATTGTAATGTATTGTATTTTATCCTGAAGCATTTTCTGATCTCTCCCAACATCTCAAAGAATCCACTACCTGATATTAAAAATAATATTGTAATTTATTTTAAACATTTTATTGTTCGAGTCGAGTTTGGTGAGCGAGTCGATACGGTCACTATCCCGTTCGATTCACGAACCGTTGAACTGACCCAGATTTTAAATATCATCAAATAAAATAATTTATTAATTTAAATTTTATTTTTTGAAAGTGAATTAAGATAAAGGATTTTCAGGTGATAAGTAAGAAGAGGAATATGGCGAGAGTGAAGAACAGTGAGAAATTAGGGGATAAAAACCAGATAACCTACAAGACTGAGTCGAATCATTAATCGATTGTGGAAAAACAACACAATCTATTCTACTTATAAAGAACAATTATTTTGGCGACATTTTCAAAACAGTGCGGACGCGAACACCACTCTAATAACCGTAAACTCGATGACGACTTGTCATTACCTGATCATTCTTTTGAATTAAAGTAATTAAATAAATAAAATAAAAAAAATAATAAAAATAATTCAGTAAACAATAAATTTATTTCAAAATAATAAATAATACAAAAAAATAAACACGAAAAGAAAGCAATGTAGCAGAAATTATAACTTAACAATATGTGCCTGAGTTGTAGAGGAATCAAGCCTGATTTTGGTGAAGATCGGTTAAGGGGAAGGGGTAATTTACCTGCAACATTTTTTGTTTTAACAAGAGTGAAGTACTTAATTTTGATAAATAAAGTATCCTGAAAAGAAGGTCATAATAATCCACTATAGAAAGGTAGGTAAAATAATTATAAATAAATAGGGTAGTTGAAGGGGGAGGGGGTAATTTTTTATGTGTACTACGTTATCGGCAACAAAGAAGTAGTTTGTTGTGTTGTTGTCCCGGGCTGTTTGGCCGTGGTCCAATGTTTTCTGCAAAACCAGACGTTTCGGCAGTGCCATCGACTGCCTCCATCAGTGAAAATCGAATCCGCTAACGTGAGGTGGTGTGGTGACCACAGTACTTCTGAAGGAATAAGTAGTTTCTATGGAAATATTTCATTTCGAAAATGATTTTAAATATAAATTTTATAACTTGGAAGTCATGTATGGTTCTCCATACCGCTTACTGTTTAGTGGTATCAGGCAGAGTTAACATTTTTACACCTATATTATGTGCGTCAATAGCTTTAGAAAACATTTTTGTATGGCTAGTGAAAACTGAATTAATTTCAGCGAGCTTCGAAAGCTTTCACGGCCAGTATTTTTACGAACTTCCAGGCTGATTGGCCGTGGTCTGTTAAATTTCCTTTGACACTGTACGTTTCGGCGGCAGCGATCTTCAGTAGCACAGGCTGGACTGTCCCAACGCGGGAAACAACAATGTACCCATCTGTTTCCAGTGCTGGAACATAAATACATTCCAGTCCTTGGCACTGAAGATGGCCTCCGCCCGTGCCGCCAAAACGAACAGCAACGGAAATGTTAACAATCAGACCACAAGTTTTTTACTAATTTCAGTAACACATATCGAGAAATTCCTTTTTGTTTATCAAATCCAAAAAAAAAAACAGTCGAATGTAATCAATGGGAAAATTGTTAACGAACTGTCAAAAAAAAAACTCTCGAGACTCGGTTTCTATAGTGACCAAAATTACAGTAATCTATAATAGGTCTAGTAACGGCTCAATTAGGAGCTTAATTAGGGCTATTTACAGGCTATAGTTACGTAACGGATGAAGAAACAAAGAGCAGATTCGGAAATTGTGGACATTTACATTGTTATGAAAACAATTATTAAGAAACACTGTACGAGTCACCTGTTTTTCTCTTATTCTAACATGGAAAATCCGATCTGATTTTGGATTGGTCTAACAGACGACTCGTTCCTAACACGTGTTATGTACACAGAACATTAATAGTAATCAATTATTTCTGGTCTACAGAGACTCGAACAGAAAACTACGTCACTTATCATTGTTCAATTGTTGACCTATACGATAAGCATTTAACCTATAAATGGAATTATAAACATAAATGATAGTTTATTTTCCATCATTACGTAAACACATAACACTTTGATTTGTCAGATCTACTTTCTTCGGTAATAATATGGACAGAATTAATTAATTTAATGTAGACAATAGTACTGAATTGCAACACTAATATGAAATATCTTTTAATTGGTCAGAGTAAAATATCTCTTACTTTCCTGTATCTACGTGTTTTGTTTCAAACGTGACCGTTGTTTGTCAAACTCCGTTGGTCGCTTGTTCTGGTCCTCAAGAGGAGTGCTTCACAAAACAGACGCTGTTGGTAGGTTGTATGATGAAACAAAGAAGAAGCCACGTTGCATATACACAAAATAGTGGCTTATCTCTAATGCTATTTTCTAAGAGGAAATTCGTGATTTCGGTATTTTTATTTCGACTTAAATTTACTGAGAAAGGAAACGACGTGAGTTTTGCCTGGAAACAAGCTTGCCACTTTTAAATTAGTACTACACAGCTTTTTATACGACAACGGAAAATAAACGTTGGGGTATCATGAAAAAGAGGGATTTGCTCATCATGATCAAGAAGAATCTATTTTTTGAAGCATTTACCTGAAGATACAAGAATGAATCAAAATCTGTAACCAACAAATAGTCTTTCCGCCAAATTTGTTTAACGTGCATATAAACGATCCGTACAAGTTTGGTTAAAAATGTAAATTAGTTTTACTGTTACCGCAGAACCACACTGAGCACACTACAAAATGTTAACCATCAGAGAATATTCAGTGAATGAATGTGACTTGCAAACAGTGATAAAAAATTACAGTCTGACAATTTCTAGTGAGTAAACAAAATTAATACCTATCAAACAGGCTAGATAGCTCGAGCGTAAATTTTCTAATTGCTAATGGCCAATGTATAAGGTCGGACGATAGTACATACATAGCAAAAGCTTTTCTGTCCTTCAGCGCACCTTGTCAGCCAAGAAAATCTATTGTGATGTGAAATTATGTTAATTTTCTCGTTACAGGCTACGTATGCCTACGTCTTCAGTTGACAAAGTTGGTTGTCACTCGTTTGGTTTCCAGTTGGCACCGCTGCCTGTCTGTTAAATTACACAGAGGAATACTCTTTAAGAACGTACAGTACTTTATTTAAATCTGGTGAACTTTCATTGGTGACGCTGAATATACTTTGCGCACTCGTTCAAGCACTACGCATATAGAAAGCGTATATACTATCGTATCACACAGCGTAGTAATATACATGTGCACATACACAAACACTAAAAGTACCGTCCACTCGAGTCGAAAATGCATAATAAAGCAATGACCATTCACAAAAAAGGACAAGAAAACGCGGCACTTTACAGCTAACAAAGGCGTATGCTGAAACACGAGGCAGAGTTGTCGCATGCATTTCGCTTCTCTTCCCGCTGTACAACAGCATGCACTGTATACCCTGAGACGGTCTGGCGTATGGAAGAGCTGGACATTGCTAGAATGGATGAAGGAAGTACAGAGAATAACGCAATATTCTCTATTTCGCGAAGATGGAATATTTGTATCGTTTACATACAATTTTACCAAAGCAGGGAACGCCGGCGTGCATTCACGCTACACTACTGAATACGTATATTCAGTGACGGATATACGCACCAACAGAACAGTCAGAGGAAACAGAATTTCCCAAAACTGTGAAAAAGTTATAAACCAAGGCGAACTAATGATGTTCGTTGACCAAGGAAACCACGGAGATACGCCTAACCGTCTGTACACATTTGTTTTGTAGACAAAGAGTAATAATCACCCACGATTATGACGACAAGAATTGCATGATAAAAAAAAGTAATGGAAAAATACAGGAAGCTGGCGATTACAAGAAAGTGTACAGAACACGGAATACATGTACAAGGCTGAAGCTTACTGCTTCAGCGAAAAGGGTGACAGTCGAAGCCTTTGATTTAAGTAATACTGTGTTCTGAAAGAGTACCACACTTTCCGACACTGTCTCTGCGCACCAATCATATTGCAACGTTAATGAGATGAGATTATCGTTTTGCGTCCATGTTGACGCGATACTGTCACAATTATTATTCATCAATAGCAGCTTATCCGCAATGGACCCGTCATTCTTTTGTCGGTGTAACCGTTATTTAGTATGTGCAGAAACGTGTCAATAACGTAAATATACTGATGGAAGATAAAAAATTAATTATGACTAATAACAATTTCTACCATCCCGACGACGGGTAACGGTTTATAGGAGAGACCTATAATAAGACATGATACGGAAGACGGATGGATAAAGCAATCCAAGGAACTCATATACTCTTCACGAACGTTTCAAGGAGAGGGACTCTGAGGAGAATGTACGCAAAAACCATCATCAGGTATGGAACTTGGAAATTGGAAATATCGAGGAACGTTGTAAACCCATCTCTGATGATGCTGATGCAGGCCAAAGAATCGGTGGCAAAAAATAACAAGCGAAATGCCTAACTGTGTAATAGAGAAGTCAATACGGGTTGGGATGCCGACGGACAGGTCATATCCGTCGTCCGTCAATCCAAAACAACAGGCTCGCGACTCAACACACAGTACAGTACGGTTTGTTTGGTTCACCTATGAATCTGTATAAAGTGTGAACTACGTTATAAAACCAGTGTTTACATAATACTAGTTGGTGCGTTTCCCGGCCCGAGATATGTTTTAGTTGTGTGGTTGTGTCCATGTCTATACAGATAGCTATAACTACCGCACTGGCAAAACTGTATTCAACCGTGGCGTATTCTCAATTACTGTGAACTATTAACTATTGTGTAACCGACCGTTCTGTTCATTTCCCACGAGTCCTGACTTGGGTCGGTCTACTGTGCGCGCTACGGTGAAACACCGCCGTCGGACCATTTAATCCGACCCGCGAACGTATTTTTAAATGTATCCTTCAAGAAAAGTAAAAAATAAATATGCCCCGTTATAAAACTGTTTCTGAATGAATACTACGTGAAGCGTCTGATTAATATGTTAAAACACGAGGGCGATGTTCCCCAATTCAGTCTAAACATTTAATGTGTCTTTAGAAACTACAGTGTTTTTTTTTACTCAATTTAACAAAAATTAGAGGCAGAAAATTTAAACAATAATATACAATGCATCTTCCACTACTACTTAACAAGCTGCCAAAAGCAGAACTTACACATAACACTTTCGATAACAATCGTATATTCTGACATAACAATATATCCTATCCTATGTCTGTGTGTAGAGTATGAGGGGAAGCTCACTCCTTTGAACAGGATGTTCTGGCACATCAGAATGTACAACAATCGGAATTAAGTATGGATTTTCTATTTAGGACTTCAAATATTCCGGATCGGGTGCGTTCATAGCCTATCAGTTCGTGCTTCTTATCTTAAACGTTATAAATAAAAAGAAAGTTAGCTGTATTACGTGCGTAAAGATAGCGTGTGTGAGTGATCTGCGATTTACCTATGAAAACCGACAAGAACTGTATGTTTTTGTAGCGATGCTGCACAACGAAGAAAGGATGCCTGCGAATCATACTTTTGCTATTTCTCTCATGACAAACACTTGTTTTCAGTGAATAAAAACAGCACGCGCCCCACTAACGGGCAAAAGATAATCACGTAGTTCACTATCACCCAGTATACTATAATAATACCCACAATACAGTAACAACTAATCAGTATTAGTAGGCTGCTAGATGTCTTAAGTTAAAAGACATTTGAAATACGTACAGTTAAGTTATTTAAACATGCGACTTGTTTGTGTAATCTCTCGAGTGTCACTAATACCTTGTAATATCAACTCAACTTCAGCCAGACTGTGATACGATCATCCGATTGACACCATCATTAGCCTATAGCATTGCGTTGCATTATGTAGTGGGGCGTCTTTGCACCCATGGCTGAATTACAGCTTCCGGGACGTGCCCGATGGCTGTCAGATGAAAACAGTGCTGGACTTTAAAAAGAGAGGTGGCCGAAAATCAGGAGGGACACATCAACCAGTTAACTGAGAAGGCAGCGGTAACATCTTTATTTTATATAGGTACCGGGTCATGTTAACACTGCCACCGGTGATGTGGCGAACGTCACCACCGGTAGGCAGGCGTCTTGTGGCGCCGATCGTTCCCCGCGAGGCAAGGAACCTCCGTGTCGGTGGCAAACGGTAACAGCACCAAGCAGTGTGCCAACATACTTGGGGAGGGAGAAGACTTAAAAGGAAGGTAACAAGGAAGTCAAGTTGCTGGTGAACCTAAATTGCAGCAAACAGAATTATGGGGGGTTGTCTAAAATCGCCCGAGGGCTTTGACTCGTATAGGGGGGGTGGTGCTGACGTGCTAATGGTACGTAAGTAGGGAAAGGACGAGGTCGCTGCAGAAGCAAAGAGAGTTTCGGGAAGCGACCGGACAAAATCGGCGATGGTAGGATCTCGAAGGTCTCCACGAATAACATTATTCCTCACAAACCATGGAGACCCCGACAAGGATCGGAGGGTACGGGCCTGGAAGGCTTCCAGCCTACACTTGTTAGTGGTCGACAAAAGCGACCACCATGCGGGAGCAGCATAGGTCAACACTGACCGGAGAAACAAGAGAAAGATGGTTACTTTAGTGCGCAAAGCCAGGCGGTTGCGGCACGAGAGCATGGGAAATATTTTGGCTCGGACGCCTCGATCTTTATTGAGGGTATCAGTCACGTGGGCGTTGTTGAAGCTTAAGGTGCCGGTCAAGCCGAACGCCCAAATACTTCACCGATTTCTCCAAGGCGATAGGCCTCCCTTCTAGGGAGAGGGACAGGCACTGGGAAGTGGACTTACGGGTGAAGCAGATCGCCTCGGATTTCTCCGTGTTGATCATCACCCGCCACTTCCGTAATCAGTCCGGAAGCTGATTCAACTGACGCTGCAGCTTTGTACTCGCAAAACTCGGGGACAGGGAGCTGCAGTGATACATTGCATCGTCAGCGAATAAAGATAACGTGACTCCAGGAATAACAGGCAGGTCGTTCGTGTACACTAGGTACAGAACGGGGCCGAGGACAGATCCCTGCGGAACGCCAGCGGCGACGGGTCGAACTGATGAACAGGACCCTTCGACGCTAACCCTGAGGTAGGACCGCAAGAAATGCACAATGGACAATGGACGGTGGTACGGGGGAGTGAGCGAGTTAATAGAGAAGGCCTTCGTGCCAGACTCTGTCGAAAGCCTTGCTCACATCCAAGACAGCGCCCGTAGACTCTTTCTTGTTGGCAGCGTCGGACAATGCTGTGACAACTCGGACGAGTTGGAAAGTTGTCGAGTGCTCTCTACGGAACCCGAACTTTTCGCTCCGAATAAAATTATCCAACAGCGGCCAGATGCGGGCTAGTAGGAGACGCTCAAACACCTTTGAGATGATTGGCAACAACGATATGGGACGATAGCTGTCTGCAAGCATTCTAGGCTTGCCGGGCTTGGGAATCATGCAGATGTTGGCATTTTTCCACAGGCGGGGGAAGTAGTGCAGCCGGAGACAAGAGTTGAACAGATCCAGGACTAGTTCAACGCCCGAGGCCGGGAGATACTGCAAAGCTGTCGCCCCGATCTGATCAGGACCAGGGGCGCGACGCGACAACGGTTCAGACGACAGATAGACGAAACTAGTTCGTCCCTGTCGAAGAGAGCGGGAGGGTCAAGTGGAGGGCGGGAAAAATAACCAGATAGGAAGTCCCGAACCACTACCAAGTGGGCAGGGTCCGAGACGCCTCGATGAACGGTGAATTGAGTCTCCATGCAGTCGGCGAAGACCTCAGCCTTGCCTTCCGATGAAGAAACAATGCCATTCGGGGTATACAATGGGTTGCGAGTACGCTTCTCGCGGGTAAGGCGACTCGTTCTCCAGATGGAGGCGTGGTCGACTTCAAGGGACTCAAGATATGAGTCCCACTGATCAGAGTTTACGTCCCGCAGAACCTGCTGGACGTAAAGAGACTGGGCCTGAAAACGCCGTTTGACGGCGGGATCTCGGGTGCGTTGCCATCTGTGGCGGAGCTTGCGCCGAAGCCAGGTGGCGTGAATAGCTGCCGGAGGAATGGTCGATTTGCGATTGTTCACCTCAACGTTGTATGTGTGTCGATCCATGACACCCTGGACCAACTCCTGAAGATGAATAGCACGGAGATCCAGATCGTCACGAGTGGCGATCGGGTCCGCTGGGACAGATGCTAACCTTCGAGAGAGCTCGTCATGATAGGAGCGTCAGTTGACATGATGGTGGCCTATGGGATATCCACCTGTGGACCAGAATCGCCGTACCCCCAGACGGGTGATGGCGCGGCTGTAGGGGACGATCCTGACGATAACAGGTATAGCCAGGTAGCGACAATCGAATGGTAGGGGGCTAGATGGGTTTCGGAGAGAAGCACGACATCAGCGTCGTACTCCACGACAAAAGCCGCCAGCTCAGATCGACGAGAGGAAACGCCATCGGCGTTCCAAGCGACGATCCGCAGGGATCTAGCCATTAAGGGGGAGGAGAGGGAAGAGAGCAGAGAGGGATTGGAAAACTAACATTAGCACAGTCGAGGTATCAGGAGCAGACCTGATCTTTCTACTAGTGTAGTGGCCCAAGCCGTCAGGGGGTCCGCAGGAGCCCGAGAAAGTTCCCGGGACCCGCGCGGACGTTCCTGAGGACCTTCGGCCAGGACTACAGATGGCGCAGGACTAGCGAACTGGACTGTGGTCTGCTCACGCGGAGGTTGGGCGATGACAGGGGCGGGAGAGTCCCGCTGAGGTTGGGCAGGTCGAGCCTGCTGATGACGTCGGCCGGGATTCCGGCGACGAGTGCGCTTTGTGGTACTCTTGCGGGCGGAAGTAGTTGACGATGATGGCTTGGCAGCTACAGCTGCATAGGAAGGGCCGGGCACTCCGGCAGGCGCCGGTAGTGGAGCCGTCACAGGCGCTGCCGGAGCGACGCCTGCAGGCGGGACTGAGACCGCGGGAGCGAAAGAAGTCGCTGCCGGGGCCTTGACAGATGTACCGGAGAGAGGGGGGAAGGCCTCTCGCCGATTAGAGGTAGGGCTAGCTACACGACGCTGCGCGCAGATCGCTGCTGTCTTTCAGCCTCGATGTATTTGATGCAACCCCGGTAACTAGCCGGATGGGCGCCCTTGCAGTTGCAACAGTATGGAGTAAAACCCGGCACACGAGGCTTCATCATTAGCCTACGTCTTGAAAACCTATTAAGATAACGTTCTTGATACCCTGATCCCAAACAAAATCCGTCTAATCTATTCAATACGGAAAAGTAATATGTAAAATCATTATTCCTTAATACATCATAATTTTTAACATTAGCACGGATTAACTTCACAAAAAGGGTTCTGATGCATCAATCGCAGACCGAATCTTTGTAATCACTTTTAACTAAAAACATCTCTGGATGAATCTTCAACGTTGAAAAATGACTGGATCGTTACTCTTGAACGGTGACATCTGATATTCATACTTCTTAATAAAAAAGTATCACGAGATAAATTAACGTAAACTATATAACGACAACCAACGGCTTTCCGTGAATCGCTGTATACCACGTCCTCCGAGCAATTTTCCGAAGGACGCTGAGTAGAAACATACAGATACGTAACGAATTCAAGACCAGCCAATTCAACAATTGTAGCAATTTTACATAAATTTGTTACTACAGGATTCAACCCCCCCCCCCCCCAAAGAATCACATGTAAATCGTAAGATTTAACAGTTCTTCTGGTTTAACAATAAATTAAGAATTTTTCGGAGGTTATTTTTAGCGTTTTAGAAATTTGTCGAAAACGACAGCAATCTTTTCCAATAAAAGTAATAATTCTAGTTTTATAATATGGACGTACACGAAAGGGAACAGAGTTCTAAGTGGATATGTGTCACAAAAGCTTATTCAAAACTGTGATTATATTCTGTTTACTTTCTGAATGCGACTGGAATAAGAAACGGCCCTCTATTTAAGTAGGCGCGCACGCGCAGCGAAAGATGAAGATCTCGCCAGCTGCATGCCTCATCCACGGGGCATCACTTTATACAATAATTTTCTAATTATTCAATGGTATCTTAATTAAAGTGACTATCATTTTCAAATTCTAACTAAATAAAATGTATTACATGACGCGGAGAACCTACGCGGGAAAATGATAGAAAAAAGCTACGAAATATTTTGACAATTATTGGTTGCTCCTTAATTTATTTAAAAGGAACGCATATTTTCACACATTTTTATTTTTGTATTCGGTACGTGAATAGAAAAATTGTGTAAAAACAACGGTAAGTAGGGTACACTCCAGTTTAAACATGGTCGTACAATTACTGAAGACTACCCCGGTCCCAGCAGTGGATGTCTAAAAAGTGCAACAAATAATGGCATTATTGAAAAATTTTATAGGGTGTTGGAAGACCGCAGATTGAGGAGTGGATGACGTTGCTGAAATCACATGCATCTCATATGAGCGTGTGCATCATACTTTAACTCAAGAACTTCGTGTGAAAAAGCGTTGTGCAAGAAGGCTGCCGCATCTGGAGTTGTTGCATTTTTTGAGCGTCCAGTGCGGGGATCATCTGCAATGCTCGTACGACCACGTTTAAACTCAAGTGCCTACTTACAAACCGTCGGTTTTGAAGTCACAGCATCTCCTGACAAATTTACAATTTCGTTCTGAATTTCCGTTGGCGCTAAACAATTTTTAACAAAGAATCACACCACGATGTTTGATTTTGTCCGTTTTTAAAAACATGCATGACACGTCAATTTTAAACAGCTTCTAAACAATGAATGAATTGGTAGATAGATTTGAAAATTAACAGGAGTTCACACAAAATACAAATCTTGCAGCACACGAAACATTTTAGTTTTACCGCTAAGCTACAGATGTCGCTCCACGAACTTTTCAACTGACCCACGTATATCGAAATGGATTTATGAGAAGGACACAAGAATTACTGAAAATCTATACTGGAAACAAAATGTTGTGAATGTATACGAGGGTTTAACACACAACCTGAAAATTCATCAAGGTGTCACGTATTCAGATGCTATATTTAAGAAAGCACTGGCAGCTGTTAAAGTGATAATAAAGTTTACTGAGAACCAATAAGTGCCGTGAGATATGCAGATGACATTGTAGTCCTTGTAGAAAACATGGAAAGCTTACAGCTGTTTCTACACAAACTCAATAACTCAATACACTTTGTGAAAGAGAAAGTTAATGGTATAAACATTAACAAAACAAAACAAAATTAACGATTTTCAGTAGGACAAAGAATGGAACAGGTGCCTTACAACACAAAGCCAAACGATCCAACAACAAGTCAAAATTAAACACTTTAGCTGCTGGATTACAGATAACCTTGACTCTGATCTGGAAATTAAGACTCGTTTTGAAACGAACCACTTTCAAGAGAATGAAGTAACGTACTGTGACGCTGCTGTAAATTTAAAACGCAGACAGTGCGTGCTAAATGCTATGTGTGATCCACACTTCTGTATGGAGTTGAGTGTTGGACTTTTCAACAGGCGACAGTTAAATGACCGGAAGCTCTGGAAATGTGTCTTCCGCATGTCGCCAATGAAAAAGAACTAATGACAACATTACATGCCGAAAGCTTCCTTAATTGCGACATTTATTGCGTTGTTAGAAATACAAGACAAGATTCTTACACAGCGGAGCAACGAAAGAAGACGAACGACATCACTCGATAACATCAAATAGTGAAGTATAAAACAAGTAGTATTGAACCTTTCTGTCGCCAGTCTCTAGATGAAGTGGTTACCAACGTCCGGGGACCCGTTAACGCACATAAAAGAAGAAAGGAGGAGGCCATTTATATTCTCCCCTGCCCTGTTTTAGCAGTGCATGTAATGTATGTCACAGAAAACATAATGTTTACACACCGTAGACAATTTTTACAAACAACTTTTTACAATATACTTCCTCCTAACGTGAAATTTCAGAGTGCATTTCGGAACAGGGACGATTTATTCCGCACAGCAGCTATCTAGTCGAAATTCTGTAGCAGAATTTAAACCGAAATACAATTCGTGTACGATTCAATCGAATGTCACCGTCTCAACGGAAACCAACCGACGGGGCGGGACGTATCCTGTTATCACATCAGCTTTACTTACGCACGTAAGAGTTAATCGCGTTTTTGATGCCACTGACGTCACTAGCCCATGCATTGTAAATATGATTCACCTGACTATAGATGAACTGCGCAGATTACAATGATGAATTCACGTTACGGAATCTAATATAACCGTTATTATTCTGACGTGTATGCTAGCTGCCCCCCCCCTGACAGATTTGGACCTCATTATTTAGGTTACAAAATCACACGTACCGATTGTTTGATATGGGACGTTAAAATCCATTTCTCTACCTCTAGTGCATATTCAACTGAAATGAGAACACAGATTTTATTTTTCCATAAAACAAGACACGACAAAAGTAGAAAACTTTAATATTTAACGTTTAACCATTTAAATAGGACTAACATTATTGAAGCTAAAACAGCAATACACAGACATTTTATGGACTGATTTGAAACAGAGTATTCGTTCAAGTAAAGAATATTCCACATTACAACTTTATAATGCAGATATCTGGGGACAGGCATCGAAATCCAAAATTGAAAAATCGGAACGGGGGGGATACTACCCATGTAGGCATGGGCTAGGCTATTAAACAAGATATCGGATCCGGGTTTGCATATCGGACTACGCATAAAGTCCAGGTGTATTTCACACTCTGTAGCTCAGTTCTGCCTGTGAACACAAGTACCGTTACGCGAGATTACACTCTGGGGTAATTATGGGCGGATGGGGTGTAGTGTCGCGGCCATGACGCCTTGCTTGTATGCTATACACATCGATGTATAATATAATATATATTATATAATATAAATAAACAAGGAGTTTGAACTGGTGAATATTTTAGAGGATAGAAAGGTACATCTGGTAGTAGTAACGGAGGTAAAAAATAAAAACTAAAGGATCAAAATATGTTTGGAATTATGCCATGTTCTATAGCGGTGTAAGTCGGAAACAGAGAGCGGAAAAAGAAGTTTCATTGTTTATTGACAAAAGTGGGAACCAAGAATAAAGGAGGTTCAATATGTCAATGAGAGAATCATTACTGTGAAATTAAAACATGACGGGGTACTTGGTTGTTATTGGGGTTTACGCTTCAGAAGAAGGGAGAAAAAACAGAAGGATTTTATAAAACTCTCCAGCGCTTAGTTGATAAATTTAATTTGAGGTATAAGGTTCTACTGATGGGGAACATGAATGCTAGACTAGGAAATATCGGTATACCAAAAGTAATGGGGACATGTGCTGAAGAGGTAAAAACCCCAAATGGAGAAAAACTGAGAGAATTTGCAGCTTTTAACGAACTAAGCATTGCTAATACATTTAAAAAGAAGAGGGATATACATAAGTATACTTGGACGGCCAGAGGTTGTAGATCTATAATCGACTATGTCATAGATAATAAGAGAATAGGACACCGTATAGAAGGTACTACAGTAAAAAGAGGATGCGACATAAGGTCTGACCATTTCTTAGTGGTTTCTAAGATAAAGCTTTGGGCAAGGTGGAAAAAAGACAGGAATTCGAGGACTGTAGGGAATAATACTGATAAGGTTTATAAAATACACCTTTTAGAAGATGAGAGTGTGAGAGATTTATTTCAGAATAGAATAAATGTGGCATTTCAAGCTTATACAACAAGTGATCATGTAGAAGAATGGGAAAATTTACAGAAAATACTGCAACAATTATCAAATGAGGCCGTGGGAAAAAAGCAATAATGTGTTATCTAAAGAAGATATAATGTTTACTAGCTTTCCTATATCTTCATTATAATGCCGACAAAATAACGGTACCGTTAGATGAATGCAGTAAGGTGTGTAAATTACCTTAGATACGGCCTTGTTTAATTCAACATTACTTGTCGAAATTTGTTCGCGTATGGTGTCGACCGACGGTACCTTCCCGAGTTCAACTGTGACCCTCAGGCGCTTTGAAGTTGGAAATCACTGCCTTAAAATTCGTGGTTGGAATCTGTTATTATTACAAACTGTGTGCACAGATTATATGAAAGCATGATTATAGGACGTAAATCCATAGAATTGCGTGAATGCTGGCAACTTTAGATAAAGAGAAAAAGATGATAGAAACTGTAGAAATAGACTTTGTGTAATATTTCTAGAATGCAACATGTTAGAAACGAAGATACAAAAGGATAACAGGGCGCATATTTACAAAAGCAGAAAGAATAGAATCCAGACAGTTCCTATGGTATGGTCACGTAATGAGAATGGAGGAGAAGCGATGGCCAAAGAAAGCACCGACTTACACACCACAAAACAGGAGAACAAAAGGAAGACTGACAACGCAATGGAGAACAGGAATTAGGAAAAGCATGAGAGTTCGAGCTATAGAAGACGATGACTGGAAAGATAGGGAGAAATGGCGATCGAAATGCGGGATGCGGCATAGACTGTAGGACTCCCGCTAATAATAATAAAATGTTTATAGGACGCTTCCGAGTATTAACAACACAACACAACAATGGTGAAATACCGGAATTCACAGAGTGATATGTTGTGTTAACAAATTAACAAATTGGGGGGGGGGGAGTTATTACAAAGTTGACGGCTCAAAGAGAAGTAAATGACTGATTCGACGGACGGCAGATGGCTTATTCCAGTTCGCAACAGAACATCGTTCCCAACACTTTTATCGAGAACCCAATTACAGAGTCGGAACACGGTACCATCGTCCGGCCTGCCCATATGTCCGGAGGCAGTCACTGGCAGAATACAATTCTGACGAATACGAATCCAAAACAGTTTTTGATTCCAATTCTGACGAGTCGAATCGGCGAATACAGACAAAATCTCGCAACGTAAAAGGATGAGTGATCTTGTTTGCAGAATTACTATACGCACACCAGGTTTGCTGCCGAGACGCCTTATGAGCGGGGGGTCTACTGAATGATACTGCGTGCTTGTGTTGGTGGGGTACTGGTTCAGAAAACATTATTCAGACGTCAGAAGACGTATTTAGTTGTAATTTTGTGCGTGTATTCGATTTGAACGTTCGTACATTTACGTTATTGCGATATACATTATAGGACACATTGCGATATAGTCATACTGTTTAATCATCAACTGCTACCAGTATATAAAGAGTCAACATGATATACCCGAGCA
Source organism: Magicicada septendecula (assembly GCA_034769895.1). Lineage (NCBI taxonomy): Eukaryota > Metazoa > Arthropoda > Insecta > Hemiptera > Cicadidae > Magicicada > Magicicada septendecula. The sequence goes on along the minus strand of CM068373.1, from coordinate 299,327,057 downwards.
ATAACAAAATGCAACAGTACCTCACATTCTGCAGTAACTGGAACGTATCGTTTTGGATCCGGAATTATTATATACGTATTTATTCAGATGCCATTTATTCGTATTAGCGCGCAGTCAACTGCGCTAATTCTTGTTAACAGAATTCTTAGACATATACGAGGGTCATCTCAAAAATAAGTTTCCCTATATTTTCTTTGAAAGGGAAATGGCGCAAGCAGGCTTACGAAGGTTGGAGAACTTTTATTTGTGTGTAGTGGCAGTAGTGCCAAAACCTCATCCGTTCCGTAGCAACGTAAGAACAACACAAAATTTAAAAACATGGACCGGTGTGTCCGATTGCAAAGTGCGTAGTGTGATTCGTTTTTTTTTTTTTTTTTGCTACAAAAAATGAATTAAGACTGAAATTCATCGTCACTTATAGTTTCTGTGTACGGACCTGAGTGCACGAGCATTCAAATGATCCGCTGGTGGCATACATCGTTCTTGAAAGGGAAAGGTTTGTTGTGCAACAAAGATCTTCTGCTCCACGACAAACCACGTCCTTATTCCTCGCGAGTCACGCAGATATTGTTGGAGTCTTTTCGAAGAAAGATTTTCGACCATCCCTCATATTCACCCGATTTGGCTCCATATTTTCCCCCATCTCACAGAACACCTGGAAGGACAACGTTTCGAAACGGATACGGAAGTGAAACAGGCGGTTGCGCTTGGCTCCAAAATCTGGGCACGCAGTTATTCAAAGAAGGAACTGAAAAAATTGTTTTTACCCTACAGAAAGTGTATTGACAAGGCTGGAGATAATACTGAACAGTTTTATTTTTCCTAATTCATGGAAACTTACTTTTGAGATGAACCTCGTATTAAAGATAACTGTGTCCTACAAGATACGACTTGTCCATAGAAGAAAAGTATACTTCCATGTGAGTCAACTGTAGGACGTTCTTTAATGTGCCAATGTTATGGAGGTGAAATAAACATAACTATTTATTTCACTAACGAGCATTGGCGAAAAACATGTATCACAATCAAATTTTCTTTATCTTACCATATGCAAACGCAAACGCACACTACAAACCTGTCACCATTTTCTGACATCCTAACCTCCCGACAATTAGTTGTCTCTAATTAATTATTAATTCGCCCACGTACGCTTCGTTAACAAACCGAGAAACGTACGCGTCATACAGAAAACGAGAAATGAGACGAACCAATTGAGCGTGCGCGGGCACTAACTTAAAAGCATGAAAAAAATGCGTTTATTCAATCAGCAGCACCGACAGACGCAGATCAAATGGTCCGTTGGTGGCATACATCGTTCTTGAAAGGGAAAGGTTTGTTGATCAACAAAATTCTTCTGCTCTACGACAATGCACGTCCTCATTCCTCGCAAGTCACGCAGAATGTTGGAGTCCTTTCGATGGGAGATTTTCGACCATCACTCATATTCACTCGATTTGGCTGCGAGTGATTTCCATCTGTTCCCCCATCTAAAAGAACACCTGGGAGGACAACGTTTCGAAACGGATACAGAAGAGAAACAGGCGGTTGACGCCAGGCTCCGAAATCTGGGCACGCAGTGGTTCAAAGAAGGAATTGAAAAACTGGTTTTACGTTACAGAAAGTGCATTGATAAGGCTGGAGATTATATTGAAAAATGAGAACATGTTTTTAAATGAAATTATAGTTTTCTTTTTAGTTTTTACATGTTTTTTATTTTTCCTAAATCAGGGACTTACTTTTGAGATGACCTTCATACTTACAATGACAAGACAATATCGTACAAGTCTTACTTACAAGTCGTAAGACAATGACGCACCTAAGTATTCAAGGTGACCCATCGGGCCTCAATATGCCAAGCGTTTGCGAGTGGAAGCAACGTGTAACGTAGTACATACCATTATCAGGATTTTACAAGCGAGTGCAACGTTCCACGTAGACTACTGCACTGTGCCGACACCACATTTTGACGCCTCATAAAGTGCGTACAGCATCTCATTCTCAAATATAAGAAATGCATGCGAGCTAACAAAAAAGATCGTCATATCACGTAACAATTTCTTCTGTTTTCGTTACAACAAAAAACACATGGTGTTTACAAACTAAATTGCTCAGATTGCAACAAATTCTACATAGGCCAGACAGGACGTTGCTTCAAACAAAGATACATTGAACACACAAAGGCACTACACTCCACTACCGCGAATACACCTTTGCAAACCACCTCATTGAAGCAAACCACACATACACAAACATCGAGAACAACATGGATATTCTACACGTACACACAAAAGGCCGAAAACTAGACACTCTTGAAGAATTGGGAATATACAATCACACATAAACACATAAAAACAACATCCTAAACGAACAGACACACATTCAAATCACACATTATTCGAACATATCACACCCCACACACACAACATAGATTCTTCAAACTTCGACGCCGTCGCCAAGAACAAGACGGGACAGCGTTCCCAGTGGCAGCCTTCGACGAAGCTTATAATAAGCGAAAACTGGTTCAGGCTATAAGGTAAAACTTTTACGTTTTTACCCATAAAAAAAACTTTGTGTTCCGAGTCGGTAGTGATATAATTATATTTAATTAACAAAAAATGGGTTCGTTACAACGTTTCTTCTCAAACTGTTGAGTACAAAGTTTACCTACCTTAAATGTTTTGCAATTAGAAACGCGTCACATTACTGAAAGTTAAGATTTGTTAATTTTTACATCCACAAGAATTTGATTTTTTTCGTTCATCCGAACTGCCTTCAAATTCTTTTCTTCAAATCAGACATCTATGTGTCCCACCAGAATATGTAACAACGCTAGGCGTAAGAAAAACAATCCCACTATGATGCGACAGTAGGACATACTATAATGGTCCAACTATAAATACGAGACAAAAAGAACAGCCAATTCCACCAAGGAGCACTGCCAGGAGATATGTATAAATACGACTACTTTTGAGGATGCAGAGTGAGTCGGTGAGGTAGCTGAGGGAATGGAGTGAGAAATAGGCTGATATGATGTCATACACGTCAATAATGTACACCTTAATAATAGGTCCCTCGTGTCTTGTCCTGAGGCGCGTAAACGAGCGCACACTTCCATTGTGTGCTCTTTTTCTATATTGTTCGTCTGTGCTCGCCCGACTTGCAATAATCCTCAAACAATTATGAAATCGAAGTATGTCCGCTTCGTCAGTGAAACACAACAGAAACTAGAGACTGTGCGTGAAATTCGACAAAGCGCGTTCCTGTACCAATGTAAACACATGGAACAAAACATAATGTTCTTTTATTCCACTAACGACATTGGAGGAAATCTGATGCTCCTCTTGTATGTTATTTACGGTCACTACGAAGTGTTCCAACACCGCGTTAAACGCGCGCGATACAATTTACTGCTACTATATTTTTACAACGTAGGCCTATAACAGGGGTCTCCAAACTTTTTCACTTGAGGGCCGAACTGAAAAATCTTGGAACTCGGGCGGCCCAATTAAACACACACACACACACACACACACACACACACACACACACACACACACACACACACACACACACACACACACACACACACATTGAAAACTTATTTTATTTAATTATTTAAAACTTCCGGGCTGAAAGGCCGTGGTCGAATGCTTGATGTTATAGAGCTAGACGTTTCGGCCACACACCGGTGGCCATCTTCAGTAGCAAAGAATGTTCGTAATAGATAGAATGCCGAACAATTCGCCCAGTGAAATGGGACAAGCAACAGTGTGAGACGGCTACGCTGTTTCTATTTACAACTTTTTGGCTGCTTTAGGTGTATAACGCGAACCAATCAGAAGCCAGCTCATCATTCTCCACTCTGATTGGCCGTGGAAAATAAACCATGCCAGACACTATTTAAGGAGATGCTTTCACCCCCCTGCATTACCCCCGACTTCCCGCTCAGATTGTTAGGAGTCAACTGGCGCTCCTATCATGACGAGCTCTCTCGAAGGTTACCATCTCTCCCGGCGGACCCAATCGTCACTCGTGACGATTTGGATCTCCGCGCCACAAATCTTCAGGAATTGGTCCAAGGTGTCATGGATCGACACACCTACGCACTCGAGGTGAATCATCGTAAATCGGCCTTACCTGCGGAAGTACTCCACGCCATCTGGCTACGGCGCCAGCTCCGCCGCAGATGGCAAAGAACACGTGACCCAGTCGTTAAGCGACGATTTCAACAACAGTCCCTTTACGTTCAGCAGCTACTGCGGGACGTAAACTCTGATCGATGGGACTCTTATCTTGAGTCTCTTGAAGTCGACCACGCCTCCGTCTGGAGAGCGTCGAGTAGCCTGACCCGCGAGAAGAGAAGTCGCAACCCGCTGGAAACCCCGAACGGGATTGTGTCTCCATCAGAAGGCAAGGCTGAGGTCTTATCGCCGACTGCATGGAGTCGCAATTTACCGTTCATCGAGGCGTTTCGGACCCTGCCCACTCGACAGAAGTCCGGGACTTCCTATCTGGTTATTTTTCTCGCCCTCCCGCTGGGCCAGACCTCCCGTTCGACAGGGACGAACTCGTTTCGTCTGTCTGCCGACTAAACCGCCGTCGCGCCCCCGGTCCTGACCGGATCGGGGCCGCTGCATTACAATATCTCCCGGCCTCAGTCGTTGACCTCGTGCTCGAGCTGTTCAACTCTTGTCTCCGGCTACAGTACTTTCCCCGCCTGTGGAAAACTGCCAACATCGTTATGATTCCTAAACCCCGCAAGCCGCGCATGCTTCCTGAAAGCTATCGGCCAATATCTCTCTTGCCAGTTATCTCGAAGGTGTTCGAGCGGCTCCTGCTGGCCCGCATCTCGCCGTTGTTGGATAATTTTATCCGCAACGAACAGTTCGGGTTTCGCAGAGAGCACTCGACCACGCTTCAACTAGTCCGCGTGTTAACGCAATTCTCTGACGCCACCAACAGGCGAGCGGCTACGGCCGCCGCACTGCTGGACGTGAGCAAGGCCTTCGATAAAGTCTGGCACGAAGGTCTTCTCTTCAAACTTGCCTACTCCCCATTACCATCGTCCATAGTGTTTTTCCTCCGGTCGTATCTCAGCGACCGAACCTTCAGGGTGAGCGTCGACGGAACCTGCTCTGCAGTTCGTCCCGTCGCCGCCGGCGTACCTCAGGGATCTGTCCTCGGCCCCGTTCTGTACCTTGTGTACACGAACGACCTGCCTGTCTTGCCCGGTGTCACGTTGTCTTTGTTCGCTGACGATGCAATGTATCATTACAGCTCTGTGTCCCCGCGTTTTGCGAGCACACAGTTGCAGCGTCAGTTGGACCAGCTTCCGGACTGGCTACGGAAATGGCGGGTGACGATCAATACGGAGAAATCCGAGGCGATCTGTTTCACTCGTAAGTCCATCTCCCGATGCCAGCCCCTCTCCCTGGAAGGGAGGCCTATCGCCTACAAAGAGTCGGTGAAGTATCTAGGCGTTCGGCTCGACCGGCGTCTTTGCTTCAACGCCCACGTGACTGAAACCATCTCCAAGGCACGCGGCGTCCGAGCCAAACTTTACCCATACCTCGCGTGCCGCAGCCCCCTGGCGCTGCGCACGAAAGTTACCCTCTATCTGTTGTTTCTCCGGTCTGTATTGACCTATGCGGCACCTGTTTGGTGGTCACTTGTTTACCAACAGGCGTAGGCTGGAAAGTTTCCAATCCAGAACCCTCCGTTCCTTGTCGGGATCACCTTGGTTTGTTAGAAACAGTGTCATTCGAGGAGGTCTACGAGTTCCTACTCTCTCTGCCTTTGTCTGGTCATTAGCTGCGACTCTCTTTGCCGCAGCTGATTCCTCTTCCTTCCCTTACCTCAGGACCATTAGCACCACGCAACCACCTCCCCCTGTTCGGGTCAAACGCCCTCGGGCGATTCTCGACGACCCGCCATAAGTTTAAGTAAACTGCTTAAACCTCAATTTGCATATTCACTATCTGCCCATGCCCCAGAATTTACCTGCAAAGCTGTTTCCTACCTCCCTTCCTAGTATGCCGACCGCGCTGAATGCCGCTGCTACGCGCTATCACTGGCACGTAGGCTCTGTGCCCACTGATTGCTCAACTATAAAATTAATTAAAAATTAAAAACCTTTCTCCCCCGCCTTATCAGTTAACTGTTGGCGGTTGTCCATTACTGTTTTTAGGTACCAGTCGAAGAACCAGAACTATGTATATCCACAGGCAGCCATTGGGCTCGACCCAGATGCTGCAGTCATGCACCGGGTGCAAAGATTCCCCGCTACTATGATGCTACATGCTACCCCTGCATTACCGAGGCTGGCTGCCAGGGCAAACAGACGACAGCGATCTTCCTAGACGTACAGAAAGCCTTTGACCGCGTGTGGCACGAGGGTGTCCTTTACAAGCTCACGGAAGTCCTTCTTCCAGATTGCTACGTTCATTTGATCGGCAGCTTTCTGCGAGACCGTAGCTTCCGAGTGAGAATAAACCACGCTCTCTCTTCGGAGAGGCGTATTACCGCTGGCGTCCCTCAGGGAAGTGTCCTTGGGCCTCTCCTGTTCTCGCTGTTTGTCAATGACACGCCCCGAGTTCCTGGAGTTAAATTGTCGCTGTTCGCGGACGAAACTGCGGCTTTTGCCTCAGAGCCGAACGCAAGTTATGCGGCAATTAAGCACCAGCGTCAACTCGACGCGTATGTCGGGTGGACCGATGACTGGAGAGTTGCCGTTAACGCTTCCAAGAACGCCGCGGTAATATTCTCGCGCAAACGCAAGCGGCCTCGGCCGCTTAAAGTAGGCCCAGTCGAGGTACCCTGGACCAATAGCGTCAAGTACCTCGGGCTCCACGTGGACTCCCCGACTCACCTGGCGAACCCATACACAGTATATCAGACAACGCGCTTCGGCGCAACTCAGTAGACTCTGGCCCGTGCTATCTAATCCGGCAATGACCCCCCGGCTAGGTAAGCTCATAGTCAACTCGTACGTGTTGCCCGTGATTACCTACGCCTGTCCTGTTTGGGGATACCTGGCTCGTGGTCATAGAACAACGCTCCAGCCCGTACTCGACCGGGGACTGAAGCTTGGGTGTGAAGTCCCCCGGAGGTACTCTTCTCGTCTTTTGAGGAGATGACTCGGTGTCCACTCTTTTGATGACACCGTGAGACGCCTGGCGCGTAGATTCTATGTTCGTTCCGACAGAGTGACCCCACAATTCCCTCATTGCCGGACTTGGTAAATACACCCCGCGACCAGGTGAGTTCTGGAAGCGACCTCGGTTGTTAGTCCCGGTGGTATAATCCACCAATCGCAGGTCGCTTCAGAACCCCCCACAATTAGGTAAAAAGATATAAAATGAACTCCAATAGACCCAGTGGCAGGAGTCCTTTCTGAGACTCGGGACACTGCACTACTCGCGACCCACGCAACCCCCAGTCCGTGCACTGGAGCACGACTAGCTGCTGCTCCGTACAACTTGGACTTGGACCTGGACCGGCGGTTCCCTCATAACAGCCCTGCGATCCGAAGTGTCAAACATCTCTTGGTGCTCTCTCTCTTCATGGGAAGTTCTTTATATCAAGTGCGATACCAGTCTCCGGTCCAACCGTGACTTTCAAACAGCGATCAGTGCAATATTCTTTTTTTCGCTCTGGGCTGTGCGGTTGTGCGTCGCAGAGACGAACCGCTCGGGATCTGAGTTCCAACCTACCTCCTGGAGCTCCTGCCTCGTGGCCCTGCCCAAGTAGGGCGTGTGCTCTATAGCAGGCCGATTCTCGGCTGTTGTGCTAGCCTGTACTAGCGCAGTATACACCGAGGGCGTTTCCACGAATCACCTGGACGTATACGGTACCTGCCCAGCCCAGCCACTAGAGGATTGTCTGAGAACCTCGCCGCACGTGCATAAAATTTGCGTGCAAGCCGCCTGAATGTTTCGTCTAAGGAGCGGACGCCAAGTCCTCTCCTTAGAAGGCGTGATGAGAAGCGATTGGGGACTTTGGCCGCTAGCCGAAGACCCCTGTCGAGGACGCTCTGCAACTTCTTTTTATGCATTGCGGCGAGGTAACCCCAGACCGGGCAAGCGTAGGTAATGACCGGCAGCAGATACGCGCCGACGATCATCCTGCCCAATTTCCTGGTCATCGCTGAGCTGATCAGGAGTGGAAACAGTGCGCACAGATGAGCGGATGCTCGTTTATGAACTGTCTGAGCGTGGGTACGCCAGGTGAGCCGACGGTCGAGGTGTAATCCGAGGTACTTGACCTCTTTGGACCAGCGCAAGTACGTTCTGCCGATACTAACTGCCTAACAGGGTTCTTCCGTCGCTTAGAGAATTCGACGGCTACACTCTTGGTAGCGTTGAGTTGGACCCTCCAATTCTCAGTCCAGTCCACGAGCGTGTCGAGCTGGCGCTGCAGTCGTAAGACGGCCCTTTCCACATGACGATCGGCCGTAAATACGGTCGTGTCGTCCGCAAAGAGGGCCACCTGGACTCCAAGCTGTCTCGGCACGTCGTTGACGTAGAGCGAGAACAGAAGGGGGCCAAGAACACTACCTTGAGGGACGTCGGCTGTGATTCGTCTCTCGGAAGAGACTTAATCTCCAACTCTCACGCAGAAGGTCCTCTCCGACAGAAAGCTAGCAACCAGATGGAGGTAGCAGTCCGGGAGCTGGACTTCCCTAAGCTTGTATAATAGGCCATCATGCCATACGCTGTCGAAGGCTTTTTCAACATCTAAGAAACAGCCAACTGTCCGTTCTCTCCGACACCCGGCTTCCGTGACGTATTCCACCATTCTCATCAGTTGATGAGTGGTCGAATGTCCCACACGAAAGCCGAACTGCTCGGGGACCAGCACGTCAAAGTTGGTTAGATGTTCTCGTACACGACGCTGCACGAGGCGCTCAAAAACCTTGGACGTAGCGGAGAATAGGCTGATAGGCCGGAGGTTGTCGGGGCGGGTAGCATCCTTTCCCTGCTTCGGGATCACGATGACCGTCGCCTTTCGCCATTTCTTGGGAAAGTAGGCCAGTCTGAGACACGCGTTGAAGAAATCAGTCAAGAATTGAACTCCAGGCTCGGGAAGAAGTCGTATAGCGGTGTTCGTAACACCGTCCGGGCCTGGAGCTTTTCTTGGCTGAAGTTCAGCGAGCCGATCTGAGACCTTCCAAAGAGATGGGTTCGGGCTCCGCCGTGATCGGAAGAGACAGAAAGTTTTCCACAGCCATCTCGACTTGTTCGTCGAAGTCCCAGTCCATGGGCGGGTTTGGAGCAAACTGTTGCTCGAAACACAAGCCCAAGTACTCGGCCTTCTCCTCCGGGGGACCCAGGAATCGTCCGAACGGTCCAACAATGGCGGGGAGTGGAGGTCGTCGCCTCCGTCCCGTCAATGCTGAAGGTATTCTATACGGGTGACTTTGAGGGTCCGCATCCCCCGTTCGGGCCACATCGAGTTCCCAACAGCTACGTCGGAACGCCTTCAGACTGCAACGCAGTCGTCCGGTGAGCCGATTGTATGCTGCCTTATCGGCTGGATCACGGGTCCTCTGCCAACGTTTCCGGAAGTAATTCCTCTCGCGAGCGAGAAGAGAGACTTCCTCAGGGATGCGTTGGTAGTCAGGCGTGAAACCAGCTCGCGTACGTGAAGACACGCCTATAGCCGAGATGATTTCCTCTTCGATTCACGCTACTGCTTCGTCTAGGAGGCGAACGGAATCGAGTGGGGCCGCTGGCGGCAATCTACGGCACAAGGCCGGGCCGTAGCGGTCCCAATCGATAACCTTCTTCTTGTCAGAACGTGCATAGGCGTGCTGGGTAGCGACGTGGACCAAGATCGGGTTGTGGTCGGATGTCAGCTCCGTAAGCGAGAATACCTCGACCGGACAGACAATTCCTTGGGTCACCGCAATATCCAGAACATCGGGAGCCGCGTTAGGTAGTGTCGGAAAGAACGTGGGTTGCGCTGGACCAAATACCATCGCCCGGCGCGATTCAACAAAACTGAGCAAGCGCCTTCCGTTCGGAGTAGTCAAGCGACTATTCCAAACGCGATGCTTGCAATTCAGATCACCGGGCAAAATTACCCTTCGGTGGGAAACGAAGATGACGTCCAGGTCGCCGACAAGGAGTTCAGCTTGTGGGGGTTTGTATGCTGAAACCACGAGGACGCCGCCAAGAGCTCCGTGGACCTCAATGGCGGTGGCCTCTCCGTTGGTTAGCTGCGGCAAAACGACACGATGATGACCTATGGAGGTCCTCACCGCAATCGCCGTGCCGCCTCCTCGTCGGCCAACTCGGTCATCCCGATAGACTACGTAATTTGGTAATCGAAATCGGGTCAGGTGAGTTTCCGTGAGGAGAAGTACGTCGGGTTTGAACCGAGCCAGGAATTCTAGAAGGTCGGAATGCTTGGAACCGATCGAGTTAGCATTCCAGGCTATGAGTGAGAGGTCTCGTCTAAGGGCTCGGTTCATAGAAGACCTATGACTTCGCATGCTTCCACCAAGAGCATGAATCTCTCAGTTGGGTCAGCAGTTTCCAGGCGGTCTCGAATGGACCTGAAGGTGGATGCGACTTTCTTGAGGTCGTAGCCAGACAGAAAGTCGCGGACGAACTGTGCGTCACTGGATATGACGGACTGGGCTGTTTGCCTGGAAACTGAGGCCGCGTAAGAGCGACCAGGTTTTACGGCAGATCGGGTCGTGGTGGAAGCCACAGGACCAGGGGCAGATGGTTTTGAGTGAGCGACAGGAAAAGTACGCTGTTGCGCTTCGTCGGACTTGTCCCGGGAAGCAGGACTTTTCTTGGGCTGTGGGCAGGCAGGAGCTCGGGGCCGAGCATCCGGTGTGGTTATCCCTTTAGTGTTTTTGTTTTTAATGGTGCCTGCTCGCGGAAATCGCGGAGGTGGCGAGGCTACCTCTGGTTCAGAGGCGAGAGTTGGTGGTTCCGCGGAGGTGGAGGGTTGGTTCTCCGGCTCCATAACCGAGATTTCGGCTACAGGGCTTGTCTCTGCTACTGAAGGCGACGCGGTTCGTTTTTGTCCCTTTGTAGGGGCTGGAGGTGGAGCCGGAGAGGGCGCGCGCCGTGCCGGATGTGCCTTTGGTTGCGGCCTAGCCTGTGTTTTACGCTTCCTCTGTGGTTGGGGCTGCAAAACTGGCTGCCTTGGCTTCGGGAGGAGCCCCTGCGGCTTTTGCTTCCGCAGGAGTTCCGCCCTGTATACCGGGCAGTTAATATTATTTGCTGCATGGCCTTGGCCACAATTTATGCAGCGAAAATTGGACTTGTCTGCCACAGTGCAGGCCTGCGTGGAATGTCCCAAGGAACAACGGTAAACAGGCCGGGGTACTGCGACAGACGTCGCTATGATGGCCGAACCTCTGGCACTGCGCGAGCTTGCCCGGGGGACGACTGGATTCCATCCTGACGCGGAAGCCAAACAGCCGCGTCAGTTGGAATATCTTGTCTGCGGCCTCGCCCTTCTCGTGCTGGAGATGGACGAGTGGGAGAGGTACTCGGGTTTCTGAGTTGGTGAACAGGCGAAAAATTGCCTGCACCGGGTACCCGAGTTCTCGGAGTTCCAACAGGATCTCCTGGGGATCAGTATGCGCGTCAAGCCCACGCAGAATTACTGACAAGGGCTTGCCTCGCTTAGGAGAAAAGGTATGGTATTGCAGGCTGTGCGCCTGCAGAAAGGCCTCGACCAAGCGATGGTCCTCGAGCCGACGAACGACAACAATGACCGTGTCACCGCCAAGCAGCTTGAGATCAAGTTTGTCGGCCGACAGGCAGTGGGCCGCGATCGTGGGGCAAGGCAGAGCTGAGCGACTCGGCACTCGAGCCGTTGCCCGTAGTGGGCATGCTGGCCAAGTGCGGCTGCCGGGCAGAGACTGCTAGGCAGTCACTGCCAGACGCCAGGGATCTTGGGTCCGGCCGAAGCCGGGTTACCCACGCGACTTCCCTGCTCACGACGATGCGGGAGGAGCTGGGCTAACGACCAGCTTCGTTAGATACCAGTCCTTACCAAGACTGGTGTCCACTGGTCCCGTTACCCCGGCGATAACCAAGCTTGCTTACCAACGGTGGGGGCTCGCAAGGATCGTCCGGGGCAGCGCTACCTAACAGTCGCGAGCAGGTTAGGGTTTAAGCACTGATATACGGCACTCACCAGGAGCCCAGAGCAGTCCTCTTCTATTCCTGTCCGGTAAGATGGTTTCCGGCGCAGGTGGTCCTAATAAGGGCAACTTCCGCCAGCTGCTTCTTTTACCAGCTACTCAGTTCACTGGCAGCAGCTGGCTCCTTGGTCTTCTTTCCTCGAAGAAGAAAGGCGGTTCCTCGTCCAACGGCGAGGTGGGGGAATGCAGCTAGAAGCTGAAGCAGCATCCAGAGTAGAGAGCTGAAGAGAGCAGTTTTATTCAGTCAGAAGTCTGGAAGCGATGTGTCTCTGTCACCGTCCGTCGACCACGTACGACATGTCCGTACGTACGAGTGCATTATTCAAGTTTTGTGCCAGTTATTCAACTATTCAAGAATCAAGTGCAGTGCAGTGTTGTGTTCTTGTGCCGTGTAGTGTTTCGTGTTTGTTCCGCTGCTGCCTGGAGCTTTTTGGGTAAGTGATCTACTCATGTATTTGCTTATCCGTGTGCTTGGTAGTTAGTCTCCTATTCCGAACCGCCTAAGGCGTAGGCTTCGGCTCGCCGATGGCTGCCCGAACCTCGCTTTCCGTCGTTCCTTCTAAGGACCAACCTGCTTCCGTCGGTCCTTCTCAGGGCCTCTCAGTTCCTGCCAGCGCTCTCACGCAACCTCTCCCGCATGGCCCTTCTCAGGACCACCCGACACCTACCTCATCGCGGGAACTCCCCGGCGCGGACTCGGCCATGGAGACTGATGGAGCATGGCAATCTGTCAGCCGGAAACGGCGCGGCAGTGCCACCTGTACTGACTCTGGTCGACCTTCGCGTCGAGGCTCAACCGCGGGGCAATCCACCTCGGCCTCCCAACAACCTGACCAGCCCCGGCGTATTCCGCCTCTGATCTTCGCCCAGCCTTCGGACTGGGCGAACTTCATGCGGCGCTTGCACCGGTGCACTCCTGCTGGCACCTCAGCTGCCTCGGCTCAAGGTGACAGCTTCATCCGCCTCAACCCTACGACTGTGTAGAGCTTCCGTATTGCTCAGACGTTCCTCACGGACGCGGGTATCCCCTACCATACCTTTGCCTTGCCGGAGGAGAACGAGTTGAAGGTACAAATCATCGGCATACCTGCCGATACCACGCCTGAGTTCACTTATAACGAACTCAACAATCTTGGTTTCTCAGTGAATAGTGTTACGCCAATCTTCTCTCCCGGTAAAAAAGTAGCGCGTAATGCGTTCCTAGTTAAGATTCGGAAGGTAGGCGAATACCAGGCCATTTATGAGATCGATATGTTGTTTTACCTCAAGGTTAGGGTAGAAGCCTTCAAGGCCCAAGCCGGACCGAAGCAGTGCTACAACTCCCAGCGGTACGGCCATTCATCGGCATTCTGCCACCATCCTACCCGCTGTTTGCGCTGTGGCGAAAGCCATCGCAAGGATAGTTGTCCTCGCGACCGCGCTGCCACCACTTGCGCCAACTGCGGGGACCCTCACCCGGCATCATCTAAGGCTTGCACGTTCTATGCCGCGGCTTTGAAGAAAATTTCAAAGTCTTCTCAGCAGCATGTTCCTGCACCTCCAGCTAGGCCCCAAGCATCTAGGCCTACCGCCTCGGCGGAACCTACCCCTACTACGGCACCTGCATCTTCACCTGCCCCAGCTCGACCGGCACCTGCCTGCTTCTCAGCCTGCCGCCCAGCCCGCGGCCCAGCACCCAAAACCTGCTGTGCCGACTAAGAAGAAAACTAAACCATCGCCACCAGTTTCCTCCCAGCAAACGCCCGCTGCACCTCAGCCACCATCTACTCCCGCTATCCAAAATCCAAGGCAGCCGAAACAAAAGGCCCCCGCCCAAAATGGCATTATCTTCCAGCACCCGGCGCCCAAGCCTCAGGCGGCACCGGCGTCTGCCGCGACCTCGGACGTGACTTTCGCTGGCCGCGTGCGCGCTTGGATCAACGCCCTGATTCCTCAAATTCTTGGTGCCAAGGATGTCCAGTCCTTGCTTGTCATCGTCCTCACCTCCGTGACCTCGCTTATCCCCCTCGATGGCTAGGCCCTTTCGGCTGCTGGCATGGAACGCATGTGGCGTTCTATCTCGCCGTGCCGAATTGGCCGCCTTTGTCACCGAATATGACAGACGTCATACTCCTTAATGAAACTCACCTAATTCCTGCACATTCATTCCAGCTTCCGGCGTACACGGCGTATCGCACAGACCGGCCTGACCAGAACCGTCTGAATGCCCCTGGCGGCACAGCCATTCTGGTTCACAGGCGCATCGCCCACCGCCCCCTGCCGCCTCCGACGACTCGTCGGTTGCTCTCTGCATCGGGGATCGAGAGGTACGACTGGTTTCAGTCTACCTCCCGCCCCGAGGTGGACCACCGCCCGACGAGGATGAATGGGACGTACTACTAGAAGACCCCCTACCAACCATCGCAGCCGGAGACTTTAATAGTAAGCATCCCTTCTGGAACAGCCGTGTCTCAAACCTTTACGGCCGCTCGCTGTACCAATATCTTCAACGTCATCCTCAGGTAAACGCTCTAGGTCCTAGATCACCGACCTATGTCCCCAATCGAGGGGGACTACCAGACGTCCTTGACATTGCTGTTGTCAAAGACGTGGCCTACCCTATCGCTATCGAAGCCGTATCAGACCTCTCGTCTGATCACGACACGGTACTACTCACTGTTCGGCCCACGCTGGACACACCTCTCGAGCCTCCCCATCGTGTAACGAGAGTCAATTGGCGATCGTTCCACGATGAACTGGGTCGAACAGTACCATCTGACCCCCCCCCCGTTGACATCTCCAGCCCGGACGATGTAGACCGATTGGCCAACTATCCCCAAGAGGTTGTCACGTCCGCAATGGACAAACACCTATCGAGTCCCTGCGCCCAACAGAGGGTCGCAGTTACCTGAAGAGGTGATCCTAGCCATCCGAAAACGGCGCCAGCTCCGCCGGCAATGGCAACAAACCCGGGACCCTTCTGCTTGACGCCACTGCCGATCGTTGGGACTCATATCTTGAGTCTCTGGAAGTCAGGTCAAGAGTGACGCCCAAGTACTTTACAGTCCGTTTCCATTCGATTGGGCTTCCTTCAAGGGAGAGGCACTGGCATCGGGAAGTCAATTTATGAGAAAAGGCGATCGCCTCGGATTTCTCCGCATTGATCGCCATCCTCCCACTTCCTTAGCCAGTCCGGAAGTACGGCGAGCTGACGTCGCACCAGGCCAGCTGCGAAATCAAGACTCGCTGAGCTGGCGTGGTACATGGCGTCATCCGCATAGAGCGAGAGTGACTCCAGGCTGAACAGGCAGGTCGTTCGCGTACACGAGGTGCAGAACGGGGCCAAGGACAGATCCTTGAGGTACGGCTGCGGCAACTGGTCGGACGGATGAGTACGACCCATCGACGTATACCCTAAAGATGCGATCGCACAAGTACGATCGGAAAAAATAAACGAATAAGGCATGTAGAGGGGAGTGGGCCAGTTTGTAGAGAAGACCTACGTGCCAGACTCGATCGAAGGCCTTACTCACGTCGAGCAATACAGCGACGGAGGACAGATGCTTGTTGTAGGCGTCCGTCAAACGGGTAACAACCCGGACGAGTTGAAGGGTCGTCGAGTGCTCTCTGCGGAAGCCGAACTGCTCATGCCGAATGAAACCATCCAGCAGGGGCGCGTAACGACCGTGCAGGAGTCGCTCGAGTACCTTCGATATGACTGGCAACAGTGAGATGGGTCGATGGTTTGAGGGGTCAATACGCAGCTTGCGAGGCTTGGGAATCATAATGATTTTCGCACGCTCCCACAGGCTGGGGAAGTAATGGAGCCGGAGACATCCATTGAACAGCTCGTGGACCATGCTCATGAGGCTAGGGGGAGCGTGTTGTAGCGCCGCCGCTCCGATACTATCATCGCCGGGCGCCCGCTCAGGGCGGAGTCGACCAATAGCCGAAACGACATCGGCTCGGTCGAACGGGTCAGGGGCGTCAGATGGAGGGCGGGAAAAATATCCACATAGGAAGTCTACGACCTCGGCCGAGTGGACGGGATCGCAGACGCCTCCGTGGACGGTGACTTGCTCCTTCATGGTAGCGGCAAAGACTTCTGCTTTGCCGGCCGCGGAGTACACAATGCCGTCCGGTGATCTGAGGGGATGGCGGGTCCTTTTGTCGCCATTAAGTCGGCTCGCAGCCTGCCAGACAGACTCGGGCCAGACTTCAAGAGACTCGAGATATGAGTCCCAACGATGTGCAGTGGCATCAAGCAGAAGCTGCTTGACAAGGTCAGATTGGGCGTTTAGCCTGCGTTTGATAGCAGGATCCCGGGTTTGTTGCCATCTCCGGCGGAGCTGGCGCCGTTTGTGGATGGCGAGGAGCACCTCTTCAGGTAGTTGAGACCTGCGATTTGCCTATGGGACAAGGTAGGTGTGTGTGTCCATAGCGGACGTAACGACTTCTTGAAGACAGTCGGCCAAACGGTCCGCATCAGCCGTAGAGGCGATGGGGGCCGAGGGGTCAGATGGCACTGTTCGTTGGAGTTCGTCATGATAGGAGCGCCAGTTGACTCTCCGTGGACGAGAGGGGGGTTGGAGAGGTGAGTCCAACGGGGAACGAACAGTGATAAGTACCGGGTCATGGTCGGACGAGAGGTCCGACACTGCACTTACAGTGATAGGAATGGCCAGGTCCTTGACAATAACAATGTCAAGGACATCCGGAAGGCCCCTAGTGGGCACGTGGGTGGTGAATCAGGACCAATAACCGAGGCCTGCAGATGACGCTGAACGTAGCTGTAGACCGAGCGGCCATGCGGGTTCGTGACACGGCTGTTCCAAGAGGGATGCTTGGAGCTGAAGTCTCCGGCAGCTATAGTGGGTAGTTCGTGGCCGAGGAGGGCGTCCCACTCCTCAGGCGGCGGAGGCCTGCCGGGCCCGGGAGGGAGGTACGCCGAAATTAGGCGAACATCCCGATCCCCGATCCAGAGGGCCACCGCCGTCGTCTCCAAACCTAGTATCTGGAGGGGGTAAGAGACGATGGGCAATGCGCCTGTGGACGAGTATGGCAGTACCCCCGCTGTGATGAGCGGGGGGTGGTAGCCGAGGCCTATCCGTGCGATAAGTAGTGTACGCCGAAAGCTGAAAGGAAACAGCAGGGGTAAGGAACGTTTCAGAGAGTAGTATGACATCTAACTCTGTGGCAAAGTTAGCCAATTCGGGTCGGCGAGACGGAACGCCATGCGCATTCCATGCCACCAGCCGAAGAAGCCTAGACATTGGGAGGCAGGAGGGTCATGATGGAGGTTAGAATGGTGACTAGCAGAGACTGGACGTCCTTGGCAGCCAAGATCTGAGGAATGAGGGTCTCAACCCAGGCACGCAAACGATCGGCAAAGGTCGGGTCCGAGGACCCTTCCTCAGTCGATGGCGTCTGCGGCGTGGGCGGGGGCACTCGATTCATGATTCCATTATCGGGCCGAGGTTTAGGGTTAGGCTGCCGAGGCTCTTTGGGAGCTGGGGCAGATGCTGGCTTGGGTGCAGCGGGCTTGAGCTGCGTGAGAATGGTGGTCGATGTCTTTTTCTTTTTTGGCGCGGGTTGCTTTCGCGACGAGGCCAAAGGAGGGAAAGATGCATCGGAGGTGGCGGGTGCCGCGTAACTGAGCGCTCCGGCGGGCGCTGGACAGGCTGGGGGACTACTACGGCTGCAGGCGCAGACGAGGTAGTCGGAACTGGGGCCGCCGGGGCGGCAGATGCAGGGGCTGAGGGTTTCTTGGGAGAAGTTTGGACAGCGTTTTGGGCCTTGTTGATGCGCTTGAGGGCGTCATGATAATGTTTACATTGGCGAGAGCTTGCCGGGTGAGGTTCTCGCCAGTTTGCGCACGTGGCGGCGGCGGAGCGTTCACGGACAGTCGTCCTTGTGGTGACCCTCACCGCAACGAACGCATCGTGTCGGAAAGTGGCAATAGACACTCCTGTGCCCGTACCGCTGGCAGTTGTAACACTGCTTGGGTCCGGGTCGGGTCTTTTACCCGGAGGTAAAAAAGCGATTCTACTCCTACCTTGAGATTTTCACAAGGAATGCATTTCTGGGAATGTGTCTGCCGGAGGAGAAGAGAGGAGTTATTGAGCCAACAGTGAAGCCCAATTGTTCAAGGGCGTGACAGATTGTTGGCACGGGAACATCAGCGGGGATGCCGATGTTCTCGACCTTGAGTTCCCTCTTCTCCGGCAGGGCGAAGGTGTAGTAAAGGATACCACGATCGGTCAGCAGTTTCTGGGCGTACCGGAAACTGTCGATGGTCGTGGATTCAATTCGGATGGAGCGGCCACCCTGACAAACTGCAGTCAGGGTATTCGCGGGAGCGGCCCGGTGAAGTCGTCGCATGACCTTATCCCAGTCAACAGGCCGGTCAAAGATCAGAGGCGGCAACCGCCGGGGCGGGGTAGGTACTGAGGTGGCCGTAGCGGGTCTGTCCGTGGCAGGATCCAGCTGGGAAGACCGCCCGGATCCCGCGGAGTCGCCACTGTTTCGCCGTTTCCAGCTACTGACAGTTTGCCACTCCTCGGTATCCATGGCACTCGTCCCAGCCGACATTGTCTCGGGTTCGGCAGGTAAAGGTTGCGCCAGAGCGCCGGCAGGAATTTTGTGGCCCTTAGAAGGACCGACGGGAATGGTAGGTGCGGCCATCGGCGAGGTTAACCTACGCCTAGGCTGGTGAGGTACTAGGGATCGCTAGTCGGGTAGTGTGGTATGGCACTTAACAACCTACAACACTTACCAGGCAACAGTCAGCAGCGGAGAACACCAAAACACCACTAACACCAAAAACACGAGTTCACCACTGCCCGCACAATTGTAACACACATCACTAATGATGTTAAACACTATGTGAAACTTTGAATGAAACATACTGAGTAATAACTGAGATATTGAGCTCCAGACAAGCTGGAGCCAGCGTTGCACAATGGAAAATTCCACTTGTGTAGAGTAACAAACGAACGCAGCCTACCCTGGCAACAGCTCTAGGTAGTCTCTGCTTGACTGAGTCCACTGAACCGCCGGTCCAGTGGTCCAGTGGTGTACGGAGCAGCAGCTAGTCGTGCCCCGGTGGTCGCAGTCTCCGGGTGATACCCGATGACTGCATGTTGCCTTGCTGTTACCTTGGCTAGCGATCTCGCGCTTTCAGGAATGGAACCTCCATCAATTTTATTTTGGAGGGACAGGATGCTCGATTTTTCTTGGACCCTGGGACCTCGAAGAGACCCGTGACGGCTGAATGGGGGAGCCCTCGAAGACCTTTCGCTTGAGAAGCAGGAATTACCCTCCCACAACGGGTAGGGCGCCCCTAGCCGCTCAGGAAAAGTCTCCGAGGGCTGCCAAGCGGCAATGTCGGCGCACGGGAGAGAGAGTAGGAGGAGGCAGCGTCCACCAGAGGTGGCACTAAGCACACCTAGGGCGAGCGCAGACCCCCCTCTAGTCTGTCGCCGAGCGCCTGCACGGACAAGAGAAAGAAGGAAGGAGGAGCGTAAAAATACTCAAGGTCGGGGGGATTGGGCAGATGTTTTGTAACTGCTTATGGGGGGTCGTCGAGCAAAGCTCGGGGGCGTTTGTGTCGTCTAGGTGGTGGGCCGACATCTGTGCTTAGTCGACGGATATGGAGATGGGTCGAGACATAGGCTCGGGAGAATAGGTTGAGGGCTAGGGACCGAACGAATTCCGTAAGTGAAGGAACCTTCAACCCTCGCCTGATGGCATCATTTCTGACAAACCAGGGAGAGTTGGAGATGTAGCGGAGGGTTCGGGATTGGAAAGCTTCCAAACGGGCGACAACGGATGGGCTGAGTAGTACCCAAAAGGCGGGGGCTGCGTAAGTCAGGATTGCCCTAAGAAAGAGCAAGTAGATGGTGAGTTTAGTGCGCACAGGCACTGAACCCCGATGAGAGAGAAAGGGAAAGAGTTTGGCTCTGACGCCTCTGGCGCGCTGGAGACTCAGAGTGGCATGAGGTGCAAAACTTAGGCGTCGGTAAAGAGTGACGCCCAAGTACTTTACAGTCCGTTTCCACTCGATTGGGCTCCCTTCAAGGGAGAGGGACTGGCAGCGGGAAGTTAATTTATGAGAAAAGGCGATCGCCTCGGATATCTCCGCATTGACCGCCATCCTCCACTTCCGTAGCCAGTCCGGAAGTACGGCGAGCTGACGTTGCACCAGGCCAGCTGCGAAATCAAGACTTGCTGAGCTGGCGTGGTACATAGCGTCATCCGCATAGAGCGAGAGAGTGACTCCAGGCTGAACAGGCAGGTCGTTCGTGTACACGAGGTACAGAACGGGGCCAAGGACAGATCCCTGAGGTACGCCTGCGGCGACTGGTCGGACGGATGAGTACGACCCTTCGACGCATACCCTAAAGATACGATCGCACAAGTACGATCGGAGAAAATGAACGAATGAGGCACGGAGGGGGGAGTGGGCCAGTTTGTAGAGAAGGCCTTCGTGCCAGACTCGATCGAAGGCCTTACTCACGTCGAGCAATACAGCGACGGAGGACAGATGCTTGTTGTAGGCGTCCGTCAAATGGGTAACAACCCGGACGAGTTGAAGGGTCGTCGAGTGCTCCCTGCGAAAGCCGAACTGCTCATGCCGAATGAAACCATCCAGCAGAGGCGCGTACCGACAATGCAGGAGGCGCTCGAGTACCTTCGGTATGACTGGCAACAGTGAGATGGGTCGATGGTTTGAGGGGTCAATACGCAGCTTGCGAGGCTTGGGGATCATGATGATTTTCGCACGCTTCCACAGGCTGGGGAAGTAATGAAGCCGGAGACATCCATTGAACAGCTCGTGGACCAAGTTGATGAGGCTAGGGGGAGCGTGTTGTAGCGCCGCCGCTCCGATACGATCATCGCCGGGCGCCCTCTTAGGGCGAAGTCGACCAATAGCCGAGACAAGATCGGCCCGGTCGAACGGGTCAGGGATGTCAGCTGGAGGGCGGGAAAAATATCCAGATAGGAAGTCTGCGACCTCGGCCGAGTGGACGGGGTCGCAGACGCCTCCGTGGACGGTGAATTGCTCCTCCACGGTTGCGGCAGACTTCAGCTTTGCCGGCCGCGGAGTACACAATGCCGTCCGGTGATCTGAGGGGATGGCGGGTCCTTTTGTCGCCATTAAGTCGACTCGCAGCCTGCCAGACAGACTCGGGCCGGACTTCAAGAGACTCGAGGTACGAGTCCCAACGATGTGGGACGAGAAGCTGCTTGACAAGGTCAGATTGGGCGTTTAGCCTGCGTTTGATAGCAGGATCCCGGGTTTGCTGCCATCACCGGCGGAGTTGGCGCCGAGTTTGGATGGCGAGGAGCACCTCTTCAGGTAGTTGAGACCTGCGATTTGTCTCTGGGACAAGATAGGTGTGTGTGTCCATAGCGGACGTAACGACTTCTTGAAGATAGTCGGCCATACGGTCCGCATCAGCCGTAGAGGCGATGGGGGCCGGGGGGTCAGATGGCACTGTTCGTTGGAGTTCGTCATGATAGGAGCGCCAGTTGACTCTCCGTGGACGAGAGGGGGGTTGGAGAGGAGTGTCCAACAGGGGACGAACAGTGATAAGTACCGGGTCGTGGTCGGACGAGAGGTCCGATACAGCACTTACAGTGATAGGAATGGCCAGGTCCTTGACAATGACAATGTCAAGGACATCCGGAAGGCCCCTAGTGGGCACGTGGGTCGGTGAGTCAGGACCAATAACTGAGACCTGCAGATGACGCTGAACGTAGCTGTAGAGCGAGCGGCCACGCGGGTTCGTGACACGGCTGTTCCAAGAGGGATGCTTGGAGTTGAAGTCTCCGGCAGCTATAGTAGGTAGTTCGTGGTCGAGGAGGGCGTCCCACTCCTCAGGCGGCGGAGGCCCTCCGGGCCCGGGAGGAAGGTACGCCGAAATTAGGCGAACCTCCCGATCCCCGATCCAGAGGGCCACCGCCGTCGTCTCCAAATACCTAATATCTGGAGGGGGTAAGAGACGATGGGCAATGCGCCTGTGGACGAGAATAGCAGAATCCCCGCTGGGACGAGCGGGGGGTTGTAGCCGGGGCCTATCCGTGCGATATGTAGTGTACGCCGGAAGCTGAAAGGAAGCAGCAGGGGTAAGGAAAGTTTCGGAGAGTAGGATGACATCTAGGTCATATTCAGTGGCAAAGTTAGCCAATTCGGCTCGGCGAGACAGAACACCACACGCGTTCCATGCCACCAGCCGAAGAGGCCTAGACATTGAGAGGCAGGAGAGTCATGAGGGAGGTAAGAATGGTGACTAGCAGAGACTGGACGTCCTTGGCAGCCAAGATTTGAGGGATGAGGGTCTCAACCCAGACACGCAAACGATCGGCAAAGGTCGGGTCCGAGGACCCTTCCTCCGTCGATGGCGCCTGCGGCGTGGGCGGGGGCACTCGATACGTGATAACATTATCGGGCCGAGGTGTAGTTGTAGGCTGCCGAGGCTCTTTGGGAGTTGGGGCAGATGCTGACCTAGTTGCAGCGGGCTTGTGCTGCGTGAGGATGGTGGTCGATGACTTTTTCTTCTTTGGCGCGGGTTGCTTTCGCGACGAGGCCAAAGGAGGGAAAGATGCATCGGAGGCGGCGGCTGCCGCGTAACTGAGCGCTCCGGCAGGCGCTGGACAGGTCGGGGGGACTACAGCGGCTGCAGGCGCAGACGAGGTAGCCGGAACTGGGGCCGCCGGGGCGGCAGATGCAGGGGCTGAGGGTTTCTTGGGGGCAGGGGGATAGGCTTTTGAGCCTTGGTGATACGCTTTAGGGCGTCATGATAGTGTTTGCACAGGCGAGAGCTTGCCGGGTGTGGTTGACGACAGTTTGCACACGTGGCAGTGTGCGGTACGTTCACGAGGACAATCGCCCTTGTGATGACCCTCACCACAACGAATGCAGCGTGTCGGGTAGTGACAATAGATACTGCTGTGCCAGTACCGCTGGCAGTTGTAGCACTGCTTGGGGCCGGGTCAGGACTCGAAAGCTGAAACTTTTACCCGGAGGTAAAAGAGAGAGTCTACCTGGTAAATGGCTTGGAAATTCCCTACCTTGAGGATTTTCACAAGGAAGACATTTCTGGGAATGCGTCAGCCGGGGGAGAAGAGAGGAGTCACAGAGCTGACAGTAAAGCCCAAAGTTCAAGGGCGTGCGAGATTGTAGGCTCGGGAACATCGGCGGGGATGCCGATGATCTCGACCTTGAGTTCCCTCTCCTCCGGCAGGGCGTAGGTGTAGTAAGGGATACCACGATCGGTTAGCAGTTTCTGGGCGAGCCGGAAACTGTCGATGGTCGTGGTCTCAATTCTGACGGAGCGGCCACCCTGACAAACTGCAGTCAGGGTATTCGCATGAGCGGCCCGGTGAAGTCGCCGCATGACCTTATCCCAGTCAATAGGCCGGTCAAAGATCAGAGGCGGCAACCGCCGGAGCGGGGTAGGTAGTGAGGTGGCCGTAGCGGGTCTATCCGTGGCAGGACCCAGCTGGGAAGACCGCCCGGACCCCGCGGAGTCGCCACTGTTTCGCCGTTTCCGGCTACTCACAGTTTGCCACTCCTCAGTGTCCATGGCACTCGTCCCAGCCGACCCTGTCTCGGTTTCGGTAGGTAAAGGTTGCGCCAAAGCGCCAGGTGGGATTTCGTGGCGCTGAGAAGGACCGACGGGAAGGTTGGTTGCGGCCATCGGCGAGGTTAACCTACGCCTAGACTGGACAGACTTTACGGATCGCTAGCTGGGTAGTGAGGTATACTACTTAAAAGCTACAACACTTACCAGGCAACAGTCAGCAGCGGAGAGCACCGAAACACCACTAACACCAAACACACGAGTTCACCACTGCCCGCACAATTGTAACACAGAGCACTAATTGAATTAAACACTTTGTGAAAGTTTCAGCTTGATAGAATAAGTAATTACTGAGTTATTGCACTCCAGACAAGCTGGAGCCAGTGTTGTGCAATGGAAAATCCACGCACAAGAACAAGAAAACGAACGACGCAGCCTACCTTGGCAACAGCTCAGGGCAGACTCCTGTCACCCGCTGAACCGCCGGGGTGAAAGCATCTCCTTAAATAGTGTCTGGCATGGTTTATTTTCCACGGCCAATCAGAGTGGAGAATGATGAGCTGGCTTCTGATTGGTTCGCGTTATACACCTAAAGCGGCCAAAAAGTTATAAATAGAAACAGCGTAGCCGTCTCTCACTGTTGCTTGTCCCATTTCACTGGGCGAATTGTTCGGCATTCCATCTATTACGAACATTCTTTGCTACTGAAGATGGCCACCGGTGATGTGGCCGAAACGTCTAGCTCTATAACATCAAGCATTCGACCACGGCCTTTCAGCCCGGAAGTTTTAAATAATTATAGTGACACCGGCCGTGAAAGCCTACGTACTAGAATTATTTTATTTAAGTTTACGAAATAATCAAGACAATAAAATAGGTATTTAAATAAATATTAACCACACTTATCCAAAGAAAACAAATTTATTTATTCAAAATAATGTAAATAAAAGTAAAGAAAAAATAACATTTAAAGATATTTCTTATGTATTATTTTGTTGTTTTCTTATGTACATATATGATGTGTGGAGTTGCTTCTGATATATAATTTCCTTCGATTTTGGGTCAAATTTTGATGCTCCTATAACTAGAATGGATTTCAAGTGTTTGACAAGTTAGCCCTGTACTTTGATTTCACAAAGTTCATTTTTGAAAACGTCTGTTCGCATATACAGGTTGATCCATAATGCATTCAAGGAAGCCAGACGAACAAGCACATTAACCACGTAAATGTTTTAAACTAGTACAAAATATTATAACATTTTACTGAACTTATTTCTTGTTTAATTATTTAGTAAAATGTTATAATATTTGAAGTATTTTGACGATCTATCTAAAATCTGCACGCGCATCGACTGGATTGCCGCGGGCCGGAGAATGACCCTTCACGGGCCACATCCGGCCCGCGGCCCGTAGTTTGGAGACCCCTGACGTATAATATGAATTAAAGGCTTACCTCGTGACTTTAGGACGTGTCATACATGAACAGGTACATTGAACTTGAAACAACGTATTTATAAAACAACACAAAATATACCTAACCTAATCTAGGCTAATCACAAAATAAATCTGCTGGTCAGAAGGCCAGTACAGTTGATATAAGACATTCAATATATCACATTCGTATACGATGTATAATAAATTTGTCTGCTGAACTGTTTAATGTTTGCCATTCTTGAATATTCACTAAAGAAAATTACACGAGATTCAACCTTGGAACTAGTGCAGTAAATTACTGAAGAATGGCGAACGTCTTCGAAAGTTCCCAAAATTGTATATATATATATATATATATATATATATATATATATATACAAATTTCATAAGCACTATATTTTGTTATCCATACAAAACTGGCCATATTTATTCACAATACAATGAAAATGTATTCTTTCAATAGTCTTCCAATTATGGCACAACTGGACATCAACTCTTGGACATCTTAACTTAAGAAACTGAAGCTTTGTATTTCTTTGTACATTCACGTTACGAATAAAAAATTGTACTTTCAGAGCTTTCTCTGATTTTGACAAACCGTTATCTTTCCAGTACTTACGTATCTTTCCGCCACAGCTTTTCCCCTAAAAAATTCGCCAAAATAAACGATTAAACCTGGTTAGTAAGAAGAATGTTGATCCGTCACGTTAGGACCAAATAAAATGTTATGTTGAGCTGCGGCCGAGTGGACCGCGTAAAAATGTGTTGTATGTCGGCACGTATGCCTTTTTACATCAGAAAGAATGAAACTTGGTGTGTTATCGCCAGGATGCAAAATGATAAAGATAGTGGACTGTATTAATAGATTTATTAAGTTTCTCCGTTTCTTACACTCAACTCATAGTAGTAAGGTTGGCTAATCCTGAAGATTAAATTTTAAGAAACTGATTCGGAAATGAAACTACATTTTGATGCGGCACAAATGTGTGCACTTAGTTGCATCGAAAACGTGGAGGCCTAAGGCCTAAATAATTGTCGCGACAACAAGAAATGAGAATGACAGAGTCAGGCAGCAAACGTAAGAACGTCCGCTGCCGGCCAAGGCTCGTAGCACTGTAACGTTATAAAAACGAGATAAGAACGATTCAGAAAGCGTACAGATTAGCCAACCTACAAATACGAAAATTACCACACTACTGTCCATAACTGCCCGCCAAAAAATCAAAAGCTTTTTTAATACATTTTAATAACTTATTGTAGAAAAATACAGAGTTCTTAATAATAAAGGTTAATCTCAGTAGGCTGCATTGAACCTTGAGTTGTAGTCTTAGATAACAGTTATGACATTAACTGCTTAGCGATAAGCTTGAGAGATGATAAGAGTTAAGCAGGCCAAGGTTGGCGTGCAAATTGAATCAAACATGAGTAAAATGCAAAGTTAGCAATGTATTGCCAATACATATTGTATGTATACAATATTGAACGATATAAGACATAAAAATACGTAATTTAACAATGTTTAATGATGAATAATCGGTGACTCATCACATGATGGGCCCGATAAATTGTAACATTTATGCAAGTCATAGTGGTTAGCTTGAACCAGTTAAGGCCAGTAGACCTATACAAGTAGAATTGAATACAATGAGCAAACAAAATTATTATAAAATTATACATGTAAAGACATAAATTTAGCATGACGCCATATAGTTTGAACGATGCATGCTATCCTGATGTTTCAGGAATATACAATAAATTGTTATGTGAAAACAAGTTATACATAGTTGACTGATTGCAAGCACAAATTGTAATGACATGTATGTCATAATTAGCATGAATAATAATTGTGTAATGCATGATCACACAATGCAAAATACAATATAAAATACAATATAAAAAATAAAAATATAGGCGTGGCGTAGTTATAGACAGTAGATGCGAAAAACAATGTGTTTTACATAAATACAAGTTATATAATAAATACAATAGAAATCAGTTTAGTTAATTACAAATATGAATAAGGAACAATAGCATAAGTGACAAGTACCACAATGTGGTTATACAAATGTAACACATGAGTTGAACAATTGCGAGAAATACATTCATAGAATAATAAAATCACACATATTACATAGTTACCGTTGGTCTCCAGATCACTGTATATGATTAAATAAATAATTACCTTATTTTATCCACTAAGTGATCTTCTTTTTCTTTTTAATTACTACATGTTTCAGGGCTTATATCCCCATCTTCAGGTAAAAGCAAATCTACCCTATTATTAGGGTTTCGTTAAAAATTCACAACGACACAAACACATAACACACTTAAATAAATTAACATTGAACATTAAATCTGTATCGGAACACGCTACAAACGAACCAGTGCACTGGCCGAAGTCCGACTTCCAACTTTCAACGCCGGAGTTGAAAGTCGGACTTCGGCCAGTGCACTGGTTCGTTTATAGCGTGTTCCGATACAGATTTAATGTTCAATGTTAATTTATTTAAGTGTGTTATGTGTTTGTGTCGTTGTGAATTTTTAACGAAACCCTAATAATAGGGTAGATTTGCTTTTACCTGAAGATGGGGATATAAGCCCTGAAACATGTAGTAATTAAAAAGAAAAAGAAGATCACTTAGTGGATAAAATAAGGTAATTATTTATTTAATCACACATATTGACAAATGTGCAAGAAAATGAATACATGGTTGTATAACTGCATACCATGCGAATATTATGTAAAAAATTTTATATAAAGCAATACCACCAATAACATGACACATACCCAATACCAATATCAAAATGTAAATGTGTAGGACATAATATGCCTCACAAATTATTAACATATAAATACAAAAATAGCAGAGTATACCACCATGAAATATGATAAGTATAGCTATAATAGCACAGTGCATGGTTGTAAAATTACAAGTCACATGCAAATTTAGTATAAAAACACGCAATGATGCAAAATTAACATTAAAATGTTGTGATGATACATATCACAATTAAGTTGACCAAATGGTCATACAATGAAGTAATGAAAGCCAGTGGCCAAGTAAACTAGCATTGTGCTAAATAATTATAGTAACCTTGTGTCTAAGCCTCGTCCCGGGCTGGCAACAAGCATAGCTTATGAGCGGGTCTCCGTAAAATACCAGTAGGCGTGCGAATGTCTACAACTCTAATTAAGTTGTCTGGACCGGGAAATGTGGCGGTAATTACCCCAAATTTCCATGATAATGGAGGTAAGTTATCCTCCATCAATAAAACCAGGTCACCAATGGAAACATTATCCTTGGCGAATTTCCACTTGTGACGTTGTTGTAATTGATGTAAATAATCGCGAGACCAAGCCTTCCAAATGACTTGGACAAACTTCTGGAGAAGTTGCCAACGTCCAAGACAAGAGATGGGAACGTGAGATAAGTCTGGGTCAGGTATCGCCGTTAATGGCGCGCAAATCAAAAAATGGCCAGGTGTAAGTGGCACCGGATCATTTACATCCGATGAAATGGCAAATAATGGGCGAGAGTTTAGACATGCCTCTATCTGAGACAAAACCGTCGTAAACTCCTCGAAGGTGAGTATAGACTTGCCTACCACGCGGCGCAAATGATGCTTTAAACTCTTTATACCGCTCTCCCAAAGACCACCAAAATGGGGTGACGAGGGCGGAATAAATGACCATGAAATACCCTGAGAGGTCGTAAAGGATTTGATTGATGGGGTGGCATCCTTATTATGCCAAAGATTGTACAGGTCATGTAAAACATTAGGGGCCTTCCTAAAGTTCGTGCCATTATCAGAATATAACTGGCTGGGTATGGCCCTACGGGACATAAACCGACGTAAGGCAGCTATAAACGCGTTGGCTGTAAGGTCGGAAACCAATTCCAAATGAATGGCCCTGGTTGCTAAGCACATGAACAAAGACACGTACGATTTTGACAAGGTCCTAGATTTCTGCCCGCCATGACGAATCATGAAGGGACCACCATAATCAAAATACAGATGAACACTATTAATAAAGAAATGAAGAGCAGGGACGACCTTGAATACGAGTCGTGATAACAATAAGCAAGCGCAGAGTTCAATGCGAGGTAATGACACCTGTCGTAGTGGGGCCGCGCGAGATTTAGAACACAGAAGATGACAAGAGGCCGATGAATCTTGATAAATGACTAATATAAACACAACACCCATAATCCGTTTCAGAAGCATCCGAAAACCCATGTAATTCAACTATCCTTGCCTTAGACTTGCAACGAATAGAACGTGGGACAATAATTTTACTGATCAGACACAACTTATCGCATAATGAATCCCAATGCAAGCGTAATTGCCCGGAGATTGGCTCATCCCAACCAAGATTGCACAGCCAGAGTTGCTGCAGAAACTGTTTGTACAGAAAAACAATGGGACCGACATGTCCGAGCGGATCGTAAATGCCTGCGATAATCGATAGGATTTTCCTCTTGGAGATGCTTGATTCAACGGGGAATGATTTGATGTCAAACAAAAATGAATCGGTAGTGTTATTCCAGAGAATGCCCAAGGTACGCACATTACCCTGTTTGTTTAAAGGGAGTGATAAATTGTCATGATTTGCAACCACCTGGGGTTCATTTGATGCCCATTTATGCAGCGTGAGACCGTATTGACTCAACAACGTACCTAAGTCAGATTTCAACTTGGTCAGATCAGAAATGGTGTCTGCGCCAGTTAACAGATCGTCGACATAGAAATCATTGGTTATAGCTGACGCTGCGTCAGGAAAAGAAGCTTCATGATCTTTGTCGATACATCTTCTCGATGTCGGCGATGAGAACATAGTTATGCATACGAAATCGCAAAAGAATAGAAAAAAGGTCTTGTTGGACGTTCGGGCCTACCAACAAGATGTCATTGAGAGAAAGACCATTGGTAGTTTTGGACGAACCGTCAAAAACGACGCGAAGTTTTGTCGTAGAACTAGAATGCTTAAAGACGGCATGATGTGGCAGATAGTACGTATTTGAAACCCCAGAACTGATAGAGCAATTGTCGATAAGCGTCATGTGGCCAAGATCCTTATACTCCTAAATAAAGTTTGCGTAATCGCGCGCAAGCTTAGAATCGCGCATGAAACGGCGTTCTAAACTCAAGAATCTTGCTTCGGCGGTAGCATAGGACTCACCCAACTGGGGATTCTCTGACTTAAAATGGTAGCGCAACAACGAACCTACCCTCTTGATTGCGATGAGCAGACTTAACGAAATGCTCCTCACAAGCTGACTCGTTATTAATAGGTGCATTATCAGGGATAGTTTCTGTCTCCCAAAATTTTTCGAGAGACTCCAGAATTTGACCTCGTTGTTCCTAGCTAGGAACGAAACAGCAGGACCCTTATAACGGCAGTGTTTGGGCAGATTGCCTGCAAGAATGTAGCCTAACTTTGTTTCCTGTATAATAGGAAAATGAGAACCGCGTACGTATTTGTTAGCTAAGATTAAATCTAGGTAGAATTGCGCTCCTAACAGTATGTCGATGTCAGATGATATGTTGAAATTTGGATCAGCAAGAAAAATGTTATCTGGAATGTTAAATTGATTTATGTCAAAAGATTGTGCTGGCAGTTTATGGGTTAATGCAGATAAGACAGCACATTTTGCCTCGAAGCTAAATCTTTGATAACGGGAAATAATACGTATAGACGCAAGATTAGTGGCATAACACGCGGTGTTATTTATACCTGTAATCGGTATGTTAGATTTAGTCAAGTTAAGCCGTAATTTCTTGGCAAATGATTCCGTACAAAAATTTATTTGTGAACCCGCATCCAAAAGAACTCTTGCGGGTTGTCTGTTGCCAGCCTGGTCAATGACAAACACCATTGCTGTTGATAAAAGAATATTATTTGTGGATTGTAATTTGAGTGAACAATAATTACTGCTGCTGGCAGAGACTGGCTTCGACACATTGTTTATGTGCAACAATGTATGGTGTCGTTTTGAGCAGATCTTACATGATTGTTTAATCTTACAATTAGATGAGAAATGATCTGGTCTTAGACAATTGGTACAGCATTTATGATTTAATATGAATTGTCCTCGTTCTGATGTGCTCAGTGCACGAAATTTATCACACATGTAAATTGGATGATTAGATTTACAGCATAAACATGAATAATTATTTGACGCCGAGTGATAACTTTTAAATGCAGTGCTGCCAGCAGCGTTTCGTGATTTATGTTTGTCAGATTTATTATTGAATCTTAAACTTAGCTTGTTGAGTTGCTGTCCGGCATCGATAGGCAGTGTATTTTCTAACAGCTGTCTACGTGCGTTTAAAAACTGAGTAAAACCTTGAAAGTTAGGAAGATTATCAGGGTCTATAGACTCCTTCCATAATTTAAAAGTAGTATGGTCGAGTTTCGCTGACAATAATTGTACAGTGATAAGCTCGAATGAATCCACTGACAGTTGCATGGCCGCCAGTGAATTAACGGAAGACGTTATCGTATTTATGAATTCTGCCAAACTTTGGACAGAGTCTTTTATTGTTGACTTTACTTCAAGTAAATTTTGAATATAGTACTTTGCTAGTATGAATCTGTTGTCATACTGATAGCGGACAGCAAACTCAACGCTATCGAATAGTTTTCGTTGCAAATAGGTAATGACTTAATTAAATCTAGCGGCTCATTTTTCAGAGACGAATACAAATAGTGTAATTTCTGCACTGACGTTAGATCAGATCTGGCATGCACCAAGTCCAGAAATATTGAGTAGAAATGCTGCCATTCTAAGATATTGCCTGTGAAGAAGGCAAACTTATCGGTTTTAGTTGCGTATCGCTTGTTAATACGGGAGATACAGTCTGAACGTTAAAGGTTTCTATCAATTGTAAGATATTAGCTTCTGCCGAATATAACAGCTCTTCGACCTCAACTCGGTCTTCTTGAGCAGCGTTTATGTCTTTAGAAATAAGCTCAATTTCGGACTGTACCTCATCGTATTTTGTTGCCAAGCTTTTTAGACTTTCAAGTCTGACTGTTAAGAAATGTTTGGTATTGGTGTTCTTGTCAAAGTTACTGATAGCCGAATTAATACGCACTATGGCAGACTTTAAGCCGCCTCTCTTTCTGACCAACACTTTGAGGCCTTCTTCAGCCATTGTACGCACCTGATAATGATGTGGTACCTGGTATGCGATGTCCCGAAGCGTCGAGGCCGTGGAGAAGATGGCGAACACACAGACCGGAGAGATGACTGCTTACACTGGAGTACTGACGCTAGCACATGGATGATCTTGCAGTGATATCGTCAGGAGGCT
This sequence comes from Magicicada septendecula, assembly GCA_034769895.1. Taxonomy (NCBI): domain Eukaryota; kingdom Metazoa; phylum Arthropoda; class Insecta; order Hemiptera; family Cicadidae; genus Magicicada; species Magicicada septendecula. Next base: position 299,294,564 of record CM068373.1, on the reverse strand, counting down.
CAAAGGCGACGAAAGAAATGCTGGTTAAGTCACGACACGGTCGGATCAGCGAATATGCTGAGTCGCCCGTGATGGCCAGAAATTGGGGCAGAAGAATAATGAAAAGGTGAATAACGAATCCACGCACGGAGCGACCAAAAAAATGGTTAGTAAGAAGAATGTTGATCCGTCACGTTAGGACCAAATAAAATGTTATGTTGAGCTGCGGCCGAGTGGACCGCGTAAAAATGTGTTGTATGTCGGCACGTATGCCTTTTTACATCAGAAAGAATGAAACTTGGTGTGTTATCGCCAGGATGCAAAATGATAAAAGATAGTGGACTGTATTAATAGATTTATTAAGTTTCTCCGTTTCTTACACTCAACTCATAGTAGTAAGGTTGGCTAATGCTGAAGATTAAATTTTAAGAAACTGATTCGGAAATGAAACTACATTTTGATGCGGCACAAATGTGTGCACTTACTGTAGTTACATCGAAAACGTGGAGGCCTAAGGCCTAAATAATTGTCGCGACAACAAGAAATGAGAATGACAGAGTCAGGCAGCAAACGTAAGAACGTCCGCTGCCGGCCAAGGCTCGTAGCACTGTAACGTTATAAAAACGAGATAAGAACGATTCAGAAAGCGTACAGATTAGCCAACCTACAAATACGAAAATTACCACACTACTGTCCAAAACCTAAAACTTAAAAGATAATAATATACATCCACATGTCCCCCGCACGCATACTACAAATGATAAAATGTGCTCCAGAAGATGCGTCTTGTACACGCACGACAAACAGCCTGCTGAAGGACGCAACACTAGGGCATTCTATACTGTGCCAATGTTATGGAGGTGAAATAAACAGAACTATTTACTTCACTAACGAGCATTGGCGTATAACAATTATCCCAATCGACTAAGTTACACGAACGTTCATAAGCACCAGTTTAAATTAGTTCAATTTTCAACAACAATATCCAATTACGAAATCGTTTCCTCGATCGTTGAAACGCTACACAAATGTAAAGGCATATGTGACATTTTAACAGTGTACGCATACGTAACTATTTGATTAATAAGTACAGTAAAACTTGATAATCCGAAATTAATGTGATCAAGTTTGTTCGGAAGTTCAAGCATGTGGGATTAACGGAAAATAAATATTAAAACACTGTTGTGGACTAAATTAAGATTAACGGAATTACGCACCAAAGTAGAAGAACCAATAACAATTTATAATCGCGTTACTTCATTTACTGTTATAATTTAAAAAGTAGCTGTTGATGAAATTCTCTTTACATGTCATGGTTCCAACTACCATGGTTCCGATGTACTTCTTGCCATCTATGTAAACGACCCCACGCTGAAATATCACCAAACTTGCTTCTCAATACACCAAGTACGTTATGGATGATTGTATAAAATATTATGACGGCACAAATAGTTTTATGCCATCTCCATGCAAAACAGGTACCGAATTTAAACCTTACTCCAACGTACTAGTCTTTCGCGTTCCATATAAATAGGCCGACAGTAACAAGTTTTTACGTAACATTTATGATTCTTAATATATTCCTTAAGCGTTTAAAAAAACGCTTTTCTCTAAGCGTATACTTTTTCAAACTGTACGATATTCCTCTGTTCAAAGCGTGCTGACGGATATTTCTCACTGAAAAAGATACAAAATGACCCCGGCAATACGACCGTCAGAATCACACGTCGGTGTATCTCTTACCAATGTGCCCTACTATGGACAGCATCTACAACGCAGAAGCAGTAAACACTTCTGCATTTTAGATATATAGCGGGCATAATTGATTAATGTGCCAATGTTTTGGAGGTGGAGTAAACATAAAAGTTATTCCACTAACGAGCATTGGTCAGCTTTCTAAAAACTACAACTGTACCTTTATGACGTAAACACGTATTCATTCATACGCATCAGGAAAAAACAATGGTAAGAATTTTAACTTTCCGTGAACAAGTTACCGTCAACATGTACGGAGTTCTTCCACTCACGAAAGAAATTCTTGTTCCGCACAGCAAACAGAGCAAAGCCATGCGCAAACGTCGACCGAATTGCTGCTGGATATTATTATATACACCATCGCGTACCTTAAGTATTGTTCTTTATGCTACATTGCAAAATTAGGCTACACCGTTCAGTGTCTCGACAACAGTGTTGGCAATGCGTGTCGGTGAAATTACCCTTCGATATTCTCTGTAAAAGATAAAATGCAATGACAGATTGTGTCAAAATAACATTTCGCAATTCAAATACAACTAAAAGCCACATCTGCATACAGATGTTAATTCCAAGCGTTGTTTCTCACCGCTTTCGTTGGTTCTAAATTTACGCATCCCATTTTGTCGGTTTTCTCCTCCGTATTGGCAATTAATGCTACCATTGTTTCTGTTTGGAGTTTACTTTTCTTTCTCCGTTTTACAATTCTTCAGTATAATAAAAAAACTTTATTAACGGAGGCACTGAAAAATGTGGAATCAGGAGGAGACGGATCAACTTTCTCCAAATTAGGGAAGGGAACATGGAATGTTTAATGGCGATTCTATTCTATATTTTTGCCCAGCGTTCTTCAGCTGGTTTCGATAGGTCCAGCATCAACTTACTCCGTTCAATCAGTGCATGATTTCTCCATTCCGAGCCCATCTGCTGCACAATTTATTATATTTTTCAACCTTGAAATTTCTATAAGATGAACTATATAAATAATACATTAAAAATAGTTAGCACATAAATGTTTAAGTTACGAGGTCATAAAGTAATGACTACTAGTTCTTTTTCTCTCTTAATCATCATTTCGTACACATTTCAATACGTATTCAAAACAAGCAGTGCCGTTTTCAAAAGTAATTCTAAAAGTAATAGAACAGAATAACAAGCTTGACAAACGGAATCAAATTGAAACCTGATACTGGCGAAAACAAATGTCATACATGTAATCCAATTAAATAAGTGCAGGCAAAAAAACATACAATTTTTTAAAACAAGCGTAATAGTATCCAAAAGTACTTGCCGTTTTAAATCGACCCCTCAGAAACACCGGAATCAGGTTAATTACCCGCCAATCGACAACACTGTTCGTCAGCTCTGTGTGTTGTCGGTATAACTTGATCTGCTGATCAAGTTGCAGCAGAGTGACTGTTGCGTAACAATAAGTTTTTCTTGCAATTCCGAACATTTTCGTTATCACTGGCGTAATCAAGAGAGGTGTCGGTAGTTACTACCTATTTCAGTAGGGTCGCCAATGGCGTCGCGAATCACATGTTACATGTTCAGACAAACAGTTTCAACTCGCTACGACTTGCATAGTACATACCAGTTATATACAGTAGACCTTAACTGGTGAATCCTTCCTACCACCATTAACATCCGTTAGTTATTCTCTTTGAAAACTCCTGCTACATACCACCTCGCTGGAAAAAGCCTGGCTACGCCACGGTTTATTACAACAATTAGTCACATAGTTTCACATATTCTTAAAATTACATAGCTGAAGCTGATTAATGCTTTGTTCATATATCACGAATACCATATAAGATACAAAAAGAACTCGAAACTATCCTGCACGATAAGCAAGAGGTGAATCGTTCCCCAGCTCGAGCTATGGCGTCGTTCCCACACACGCTATTATTGCTTTCCTATTACGGCAGTTAATTCAAATAAAGCTTCAATCATTTGCTCCAGTCTTCCATTAAAAAAAAATATATCCTTGTTTTGTCTACAACGATGTTTCCGATCTTACAACCAGTATATTATAACCTTTACATAATCTACATTTTATAATCGTGAAAAAAGGCGTTAAGGAAACTCTAAAGAAAATACTGACGGGATTTGGAGACCTTCGAATCCTCCTCCATTCATAATCAAATCTCTGCGTCGTGAAATACACTGCAACCTTCAACGCAAACGAAGGCCAGGCAATCTTCCTTCATAACAACGATCAACACTGAAAGTAGGTTCATTTCTTATAACTTGTATACATCAACAATATTTATAAGATTCTCTTACAAAACAATGCCATCTGTGACCATTTTTCAGTAAAATCGTTTTTACACTAGTCCAATATTTTATCTAAAGATTGTGGCTGTTTGTGATGAAGCTGTAATAAAATTGCATTACCGGATTCGAATGTTACACGCATAATGGTAGTGTCTGCTATTTAATCCCACGATTACAATCTCTGCTCGGAGCAGGACTAATTGCTGTTCCACGCATTAATTACATACAGGAATACATGTCGCATCCGTCCAAACACATTACACAACGTTTCTGTGAAAGTTACGTTATATATTTTGTTACGGACAGTTTTATAAACAATAATACAGCACTTCAAGCCTACGGTAAAGCGTCTCACGCACACATATAGAACGTTTAAAAAGATACCTATTGTTTTAGTTTTTGAAATATATTAATATAACAGAAAAACCTTTCTGAGATATTAGTCAGAATATACGTCCGTCTAGCTAAAGAAACTATTATACACGTACAGAAAATTAACAAATATGTTCTTGAAAAGGAACCTTAATAATATCGATTCGAACCATCAAATCCACATCTTACGTATGTACAGGACTCCAGTCGTAGTGAAATATTCAGCTCTTGTATACATTTTACACACTGTACAAACCGACTTTTTCCAGTTCCGCCAAGAAGGAATAGCAAATTGTCCGCTTCCAATAGATGGCGCCGTTTTTATTTTAGCACCATGAAAAGACTTTAGCATGGCCAACTGTATTATGACCCAGGTTTTTATAACATATAGGCTAAATCCAGAAAATGAATCGGATTTTTTAGCTAATCCACTTCGTCAACGCCCCTAACTCGCCATCACTTCCAAAGTTTTTCAACCATTTTCTATTCTCTGCAACAAACATATGGTTGTTTTATTACTTTCAATATACACTAGAGCCCCGCTTAACCGATTCGCTATTAACCGAATGATGACGCGGTAACTTTATTTTTTCAAGAAGTTGGCATATTTTAAATTTTACAGCGTTTATAACTCGTGTCACGAACTGTACTGTATGCAGGACCGATTATTGGTACTGTGCTTCACGCGAGAGTCACTCCCCCCCCCCCCAGAATACAACCCATTCTGAAGCGATAAAAATATCTGAAGATGTAATGGTATAGATGGAGCAGCAAGACGACACTTCTCCTCTGGAATTACTACTAATGAAATGACTTCGAGATCGTGCAGCGCGTAGGCCTAAGCGTAAGCGCTCAGGAAGCCTCAAAAACTTGAACTAATGTGAGAATAATAATAATGTTTCTTTTCTATTTTTCATTTCATTCATTCATTCATTTTCAATATTTTTCTTCTTTGTTAATTTTTTAATGTGCACCTACTGCAATTACTTAAATACATACTACTATATTTGAAAATGTCGTTTGAAAAATAGTTTTTAGTTTGATTAAAATAAAGTTGGTCTTTAAAAATTTATATACAGTAACATTGTATGATTTAATTACAGTATTTAAAGCTCGCTGATTTTAAAGACGTCTGCATTTTAACAGAAGTATGTAATAACGTCGCATGAGTACTGCTAGTTTCCCTAAAAAACGATTAAAGGGCGCTTGGTGTTCTTTAGCGTTTTTTCTTACTAAAAAAGTGTACATTACTGTTTCCGATTTAACCGAATCACCCTTGGTCCCAACAAATTCGATAAAACGTGACTCTAGTGTTTAACCCATTTTTAGCATGGTTTTGGTCAAGCTACTACGAAAAAGGTCAGTGCTGATGTTCTCGTTTCTGACCCGATACCCATTTCGATTTTCCTGCTCTTCCTGAAATATTTTATTCTTCTGCCATTAATTTGATCTCTTGACTCCGTTTTAAAGTCCACGCCTCATTATGATGTGAGTAATGAGTGCCGCGGTCACTGTACTTTTAAGATTTTAAGAAAACATAGTTTAAAGTTTTCCCTCCTTCAAATAGATTCATTACCACGTAAGAATTAACTGCTCTCTGGTGCGAGTTACTATAACTAACCGAATTGGTTTGCTACGGCAACACGTATTTGATCTAATGTAGGTTATGTGATCTAATGTATATACAATAAAGCCTCCAAAATTTTATAAAAAGTAGGCCTGGTCCACTTTGGTTTCAACCTTCATATATCAATATTTTAGACTATGGTCCACTTCTATTTTCTAAAAATCACATCTGTCTATTGTGTAACAGGCTCCATACTTGTAAATTCCGTTACTTTATCAGTTATTACCTTCATCAATTCGTATAGTATTCCAATAATGTGACTTGACTTTTCCCAACAGTTCGTCTCGCTCTCGTTATCAAAAACTTTGCCAAAATTGGTATACACGTGGGGGACAGCGGTACGTACATTCTGCGTAGGGTACAGGCTACGTACATACAGACACGGTTCCGCCTCTCTGATAGCAACGTATTATTCTTATTAACAAATATGCTTAATATACACAACAGATTCAAGGCTGGCAGCACTTCAGCGAATTGAATGATTAGTGTAGCCAATGATCAAACGATTCGTGACCTTCTCAACGCGACCGACCCGTTCATTACTTAGGTCTCACACGAGGTCTCGTTGTTGGGTTATAGTTGGCTTTCGCCTTATAACAGGTCTTCCTATACACCTGTGGTTCCCGTCTCTTCTTACATAACAGATATATAAAGCATACTAGCGCCGTCTCCAGCTTACCTTCCGCCTGGGTGTAGTCTTATGTGACGCCTCTATGGACTGTGAGTTAGGCGGTTAGATGAGATGAGCTATTTAAGTTCACTGAAGCTACATAGAGCACTGATGAAAATATAAAGCAAACTTTTATTTATATCGGACTCTAATAGCATCAGAATATCGACTAAAATATTGAGTAGGGTTTGTTAACTCTCAAAAACCAAGACTTATTAACTTCTTCTTTGCATTCTTATCGCAAATTCTATTACAGTACTGTCATTCATTTAAGCCTACCACCAGCTCCGTCAATGTTATTTTCAATAATTCTTAAGGTTAGATTTTATAGCCTTTCTTGTCGCTATCGGTAACACTGACATGAAAACATGTTCAAAATGTTTTTAAACAAATATTTTTGTCGTCTCTGGAGTGAATTTATAAATTTTGTATTTGAAAATAATCGGTAACGTACTCAAGGCGTAGGTCTGAGACATGCCCGAGTCTTGAGGCTCTCAAGACGACCCTGATTTCAGTCGTATTAGCACTTCTACCCGTACGTGATGGGTTAACGTATGCTACTTAACACATCGAAAATATTCAAGATACTACGATAACGTTTGCCAGAAGACTACAGCTATTCTATCCCTATTCAACAGAAATGCATATTTTGTGTCACAGGGATCGTACAAGACTGTGGAGCACATCTTGACCCTATGTCAAAGGTCATAAGATTACCCTGAAATCCGCGAATATAAATCACACGGTTGCAGAAAGTCAGGGGCTAGCGTTTATCAGCCCAGTGCTTGATTAACACATCTTCGCCAGCAATGTGCCTAGTACATGCAGAAGAAGATGGATGCTTAATGAAACCGGAAACATGACGTCTGACGTCCTCTCTACGGAAAATGTCAACCGTTTTGACAACTGCGAGTAAAGTGTAGCGTCTACGCCAGATGAACGCGATTAAGTAACAAGAGACAACAGTTTAAGATAATAATTTATTTACAGCATCGTTACTATAAATACCTCTTAGCTCTGATTCAGCACGGATTTAAAAGATGTAGAGTAGTCGGCGAATAACGTTCCACTTGGTCTCGATATCCTGTTGTAGTGGTACGATCTTATTTTTTGACGACAGACCGCGATAAAACCTTTCGACGCTTCAGTCTAGTACAAATAATATACAAGTAAACGAAACTCTGCAGACTACAATAAGCGCATGGAAAGCGGACACGGTTGTTTTTAAGCCAGACAAGACGACCCATACCAGCACTTGGATACGATTTTACAGTCAACTCTTTGAAAAAACGTATGATTTGAACCAGTACATCCTAGTCACATTATAACAGGAATGTATATTTTAACGCAATTATTTCCACAAAAAATATAACAAATTATTGTGTTTGAAACTATATCAGTTACATTAAAACGTACAATATCTTATAACCGAAAAATAAGAGATGACAACCAAAATAACATTTAATTTAAACCTCAGTTTTATTAAAATAGTATCTAAAACTGTATAAATGAAAAACAAAATATGTACGTAAGTATACGTAGTTTAAAGCATCAGAAATACTGAAATAGTCGGTTATCTAATGCTAGTTACTGCATGCTGTTCGCATTACTTTTTCTACATCCTTTGCAACTCCACACTTCATTTCCACTTTGTTCGTTGATTCCAAAAACGTTATAATAGCCATAATACCTTTCACATGTGATACCATCAATTTTGGTCCAACACCTTCAGTAATCAATGCAGTAAATAGGATAGCAAACGCTTGAATTCGTTTCCTTTTTTTTTTAGAATCAGCCGCTAAATTTTCGTCTGCGTATTGCCAACTATTACAGACTATACACTTATTGGAAGTTTTCGTTTTCAGTTTCAAAAATATCAGAATCTGAGGGTTCACTATTAACGAATTATCTGTGTACGTAAGTTCGTGGCTACTGACTTGGATTCACTACAGCCGAATGTCTGCTACGACTGAGTTTATTACATGAAGATTTAAAACGACCACTATGCACCGAACGCTGCCTTTCGAGAAAGTGGTACAGAAAAACCTCCAACTGATTATTCATAGATGGGCTGAATACTGAGCAGAATTAACATCTAAATTCCCTGTATTCCCTGTTTATGTGTGTATTACCCGAGGCGACCTGTGTGCACATAGGCAATCTAGGCAACCTTTCTGCGTCGTAAGCCACTTTTGTGGTTAACGCGTGCAATAAAACTGTTTTAGAGATGTATACTAAGATTCTGCTATTACCAAGTCCAAACGTAGATGCCAAGTCCAACTGCGACTTTAAGCGTTTTTGGAATAATAATTATTTACGGGCAAATCGTGTACGTTTACTGGTAGCATGTTGTACATTCCGACTGACGCTTGTGCACAGTGATCGTATCAAAATTTCAAATAAATTAATATTTCAATTGGATAAATTTATTAAAATACATCAGAAACTGGTTAAAATAAGAACACCAGTATTATAGTATCAAATAACAGAAATTAAGGAAAAGGCAAAAAAATTGTTTTGAAAAATGTAATTAAAAAATAGGATTCACTTCACGTATGATTCTGGCCTTATTTCCTACTTTACATATTATTCTTTAGTACCACTTTGTTTTTTTTTAACGCAGACATATTTTTTTTTAATTACATAGGCCTACATGTAAGTGTTCGAAATTTATTATACAGCCAGTAAAAATTTTACTAGAAGAAAACCCTTCTAGTAAATTTTCTTTTTATGTTATCGCGTGTAACTTAAACATACCTAAGGCGTTTCACTAATTGGCACTCATAAACGAGTTGACCATCACTGATCTAGGCTCTACGAATGAAATATGTTAATGCATGTCTGAAACCACTTTCTCCCACTTGGAAACAGACAGTGGAAAATCCCTGTTCTAATCAGGTAGGCCTACGAAGAGTTAGGCTTTCGCTGCTTTGTGAAGAGTAAAGACTACGAATTACGTTTTAATCGCACCGTTCGCCTCAAACACTGTTGATTACAACGGATCATAAAATATGATAACACACGACTGCTTCCAAGTGGCGATATCTACGTCTCTATTATCTTTGAGTGTCTTAACAGCTCTTCGAATACTTCGTGTGCAAATGACGCATTACACTTTAAAAAAATTGCACGTTTTTGTTCGTCCGATTATTGCGAGTTCTGCGCTACATACGTATCACAAATAAATCTATGGGTCCGTACATGAGATAAATCTATTATAGTAGCCTCAGTCAAAAGGTTTACTGACCTAATAACGTGTTTTTAGAACGGTAGGAGGCACCCACCACAATCAGCATCCAGAGCAACTGCAGTTTGCATTGTCGCTGTGACGTCTACCCCTACGTATACATGATACAGCAACGTGTTAATAACGCGACTATATGGTCCAGCTACAAAATTGGTAAACCGTTAAACGGGTTCAGCAAGCCTGGTACAACATAAAGGTGCTACAAAATTTCTTTCGACGAAACAGAACGGAATCCTGTCCATATGAGGCGTACATTTCTGAATCCTTCATTCCACATGTTTATCTACAATTACTTCCAAAGCTACGTAAATGTTATATTAACGTTCTTAACTTCGCTGTTTTCGTCAAACTACTGAATCGTTTGTCTACATGTCACAGGAAAACGAACAGCCACAATGAGGAATAAGTAAAACTGACCGTCGGAAAATCCACCACAAGGCGTTTCCGAGGGACAAAATCTAGTTTGATAGCGAGATTCCCCAAGTGCGGCTACGCGTTAGCAAACAACAAATATGCACCTCACCGCCTATTTACGCGCTGCACATTTAATTCATTAAATTCATATTTCTCGTATATATGTTCCCATCTCGATGTGAAATAATTTGTCTCACAGGTGACTTTATTTTGAATTTCAATTACTCTGAGACAACGTTTCATTACAATGTTTGCTACAGTCGCTTCGCTAGCGACAAACTATTACGATTATGAAACCGTGTACGATATGTACACGTCATATGCTGACGTACATACAGAGCGGGCATTTGTTGATTGTTAACCAAAAATTACATTGACAAATTATCAAAAATGGACTTCCTGAAGAGAAGATACAGAGTTACACAAATGAAGAGAAGTATGAGCAGGAAATCGAATATGAGCAGATACAGTTAAGAACCACTGATGGAAAACAACGAATACATAAAGGAAATATAAGAAGAGCAGACCGTTTTCATGGATAGCGGAAGTAACAGATTCGAGTCCGAAAGGCTGAAAGATGATAAGAGACTCAGAATCTTGAAGGGGCGACGAAAGGGAGGGAGGGGTAGAGAGAGACAAAGGGAATTCATTTATATTAGAAGTAGCCTATGTACCGCGCTGTTTGGCCGTGGTGCAGGGTTTACAAACAAACCAAACGTTTCAGCAGCACCACTGACTGCCATCTTCAGTGGAATTCGAGTCTACCTGAACGCGGGGAATCAAACGTCAGGCCCACTTTACTGTGGTGAAGGCTAAAGATGTCCCGAGATGCTACCTGTACTTATAAATTCACCAAGTCCCACATACACGTAAAAATTACACCATCAGCCAATCAGAATAATGCACAGGTAAAGACTGCACCATCAACCAATCAAAATAAAGAAAGTGTATGATAGGCTCGCATCGCGCTCTGCCATCAAGTACTCAACAAATGTTGTTCTTTATTTTGATTGGCTGATGGTGCAGAGACCATCGTGGGACATCTGTAGCCTTCACCACAGTACTGTGGGCCTGACGTTTGATTCCCCGGCTTCAGGTAGACTCGAATTCCACTGAAGATGGCAGTCAGTGGTGCTGCTGAAACGTTTGGTTTGTTTGTAAACCCTGCACCACGGCCAAACAGCCCGGTACATAGGCTACTTCTAAATATAACTGTCACCGGCCGTGAAAGCCTTAAAGCAATATTAAAGAGAATTCATTTTTTGTAATGTTTCAGTAACGGTAATTGTTTGTTCAGTTGTAGTAGTTTGCTTTATCAACAAAAGAAGCACTGGCGCTATTTCTATTTTGCAAACTTAACTACAACTATTATTGCTACTTACCTATCCTCTAAATATTCCTTCTCTTCACGATACTGCACACGCGCATGTCTCCTAACTTCGTACCAGAGTGCAACTTTTACTTGCCTCGATTCCACCAACGATACCAAGAAAACGAGTAGGAAAAATAAAAAGAATACCAGAAGTCAAACGGATACACTCTTCCTTACACCAAACAGAAAGATAAAATACAAGAATAAACAAGACCATTCTCCGCGATAGCAGGACTGCTTGCGAAAGAAAGACACCCGTGGACAATCGGAATAGCATAGACGCAGTAGCTGGAAACAACTGCATAATCGCGAATTATACACATTTTGCTGGGTATTCAATTTCTAAACTCGTGTTAAAATTTAGACAGGACTCAGTAGCCGACACGTAGGAATTCCAAATAAGCTCCTGACGTCGTGCAAAGACTCTGCCGACCAGCAGAGAAGAAACGTTGAGGGCAGAAATCAAGAGGACGCAAAATTGAATAGCCCTAATACTGTACAGAATTCAGTTTACGTATAGCTCAGTTTGAGAAGAAACATCACACGGCACGATCATTGTACGAACTCAATACGCTTTCACACTGGACCGTTTTACGTCCTGGAGAAATCTAGAATTTTTTAACACTATGATATACAGTAACAGTTTTCTCGGCACTGATTCTCCGGACTGACCTTGACGTATACCCGGCGTTTCACAAGGTCTCCTCAGGCAGACTGACACCTTACGGACTCTACATATTGTTCACTGCGCAACCAAGTGGCTGAGATGCGAACACGAATATCCTCTAATATTCCCACTGCCAGTAACACTACCAGTTTTGTCAACAGTAAGTTAAAAATTTTACTCACTAAAGCATTATGAGTTTGCGTTATTCACAATGATTTACTTCCATTATTCTCCGCAATATAACATACTCTACACAAATATGTAGATTTAATTACCTTCCAAATTTTCGTTTAAAAGTTTAATAATCGTACTGTCCGACATAAACGACAGAAAAATTTAAGCACCCTCATAGTCTGAACCTAATAATAGTGAATTTTGATCTGAGAAAAGACTCTTTATACTTGTGAACTGTTATTTACTTGTAGAATATAGAAAAATTATTTTGTGATAATTACAAATATACCGTACTAATAAAGTACGATTATAAAAACTTACGAAAATAATAACAGAATCACAGTAGATATCCTCCCGCGCGCGCGCGTGTGTGTGTGTGTTGCAACCGTACACAGGATATGAAGTTCATTTAAGTGGAATACTAATGCTAAATAACCTTTTCTGATGGCCATAGACATGTTTTAAATTGATTTTGTTCTTTCTTTGTAAAGTAGTCATAAGTTTTGAGCCAAGCTATGTTTAAAAAAGTGTGTTATGTCAAAGTGTTCATAATTTTATTCTTTTTTATGTCATGTGAAATATCTGTGTGTAAATGCGTGGGTGCGCGTGTGATTTACATCTTATTTAATAACTTCGAGGAAAATTAACATTTCGTTCTGAAACTTGGACAGAGTATTCTCATGGTTATAAGTTGTATTTTCCATATACTCAGTTCTCCACAACTATACTTTTTATATCTTTTTTTTTTTAATGAAATCAGTCTTCTTTTATTCTCTTTATCTCCTAGAAAGTAATAAAATTTGTAGATTAAATCTAGACAGGGCTTTGCAGAATCGGACAGGGTTTAAGCCTGATTTAATTCTATCTGTGTTCTCATCTGTGACGTTGCTAGAGTTTCAACCAATAAGGTCTAAAAATTATTTTAGATGGTCTTTTGTCGAGAGCACTTCGCGCAGTTTCTTCCGAGGACTTGCCATACAAACACGTACTCGCTGTCACGAGTTTTTCGCGACAAGACAGGTCGTTTTCCTTTAGACTTACAAGTTGGTTCACGGTTCGAGTTCTTCGTAACCATTACCACTTAGAGAACTCAAATAAAAAAATAGATCTTTCTAGTGCTTTCCCGCGTACACTAGAAGATTTCCGCTAGGGGCAAAATATCTGCCGAGATATTTTGACAGTTACGCGAGAAAGTTTCAAGAAGCCGGAATTTTGTGTAAGCGATCTATTTTACCCAGTCTTAATCCTGAGAGTAAGTGAGTTTAAACTTATAAACAACAACAGTTCATGTCGCAGTGTGCGTGTATGCAAAGACGTGAATTGTCAGCGTAGTAGTCATTGGTCGACGTGCAGAGTCGCAACGGTCCAGTAGAGCGAGCATGGTGTCTATGCAAACAATGGAATTCAACGATCAAGTAACATATTTGTACAGCAAACAAATAGACTCAATTATTGAAAGACGATTTATTTTTAATAAACAATTTTTTATTATAAAATAATATGACAGTAGTAAATTTTAATGTTTTAATTTAATAAATTTTCCTACCTGCAGATATAGACTCGGTTGTAATAATTTCAATATAACCTATCTATGCAGTTTCAATTTGTATCGTTGCAATATATATTCCAATTATAATAATTATACATTCCAATATATTGTATTAATGATATATGCCGCTATCAATAATAAATAACACAGTTCTTACAAGAATACGATAGTTCAAACTATCAAAACACTATAAAATATTAGAAAAATATACAAGAATAATGTGGGGCAGATATGACTACATTTTGCATTTTCAGGTTGTAATTTAGTTTCCGTTTTCACACGTACAATACAGAATTTTGTTGTCATGTAGAACGTAAACAAAATGATAAGAACCACAGATGATTGAAAGTAGCTTTGTTGTGTAACACTGACATTAAAGTAATGTTTTCCTCTAAAATGACTTTTAACCACTGTCATACACAGTTTCCGCAGCTTCTGTAAAACACAGAAACGCAATTATTTTTTGTTGTTGTAAGTTTACAAAGTATCCTGATCTCCAAAAGCATTACGAAAAGAAATAATATAAAAATTTAATAACTCTTCAAGAAACCAAAATATTTAGATAATTTTTTAAAACACTTACTTAATAAAAATGTAACTTAATGAAAACGTAATTTTTTAGGATCAGTTAAAAATATTCTGAGTTAAGAATATCCCCACCAAACCTCAGTACGGTAGTACGTGTTTCTCCTTCACCGAGATTTTCAAATTTCATCTCAATTTTTTCACTTTCGTTTACTTAATAATAAACTATGAAACATATTAAGTAATAGGAAAATTTGAAAAACAGAAAATAGAAAAATTATTTATCGTCCTATGTAAGCGAAATTTTTCATTAACCTTTTCTCATGTGTAAGTTTTTTCTTGAACATTTTAATTTCTCTTAATATCTATCTTTTCCTTTGCTCATAAATTTATTGTCTATAATTTTCCATCGGGTCTATAAATTTTCAGCTTCCTTTTATAAAATCTTACCAAGACGGATAAAAGCCGACAAAAAGACGTTCAAAGTGTGGTCTCTATACCAATACACTTATAAAAAAGCTTTCTGTATCCGTATATTCTTTTCGCGTAAACATCATACCCTCTTGAACACGCGCGCGCGAGTGAGGAGTTTGGCACAAAAACTTTTTAAAACAATTTCACCCAATTATTATTTCACTTTCATAACGACAGAGCACCGAGCATCGTGAGCATTATCTGGCACTGTATAATTACTAACTTTTACACACTCGCTGTGTGTGTGTGTGTGTGTGTGCGCGCGCGCGCGCGTGTGCGTGTGCGTGCAATGGAAACAATTACTGCCGTAATCAGTAGCAGAACACAACGCAAGAAAGTGGAACTCCGCGGTTTCACAATCATAAGAAACTATAGTGTGTCATTCAGTTTTATACTTCAGTTCACCTGATACGTATTGCAATAGTTTTAATATTGATTCAAAAAGAGTAAAACATCAGAGACAATGCACTATTATTTACGTCTCGTTTTTAACGTTTTAACTACTCAATACACAGGGTATTTCTATAAACAGATATCTCAAACGATGAATCAGAGATGACATAAAAACATAATAGTATTCGAGTTGTTCTTATTAACGATAATATTTAACTGCCTAATGCGTATTTTCCGTGTTTCGTAGTAAGATAATGCTCATTTTTTCGTATTAATGGAAAATGGCCTCTTTCACAGGCCAAAATGAAATCATACGTGTACACAGATTCTACTGCAGATATACAGATGGGACGTACATTTGCATAAAAGAGGAGCATTGGGTGTACGCCTTAATTACTGGTACAATAACATCTTTCCCAGAAACAAGAGCTGAAGTTAATGTACACATCATTGGTTGATTAGAATGTCACAATTATTTCGAATTAAAATCGGAACGAAAACAGAAAAAAGAAATGCCAATAGACGTAAGAAACGTCACGAAAGTGTCCCAAGCAAAGGAAACAAAATATCTTTCTCGAGGAATTAAAAAGATACTTTCGAAGTAGTTAATTTAATTTTAATACTACATATTATGACAGAAAAATTACAACGACCCTTCAATATCCCTTAAAAGACAACTTCTCTTTTGAAAAGGCCTGTTAAACTAAAATATTAAACGATATTCATTCATCGTTCACACAAACAACGGTTCTTCTGATAATCTTACGAAGACTAGTTTCAAGATTGTTTCTGGAAATTTGTATCGTCTCTGGCAAGTAAGTCTCAGGTCATTTATTTTTCCGATTTTATTGTTATCACTTCCATATATAATAAGTAAGTACCATGCCTACCACCCGGGGGCGCAATAAAAATATATAAGACACTTATCAGACCGGTTATTACTTATGGAGACAAGACATGGACATTAATTAACAAGAAACACTAAAAAGCTTTGAAAGAAAGACTGTAAGACGTGTTTATGCTTCAGTTAAACAAGATGATGAATAAAGAATAAGAAATAAGCAGAAGACAGATGAGCTATTGAAGCATGAGGATGTTGCAAGATTCGTAAAGGCTCAATGAATCAATGGCTAGGTCACCTAGAGCGGATGGATGATCAGCGTTTACCAAAGAAAATCCAGACGGCGCAGGGCAAGAGTCTATAAAAGCAGAAAGAGGGGCCAACCTACGACAAGATGGCTGCATAATGTGTTGGAAGATTTAAGAAGACCGGATGTGAGGGGTTATACTGTCAGAGCAATGGATAGGAGACACTGGAGGAAAATAGTGTTTGAAGCAAATTGGCTCACGTTGGGTTGTAGTACTAAAGAAGAAGTACCCGGGGGGTGCAGTCACGATTTCCTTTTGGGAAGGGGGTTGTCGGGGTGGGGGCACCGTTAGTTTGTTTTTTAGAATAAAAAACAAAGGTTTGGAAAAAGAACTAGTTTACGTTTTTATTTTATTGCAACAAAGATGGTAATTGTGAAAACATAACGGACACGTTAATATATCTAAAATTTATCAAAATAATGAAACAATAAAGATTACATCTCACAGTACAATATAAATAAAATAAACGATACCAGAGAACTGACACAAATTTTCATTCATCTTCTGCAGACGCTGATAGTGTGTGTTAAATATGTTGTACGAATTTGTTAAAACATCGCATCGGTGAGTGCGCGCGTTGACTTTGACAGCAAATACAGTAAATCAGTCTACTCATCTTGTCATATAAATGGGTCTAAGATTTTCACACCCTTGGGCCCTACAGATTCTCAAAACATACATTTCAAAATCATGCTAAGGTTGATCGCATATTTTGTTGAATTTAGCGTACAAGTTAGTTCACCGGTGGAGGCACTATATTACGAAAAAATCGATAAAACATGTACAACAATTGCAACAACTGTTAAGATTCGAATATAAAACAAAAAACTGTTTACAAAACTTTTGAAATTTTTTTCAAGTTACTGTGAAAGAAATTGCTGCACTATTAAGAGTCGTATCAATGTTGGATACACGTAATGCTCCTCTTTTCTACTCGCTAAGAGGACATCCTAACAACTAGCAGCGATTTCGTATTCCCACGACGACTAAGGCGTACTACAATTAAATGTACTTACATAACTAATTAGCGTACTTATTTAATTCGATTTATTTGACTAAATTTTTACCGGCACGCTTTTTTACTTCCACGTTCCAAAAAGAAATGGAAGTACGCTGATGGCGAAAAAATCGTGTTCGAGATAAGGGCTGATTCTGATTGTACTACCCTCAAAACATGAAGAAAGGTCATATTGCGAAAAGTGTCTGTGTAATTTTTTCAATGGCGAACGATAACTGCCCCAAATTCAAACAGAATCAAATAATGTTTTACATATGTGCCTGAGTTGTAGAGTACTCAAGGCCTATTGATTTTGGTGAAGATCGGTTAAAGGGAAGGGGTAGTTTACCTGCAACGTTTTAGTTTTAACAAGAGTAAAGTACTTGATTTTGATAAATAAAATATTCTGAAAAGAAGGCCATAATAATCCGCTGTAAAATGGTAGATGAAATATCTATAAATGAAAACTGTTGTTAAAAGGGAGGAGGTAATTTTCTATAAATGAAAATGATAGTTGAAGGGGGAGGGGATAATGTTCTATATCTGTACTACGTTATCGGCATCAAACAAGTAGTTTGTTGTTAAAATTCCTTCCCGGGCTGTTTGGCCGTGGTCCAATGTTTTCTCCAAACCAGACGTTTCGGCAATGTCATCGACTGCCATTATCAGTGAAAATCGAGTGCGCTAACTTGAGGTGGTATACGTTAGTGACCACAGTACTGTGGTTAAGTTTGAAGAAAGAAGTAGTTTCTATGGAAATATTTCATTTCGAAAATGATTTTAAATATAAATCTTAGAACATGGAAGTCATGTATGATTCTCCATACCGATATTTTAATTTCTGACATATCCTACTTTTCTATACCCCTCTCAGGAAGGGTTTAACCACCAAAACCCCTCATCGCTGCGTCACTGCTACCAACACAATTCGACAAATGTTAATGCGCGACTACTTTACATTCAATTTTTTTTAAGTACTTTAAGTAGTTTTGACGAAAGTAGTTTGTTTCAATTTATTTTATTTTACAAATAATTTCTGTTAAGAAAGTTAACAAATTTCAATTCGTTAAGAAATTCCCACTTTTGGTCAGGATATCTACCGATTCGTTTCGGATCCTACACAACCTAAATAACAATAACTGTTATCATGACACGATTATAACTGTATAACATTAAAATTTGTTAAATTAAAAATGTAATTATATTATTACAGCGGTGATAATCTAATTTTACATAACATCAATACGTCGAAAACGTTTATATGTCCATACATATTGTGCACGAAATATCGAATTATCAGCAATACCGTAATTTTTTAAATACTGGAATTTTTTAATTGAATCGACAGAAAATTAATTTCGCGAAACAATATCGAGATCTTCACATCAACTTCGTTTATTACTCTTGTTTTAGGAAAGCACATACACGCACGAACACAACAGTTCGAACGCTATCTCACGCACAAGCCAGTGCTAATGGGCGACCACGTACTGGTGAACCTAAAAGGCAGGTTATCGGAGACAAGTTGAGTCAGCTGTGCGTTACAAAGGGTGTGGCCTCCGTTAGAACTAGTCGTCATTGTTGATAACTTGTCACAAACGATAACCCCCTGATAATACACGTAATAACTCTCAAACACACCCCACCGAACGTTTTAGAAAATTAACGTTGAACTCGTAGACAAAATAGCCATTTCAATTCTAGAAAGTGTTATCTTCTACCCTTGAAAACATAATAATGTACTCACGTCTCTTTTGCCAAGGACGTAGGAAAACTATTCACATCCTTTTTAATTACCTGGAAAAAACAAAACAAACATTACACATGTTCCTACAAAAACATTAAATTCCCAAGATTATATTTCCTATATGTATAAACATACTACATACAATTATATATACTGCGACAATACAAGCATATGCTGTAATGTGCATATATGAAATAAAATAAATATTTAATTTAATTTTAATAATATGTAATAGACGAGCAGGTGTGAAATTGGAAGCTGGCTTTCAAACAGGAATCAACAAGAAATATCACGCGATTACCGCTGTAAGCGTGTACGCAAGTAAATAGTGTGTGTGTGAAGCCTGTTTGAGCCTGAAAGTTTGCAACCTCACCCCAAGTACTGTAAATGCTAAATTAAGAATATATTTAATATTAAGCAAACCATAAATGTTAGAAAGAATGTAAAAACTTCTAAAAATGCGTAAAAATCAGACACATGTGCAGTGCGAATTCTACGTAATTCGGACAATCAGTGCGAATTCTGTGCGATTTTTAAAGCAGTATAATTACACTAATGATGCGATCATTATAATAATTACATATCTTATGTGTAATTAAATCAGACAATATTAGATCACCTTGAAATCCGCATTAAACAGTGTGATTGGCGAAAAAGTGCAAATATGTGAAATGAGACGAGAGTGGGGGCACTCACGCCATGGTTCAGTTTTCGACAGGTTTATTCCTGACCCGACAGGTGTGGTTTTCTTGGTGGATATAAATATGAGCCCAGGAGAGCCAAACTCTCTCTTCTAACATGCTTCAGTCGTGGCGGTACGCTATGTCCGTCTGAGACGCGAATTTTTAATTACTTTGGACAGAGTTAGACGCTATGTCTAACATCAGCAAGACTTTTTAATCGTAACTATAAAGTATTACGGGAAATGTTTTGATTTCAAGTAGTAATGAAAAACAATAAATAAAAAAGTACCGTAACAATAAAATCGTCGGACGTCTACGAGCAGTCTACAACTAAGAACATCAACTCTAGACAGATGGCGAGAGAACTTCTAGCAGAGGAACGAGACACAGAGCACTAGAGACGGTCCTATCACCACAGCAACCGATCCAGAGCAAAACGTCATTACAATCTACAGCAGCCTATGTACCATGAAGGACGAGAGACGGGAGAACGAGCAGTGAGACCAGTAAGGACAAGAGGACATCCAGGAGGAGCGGACTGAAGGATCGCTGGAGGACATGGGACAATCTGCAGAATTTAAGGTGACGAAAAACCAATCTATAATTATCGAAGAATAAAGACACTGAAAGACTTTAATAAAAAGAAAAACATTTTTTGTTAGATTAAAGAGAATAACTATGTAGATAGAGATAAGAGAATGTAATTTACGAGTAATCAGAATATTCTTTAATTATTTTTCTTTAATGAATTAACAGTCAATGTAAAGATAATTTAAATCCTTGCTTGGAGAATGAACAATTAATTAATTTATTTAATTTTTTTTTATTGAAAGCACAGAAAGTAGAGCAATTGGAAATAAGCAATTAGTTGTGTTAAAAATGTTTATAAAGCCGTTAAATGTATGTCAAAAATAGAATAAGGATGTATTAACAAATTTAAAAACCACACATTCAGACTGAGTAGTCAAGAAATTATAATATAACGAAGAAATGTTTTAATTAAAATTGATAATATAATATCTAGGATATAAAATCTATGTTTGTGATGAGAATACGGCAAGCAAAGAAACTTTGAAACCATAGATAATGAATATCGTATGGCGAATTAATCATTATTTTTATATTATTATTTTTTAATATGTTTGTTTGAATTAATAAACGAAAACATATTACGATTCCTAAAAGGACTACTCTTATTATATTACACCTGAACCCCAATTATACATACACGTTGTTATGTTATATGAGTATAAACACAGCACCAATTAAAAATACATTAAATACAGCAACGTGTACCGTTGTATAATTTTGGCGTCCCAAAGAACGTGGGTCTCCACAAATTTAAATATACATAAAATTATACCATTGTAATACCTAAATATAAACATATACACATTTATATATAAAATGAAGATTTGAAGACTAATGGTTTTTTTATAGTACTGCTTTTTATGATACTTAATATTCACATGTAGAACTGAGAAACGTGATTTTTACCAACTAATCATGGCTTAATGTACCATAACAAAATACATCGTCTAAATTAATCGTTCTGTTTATACTCAAATTTAACAACTCGGCATTTTAACATTTGAATACAACATAATCATGATAACAGAATCACAGAGGTCAATGAAATGTAACTTTATAATTCACGTCACAGACGCTAGCCAAAATCACAACAAAGAATGAAAATGTCATACGACATTGTGCAAGTAAAATGTTCGGAGGAATAAGTGGAATGTATTAAGACTCAAACAATTTATCGACTACTTCAAACGATAGTAAAAACTGACTATACAGTCCTAATCCAGCACCAAAGTAGATTTACTTATGAGATTCGCAAAACCGGAAAGACCTTCAGTGTGTGAATTTTTTAGAGCTGTAACTTATAACGAACCAGGAAATTGAGTATTAACAAATAGTCAAAAACAACCAGCATAATTAAGAACAACCTTAACAACACGCCAACGATGAATATTGTTAATGATACATCTTACGATGTCTGGAGAAATAAGTTTTCACATAAAATCTTTCTATTCACATAATATTTCCTTACAATTATTTAATACTTCTCCGTATTTGAAAATGAAAAATTACGTTCGTTGTTTCAGTGCTGTATGAGTTTCATTAACATTATAATATTGTTACTGTCATTAAAGAAACTACCAACATTATAACACAACATAATGCTCAATGTTTCGGGTACAAATGAGCAAAATATATTAAAAAACTTTTGAACTACACAAGAAGAAATTTAAAAGCACATTACGAAAAATTCGATGCTCCATCAGATCCCACGGTAGAAGAAATTATTAAAACAGAAGAAAAGAAAAGAAAGGAATAATCATACACAGTATCAGATTCCATAGTCGAATTCTGTCTTCTATAGAACAGACATATTACTAAAAATATTAAAATATAAATAACAGCTTATTTTGGGGCACAAATACGTGTAGAATAAGAAGTGGCTAATAACTAAGATCAAAAACAGTTCTCGAGTTAATACTTCAAGACAAAGAGCTGTAAAATTGGAGGAGGAGGAGGAGGAGGAGGAGGAGGAGGAGGAGGAGGAGGAGGAGGAGGAGGAGGAGGAGGAGGAGGAGGAGGAGGAGAAAAGGTACAACTATGGAAACGTCTTCGGGGGAGGGGAGAGATTGTCAATATCCAGCCAGATAGTGGGTACGGCTTACAAATATAAAATCTTCATCAATCGGCCTGCTTGAAACTAAGCCAGCCGTGTTAAATATGGTTGTTTTTTGTTGTGACCCGAAACAACTATGAGCATGGAGAGTCAGCACGAACAACTTGACAAGCAGTGACAAATTCCAATTTGTAATGAAGGAAGCGGTTTTCTATTTTGACCGCTTGTTAAACTGCACCCGCACATTTCAAATCAAACTGCATTCTGGACAGAAATAGCCCAGATTATTAAGTTATGCAACAAACAAATACTGCGCGGTAAAGTCGAGATGCCACACACAGTCCTTCCGTGTTCAGCAACCTGCGCACATCTGTTTTGCCTGTCCTTAGGAATCACATCTAGACTGCGCCTGGTTTTATATGCAAACCCAACAATTAAATATTATCGATTATATACGAAAACAAGTTCAAAATCATTTGACGATATACTGGTTAATGTTATTAACGTTTTTAGAAATGCATTCAATATAAATTATTCCCCACACAATATTTTATAATACGCGTCAAAAAAAGAATTTAAACGTGTTTCACATAATTTCTTAAACATTTAATTAAAGAGAGTATGTTAATGTATTAATGAGTGCGAATTAAAATATCGAATCGAATATTTATTTATTAGCGAAATAAAATATCGAATATAATCCTCTGCCTACCGTTACAGGTGAAGTTGTTTCCGGCAACCCAAGCACCTATGTTGTCTTCTATGCAAATTTTATACTCATTCATGTGATGTTCACTTTACGAGCGGGGCCATAGTGCTCCACTCCGCATAAAAATAAAATATATTTTATTCAGCGGCAGAATACCAGCACCATGAAGAGATTCCAATTCAGGATTACATAAAAATATTATCAGGAAGTCGATAAAGTAAAATCCGTTGGCGGCTCCGACTTCCTGTCTTGATCAGACACGACTGTTATGTTACGCCTTTAAACATTGTAGACCTAAAACCAAAAATTCCATTCGAAGCTAACGCTGTCGACATAGGCCTACATGCAACTAATTGACAAGTGCTGAAATTACAAAGACCAACGAACCAGTCAACCAGAGTGAGAGACGAAACTCCTTCCCCGCACAAATATGACGTGGAGAAGGAAATAACTTGCATCCAAATATTAAGAATATTCAGCTCCCCCCCCCCCAAAAAAAAACCATAATGACTCCTTTCTGTACCGAAGTAATTTAGACGATACGCAGGGTTGACGTACACGAAAGGTAGTAACATTATTATTCCATAATGTTATTCCGGACACTCACTTCCACAAGCTACGTCGTAGACTTAAGGGCTGAAAAACGCATCTTGTTTTTATGGCGTACACGGGAACAAAACCCGGAATATATAGACCAGTCACCGAATGTTATCCAAAAAGGCATACAGATTTTTAAAAATGTAGTTTTAACTCAAGTAGTAGACGCATAATAATTCTCTTGTAACCTTGCTACCTGCAACGTAGCTAAACTGTCAATACAGAGAAGTGAATCTCAGATGAACACGCTGTAACTTTTCGGAAAGCAGCTTTCAATCTCGTTTCTGAGGACGGAGAGATGCACAATGCAGGCGGTTATTACAGTAAGCTCACAGCCTGCACAAGCAGGTATTTATAGCATATACACCATAACTTACAAATTTCTGTGGGCCCATTGAGGTCTTTGCTCCATCGAATATGAGAGACATCGTCAGACACTTAATAAACTGGGTCGCGAGCGAGCCGTTCGTTGCGAATCGTGGCGAATACGCTTGAGAGCCGTAAGTTACACCATAAAGAATATTCCTGTATTTTCCATTACCGAATGATAAAAAGCACATTAATGCACGCTTGTGGTAAGGACATGTAAGTAGAACAGGGTATGACAGACTTTCAAAAATGATTATGCAACGGGTACGGACGAGAAAAGGTATAGATGCCCTTCACACAACGAAGGAAAAGTAATCATGAAAGTTAGGCTATGTCAAAGAGAAATATCTTACAGCTTCGGAACGGTAAGATGGTAGAATGTGGAAAATGGGACCCGGAATACGATCTCACTGGCTGCAGAATCGGGTCCAGTACCAAACAAAATGTCACAAAAAGAACGCGATGAACAAAATTAAAGCGATCATGAGTCTGTTTCGCCTAGTTGCGCTCATTACAATTTACGGCCAGAACCAATTACCACAATGCCGTTGCACTATTAGCCGGCAATTTTACAACGTTAATTGGATCAAGGTTATCTTATCTACTGTTTGTGACGACGTTTGGAACAAACACCACGCACCGTCATAATACCAAACAAATGCAACAAAAGTCGGCACGTCACGGAGTACGAAATCTATAACCTAACGAACGTTTCGTCCTGTCGATAACTCAAAACAGTAGGCCTATAGTTTCCAAACTCCAACGAGCAACCAATAGTTTTGAAACTATAATCCCGACCATATTTATTTATACAACAGTAACTATTTAAATGTAAAGGCATCATTATCATCAATATTATTTCACGATATAATGATTCACTCGCTAATAAACAAGGACTATTTGCCAACTGCATTCAAAAAATAACAAATATAAAACATGATCGGTCTACAAAATCATAACAGTTTCTATACAAACACGATACAAAAATCCATGACGTCTTCGGCAAGTCAATAGCTGGATTAAAAAGAGCTAAGCTTTAATATCAATTGATAAATTATTTTACGTTATTCGTATTACGAATACGTACAATAGAACCAAATTTACGTGTTTTACCAAAGCTTTGAAAACGAAATAATAATAATAACGGTCGTTTCAACAGATGTTGGTCGAACAGAGAGGGTTAGAAAATTTAAGTATCTAACGGAAATAATTCAAGAGAATGGTTTAGAAAAATCTGCTATAGAAGAAAGGATTCATAAAATGGATATGGTATAACCAAAGATATTTACAATAAAAAGTGCATATATAAAAATGCGAAAACAAGGCATTACAGTGCAGTAGTGAAACCTGAATGCCTATATGCAAGTGAATGTCTAGCATTGAATTATAATTTAGACAAACTAGAAATATTGGAAAGACGAATTATTAGGGAAATAGTCTACTAGGCCCAAGAAAAACTTCAGAAGGTTCGAAATTAAGAAGTAATGATGAAATATATCAGAGTATAGAAAATATAACAGCAACAATGAGAAAAAGAAGACAATTATTTTTTGGACATTTATATAGAACGGACGACAATAGGTTAACAAAGCAGATCTTCAAATATCTGTGAGGGAAGAAGTCAACATCAAGTTGGATTAAAGAAGTTCAAAAGGATTTAGAAAAAAAATAATATAAACGCAGAAGCAATTGAAAGAGACGTTTTTCGGGCAAAAGTGATAAAAACGGAAGGAGTCCAGGGTAGGAGTGAGAAAAAACGGAGGTTCAAAGTGGACTGAAGACAGGAAGAAGAGACACAGTGAAAAGATGAAAAATGAGAAATAGAAAAGAAGAAAGAATAGAGAATTGAAATTGGCATGTGGTCCTTAGATGGCCGAAAAAAAACGGCCGTTTCAATCAAACGTTAAAATGTTTATTATTTCATCATGTCTATTTGGCACTGCAGTTTAATTAATATTATCTGGTTCGTTACTGGCGCTGTTTTGCGACCCACGTTTTGGGAACCACCCGATGACATTAGCCTAGTTGAAACAGACGCACGCACGCACACTGTACCAAAAATAATCGCGCTTTATGGGAACACCGGTTACAGTGAAAGTATGTACCTCGCAGCCAGATTTTCACGGCCTTGTACGCAAGGACTAATATCGTCGCTAGTTCACACGGCCCTCCCGCCTTACAGTTACTGTCAACAAAAATCGTTTTAATAAACGTGTGGGATTTGCTGTAAAACATGATCAATATTATTGTACCAGTAATATATGAGACGGAGATTATGGCGCTTAAAATTTACAATCGAGGTTTTTTTTATATCGGCCATCTAAGGACCACATACAAATTTCAATTCTTTATTCTTTCTTTTCTTTTTCTCCAATATTCTTTCACGTTTACTCTGTGTCTCTTCTCCCTGTCTTCAGTGCACTTTGAACCTGCGTTTTCTTTTCCTACCCTGGACTCCTTCCATTTTAAAAAACTTCTCTTTCAATTGCTTCTTCTGCACGTATATTATTCTTTTCTAAATCCTTTTGGACTTCTTTAATCCAACTTTGATGTTGACTTCTTTCCCCACAGATATTTGAAGATCTGCGTTGTTAACCTATTGTCGTCCATTCTATATAAATGTCCAAAAAATAATAGTCTTCTTTTTCTCATTGTTTCTGTTATATTTTCTATACTTTGGTATATTTCATCATTACTTCTTAATTTCCAACCTTCTGAAGTTTTTCGTGGGCCTAATATTTTCCTAATAATTCGTCTTTCCAATTTTCTAGTTTGTCTAAATTATAATTCAATGCTAGACATTCACTTGCATATAGGCATTCTGGCTTCACTACTGTACTGTAATGCCGTATTTTCGCAATTTTAGATATGCACTTTTATTGTAAATATCTTTAGTTGAAAATATAGCAAAGTCATGCCAAACAGTTTATTTTAATACGTTTGTTCCTTCTTCCCAACATAACTGGTGATATTTTGCATTCCTTTAATTTTTCATTTCAAGTTAAGTAGCGGTTTACTGATTACTTTCTTTACGTTCAGTCGTATCTAAAACGTTTGTGAAATTTCAAAGTATGAATTCGCCATGTTCCATACTTCAGTACTGAAGTAACATACCAGACACTACACGTCCACTTACTTTCACGTTAACAACAGGAACGTGGTGGATGTTGAAAAATGCTGTTTCAAGTAAACGAAGATAGGTAACCTACTGTCTTGTAGACTATGTTCGCGCGCGCGAGCTGTCCCACGGAAACCGAATCTCGGTGCACGCACCGTTTTAATAATTACATCAGACATTTTACTTTTATTTTGCACTTTATTCCTTTTGTGCCCAGAATATAATAGTTTACATTACATCTACTTAAAAATTATATTTAAAATAAGACTGAATATATTGGAAGTGAGAAACAGAACTAGATTTTGGAAATACGAGAATAAATAAACGTCAATCAATTTAAACATTTAGGTAAATTATGGGACACAGAGGCGAGAGCACAGAGACCAGAGCTGAAATGCGTTAACTGCAACTTAAGAGCGTCTTCATGGAGTGATCGGCAATAAAAACAACCGTCAAGAGACGAAGATACCGCATCGACATGTTTCTTACGGAAAATGAGACTAATATCTTATCATAATTCCCCAAAGGATCCGTTTTCTCTGCAGGACCATGAAAACACGGGGATATCCAACATATCTCATTAGTTTGTTTAAATGTTAACGTGTATATGGGGAACGCCAGTAGTACAGGATCTTAATGACATGTGACCAGATGACATACAAACCAATAAATAAGTCGGTCTACGATGCTGTAGTTCTCAAACCCTCGTCAACACACACACACACACACACACACACACACACACACACACACACACACACACACACACACACACACACACACACACACACACACACACACACACACACACAGGCAACATCGTGAGTGAAAGGAAAATTTTATATGACGGAAGCATTTATCTGGGTACACACACACAAGTTTTGGGGTCCAAAGGGGGTGTGACGCGAACATATGCTTTCATAGAAGAGAAATGCACCAGCCTCTCCACCCCAATTCCACTCTCACCTACACGTCGGTAGGCCCTGTTACGCCGAGCAATCCACTCCAAGGTTGTGGTAACCAATCCCTTCGGCGGAGTGGATCGGTAAGCAAACGAGAGATGAGGGTTCTGTCCGGGCAGTCTGAGGGTATCCTGGGTCCTGGCCTGGCAGGATAGTGCACATTGGCAACAGGATGTGCATCTAGTGTGAAGCCGGATGAGGCTATAGTAGCCCAACGGCTGCACACATAGGCTGAGTCAGTTAGCCTACTGCGACCGGGTCAGAGAGAGCTCGTCAGCTGAGGTGAAAGCAACTCTCTAGGGGAAGAGCACCCTGAAATCAAAGTTCCTGGTCCTCCAGGTTGGAGACTGGATCGGAGAATTCACATATCCCATCTCTCAAACTCTTTTATGTCCAGAAACTTAAAAGAAGGAGGCCTTGACTCAGTAATGGGTTGTTGCGCTGCTGAAGAAGAAGAAACACACAACTTATAGTGCTCTTTTCTTTGCTGACATTTCGCAAAAATTATTGATAACGAACATAATATACAGAAGTGAACATATCTACTTCAACGGGCATCTGAGAAAAATATTAACATTTCAGTGGAGGAACAGAAAGTTATGACTTTACAGACTCATCACCTACTACACTTTAATTAAGACAGTTTTTAATAATAAAATTTTGGCACGAGTTAAATGTTTGCAAATTCTCGGGATATGACCTGAGCTATAACGGTAGCAATGACATAGAACAGACACTGAACAGATTCAGTTAACAGTACATGCGATAATATAATTAGAAGTTTAACAACTTTAGGCTTGAAAAAACGCAGATAAAATTTTACATAACTGTTGCGGTGTCAATACTTACAATGGATAACGACTCCGAAGCTGTAGCATCGAATTCAGTCGCATGTGACGTAAGTTTCGTAAACCAATTAAAGATTAACATTAGATTCGACAGGTTCAGGAATGCAGAAATAAGACGCGAAATAAGTACGTACATACAATCAAAACGGGAAGGCAATAAACTAGTCGGGAGTATTGACTTCCAGCGAACACGTTACATTAAGAAGAAATATCCGGAGTCTGAGAAAGTCTCAGAGTTCCTTAACCGATAGTCTGACCAGTACTCGCTTGGAAGAAGTGTAACAAGCCAGTTTGCAAAAATTACTGTTTCTCAAAATACAAAATTCTTAGGGAAATACAAGCTGTTTAATTAACGAAATTATTACTTAATTGTCATTCCCGGACGAGTGCTAGTATCCTTTCTTTCAAATTGCACTCTGATCGTAAAAACCGTTTAACATGGTACACTTAAAAAGAGTGTGCAAGCCAAATACGGAGCACGCAAAACTCTAACAAATTAATTCTGGAGAAAAGATTTCTTCGAATTTTAATTTGTGAAAGCGTTCATGTGATATCTGGTTTGGACAGCTGCCATTTATTAAGACAATGGTATAAATCAAACGCCAATAGGTCATTTAAGAGAACGGTTTCTAATCTTCGAGATGACGCACAACCTGAATACTCGCACACGGACGCACTGGCATGCCTACATTCTGCCAGAAGCTCTAGAAATTCATATTCTGTGTTTATGTATATCTACAACGTCGCATGAGAACAAACCCGCCAACAAAATGTTTTCATTCAAAACGACTATCGAGTTTGTAGTTCCGCAGTGACATCAGCTTCTCTGGAAAGCATTAGCTGTAAACCTTTTTGCCCCACAATTGGCTGCTGAGCATTACACGTTGTCCAACTTAGGCGTCTGGGCTATTCCAATCTTCAGAGGAGCCATCATTCTCTTTGGCCATTCACATGGGTTCTTTCAAAACATTTATAATCCCCAACCAGCATATCATCCAGTCTGGTTGTTTTCCAGCCGCTTTTCTTTATACTATTAAATTCCGTTATTAACAGAAGATATTATTAAATCTTCTTTACTCCTCATTCCTGATCTGATCTCTCAGAATGCTCGACTATTCTTAAAAACTTCATCTCAGAGGCTTGCCGCTGTACATGTTTCCGAGTAACCGTAAACACTCCCTACCTTACAATACGACTGGAACACATCGTAACTTCAAAAAATCAAGTACCGTCTGCCTAGTGGCAAAAGCTAAAGAGCATGATAATGTCTTTCGGCCGCCAGCTAAACGCAACATTATTATGGTTACTGACTGACTGATTGTTTCCTTTCTGCAAATGTTGCGTAAATGTAATTAAATATAAAGAACAGTAGATTTGCATTTACGATGACAAATATTTTAATGAATAGATCGTTAGCTGAATCACATACGAAGACAACCATTAACTAGAGACAATAACCCCAATAACCTATCTACAGCTATGCAGTGTTGTTTGCTTGTTAGGTCTTTAATCTGCGACGACGTTAGCATGTTAGCGGTCGCGGTTTTAGTTAACGATTCCCGGCTGGTAAATTGTGCTAACACTTGATTTTAAACTTTCAGGACGCTTTATAAATCTGGTTTAATTGTTTGCAGTGATATTATTTTTAACACATTATATATATTGCGACGTATCAAAACAAACGTTTATTTACAACAATCCCAATGACGTCACGCAAGAATGACGTCATCCAGCGTGATGCGTTACAGTTTACAGCGTTACAGAAATTTTCAAATGATGGCCAGCCAAAAGACATTATCATGTCAAAAACGTTTGCTCGTTGTGCTTTCTTACTTTCTCCCCAACCGTCTTATGAATAATACTACAAGTCATTTGATATTTATTTACCCTTGATTTCCTATGTCAGCTCAGAATCATACCTCACTACTGAGACTTTTTTCTAATTTATCAAATACCCAAAAATTCCCTTTTCGTACGAAAATCGCTAACACGTTCGTGCAAATTTGATGAATATCCCGCACCACAGGAGTCTGACTGACAAACGTTTTTACGTGTTCCTGGTAAATATCTTGTTGACAATCGCAGATCGTCTAAAATTTTAGCTACTGGATTCATAGATTTAGATCTGACGGCCAACTGAATGCGTTGTGTTTTGGTGTACCAGGCGATTTTTTGACAGTATACAATGCAAGATTGAAGAAGATGGATTAATCTTGTGTAATGAATGAGAAAAAGTTCCCTCTATCATGGTGAAGGCTTTTGGCGAGCCAGTTATTTTGAACTTGCGGTTTATAAACGGCAGAAAATTTTCAACAACTGTCATAAAATGAGATGAAGATTGTGATAGACAGATGAAGATTGTGGTATTGTGTTCGATGAATTTTCATCACTAGGTGCAACTTCGGGCATTTTACGCCAACTGTCTGAAGTTATTCGCAGAGAACGGCCTGATTTACGGAAGGATAATTTATCCACTCCGCTAATGCACCCGGACGTACGTCATTGATTGATCAAGAATTTTAGCCCTCCAAAAAAAAAAGGTCGTAGACAATGCAATTAGCCATGTATGTCCCTATGCGATCTTTCCTCGTCCCAATAACGGAAAGTAACACGAAAGGACACGTTTCATAACTGCTGTACGTAAAACAAAAATCGCTGAGCGAGCTCAAGGCTACACCAACATGCACATTCACAAATGTTTGGAGACGGTAAAAAAACGTTGGCATAATTGTGTTATATCCGCTGAGACTAATTTCAGGGGGTTAATATAAATGTACATGAGTTAAGGCATAATTTTTCAAGTAATCAAAATCGCACAAACTTTTTTATCACATCTCGTATGTTTGTATTACAATAATGAGTATTCAAGGGGAATACATTTTGAATCAAGCTTGAGGATGCTACATAGCATCTAACGAAATACGTATAAAAAGAATCGGTAAAATTACACCGCCATCTCTATCCGACTTCCAACCACCTCACTTCTGAGAGAATCCATGTGGGAGTGCTTGAGTGATTTTTTTTAACTATTTGCAATCAGTATAACATAAAAATAACATACTATAAGCAAATCATTTGTATGAGAAAAAAATAGGTGTTGACCATGTGGAGCTGTTATCCTGTGATAACAAGCTCAGTTATTCCTTAAAAGTAGGTTACAAAAAGAAACAACAGTCACAAAGATTATGGGTGCTTAAATCTAGATGGTAGGTCTAGTATTTTTTGTCTCTTTAGTCTATGAGTGTCTTCACTATTGTCTAGCAAATTTATTGCAAGAATATTAGGGTGTAGTTCTAGTTTACTTAAATACTTTTCACTGCACTTACTCACTTCATCTTTAACAGATGACACTTTTAAGTCACAGAGGATTTCTCTATTTGGTATAAACCAGGGTGCATTTGTTATAATCCGTAGAACTTTTGCCTGGAATCGTTCTAGAATCTCTATATTAGACGTTGATGCCGACCCCCACAGCTGTATGCCGTAGGTCCAGATTGGTTTGAATGCCACTTTGTAAAGGAGTAATTTGTTGCCAAGGGACAGAGGTGATTTACGTCCAATCAGCCAATAGTATTTGCTGAGTTTATGGCCAAGTTGTTTTCTTTTGTTGAAAATATGCGTCTTCCATATTGAGTGCTTATACGTATAAGTACTGCCGCTTCTGTTATTACAATCTCCTTGTTACAAACCTTTTTTCTCTATCTCATCGCGTGGTACTCCTCGCACGTTCTCCTGGGTCTAACCCGTTTTCGTTTTCTAGATGGAATCTACTTTAACAAAATTACAACGCTATTATCAGACATTCGTTCCACGTGGCCATAACATACGAGACGTGTGTATAAAAATGTTCAATCTCGGGGAACAATTCCTCAGATACATTTTTAACGTGTTGGCGTCTGGACACCCCGCAAGACTTTCAGGAGTACAGTTCCGCTGAAGCCTTCGAAAGATTCTCTGATTCATCACCCAAATTTTAGAGCCACAAGTGACTATGTTTTCTAAGATGGCAGAGTATCGCCTTTGTTTTGTGGAGTATATTCACACACTACTCCAAAATCCCTCTAACGAGAATCCCGCAGTAAGAAGAATTCCTGCACTAATGACGGGGAGAATTCCAGCCTCATTCGTTTCTTTACTCAAATGATCTCTCTTCTGAGAGATCACTGTCCTAAAGTTCACACGTTGTATAGCTTGTAAACGTGTTACTGTAACTTCTTTTTATCTCCATTCTAGCAACCTTCGTGACCGTCTGCCCATTGTCTCTTCTTCATTAGCACAAGAGGCGTATTCAGCTGTCCACAAATGTAGCCCATCTATCATGATCCTGTACATGGATATGATCTGAGGTCGCCCGAAATACTATCCATCCACCGACTCTTACGTTTTCCTCTCGGCCGCACCCCATCTGGTATGTCCTTGTATAGTTTCTTGCTGATCTGCAGTCTTACATTATCAGAAACGACCCAACCGTCTCAATATATGTACCCTAGTGAAGGAAGTGAGGCTAGTTGCAAACAGTTTCCTGTTTTTCACCCTTTGCTATATTTCATCTCACAAACTGGCCTTATAATTTTCCTAACATGTCGTTTTCATGCCTAACCAAATGTTCCGCCCACCTCCGTTAAATGCTTTAAATTCTATTATGCAAATTTAAATTTATGCTGTAAATGCATCTATTACCGTTTTGACTGAGTATTCATTTAAACATTTCCCTATCTTTCCACATCAAGAGATCACTTCGCCACCCGTAATGAGGGCCAGCGTTTACAACTATACCATGACTGATGGTCTGTGACCATAACTACCACGGTGGCCGCCACGCGTTTTGCGAGTAGAGAACAGCAACTTAGCCAAGTAGGTTATAGGTGCTACTGGTGATCACCTGAGAGATTTGTATGCCGGAATTCCAAGAATACGATCCTGGTTAAACAGTATCCACCTAGACTAAACCTCGTTTCGCGAAATTACATATCTTCTTGAAGTTAAACACAAAATGTGCACTGTTAGTTACACATACTAACAGAATCAGTCGATATAAAACACACCACCCATCATGCGTTCATTCATTCATCACGTGAAGATACACGTGAGTGTATTGTTTTCCTACGATAAAAATAACCGAGATACCGCAGAACATTATACAAAACGGTGGAAAATTCTTCGTACTGTAGTGAAATTGTTTGCAACGTGCTCCGGATTCTATAATTAAATTACTCTACGGTTCACGTGTCCATTACGCAAGGTTTTAGCGGAAGCGACATAAACCAAACGCGCGATCTTGCACTGTGACCGTTAGTTTCATCGTCAGTCCGGTTTACTTGTTTTAATTGCATTTACGTTAAACATGTCATAATTCAATTCCGGAAATTCGAAACAATAAAACGTTCGAATGTTTCGGACTTTGTTTATAGGAATACCAAAGTCAACGCTATTCTTTAGAACTGTCTTATACCCAAAATTATCCCTTAATGGTATATTAAATACTTCGCAAAAGTGCGTGTTACGAAAAATGAAATTCGGTTATGTAAACTCTGATCGTAAACATCGTACAGCTATAAATATAGAATTGTATCTTGAATAATAAGTGTATTGCCTGGCTTCGAAGTGTGTACACATTTTATTTTTGACAAAACAGAAGCATTGTAATAACGACTAGCGCTTTCGATACTTAAATCATTGTCAGGTCGAAACAAAAACAGTTATTATTTTCTCTTCTCGTTAATGTTGAGAATTTTAGTTTTCTACAACACAATATCTAATTTTTGAATTCTATAATTCGTATCATAAACGTTATGCCTTCGTTAAGTAGGACAAGTCTTACGTACAAAGCCATCACGGGGACAGCGAAAATTGCTTACAATTCTACACCACCGAGTAGGACTTGGGAACCGACGGCAGGAATCATTGGAAGATGGAATATGCCATGCACACGACGACGATGTGATTTGCAACTGCTGTAATTTCTGATAAGGTTGTGAAAAGCCGCATAAGTTCAACCTTATGTGCGAGACAATTGGCGAACCCTTAATCAGCAAGTAAAGGAACACGCCTAAAATTCTACAAGGTGGTGGCTCTTCCCACACATTTTTATGGGTCTGAGAATTGGACTTTAACGAAAGGCTAGGCCAGTCGCATCCAAGCGGCTGAAATGAGATTTCTCAGGCACGTGGCACGGTATACTCTCCATGGTCATAGAAGAAACACAGATATACGGCAGGAACTGAATATTATGACTATACTCGACAGGATCGCCCAGTATCGGATGAATTGGTGGGAACATCTTTGCCGAATGGATGACTGCCACATTTTCAAATAACTATGGAACTATAACCCGAGGGGACGGTGAGGTGTGGGACGTCCGAGGAAGCGCTGGAGTGACCAGCTCTAATCTTCGCCTATTTGAGACCGGAACAAACCATCCTTGGTTTAATCCGTGAAGATGATGATGATGAATTTCTTATAACCCCTTCGAACCAGCGAAGTCGGATAACAAGGACTATACTGTAGAAATAAAGTAATGCGAGCATACGTTTCATAATTGCGTCAAGTAACAAGAGTCTCTAATCGTCCAACTAGTGTTTTCCCTCTTGCCTTCTGGAATTACTTTTTACGACTCAGTTGCTTTCTAGTTTTAGGCGGCGTTTTTATCTTTTCTTTTGCCTTCATGGTCTTCTGTTGTTCATAATACTGTTGTTTTCTTGTGATTTCATTAAATCGGGGCAAATTCAATTATAGAAATCACAAGTGTGTTCAGTCTAAGTCGCCGTGACACGTCCTCTTTTTTAACCACACAAAATCATAAAAATTGTAACGAATACAGCTTGGGACGAAGTGGCGTAGTTTTGTTGATTACTCGCACAGAAAGGCCCCAGTACAGGAAGAACAGCTATAAGCGCGAAACTTGTCGTTAGGCAGTACAAAAATTCGGCAACCAAAAAACAGTTTAATCAGATCGTCACTTAACAATAATCGTGAGAGACTAACTCGCAAGGGCAAGAACCAGCTAAATGTTGAATTTTCTACAAGGCAACACGCTCTTAATCAATATAACGGGGCTGCCAATACCTTCCTTCGAGTTTTCTGACAGTAAAAAATTAACCACCTTCCCGACATTACGGGCAAGGTTACCGTTAAATGACGCGTAACATCTCCAATATGTAGTCCCCTGACTTAGGCTGGAAACAAAATCGCCTGTCTAACTACCGTACGACGCACTCAATACCGGTATACTTTATACGCACTCACGTAAGTTGCGAAAATTTAAATAGATTATTGTGAACAAATTAAGGCAAAGAACGTGTATGTTGGACGAAGAATGGAAGAGCCAGAACTGAAACATACAAAGAACGAAGCTTCTACGCATACTTAATTCAAAATTATTTAATAGTAATGGGATGTGTGAAAAGGACTATTATACTGATAAAAGTATTATCAAAGTAAAATATCGGTATGGAGAACCATACATGACTTCCATGTTATTAGATTTATATTTAAAATCATTTATGAAATGAAATGTTTCCATAGAAACTACTTCTTTCCACTTATTGCTTCAGCCTTAACCACAGTACTATTGTCACTAACGTATTTCATCAAAAGTTATCGCACTCGATTTTCACTGACGATGGCAGTCGACGGCACTGCCGAACGTCTGGTTTTGCAGAAAACATTGGACTTCCTTCGGGAAGGAATTTTAACAACAAACTACTACTTTGTTGCCGATAACGTAGTACACATATAATACGGCAGTTATCGTTCTTCATGGAAAACGTTCTCTTGTTACAACATAAAATGTTGCAGGTAAACTACCCCTTTCCCTTAACCGATCTTCACCAAAATTAACAGACATTGAGTTGTCTATAGCTCAGAGAGGTATGCAAAACATTATTTGATTCTGATTGAATTTACGGCAGTTATCATTCATCATAAGAAAAATTACACATGTTAAAACATAAAACGTTGCAGGTAAACTACCCCTTTCCCTTAACCGATCTTCAACAAAAACAATAGGTCTTGAGAATTCTTCAATTCAGAGTTGCATGAAAAAAATTATTTGATTATGTTTGAAATTGCGGCTGTTATCTTTTGCCATAGAAAATACCCAAGTTAAAACATAAAACGCTGTAGGTAAACTACCCCTTTCCCTTAATCGATCTTCACCAAAAACAATAGGTCTTGGGAACTCTAGAATGCAGGGCTATATGCAAAAAATTATTTGATTCTGTTTGAATTTGCGGCTGTTATCGTTTGCCATAGAAAATACCCGTGTTAAAACAAAAAACGTTGCAGGTAAACTACCCCTTCCCCTTAACCGACCTTCGCCAAAAACAATAGGTCTTGAGAACTCTTCAATTCAGAGTTGCATGCAAAAAATTATTCGATTATGTTTGAACTTGCGGCTGTTATCGTTTGCCATAGAAAATACCCTTGTTAAAACATAAAACGTTACAGGTAAACTACCCCTTTCCCGTACCCGATCTTCACCAAAAACAATAGGTCTTTAGAACTCTACAATTCAGGGCTGTATGCAAAACATATTTGATTCTGTTTGAATTTGCGGCTGTTATCGTTTGCCATAGAAAAAAATTACCATAGATTAAAAAGAAAAAACGTTGCAGGTAAACTACCCCTTTCCCTTAACTGATCTTCACCAAAAACAATAGGTCTTGAGTACTCTACAAATCAGGGCTGTATGCAAAAAATTATTTGATTCTGTTTGAATTTGCGGCTGTTATCGTTTGCCATAGAAAAAAATCGGTATGGAGAACCATACATGACTTCCATATTCTAAGATTTATATTTAAAATCATTTTCAGCCAAACAGCCAGGGAAGGAATTTTAACAAAAAAATACTTCTTTGTTGCCAATAACGTAGTACACATATAAAAAAAAATTATCCCCTCCCCTTCAACTATAATTTTGATTTATAGAAAATTACCCCCAGCCCGTTCAACTAGCCTCTTCATTTATAGATATTTCATCTACGTTTCTACAGTGGATTATTAAGATCTTATCAGGATACTTTATCAAAATTAAGTACTTTACTCATGTTACAACAAAAAATGTTTCAGGTAAACTGCCCTTTCCCCGTAACCGATCTTCACCAAAATCAACATACATTGAGTTCTCTATAGCTCAGGCACATATGTAAAAAATTATTTGATTCTGTTTGAATTTACGGCAGTTATGGTTCGTCATATAAAAAATTACCCATGTTAAAACATAAAACATGAGATTTATAAAACATATCTAAGATTTATATTTAAAATCATTTTTTAAATAAAATATTTTCATAGAACCTACTAACGCTGGGGAAATCTGAGGAGCCAATCAGAGTTGGGCCTACCTGTCACTCTGCTGAATTTGGTGGAAAGCCCTGTCACTGTCGTCAAAGTATCAGCCTTGACAGGGTCCTCTTTTTCTGCAAAATAGGAGAGGCTTGAGATGGAGTGAGTGACATGGTCCCCACCTCAATGAAGAACCCATTGTTTTATAAAAATATATTTAAATTTTGAAAACTGAAAATTCTTTTCTTGTTGTAAATATTTATATTTTATAATCAAAATGACTTTATTTTTGTTACCTGGCAACAAAATTATTTTATTTTCAACAATTACCATTGTTTCAAAAAGTTTAAATAAATTTTCAAGTACTTTACTCTTGTTAAAACGTAAAAGGTTGCAGGTAAACTACCCCTTCCCCTTAACCGATCTTCACCAAAATCTAAAGGCCTTGAGACCTCTACAATTCAGGGACGTATGCAAATACTTATTTGATTCTGTTTGAATTTGCGGCTGTTATCGTTTGCCATAGAAAATACGCTTGATAAAAAAACGTTGCAGGTAAACTACCCCTTCCCCTCAACTGATCTTCACCAAAAACAATAGGTCTTGAGTACTCTACAAATCAGGGCTGTATGCAGAAAATTATTTGATTCTGTTTGAATTTGCGGCTGTTATCGTTTGCCATAGAAAATACCCTTGTCAAAAAAAACGTTGTAAGTAAACTACCCCTTTCCCTTAACCGATCTTCACCAAAAACAATAGTGTCTTGAGAACTCTACAATTCAGGGCTGTATGCAAATAATCTTTTGATTCTGTTTGAATTTGCGGCTGTTATCGTTTGCCATAGGAAATACCCTTGTTAAAACATAAAACGTTACAGGTAAACTACCCCTTTCGCTTAACCGATCTTCACCAAAAACAATAGGTCTTGAGAACCCTACAATTCAGGGCTGTATGCGAAACATTATTTGATTCTGTTTGAATTTGCGGCTGTTATCGTTTGCCAAAACAAAAAAATTTCCCTTGATAAAAAAAAACCGTTGCAGGTAAACTACCCCTTTCCCTCAACCGATCTTCACCAAAAACAATAGGTCTTGAGTACTCTACAAATCAGGGCTGTATGCAAAAAATTATTTGATTCTGTTTGAATTTGCGGCAGTTATCGTTTGCCATAGGAAAAAATCTACAGACAGACAGACAGATAGACACACAGACACACACACAGACACTTTTCGGAAAACGACTTTTTTTCATGTTTTGAGTGTAGTAGAATCAGAATCTGCAATAATCTCGAACACGATTTTTTTTGCCATCACCATACTTCCATTCCTTAAGGAATATGGAAGTAAAAACTACAGACAGCAGACACACAGACACTTTTCGAGCAATTACTTTTTTTTTTTTGAGTGTAGTACAATCAGAATCTGCAATAATCTCGAAACGATTTTTTCTGCTATCACCATACTTCCATTTCCTTAAGGAACATGGAAGTAACAGACAACTAAAGTTACAAACTCAATTCTTCAGTCCAACGGTATCTCGAACATAAATATCGGTATGGAGAACCATACATGAATTCTATGTTCTAAGATTTATATTTAAAAGCATATTCGAAATGAAATATTTCCATAGAAACTACTTCTTTCTATTGCTTCAGCCTTAACCACAGTACTAACGTATCACTAACCTATACCACCTCACTTTTTCGCACTCGATTTTCACTGATGATGGAAGTCGATGGCACTGCCGAAACGTCTGGTTTTGCAGAAAACATTGGACTCGGCTAAACAGCCCGGGAAGGAATTTTAACAAAAACTACTTCTTTGTTGCCGATAACGTAGTACACATATAAAATTTTCGCCCCTCCCTCTTCAATTATAATTTTCATTAATAGAAAATTACCACGACCCCGTTCAACTAGCCTCTTCATTTATAGATATTTCATCTACGTTTCTGCAGTGGATTATTATTAGCTTCTTATCAGGATACTTTGTTTATCAAAATTATGTATTTTACTCTTGTTAAAACATAAAACGTTGCAGGTAAAATACCCCTTTCTTTTCACCAAAATCAATAGGCCTTCAATCCTCTACAATTCAGGGATGCATGCAAAAAAATATTTGATTCTGTTTGAATGAGCGGCCTTTCCCTTAACCGATCTTCAACAAAATTAACACACTTTGAGTTCTCTTTAGTTCAATAAGGTATGCAAAAACGTAGTTGATTCTGTTTGAATTTACGGCAGTTATCGTTCGTCATATAAAAAATTATCCTTGTTAAAACATAAAATGTTGCAGGTAAACTACCCCTTTCCCTTAACCGATCTTCACCAACACCAACAGGTATTGAGAACTCTACAATACAGGGCTGTATGCAAAACATCATTTGATTCTGTTTGAATTTGCGGCTGTTATCGTTTGCCATAGAAAAATATCGGTATGGAGAACCATACATGACTTCCATGTTCTAAGATTTATATTTAAAATCATATTCGAAATGAAATATTTCCATAGAAACTACGTCTTTCTACTTATTGCTTCAGCATTAACCACAGTACTGTGGTCACTAACGTATACCACCTCACGTTTTCGCACTCGATTTTCACCGATGATGGCACTGCCGAAAAGTCTGGTTTTGCAGAAAACATTGGACTACGGCTAAAGAGCCCGGGAAGCAATTTTAACAAAAAACTACTTCTTTGTTGCCGATAACGTAGT
Organism: Magicicada septendecula; assembly: GCA_034769895.1. Classification (NCBI taxonomy): domain Eukaryota; kingdom Metazoa; phylum Arthropoda; class Insecta; order Hemiptera; family Cicadidae; genus Magicicada; species Magicicada septendecula. The sequence continues at coordinate 299,253,251 of CM068373.1, read as the reverse complement.
ACACATATAAAAAATTCTCCCCTCCACCTACAACTATAATTTTTAATAATAGAAAATTACCCCCACCCCGTTCACCTAACTTCTTCATTTATAGATATTTCATCTACGTTTCTACAGTGGATTGCTATGAGCTTCTTATCAGGATACTTTATTTATAAAAATTAAGTATTTTACTCTTGTTAAATCATAAAATGTTTCAGGTAAACTACCCCTTTCTCTTAACCGATCTTCTCCAAAATCAACAGACCTTCCGTCCTCTACAATTCAGGGAAGCATGCAAAAAAATATTTGATTCTGTTTGAATGTGCGGCAGTTATCGTTCGTCATGGAAACATTTCTCTTATTACAACATAAAATGTTGCAGGTAAACTACCCCTTTCCCTTAACCGATCTTCACCACAATCAATAGACCTTGAGCTCTGCAACTCAGGGGGTGCAAAAAATTATTTGATTCTCATTGAATTTTCAGCAGTTATTGTTCGTCATAAAAAAATTACCCTTTTTAAAACATAAAACGTTGCTGATAAACTACCCCTTTCCCTTAACCGATCTTCAACAAAATCAACAGACCTTGAGTTCTCTTTAGTTCAAAAAGGTATGCAAAAACTTAGTTGATTCTGTTTGAATTTACGGCAGTTATCGTTCGTCATATAACAAATTACCCTTGTTAAAACATAAAATGTTGCTGGTAAACTAAACCTTTCCCTTAACCGATCTTCACCAACACCAATACGTATTGAGAACTCTACAATACAGGGCTGTATGCAAAACATCATTTGATTCTGTTTCCATTTGCGGCTGTTATCGTTTGCCATAGAAAATACCCTTTTAAAACATAAAAAGTTGAAGGTAAACTACCCCTTTCCCTTAACCGATCTTCACCAACACCAATAGGTATTGAGAACTCTACAATACAGGGCTGTATGCAAAACATCATTTGATTCTGTTTGAATTTGCGGCTGTTATCGTTCACCATAGAAAAAAATTACACTTGATAAAAAACCGTTGCAGGTAAACTACCTCTTTCCCTTAACCGATCTTCACCAAAAACAATAGGTCTTGAGAACTCTACAATTCAGGGCTGTATGTAAAATATTATATGATTTTGTTTGAATTTGCGGCTGTTATCATTTGCCATACAAAATACCCTTGATAAAACAAAAAACGTGGCAGGTAAACTACCCCTTTCCCTTAAACGATCTTCACCAAAAACAATAGGTCTCTAGTACTCACGAAATCAGGGCTGTATCCAAAAACGTATTTGATTCTGTTTGAATTTGCGGCTCTTCTCGTTTGCCATAGAAAATACCCTTTTAAAACATAAAACGTTGCAGGTAAACTACCCCTTTCCCTTAACCGATCTTCACAAACACCAAAAGGTCTTGAGAACTCTACAATTCAGGGCAGTATGCAAAACATTATTTGATTATGTTTGAATTTGCGGCTGTTATCGTTTGTCATAAAAAAATACCCTTGTTAAAACATAAAACGTTGCAGGTAAACTACCCCTTTCCCTTAACCGATCTTTACCTAAATCAACATATCTTGAGAGCTCTACAATTCAGGGCTGTATGCGAAATATTATTTGATTCTGTTTGAATTTGCGGCTGTTATCGTTTGCCAAACAAACAAAATTACCCTTGATAAAAAAAAACAGTTGCAGGTAAACTACCCCTTTCCCTCAACCGATCTTCACCAAAAAAATAGGTCGCGAGTACTCTATAAATCAGGGCTGTATGCAAAAAATTATTTGATTCTGTTTGAATTTGCGGCTGTTATCGTTTGCCATAGAAAAAAATCTACAGACACACAGACACACACACAGACACTTTTCGAAAAATTACTTTTTTTCATGTTTTGAGTGTAGTACAATCAGAATCTGCAATAATCTCGAACACGATTTTTTTTGCCATCACCATACTTCCATTTCCTTAAGGAACATGGAAGTAAAACGTGGCCGTTAACTACCCCTTTCCCTTAACCGATCTTCACCAAAAACAATAGGTCTTAACTCAACAAAACAGGGCTGTATGCAAAAACGTATTTGATTCTGTTTGAATTTGCGGCTCTTATCGTTTGCCATAGAAAATACCCTTTTAAAACATAAAACGTTGCAGGTAAACTACCCCTTTCCCTTAACCGATCTTCACCAACACCAACAGGTATTGAGGACTCTACAATACAGGGCTGTATGCAAAATATCATTTGATTCTGTTTCCATTTGCGGCTGTTATCGTTTGCCATAGAAAATACCCTTGTTAAAACATAAAACGTTGCAGGTAAACTACCCCTTTCCCTTAACCGATCTTTACCAAAATCAACAGATTTTGAGAACTCTACAATTCAGGGCTGTATGCGAAACATTATTTGATTTTGTTTGAATTTGCGGCTGTTATCGATTGCCAAACAAACAAAATTACCCTTGATAAAAAAAACCGTTGCAGGTAAACAACCCATTTCCCTTAACCGATCTTCACCAAAAACAACAGGTCTTGAGAACTCTACAATTCAGAGCTGTATGCAAAATATTATATGATTTTGTTTGAATTTTCGGCTGTTATCGTTTGCCATACAAAATACCCTTGATAAAACAAAAAACGTGGCAGGTAAACTACCCCTTTCCCTTAAACGATCTTCACCAAAAATAATAGGTCTTTAGAACTCAAGAAATCAGGACTGTATGCAAAAACTTATTTGATTCTGTTTGAATTTGCGGCTTTTATCGTTTGCCATAGAAAATACTCTTTGAAACATAAAACGTTGCAGGTAAACTACCCCTTTCCCTTAACCGAACTTTACCAAAATCAACAGATCTTGAGAACTCTACAATTCAGGGCTGTATGCGAAACAGTATTTGATTCTGTTTGAATTTGCGGCTGTTATCGTTTGCCAAACAAACAAAATTACCATTGATAAAAAAAAACCGTTGCAGGTAAACTACCCCTTTCCCTCAACCGATCTTCACCAAAAACAATATGTCGCGAGTACTCTACAAATCAGGGCTGTATGCAAAAAATTATTTGATTCGGTTTGAATTTGCGGCTGTTATCGTTTGCCATAGAAAAAATCTACACACACACACACACACACACACACACACACATTTCGAAAAATGACTTTTTTTCATGTTTTGAGTGTAGTACAATCAGAATCTGCAATAATCTCGAACACGATTTTTTTTGCCATCACCATACTTCCATTTCCTTGAACATGGAAGTAAAAATTACCCTTGATAAAAAACCGTTGCAGGTAAACTACCCCTTTCCCTTAACCGATCTTCACCAAAAACGACAGGTCTTGGGTACGCTACAATTCAGGCCGGTATGCAATCAATTATTTGATTCTGTTTGAATTTGCGGCTGTTATCGTTTGCCATAGAAAACACCCTTGATAAAACATAAAACGTTGCTGGTAAATTACCCTATTCCATTAACCGATCTTCACCAAAAACAACAGGTCTTGAGAACTCTACAATTCAGGGCTGTATGCAAAAACTTATTTGATTCTGTTTGAATTTGCGGCTCTTATCGTTTGCCATAGAAAATACCCTTTTAAAACATAAAACGTTGCAGGTAAACTACCCCTTTCCCTTAACCGATCTTCACAAACACCAAAAGGTCTTGAGAACTCTACAATTCAGGGCAGTATGCAAAACATTATTTGATTATGCTTGAATTTGCGGCTGTTATCGTTTGCCATACAAAATACCCACGTTAAAACATGAAACGTTGCCGGTAAACTAGCCCTTTCCCTTAACCGATCTTTACCAAAATCAACAGATCTTGAGAACTCTACAATTTAGGGCTGTATGCGAAACATTATATGATTCTGTTTGAATTTGCGGCTGTTATCGTTTGCCATATAAAGTACCCTTGATAAAACAAAAAACGTGGCCGGTAAACTACCCCTTTCCCTTAACCGATCTTCACCAAAAACAATAGGTCTTCAGTACTCAACAAAACAGGGCTGTATGCAAAAACGTATTTGATTCTGTTTGAATTTGCGGCTCTTATCGTTTGCCATAGAAAATACCCTTTTAAAACATAAAACGTTGCAGGTAAACTACCCCTTTCCCTTAACCGATCTTCACCAACACAAATAGGTATTGAGAACTCTACAATACAGGGCTTTATGCAAAACATCATTTGATTCTGTTTCCATTTGCGGCTGTTATCGTTTGCCATAGAAAATACCCTTTTAAAACATAAAACGTTGCAGGTAAACTACCCCTTTCCCTTAACCGATCTTCACAAACACCAAAAGGTCTTGAGAACTCTACAATTCAGGGCAGTATGCAAAACATTATTTGATTATGCTTGAATTTGCGGCTGTTATCGTTTGCCATACAAAATACCCACGTTAAAACATGAAACGTTGCCGGTAAACTAGCCCTTTCCCTTAACCGATCTTTACCAAAATCAACAGATCTTGAGAACTCTACAATTCAGGGCTGTATGCGAAACATTATTTGATTCTGTTTGAATTTGCGGCTGTTATCGATTGCCAAACAAACAAAATTACCCTTGATAAAAAAAAACCGTTGCAGGTAAACTACCGATTTCCCTTAACCGATCTTCACCAAAAACGACAGGTCTTGAGAACTCTACAATTCAGGGCTGTATGCAAAATATTATATGATTTTGTTTGAATTTGCGGCTGTTATCGTTTGCCATACAAAATACCCTTGATAAAACAAAAAAAGTGGCAGGTAAACTACCCCTTTCCCTTAAACGATCTTCACCAAAAATAATAGGTATTTAGAACTCAAGAAATCAGGGCTGTATGCAAAAACTTATTTGATTCTGTTTGAATTTGCGGCTTTTATCGTTTGCCATAGAAAATACCCTTTGAAACATAAAACGTTGCAGGTAAACTATCCCTTTCCCTTAACCGATCTTCACCAAAAACAAAAGGTCTTGAGAACTCTACAATTCAGGGCAGTATGCAAAACATTATTGATTATGTTTGAATTTGCGGCTGTTATCGTTTGCCATAGAAAATACCCTTGTTAAAACATAAAACGTTGCAGGTAAACTACCCCTTTCCCTTAACCGATCTTTACCAAAATCAACAGATCTTGAGAACTCTACAATTCAGGACTGTATGCGAAACAGTATATGATTCTGTTTGAATTTGCGGCTGTTATCGTTTGCAATAGAAAAAAATCTACACACACACACTCACACACACACACACTTTTCGAAAAATGACTTTTTTTCATGTTTTGAGTGTAGTACAATCAGAATCTGCAATAATCTCGAACACGATTTTTTTTGCCATCACCATACTTCCATTTCCTTAAGGAACATGTAAGTAAATATCGGTATGGAGAACCATACATGACTTCCATATTCTAAGATTTATATTTAAAATCATTTTCAGCCAAACAGCCAGGCTGTGTCTTACCTGCCTTTTTATTGCTGTATTAAATGAAAAATATTATATTACATTAAAATGAAAAAATTATAATTTTATTGCCTGGCAACAAAATTATTTTATTTTTAACAATTACCATTGTTTCAAAAAATTTAAATAAATTTTCAAGTACTTTACTCCTGTTAAAACGTAAAAGGTTGCAGGTAAACTACCCCTTCCCCTTAACCGATCTTCACCAAAATCGAAAGTCATTGAGACCTCTACAATTCAGGGACGTATGCAAAAAATTATTTCATTCTGTTTGAATTTGCGGCTGTTATCGTTTGCCATAGAAAATACGCTTGATAAAAAAACGTCGCAGGTAAACTACCCCTTCCCCTTAACCGATCTTCACCAAAAACAATAGGTCTTGAGTACTCTACAAATCAGGGCTGTATGCAAAACATTATTTGATTCTGTTTGAATTTGCGGCTTTTATCGTTTGCCATAGGAAATACCCTTGTTAAAACATAAAACGTTACAGGTAAACTACCCCTTTCCCTTAACCGATCTTCACCAAAAACAATAGGTCTTGAGTACTCTACAAATCAGGGCTGTATGCAAAACATTATTTGATTCTGTTTGAATTTGCGGCTGTTATCGTTTGCCATAGAAAATACCCTTGTTAAAAAAACGTTGCAGGTAAACTACCCCTTTCCCTCAACCGAACTTCACCAAAAACAATAGGTCTTGAGAACTCTACAATTTAGGGCTGTATGCAAATAATCTTTTGATTCTGTTTGAATTTGCGGCTGTTATCGTTTGCCATAGGAAATACCCTTGTTAAAACATAAAACGTTACAGGTAAACTACCCCTTTCCCTTAACCGATCTTCACCAAAATCAACAGATCTTGAGAACTCTACAATTCAGGGCTGTATGCGAAACATTATTTGATTCTGTTTGAATTTGCGGCTGTTATCGTTTGCCAAACAAACAAAATTACCCTTGCTAAAAAAAAACCGTTGCAGGTAAACTACCCCTTTCCCTCAACCGATCTTCACCAAAAACAATAGGTCGCGAGTACTCTGAAAATCAGGGCTGCATGCAAAAAATTATTTGATTCTGTTTGAATTTGCGGCAGTTATCGTTTGCCATAGAAAAAAAATCTACAGACAGACAGACAGACAGACAGACACACACACAGACAGACAGACACACACACAGACACTTTTCGGAAAACGACTTTGTTTCATGTTTTGAGTGTAGTAGGATCAGAATCTGCAATAATCTCGAACACGATTTTTTTTGCCATCACCATACTTCCATTCCTTAAGGAATATGGAAGTAAAATATCGGTATGGAGAACCATACATGACTTCCATATTCTAAGATTTATATTTAAAATCATTTTCAGCCAAACAGCCAGGCTGTGTCTTACCTGCCTCTTTATTGCTGTATTAAATGAAAAATATTATATTACATTAAAATGAAAAAATTATAATTTTATTGCCTGGCAACAAAATTATTTTATTTTTAACAATTACCATTGTTTCAAAAAATTTAAATAAATTTTCAAGTACTTTACTCTTGTTAAAACGTAAAAGGTTGCAGGTAAACTACCCCTTCCCCTTAACCGATCTTCACCAAAATCGAAAGTCATTGAGACCTCTACAATTCAGGGACGTATGCAAAAAATTATTTGATTCTGTTTGAATTTGCGGCTGTTATAGTTTGCCATAGAAAATACGCTTGATAAAAAAACGTTGCAGGTAAACTACCCCTTCCCCTTAACCGATCTTCACCAAAAACAACAGGTCTTGAGTACTCTACAAATCAGGGCTGTATGCAAAACATTATTTGATTCTGTTTGAATTTGCGGCTATCGTTTGCCATAGAAAATACCCTTGTTAAAAAAACGTTGCAGGTAAACTACCCCTTTCCCTCAACCGATCTTCACCAAAATCGAAAGCCATTGAGACCTCTACAATTCAGGGAGGTATGCAAAAAAGTATTTGATTCTGTTTGAAGTTGCGGCTGTTATCGTTTGCCATAAAAAATACGCTTGATAAAAAAACGTTGCAGGTAAACTACCCCTTCCCCTTAACCGATCTTCACCAAAAACAATAGGTCTTGAGTACTCTACAAATCAGGGCTGTATGCAAAACATTATTTGATTCTGTTTGAATTTGCGGCTGTTATCGTTTGCCATAGGAAAATACCCTTGTTAAAAAAACGTTGCAGGTAAACTACCCCTTTCCCTTAACCGAACTTCACTAAAAACAATAGGTCTTGAGAACTCTACAATTTAGGGCTGTATGCAAATAATCGTTTGATTCTGTTTGAATTTGCGGCTGTTATCGTTTGCCATAGGAAATACCCTTGTTAAAACATAAAACGTTACAGGTAAACTACCCCTTTCCCTTAACCGATCTTCACCAAAATCAACAGTTCTTGAGAACTCTACAATTCAGGGCTGTATACGAAACATTATTTGATTCTGTTTGAATTTGCGGCTGTTATCGTTTGCCAAACAAACAAAATTACCCTTGCTAAAAAAAAACCGTTGCAGGTAAACTACCCCTTTCCCTCAACCGATCTTCACCAAAAACAATAGGTCGCGAGTACTCGGCAAATCAGGGCTGCATGCAAAAAATTATTTGATTCTGTTTGAATTTGCGGCAGTTATCGTTTGCCATAGAAAAAAAATCTACAGACAGACAGACAGACAGACAGACAGACAGACAGACAGACACACACACACACACAGACACTTTTCGGAAAACGACTTTTTTTCATGTTTTGAGTGTAGTAGAATCAGAATCTGCAATAATCTCGAACACGATTTTTTTTGCCATCACCATACTTCCATTCCTTAAGGAATATGGAAGTAAAAAAATCGGTATGGAGAACCATACATGACTTCCATATTCTAAGATTTATATTTAAAATCATTTTCAGCCAAACAGCCAGGGAAGGAATTTTAACAAAAAAATACTTCTTTGTTGCCAATAACGTAGTACACATATAAAAAAAAATTATCCCCTCCCCTTCAACTATAATTTTGATTTATAGAAAATTACCCCCAGCCCGTTCAACTAGCCTCTTCATTTATAGATATTTCATCTACGTTTCTACAGTGGATTATTAAGATCTTATCAGGATACTTTATCAAAATTAAGTACTTTACTCATGTTACAACAAAAAATGTTTCAGGTAAACTGCCCTTTCCCCGTAACCGATCTTCACCAAAATCAACATATATTGAGTTCTCTATAGCTCAGGCACATATGTAAAAAATTATTTGATTCTGTTTGAATTTACGGCAGTTATGGTTCGTCATATAAAAAATTACCCATGTTAAAACATAAAACATGAGATTTATAAAACATATCTAAGATTTATATTTAAAATCATTTTTTAAATAAAATATTTTCATAGAACCTACTAACGCTGGGGAAATCTGAGGAGCCAATCAGAGTTGGGCCTACCTGTCACTCTGCTGAATTTGGTGGAAAGCCCTGTCACTGTCGTCAAAGTATCAGCCTTGACAGGGTCCTCTTTTTCTGCAAAATAGGAGAGGCTTGAGATGGAGTGAGTGACATGGTCCCCACCTCAATGAAGAACCCATTGTTTTATAAAAATATATTTAAATTTTGAAAACTGAAAATTCTTTTCTTGTTGTAAATATTTATATTTTATAATCAAAATGACTTTATTTTTGTTACCTGGCAACAAAATTATTTTATTTTCAACAATTACCATTGTTTCAAAAAGTTTAAATAAATTTTCAAGTACTTTACTCTTGTTAAAACGTAAAAGGTTGCAGGTAAACTACCCCTTCCCCTTAACCGATCTTCACCAAAATCTAAAGGCCTTGAGACCTCTACAATTCAGGGACGTATGCAAATACTTATTTGATTCTGTTTGAATTTGCGGCTGTTATCGTTTGCCATAGAAAATACGCTTGATAAAAAAACGTTGCAGGTAAACTACCCCTTCCCCTCAACTGATCTTCACCAAAAACAATAGGTCTTGAGTACTCTACAAATCAGGGCTGTATGCAGAAAATTATTTGATTCTGTTTGAATTTGCGGCTGTTATCGTTTGCCATAGAAAATACCCTTGTCAAAAAAAACGTTGTAGGTAAACTACCCCTTTCCCTTAACCGATCTTCACCAAAAACAATAGTGTCTTGAGAACTCTACAATTCAGGGCTGTATGCAAATAATCTTTTGATTCTGTTTGAATTTGCGGCTGTTATCGTTTGCCATAGGAAATACCCTTGTTAAAACATAAAACGTTACAGGTAAACTACCCCTTTCGCTTAACCGATCTTCACCAAAAACAATAGGTCTTGAGAACCCTACAATTCAGGGCTGTATGCGAAACATTATTTGATTCTGTTTGAATTTGCGGCTGTTATCGTTTGCCAAAACAAAAAAATTTCCCTTGATAAAAAAAAAACCGTTGCAGGTAAACTACCCCTTTCCCTCAACCGATCTTCAACAAAAACAATAGGTCTTGAGTACTCTACAAATCAGGGCTGTATGCAAAAAATTATTTGATTCTGTTTGAATTTGCGGCAGTTATCGTTTGCCATAGGAAAAAATCTACAGACAGACAGACAGACACACAGACACACACACAGACACTTTTCGGAAAACGACTTTTTTTCATGTTTTGAGTGTAGTAGAATCAGAATCTGCAATAATCTCGAACACGATTTTTTTTGCCATCACCATACTTCCATTCCTTAAGGAATATGGAAGTAATACACTTGATAAAAAACCGTTGCAGGTAAACTACCCCTTTCCCTTATCCGATCTTCACCAAAAACAATAGGTCTTGAGTACTCTACAAATCAGGGCTGTATGCAAAAACTTATTTGATTCTGTTTGAATTTGCGGCTCTCATCGTTTGCCATAGAAAATACCGTTTCAAACATAAAACGGTGCAGGTAAACTACCCCTTCCCCTTAACCGATTTTCACCAAAAACAATAGGTCTTGAGAACTCTATAATTCAGGGCAGTATGCAAAAAATTATTTGATTATGTTTGAATTTGCGGCTGTTATCGTTTGCCATAAAAAATACCCTTGTTAAAACAAAAAACGTGGCAGGTAATCTACCCCTTTCCCTTATCCGATCTTCACCAAAAACAATAGGTCTTGAGTACTCTACTACAAATCAGGGCTGTATGCAAAAATTTATTTGATTCTGTTTGAATTTGCGGCTCTCATCGTTTACCATAGAAAATACACTTGTTAAAACATAAAACGTTGCAGGTAAACTACCCCTTTCCCTTAACCGATCTTCACTAAAACCTACAGGTCTTGAGAACTCCACAATTCAGGGCTGTATGCAAAATATTATTTGATTATGTTTGAATTTGCGGCTGTTATCGTTTGCCATAAAAAATACCTTTGTTAAAACAAAAAACGTGGCAGGTAATCTACCCCTTTCCCTTACCCGATCTTCACCAAAAACAATAGGTCTTCAGTACTCAACAAAACAGGGCTGTATGCAAAAACGTATTTGATTCTGTTTGAATTTGCGGCTCTCATCGTTTGCCATAGAAAATACCCTTTTCAGACATAAAACGGTGCAGGTAAACTACCCCTTCCCCTTAACCGAGTGTCACCAAAATCAATAGGTCTTGAGAACTCCACAATTCAGGGCTGTATGCAAAATATTATTCGATTGTGTTTGAATTTGCGGCTGTTATTATTTGCCATATAAACAAATTACCCTTGATTTAAAAAAAAAGTTGCAGGTAAACTACCCCTTTCCCTTATCCGATCTTCACCAAAAACAATATATCTTGAGTACTCTACAAATCAGGGCTGTATGCAAAAATTTATTTGATTATGTTTGAATTTGCGGCTCTCATCGTTTACCATAAAAAATACCCTTGTTAAAACAAAAAACGTGGCAGGTAATCTACCCCTTTCCCTAATCCGATCTTCACCAAAAACAATAGGTCTTGAGTACTCTACAAATCAGGGCTGTATGCTAAAACTTATTTGATTCTGTCTGAATTTGCGGCTGTTATCGTTTGCCATAGAAAAAAATCTACACACACACACACACTTTTCGAAAAATGACTTTTTTCATGTTTTGAGTGTAGTACAATCAGAATCTGCAATAATCTCGAACACGATCTTTTTGCCATCACCATACTTCCATTTCCTTAAGGAACATGGAAGTAAAATTACCCTTGATAAAAAACCGTTGCAGGTAAACTACCCCTTTCCCTTAACCGATCTTCACCAAAAACAATAAGTCTTGAGTACTCTACGAATCAGGACTGTATGCAAAAAATTATTTGATTCTGTTTGATTTAGCGGCTGTTATCGTTTGCCATAGAAAAAAATCTACAGAAGACAGACAGACACACACAGACACTTTTCGAAAAATGCCTTTTTTTCATGTTTTGAGTGTAGTGCAATCAGAATCTGCAATAATATCGAACACGATTTTTTTTGCCATCACCATTCTTCCTTCCTTAAGGAACATGGAAGTAAAAAACATCTAATATGCAATATGGCACTGAAAGTATGCAGAGCTCTGTCTCTTAGCCGTGGTAGTTAAACGAAAACAAAAAAAAGCTTTTTACAAGACTGTCGGGGAGCATCCGATCAGTAGTCTGAGATAACGAGCCTATGCAAGTGTAGTGTTTCTGAAACCTATTGGCTCACTGTCTATTCAAAGCTAATTATATTTTACTGGCCTCTCGGGAGAACTTTATTCTGGGCATCTCTTTCCCTCGTTATTACATCATGTATACACTGGCTGGATATATTATTTTTAAAAACAGTTGGGAATGAAAGGAGTTTCGGAAGTTACAAAGGCAAAAACGATGTTTGCACTGCTACGAGAATGCGACACCAATCCAACACTGTACGTTTATGTCGAAGGCAAATCTATTTGATATCCACTATAGGACAACACGTTCAGGCCATACAAGACCTCCAAGAAGGCAAAAGTTAATTACCGAATTTTCCATAAAATTCCATAGCTAAATGCTACGACGACCAAGTTATTTTTTAGCTTCTTCTAATTGGCCACGTGCTTTTCACGGTCCCTTAGGACACTTGGGTCAGAGAAGACTGTCTAATTCCCTCCGTTACATACGGGCGAGTGGGGGGGGGGGCTGGGATTAACGCAAACTTCGCGAGATTAACACACCACACATAGCAACCGATCAGCACTGACCTTTGATCAGCATTTCCGAGGCACCTAACACTGATCTTTCCAGTATACTCTGCGTCATTTTCCGTTATGTCCACGTTTCTGCCACACAAGTTAATACGCACTCATCAAATATTTTCGTTCTTAGGTTCTATAGAATCTTTTGGTAAAGAATTGCTGATTGAAAACAACTAAATGGGATAAAACAAATGTCACCACCACACAACGGAAACTGTTTGTATCACACTCGTGTCCGCTTGACCTGAACAATAAATAACGAGCCAACACAGCGCGATCGCATATAACGGAAACGGATTGCAATCTACTGAATTGAACAAGGAGTACAACATGTATTTCAGTCGGCAATTTGGTGCTTCGGATGCGGTTGAAAACGGTACGAAACAAAGGTAACAAGCCGGCCGCGCCAGCTGACAATCGATATACAAATAAACAACACCGATGTCACGAAATTGACCTGCAAGCGAAGCGCAGCAGACGGCCGAACCCGTAGAAAAAGATCACACCACGGTGGAGCTAGTATAGAATCATGTTTTCGTATAACGGTAAGGCGGAACATATTTTTTCCCGGCGCTGGCTGGCCGTTCCGTCTGCTACACTGTGTTTGCTGCGTAAACTGTACACAAATCCAGACTACTAATTACCGTCGTCCGGTGAGGATAATGATTGCACTCCGGAAACGGTTGTCCGGCACTGTCTGCTTACGTGTAACCGCCTCGTTAGGGATGATTCCATCGACGCGCAGCCGTCCGGAGTCCTAAATCAGTGAAAGGTAATTTTCTTCCAGTGATGACTGCTGTGTTCATTGTTACAAGCGAAGCTGAGTTTTCCGAGCGTTATAAAATATTTATTGTTACTTCTAGTGACTTCAGACACTGTGATGTAGTTGGATTTATTTTTAAATTAAATCTTTACACATACGTTGATGAGTTAACTTACGTAAACACTAAATTAACATGCATAAACATAATAAACAGTTAAAAAAATATACACACTTTTCCTAGGACATATAGCCCAGGCAATAGAGCAAAAAAAGGCTGTTTTTGTTATTAAATTTAACAGCAAACCAGCTGTGCGATAATTTGAAAAATATTTCATAGATGTTAAAAACCAAAATTGCAACAGCAAATCACCTTTTGCAAATTTTAGCAACAATAAAAACCATAAAAAATAGTGCTTTTTTTTACTTTTTTGCTCATAGTAAGGAACGTATTGAAGAAATCGTTTTACTGTCAATAGAAAAGTTGTAGAGAATTGAAAAATCTTTAAAATGATCGTTTGTAAGCCCAGATCGGTGTATTTTTCACCGAGAAAAGCCGGAAAAACTGCTAAAAAGCGTGTTTTTTTTTTTAATTCATAACTTTGTCAAAAATGAAGCTGAAGCATTCACCTTCCGCCAAATGATAGCTAAAATGATATGTAGAGTAATCAGGCCAAGATAGTTTTTGACGGATAAGTAGTTCTTGCCCAATTGCAGTTTAAACAAATTAGCATTTGCAAAATTCACAGTATTAACCAGGGTGCACCGATTTTAATTTACCAAACGAATTTTGAAAATGCATGTTATAAATTACAATTCGTCTATCTTGGATTTTTATATAAATTACGTTAAATGTGTTAAAAATGTCTTCGTACATAGCGTTAAACGCGCGAGCTCGGGCTCGAAGCCAAACGGAGTCTAGGTAGTGGGGGGACGAGCCAGCGAAGGAGAAGAGAGAACTCGCGCGGCATTGTAGTGAACTATAAGATACCTTTGTTTTGTTTAGCCCGGGCTGCTCGCATTAGGGGCTACATAAGGCGGATTATAGTAAAAGAACATGCTTTCCGCACGTATTACCAGTTACAATTGTGGGTTGGTAATATAAATTTAAATCCGACGCAATGGGGATGGAAAGTGCTCAATAATCATTTGGTTCCCATTGGATCACAAGATCCATCAATGCCTGATAATCTGCTAAAACAAATCTCATGTGGATGCAAAACAGGCTGTAATACTAATTCATGTACCTGCAGAAAGCATGGTTTGGAATGTTCCGAATTATGTGCTAATTGCAGTGACGGAGCATGTTCAAATATTACGATTGAAACATTTAATAACGAGGATGAAATTGAAGAAAATGATTTGGATAGTATGGTTGAATGCAGTGAACTAGATGTAATTATTGAGAATGAATGCGATGAATGCGAAGTACCACACAAAAAGCGAAAAATGTAATATTACGATTATGTTAAGCGATAGTCTTGCGATTATGTATATCATTTGTATGTATATTTTGTAATAAAGTATTTTTAAAATACGTTATTTGTAATATTATTCAGATGGTTTCCAATAAACTGTTTCAAACAACTTAAATTTTAAGCGTTATATAATCCGCCTTATGTAGCCCCTAATGCGAGCAGCCCGGGCTAAACAAAACAAATGTATCTTATAGTTCACTACAATGCCGCGCGAGTTCTCTCTTCTCCTTCGCTGGCTCGTCCCCCCACTACCTAGACTCCGTTTGGCTTCGAGTGCGAGCTCGCGCGTTTAACGCTATGTACGAAGACATTTTTAACACATTTAACGTAATTTATATAAAAATCCAAGATAGACGAATTGTAATTTATAACATGCATTTTCAAAATTCGTTTGGTAAATTAAAATCGGTGCACCCTGGTTAATACTGTGAATTTTGCAAAATAATGCTATAATTTGTTTAAACTGCAATTGGGCAAGAACTACTTATTCGTCAAAAACTATCTTGAGCCTGATTAATCTACATATCATTAGCCATCATTTGGCGGAAGGTGAATGCTTCAGCTTCATTTTTGACAAAGTTATGAATTTAAAAAAAAAACACGCTTTTTAGCAGTTTTCCGGCTTTTCTCGGTGAAAAATGCACCGATCTGGGCTTACAAACGACCATTTTAAAGAATTTTCAATTCTCTACAACTTTCTTATTGATAGTAAAACGATTTCTTCAATACATTCCTTACTATGAGCAAAAAAGTAAAAAAGCACTATTTTTTATGGTTTTTATTGTTGCTAAAATTTGCAAAAGGCGATTTGCTGTTGCAATTTTGGTTTTTAACATCTATGGAATATTTTCCAAATTATCGCACAGCTGGTTTGCTGTTAAATTTAATAACACAAAAAAATCTCTATTGACTGGACTAATACAAAATTAACAAATGGTTCACAGCTACATGAAGGCTTATTGTGCTGTGACCGCTAGCTAAGAAATCTAAATGTAAAATAGTAAAATAAGTAGGGGACCAGAAAAATGAGCCCGCTTAAATTTTGTCATTTTAAATATCCTGCTAAAACGGTAATGATGTCTAAATACGATAAGTTTCGACCAGTCTGATATTCAAACAATTGTATTAAATTAATTTGAATTTCAAAGAAACGAAAAACAATCGCTGTTTGACGTCATTGGTTAGAAGTTTAAAGTTAAATTTAAAACAGAAAGGTATCCATTATATTGCCCATACAAAATCTTAAAAGTAGTTAAATATCAGAAATTAATAAATGTTTATTAAACACATTAAATTGAAAGGCTCATAAATCGCATGGTACTGAGTTTACAAAAATTATCTGATTTTGTTACATAATTTTGAGAAGTGTTTCTAATAAAGACTGGTATGCAATATATTGTGAACACTAATGTTTGATGAATATTCCACTAACATTTAACATTACAAGTAAAACACATAAAACATACCGACCGGTGATGTGGTTATGAACTATGTACAGTATATGTATAACTACATATATATAAAACGATAAAATAAGAAATGAAGAGCTTCTTGTAATATATCACCGAAGGAAACGTTTAGCTTACCACACGAGGCAAACTTGTATGGTATATCCTACAACACTTCTTCTTTTTCATCCCCTCTACCATCAAGGGTCACCCACTATCAGGATACTGCGGTCTATCCTGGGGCCAGCTTCGCCCTTCTAGTAGCCAGCTTCTCAATGTAGTCGATCTATTCTAATTTTGGTCTACCTCTTCCTTTCCCTCGATCTGGCCCGCTTCCATGACCGAATCACTGCAATGGCCTTATCTCTACTATATCGACCAACTGATTTCTGCTAGAACAGATTTCTGGCAGAAATATTCCTAATTCGTTCTCTCCTAGTTCTTCTAGCTGTTCGCCTCAATAATCTCACTTTATTGATTTCAGCTTTCTTTAACAGGGCGAAATGTTTGTCCCATATACTAGTTTGGGTAGAAAACCAGAGACGCGCAGAAATAATTTACTGTGGTTGAATGAACAGTTGAGAGGATAAACACGGAAGCGTTTAACGTCTAGAGCCAGATATGTAAAACGTTTGACTGGGCCAATTACTATTATTGAATTCTGTAGGCATGACACCGGATGTCATGGCACCACGTATGAGAACAGCAATACATCCTCGTTTATTTTTACTATCACCTTATCCGAGATGATCTGTAGTAATATACATGCACACACTATCAACAGGCAACGTAATTGCAAAGCAGTGGATAGAAGAAGCCGGCTGACTCCATACAATCTACTTTCTCGCTTTAAAATCATTAGTGTTGATAGTTGCGTGTTTACAATTTGTGTCTTCAAAATAATTTTCGATCCACGATGTAGAACGTCTGAAGACAATCAGCAACAAGGTGAACCGACACGAGCTGGCTCGAACCAGTCAAGAGACCGATGACGAAACATCAATTTTCAAGTTTACACTTTCTATTTAATTGTTACTCGTTTTCGCATTCAAGCTCCACGCGTTTCGGTTTTAATGAATCGTTGTTAACGATGTTAATTTCTAAGCTGGAAATTTAATATTCATAAAATAAAATAAACTAAAAAAAACTGGAACACGAAAAAACAGTGAACCTGCTGCAGCCACGTCGATAAATTCAGTTTCAGGTTAATGACGCAAAACAATAAACTGTCAAAACTAGTAGCGCAAGCTGGCGCGGCTCCGTTATGCTTCGTCGTATTGTCTGCTGACGCATCGAACCCACTAACTACACAATTTCACAACTACGTCAGCCAACTTGATTTAATTTCATAAAGAAAATGTTCTTTACTCGTGGCCGTCGTCGAGCTCCAGTGTACACGTTATAATTTATTACGTTTTGAGACCCGTGTACGAGTAGCCTACAGTACAAGTATCATATTTTAATTATCTGTGCTGTGACGTTAGCTAACATATTCACAGGGATTTCAATAACAAACTCCACAGATTTCAAACCATGTGCAGAACAACAGAAAAAACTTCAATAAAAAAGCCTAACGCGAAACACAACTGAAATTGTGTAAAATCATGTCTGTCGCAGCATTGTGTATAGAAGCGAATCTTGGGCAGTAGCCTACAAGCCGTGGAAATTACATCCTTTAGGGTATACGAGAATGGATAGGATTAGAAATGGGAAGATCAGAAATTATTTGAAATGTTTTCAATCGGGGAAAAATAAATGAACCCAGGTAAAGTGGAGAAGGCGTCTTGACAGAATGGAAAACAACAGAATACCCACAACGGTCTACCACTACAAACCAACAGAGAAAAGCTTATGTCAGTACAGCTAGCAAGGCTGGAAACAGAAATCTGAATACCCCAGAGCTTTTTAAGTTCTCTGATAAGGAAGAGACATTAGGAACGTGTTATCATTACATTTACTGTAAATTGCTGACATTTCAATAACTGCAAAGCAGCGACATTATACAAACCCGAAAATATAATACTGACGCACATCACTTTTTTTTCTACCTCACTTCAGCTCACAGAAATTTTGAAACCCTTATCCAAACAAGCGTTGTCGTTGTGAGACAAGTATCAATCTCGAAGTACTTACCAAGTTTATCGATAAAATAAACACAGGAACGGCCTCTTGATTTTTTCAAATGAATTTAAATTCTCAAAATTTAATAACCGTCCGTACGATCGGTAATCCTGCTGATTCGCTGCACCGAATGCGGTGTAATTCAATGCAAGCACGCGGCGGAGCGCACGCGCGTACACGAGTGTACCATGCAATTAACGTCTAGTCAATAATAACGAGCTGTTGTTACTGTTAAGTCAATAGAAAACAGTCCCAAGGACAAGCCCACTGGTTTACAATGAGTAACAAAAAACAAAAATATCACAAAAAGCCTCTCTAACGTGAACTTCTGTCTATATATACATTACGCCAACAACAAAATCCAGCATTATAAAAAAAAAAATAAATAAATAAATAAATCAAGGCCACAAACTGAACGCCGCTTTGTTACCGCAGCACCGGGGCTGTGTGCGACAATAGAGGTGAACCCAGCAGGTGTTGACACACTACTCCACTGTTACACGTTTGCAGTTTCCATGGGTACCTGTCGTCACGGGTTACTACAGGCTTCTGTTCACAAATGTACGTTGGCATTGGTCTTCAAGTTGTGTATCCTCCCAAGTTGCCTGCGATAACCCTCTCATTTATTTCCAAGCAAACGCCTTCACCCTCAATGAACAACAGTTACTTACAAACATCCATCGAATACCTTGTCATCTTTAAGAGTTTGAGACTGGCCGTATCTTTGTCACCCCTATTTAAATGTTTTATGATTTTGTAGGTTGTACTTTGTCGTCCGAGCCCACTCATGCTCTGCTAATTTTGACATATTGCACTTGCCTTCTTTAACAATTTTTCGATGTTCCTCCAGGCCAGCTCCAAGTGGGTATCCTGTTTCGTCTAGATACCACCTACCATATTCACAGGGGAGATTATATAAACATTTTTGGACTCCAATTTAGTACTTTTAGACTTCGATTTACGAAAAATGTTATTATGGATTTTCGGGAGTGAAAAGCAGTTTGAATTCCATATTTAGCAATCTTCTCAATTCTTTCTGCGGTACCTCTAACACCCACTGGTACGCTTAAACTCCCATTCACCTACCTGTCGTTGCTAATTTACTGGTATCTATTTGTGTATATATCCCGTCATTTCTACCCTATCTGTGCGCCAACAGACGATTACACTGGATACTTACAACTAAAGATTCGGCTGCGTAAAGGCAATTCCGCTGCAGAATTCAACGATTCAGCGAATATGCCTGCACTGTAATGTTGTACTACGTTCTTTCTTCCCTTTTTTTGTCGTTCTTTGTTTCTTTTATCCGTTGTCCCTTAAAAAACCAGACTTCGTCAATTCTTTCCCGAAAAACATACATCTCTAAAATTTTTGGTTTCGTAATATTCGTTTCAACTAATTTTTGCTATTTTCTATTAACAAAAGACTTTTCGTCGTAGAGATTTTCCGGACAGCGACCGAAAAAATCTGTTTTAAAAAATAGTTCCTTTTTTCGCATTGGCCATCTAAGGACCACATGCCAATTTCAATTCTTTACTCTTTATTTTCTTTTTTTTCAATATTCTTTCATCTTCTCACTGTGTCTCTTCTTCCTGTCTTCAGTGCACTTTGAACCTGCGTTTTTATCTCTCCTACCCTGGACTCCTTCCATTTTCAACATTTTTGCCCGAAAAACTTCTCTTTCAATTGTTTCTTCTGCGTGTATATTATTTTTTCTAAATCCTTTCGGACTTCTTTAATCCAACTTGATGTTGACATCTTCCCCCACAGATATCTGAAGGTTTGCTTTGTCAACCTATTGTCGTCCATTCTATATAAATGTTCAAAAAATGATAGTCTTCTTTTTCTCATTGTTTCTGTTATATTTTCTATACTTTGATATATTTCATCATTACTTCTTAATTTTCAACCTTCTGAAGTTTCTCGTGGGCCTAATATTTTCCTAATAATTCGTATTTCCAATATTTCTAGTTTGTCTAAATTATAATTCAATGCTAGACATTCACTTGCACATAGGCATTCTGGCTTCACTACTGTACTAAAATGCCTTATTTTCGCATTTTTAGATATGCACTTTTTATTGTAAATATCTTTAGTTTAACCATATCCCCTTTCCATTTTATGAATCCTTTCTTCTATAGCAGACTTTTCCAAGACAGTCTCTTGAATTATCTCTCCTAAATACTTAAATTTTCGAACCCTCTCTATTCGACCAATATCTGTTACCAGGAATTTTGGCGCGTTTTTAATGTTTGTGAGAAATTTGTTTTTTTTTCTGCTGAAATTCTTAAGTCTGTTCTAATGGCTATGTCCTCTAAAAAATTAACTTGTGTTACTGCAGATGTAAGATGTTCAGAAAGTATAGCAAAGTCATCTGCGAATGCCTATTTCAATACGTTTGTTCCTTCTTCCCAACATCATTGGTAATATTTTGCATTCCTTTAATTTTTCATTCCAAATTCTCACTACTTTCTCCAGGACACAGTTAAAAAGAATTGGGGATAAACCATCACCCTGTCTTACACCTGTATTTATTTTAAATGGCTGAGATATTTCTCCCATGAATTTTACTTTTGAGACTGTGTCCGTAAGCCTGGGACGTAAGGGTTTCACAGATTAGATTTGCCAATTTAGATTTAACACAAAATTCTCGGATTATTTTATCTATAGTTTCTCTATCAATAGAATCAAAGGCCTTTTTGAAATCAACAAATGTTACTAAAAACTTTCAAGTAACAGTTCATAAAAATTACAGTTTTCGCAATTACAGCTAGCTGACTTCTGGATATGATTTTTTTTTTTTTTTTTGAAACTGGTCTAAAAGACCAACCATCAATTTACATCTAATGTTATAATTTAAGTTACTTATACAGTCACCCACTGGTGTACTATATATTACTTTCTAGATTTCTGCACACACTGCACTACACTAATTCAAAAGTTTTAGTTCTCTTCAGCCTTCTCACTGTATTGGTGTTGTCAAGCAGTTGAATAGCTTCTACAGTGATATGCTGGTGTAGTCTAGATTCGTGCTTTGCAGCAAACCTTTTAATTTCACTGGCGACATCAGGGATCCTAAGGTCTCGATGTATATCACTATTTCTGATGTACCATGGAACACTTACCATGTTCCGTAGCACTCTATTCTGGAAGGTTTGAATACATCTAATGTTCGTTTCTTTCGCACAACCCCACAGTTGAATTCCATAAAGCCAAATTGGTTTCAGAATTTGGTTATATATCAAAATTTTGTTGTGTATTGACAACTGAGAATTTCGTCCCAAGAGCCAATACAGTTGTCTATATTTGAGACCAAGCTCCGCCCTTTTTTTTGTGATGTGCTCCTTCCATCGTAGCTTTGTATCTAGGGTCATCCCCAAATATTTGGCAGTGTTTGCGCATGGTACTACAACACCATTTAAGGTAACTGGAAGACTGTTCTCTAGCCTTTTGTTTGTAAAACTGATATGGACAGATTTCAATTCATTAAGCTTAATTTTCCATTTCCCAGTCCACTGCTGTATCTGATCACTAGCATCTTGAAGCATGTTGGTAGCTTCACCTAAGGTCGAACCAATCGCCATTATAGCTGTGTCATCAGCGAAAGTACAACAGTCACATTCTCTGGCTGTGGCAGATCACATGTAAACAACAAGTAGAGGATGGGCCCCAAAGCACTCCCTTGGGGCACACCTGCCCTCACTTCTCTTAGCTCAGAATAGTCATCTTCCTGTTTGACTCTACATAATCTTTCCGATATATATGATTTTAACACGTCAGCATATTGTTTTGGTAGCATTTTATTAAGTTTATGTATTAAACCTTTATGCCAAACTTTATCAAAGGCCTGAGCCACATCGAGGAAGATTGTCGAGCAGATTAGCTTTTTTTCTAGTGCTTTTTCTATTGTGTCTGTTATTCTATGTACTTGGTCTATTGTGGAATGTTTTTGTCTGAACCCGAATTGATGATTTGGTATCAGCTTTTTTCTATTACTCGATTTAGCCTTTGCAACAGAAGTTTTTCAAAAAGCTTTGATATAGTTGGCAACAGTGATATGGGCCGATATGATTTGGCCTCATTTGGCGGTTTGCCTGGTTTACGTAGCATAATAAGATATATGTAATGACTGACTATCCTGAACTCCAAAAAAAAAAGAGCTTTGAAGCGTTTCCCTCGACTTATGTGTGTGAAACCGCATTCTCCCTGCCCACGTACTTAAAAGTCAAAGTTAAGAAATAAACTTGATGTCGAGAGTTACTTAGTACTGAAATTATCAGACATTAAACCCAACATTGCAGAGCTAATAGTGCAAAAGCAGCTTCATTGTTCACATTAAAATGTTTGATATCATTAATATTATAATTTTGCAAATTAAGAGAATTTTGATTTTAATACATTTTAATTAAAATATAAGAGTTTGTGTCATATTTACTGTTTATTTTATTTCAGAACTTAGACGGGGTCCGTGAATTTTTAAAATATTTGGAGGGGATCCGCGGACTGAAAAGTTTGGGAAAACTGTGTAGTTTTGTGTCTATAGCTTTTGGATAACAAACGTATGGTTATTAATTCTATCTTGTTTGTGACAACGCAGAGTTTATCTTTGAAAATGAATACCGTGTAAATTTTTTTCGAAAATTTCTTTCCTGCAAATGACGATAGAGAGAAAACTCTAAATAAGAAGACTATCACTACTGCCTCCCTTAATAATAATAATATTATTATTCAAACAGTAAACTCGAGTGGTCTACAATTTAAACGATCCTTCAAGTTAGATAATTTCGAAAATGCTGTTTGGCTGTGTGAGAGTAATGAAAAGCAGCCTCCTTTTGTTCTCCACATACACGGTATAGACATGAAGGCCTGCTTTAATATTTAAGTGTATTCTACACCAGCTAACCCTACTGTAACCAACCACTGCTGAGCACGTGCATCAAATATCGAACTAAGGCGTATTTATTACTTCCATGTTCCATAAGGAAATGGAAGTATGGTGATGGCGAAAAAATCGTGTTCGAGATAAGGGCTGATTCTGATTGTACTACCCTCAAAACATGAAGAAAAGTCATTTTTCGAGGTGTGTGTGTGTGTGTGTGTGTGTGTGTGTGTGTGTGTGTGTGTGTGTGTGTGTGTGTGTGTGTGTGTGTGTGTGTGTGTGTGTGTGTGTGTGTGTGTGTGTGTGTGTGTGTGTGTGTGTGTGTGTGTGTGTGTGTGTGTGTGTGTGTGTGTGTGTGTGTGTGTGTGTGAAATTTTGTCTATGGCGAACGATAACTGCCGCAAATTCAAAATGAATCAAATAATTTTTTGCATACGTCCCTGAATTGTAGAGGACTCAAGGCCTATTGATTTTAGTGAAGATCGGTTAAGGGGAAGGGGTAGTTTACATGCAACGTTTTATGTTTTAACAAGAGTAATTTTTTCTATGACGAACAATAACTGCCGTAAATTCAAACAGAAAATAATTTCTTGCATATGTGCCTGAGTTGTAGAGGACTCGAGGCTTATTGGTTTTGGTGAAGATCTGTTAAGGGGAAGGTGTAGTACAACACATGCAACGTTTTATGTTTTAACAAGAGTGAAGTACTTAATTTTGATAAAAATAGAATCCTGAAAAGAAGGTCATAATAATCCATTGTAGAAAGGTAGATGAAATATCTATAAATAAAAAGGGTAGTTGAATGGGGTGGGGGTAATGTTCTATAAATGAAAATGATAGTTGAAAGGGAGGGGATAATTTTTTATATGTGTACTACGTTATCGGCAACAAAGTAGTAGTTTGTTGTTAAAATTCCTTCCCGGGCTGTTTGGCCGTGGTCCAATGTTTTCTGCAAAACCAGACCTTTCGGCAGTGCTATCTACTGCCATCATCAGTGAAAATCGAGTGCGCTAACGTGAGGTGGTATACGTTAGTGACCACAGTCCTGTGGTTAAGGCTGAAGCAACAAGTAGAAAGAAGCAGTTTCTATGGAAATATTTCATTTCGAAAATGATTTTAAATATAAATTTTAGAACATAGAAGTCAAGTATGGCTCTCCATACAGATATTTTTTAGATATCGAACACGCGTGCGCGCGCGTTGTGTGTAAATTTGCTTTTACTCTTTTACCACGATCCAATCGTGTATTAATTACCCTGCGTACTTCCGCAAGCAGCACAAAATGTACAACGGCATAACAAATCGTGCGCCTGGATTTCAGGTGCAGCGATCGCACACACAATAACTGCACCTGGAACAGCTGTTTCGCCTATTCAATGCCGCTTCGGGTACGTAATCTGTCTGCACCTGCACAAACCGATCTGTTTCTCTCAGCGGTCCAAACACAAGGCCGTTCGTTTCTTCACAGATTTTTAATCGTATTAATTTTACACTACGAAACGGTAAAATGAAATTGCAGTTCACGCTCGTGGGATACACGAACGTCTTCTGTGAACACACGATATTGGGTGGATTTATACACAAAAATCTAAACTGTTGACATAACTGGATCGTTAACGTGATTTTTATTAAAAAGAACATATAACTAAATAACGCTGCATTATCTGTTTTCCTTAAACGAAACGCTCTATTAATGCTTCTTACAAAGCGTCTGCTCCCATCGAAAGATTTCTAACGATTGTACGGGAAAGAGCGACAATGTTGACTATTGCTTTTTACCTCCATGTTATGCTACAAAAAAATGTTAATCAAAAACAGGTAAAAAAAAAACTTCACTAAACTTGAACACTGCACACATCTGAAACAAGAATAAAAAATAAAACAATCACACTTATACAATCTGCTTTAAATGTCTTGTCTGCCTTTAAAAGTTTCTCGGTTTTTACTTCCATATTCCTTAAGGAATGGAAGTATGGTGATGGTTTGGTTTGAAAAATCTTTGTTACAATACGTAAAAAACGGATAATTATAAGCGCCGGCTTTCTTTTATTTTACGGCTCTTTGAACCTTCAAAATAAGAATGCAGAACTCGGGAAACTTTTGAAGAACTTTCATTTGACTGGGTGTTTATGGCGAAAGCGGCTTGAACATGTCGAGTCATAGATTTCAAATAGTTCAAGACGTTGACGTTTCCCCCCCTCTCTATCTCTCTCTCAACTGGCAGAATCCTCTTGTTTGAGTTACATCCCCCCACCGCTATTAAATCAAGGTGCTGCTTCGTCATTAGTTCTATAACAACGACAAATATGACACATCCAAATGTTAGCAAGCTGTTATCACAAGTGACGTACGTACCAATTAATTTTTGTAACGGCTGTCATATTACACATCCGCTAAGGAAACGTCATGCAAAATCACTGTGGGTCGCTACAAACTAATGTAGGCCTACTATTTTTATCATACGTTAGGTAACGGTTGTTTTTACCATAAAATAGTCTTTTAGCATCCGTAAACAACGTAACACATGTTAGTTTATCTTAACCCGGAGTAGAAAAGTTATCAATTCTGCAGGTTATAACCAATAACAGCCGAGCTAGAGGGCTGTGAAAAAAAAAATCAACCTAAAGCTGCGCCTGCCATTTGTTTTAAACAAATGCTTCTGAAGTTTATGCAAACTAAACCAATTAAACAACATGACGGCATACACGTACGTTGTTTAAAATACAAAACTACATTGGAAGTGCACTTCTACATTTTTCGTAGTAAGTCTGAAACATTATTATTTCGGACAAACACGCACGTACAATTTGATGTTTCATAAACGAACACCGTTTGCCGTTTAGATTTTACGCAACATTTACAGTACTGGCTTTATTGTTGAGCATACACAGTGCCCGCTATAACGAAAGTCAACGAAACCAGTCCGTTATCAGAAAACTTCAACTGTATTACTGAACAGAACTACGACACACTATGTGACAATGGTACATCAATAATTAAACAAGACGTTTCGTATAAACTTCCTTCCCTCATTCATTGCCGCATTTATTTTGTTACGACTTCAATGTATGCGTAGTTTTCCCATAAACCACTGTCAATTAGAAAATGTTAGGTGAATCCTACACCTTCAATATCCCCCCATGTAATATACTGCTTATGTGATTGATATTGTTTTGTTTTTACACGAATCGCAATTTGTTCAACCGCTGTCGGTTAAAACTGATAACAAACTGTATTAGTTACGATTCCAGTATCTTAACAATGCCTTAAACGGCAAGGAACAACGTTTCTCTTCGATGTGTTTCGGCTGGGTTTCCAACCAAAATTCACAGAGCACGTGGTGTATTTGACAAGAGGACGTTACAACAACTGCATAAAATTTTAGAGAAACCAGCAGTACGCCTACAGTATCAAATATTCTGAATGGATATGAAGAAATCGATAAAGATGCAGAAAGAAATGAAATGCCGAGTAATGAAAGCGTATTAGCAACGATTATAGACGGACGAGAAGAGATGGGGTAGAAGCAACGTGACATACCAAGCGGCTAACACATTGCGATTCCAACGAGTCATATGTACAGTAGAGCATAGATTACCCGAACATCCATTAACTGAACGATCTATTATCCGAACTCAATAAAAAGTACAATTATGTACAGTACTGTACAGTAATGTATTGGACACGTGTAGGCTAGTGGATATTTATTGAACATAAAAAATTGTATACTATAAATTACTACAGTAATAAATAAACGCTGAAGCTATACAGCCTTACAGCCATGAAGACGGCGAGAATGCTATTAATACAAAACCAGGACGGCAGCAAAAGGTTTTGACGCACTTGAGACTATTCTAAAGTGGGCCGAAACAGAAGACGAGATAGATTGTATTTAGCTTATGCATCTTAAACGACTTCAGTCTTTAGCAGCGAGAAAACGGGGTATCGCTTTGAAGCAGACAGTGATAGACAATTCTTCAAAAATGTGTAAATCTATGGTACTGTATGTGTTGTTTTGTTTTTTAATTTTTAATTAATTTTATAGTACAGTGTTTGTCATTAAACTATAATTTTCTTTAAATTAACTTTTTGTTTTTATTAATTACACTCAGTTTTAATTCAGTGATTTTTAGCCTTAGTAATACATTACAGTACAGTATACAAGTTGCTGTAATTATATAAGAGTATGTTGGAAATGATTTTGTAATGAAAACCTTTGTTTTTGTAAAGGAAAATAATGTTTTCAATTTACGATCTATTATCCGAAATATCGATTATCCGAACGGGCCTTGGTCCCGAGAGGTTCGGATAATCGATGAACTACTGTAGTTCATTATTATGCATTTGAACTAATTAATGCAACAAAGCCAGACCAAAACGAAGAACTGATATCTGAAAGCAAAGAATAAATGTCACATCATAATGGTACGATTCCTCGCTAACGTCGCTTTAATGAACGAATTAAATTTCATCACTGCTGACATTTTAATAACGCGCGCATACGCGTGTGAGGACCAACGCGCGCTTGCCCGCACAGCGAAAATTCAACTTCCAAGAGGTATCAGTCAGTATTTACCGAGAAACGCCAATCGACTAACATATATCGGTTACTCAAAATAACCACTAACGAGAAGTATTACAAACTAATTTTCAGAACAGGAAAAAACATCACAAAATTACAGGCGAAGAGCGTGCGTGATAACAAAAGTAGACATGACGACTTTTCAGCTTAATAATGCCTGGAAATTAACGGTCCAAAAATAACACGCTGTGTTTGTGTACTTTCCTTATCATATCTCGCGGCAGTAAAACCTACATAAAGCGAACAAAAACAAACGGCCAAAACGTTGCCAAATTGTCGAGCTATCGCGCATACTACGTTGCACTTCATACGACTTATACAACAAGTGCATCTCTGTAGACACCACAAGATTTATATAACTAGAGTTTGTCAGCTGATTTCAATGTCGCGATAATAAAAAACATTTGGAAAATATAATACTGTACATCCTTTCAAATAATAAACTAACGTTTATATCGTGATGTTTAACAGTATGATCTTCTGAAAACGGCAATGTATTTTTACGAATACCATATGCTCAGATTGAATATTGTACAGTGACGACTGTGGTCCCAATAAAAAAAAAACCAAATCTATATTTATATAACAACGGTACACAGGGACACTTATACTTTCCTCTCGGTGTAATTATTCGGCGAATTATGATGGTCCATCATCATGCTACACATACATGGTACATCCCGTAGTACATTGTATAATATAAATTTTTATTTTAACTGAAGTGTATTATTATAATGATAAGTTAGATAAGTTATTGAAGCATGAGGACACTCTAAGATTCGTAAAGGTTCAACGAATACAATGGTTAGGTCACCTAGACAGGATGGATGATCAGCATTATGCCAAAGAAAATCCTGAGGTCGCAAGTCTACAAAAGCAGAAAGAGGGACCGACCTAGGATAAGATAGTTAGATGATGTGCTGGAATATCTAAGAAGAATGGATGTGAGGGGTTACGCTGAGATGGCAAAGGATAGGAGACACTGGAGAAGACTGGTGTTGGAAACCATGCTCACATTCGGCTGTAGTGCTAAAGAAGAAGAAATTTTCAAAAATATTAATTTTTTTTGAAAATTGAGTCGGACACTTGAATAACTGTTATCGGTTTTTTATCCAGTTTTTCGGAATCCCAGCAAAAATGGGTCAGTAGTAACGAAATTATTGGTTAATAATTTGTTTATGGTCGAATTTACGATCGATTAATAGTACTGTACGGTAGTTATGGTATATTCAGGGATAATGAATAAACCAAATATAAATATTCATTTAAGATAATGAAAATACGAGATACAGGTAGACTGAGGAATAGATGGCTTCAGTGAAGGCGGAACAGGCTGTAAGCCTATTATACCTTGACGTGGAGGAGAAGAAGAAAAATCGAACGGTACATTTTCTTATTTTATATAACATTTCAATCACTTAGACACTGCACGTTCCAGCCTAACTCTGAACTTAATTTTTTTGAATTTTTGTCGTTCGTGAGCATCTTGCTTACTTAATTTTCCGAATAAACTTTTATGA
The DNA here is from genome assembly GCA_034769895.1 of Magicicada septendecula. Lineage (NCBI taxonomy): Eukaryota > Metazoa > Arthropoda > Insecta > Hemiptera > Cicadidae > Magicicada > Magicicada septendecula. The sequence goes on along the minus strand of CM068373.1, from coordinate 299,223,898 downwards.
AATCTCTCCAGTACATATCGCAAATAACTGCCGTTCCGGATAATCCACCGTCTGTAGTATTATTTTTAGCCGTTATTACGAATAACGAACTGACGGCATACACGCATCAATGAAAACCGAACGGCCTTGGCATCCCAAACTGTCCTTGACGGAACGTATTATTTTTGTTATTAAAAGGTCAACTGCGGTTATCAACACAAGGACATGGACGATTCTACAGTATTACCCTATCCACACATGCATTCGATTTATGTGGTGTAACTTTCTTGGTAACGTATTACGCGTTTTTCGCCAGAAACTTGTGAAAAAAAAGTTTAAACCGTAACAAACACACGATGCGTAACTTCAAATATAAATGCAATCCTGTTATCCGTAATCGCTACCGCGAATGTATGACGTACAACTGATAATAACTGGCAAACTGTGATGCCTTTATTTGTTTACACTGAACATCATACACGGATTAGATAGCAGTGAACTCTTTATCGATAATATTATTTCATTTAATAGTGTAAACAATGTTGTACAACTTTCCAGTGCCAACAGGTCACTTAATCTCACATTGAATATCTTATCCCGGTACTTCAACGAGTCGGAGTGGAAAGTGGAAATGTGTGCCCAGAAAATATTATGGTGATGAAAAAGTATCCCAGGCTCGTGAACAAACGATTCCAGTTTATCTCCAGTAGTTCTCTGTGTAGCAGAGGCATCTGAATGAACTAGTAGGTATCCAGTACCTCTAATGTATTTGTTTTAATTATACACAATTACGCACGTTTATCGAAAAGGATTTGGAAAAGGTTCACTAATAATCCCACACGTTAGTTGTGCCAAGTCCAGCTGAGGTAGAAGAAGAGGTGAACAATGTCTGAGACAGTTATGTGAACGAGAATGACAAGAAAACAAAACTGAAACAAACTTCGCTGAGAAAAAAATTCAACAGCTGAAAGATTAAGAATCTGATAGATTAACTTTTGAAAAATACGTTTCCAATAAATATAATGCAACAGAGGTCAAACAAGAGCTCTTAAATTGCCGGATTATACTGAAATAGAATGAAGCTGAAGCTTTTCTAATGAACGGATAAACTGGACTATTACACATTAAGAAGTAGGTGATACAGATGCAAATCTCGTTTATTTTCAATTTTACGTTCCTAACTAAAATATGCTGCAGTAAATCGAACATTTTGTAATTCTGTGTAAATTCCGTTTTCAAGTAACCCAAAATTCGTTTCGAGCTTTCTATTTCTATGTATGTTAAATACCATACATTGAGTCCAACGAATAAATCTATTTTTATCGTAGTTTCTTTTCTGAAAGATAAAGACGATTCTACGCTGCCCACTCACAAATTTAGTAGACCTATTACACGATCGATTCAGTCCCAGAAACTATGAAATTTACGGGATTAAAACATTTACTTTTAAACATACTTGCTTCTCTCTCCCTCGCGCTCTCTCTCTCTCTCACACACACACACACACACGCCGTTGGGTTACTCTTCCACACTGTTACCTCTTTTACGTGTTATGACAGTTTTGCTGTGTAGTGTTATATTTTATTTCTGATGGTTGTTTTTTAGTTTCTATATTTTCAGATAGTTTTACGATTATTTGTGTAGGCCTACTTAAATTGTGATTTTTTAATTTAAGTCAATTTTTACACACGTTTTGTTGAAAACGTTTTAAAGTGTGCAATTCCAGCATGATTTTGTGGAGGAATCTTGCTCTCTGATCTCTGTAACGATTGATTGTTCATTAGTTTTTGACTATGAAAACATTAATGAATACAGGTTATGAGAAGACTGAATATTATAAAAATAATTATTATAACATTCACTGAATTTTAGAATAACTCTCTACGGAACGTCCGTTTAACTAAATCTGACGTGAGGCTGGTCTATTAGCTTCTCCATGAAAGACTGATTATTCAAAGACCACTCCCTAATCAGTATTAATGTATTATATTAGTATTAATGAAACGAGAAGGGATGAAGCAGTGACATAATCCGGTGTATTCTAAGGCGAAGCTGCCTTTTGGTGCAACTAAGGCGAGCCGCAACTTTCTTACATTTCATCATCATCATCATCATCACGTAACAGTTTTCTCTTTACGGCTGTCGCCTCCTCTTGTATCCTAGCTTCCAATGTCTAAGGAAACTTAAACGCCTTTATTGTATTTAGAACCAATAATTTTCAGACAATGCGTACAATGTTCTCGTTATCGTAAAATCTGATTTTCGCTTTTACAATCTAACCAATTCAGCTGCTCGAAAACGTTTTTCTTTTGTTTAGATTTGTACAGTTAGTTTCATCGCAATACACATTTAACAGAAGTCGTAAAGATCTACAATATTCTACAAGATATAGTCAACACTTGCGTTTATACGGTACGGCAAATATGATTTTCGTTTGAATCCATTCATTTAACGTAATGTTAGGACCTTCCATTATTTTTATACAGGCAACAGTACCCCTAGTGGGCTGCACCCCGTTCACGTGCTTTATTTATAGGGAACAAATGCATTTTTTACAGCTACTTCTTGCATGAATATGAAATCTTCAGAAATTAGTTCACAGGCCTATCCACTTGAAATTTTACTATTTCAACATATTCTCTTGAAAACAACGCAGCTCTCAATAAGATACATGGTTTTCCGACAAAAAAGACACTATTTTAGCAGCTGCTTCTGGACCTAAGAATAAAGAAGAAACGTGTAAATATATCTCTAGAAATGCTTTTCTTCCGAGTTACAGTGAAGAAAAAATTTCATTCGCATTTTTGTTAAGAATTAATGCAATACGAAAACGTCTGGAATACAAATTATGGGACAAAATTTGTGGTTTGACTGAGATCCATCTGATTGAAAAAAGGCTGTTGTATACCTAGTACTTTTAATGAAAACTGCAAAAAACTATAGTCAACAAAAACAATTTTTTTGGTTTGGCATACAATTACTTTAACTGCTAACGAATCAAGAAGTAATAAAGGGTAACTGGGGTCTATGAAAATATTTGTATAAAAATATAAGAAATTTTGTTTGAATTAAACTACAGATGTTAAATATGATACAAAGTAATCATAAGTAACAAAAACTTAAGTATGGTACAAAGAAAAACTGTTTAAAGTCCACTCGAGTCTTTTTTTTTTTGGCAGTCTAGAATACTACCGCAGTTGGGTAAATTCTGTAAAGTTGCAGATACTCAGATCGACTGAAACTTTAAGGATGGAAGAAGCGATGACACGAAGGGGCAAGTATGAGTAAGAGAGAAGACCGGTAGCGAGAAGACAACATCGGAAAGGACGCAAGAGATTAGCTAGGTTAGAATGCGATATTCAACTCATACAGAAAACGGTGGTGTGCCTTTTTGTATAATTTTTCAAAAGCGGAGAACTCTTTACAGAATATCACCACGAAAAATGTACGGAAAAAATTTGAAAGTAACATACGATGTTGCATAAACTGTAAATGTTGAAAGAATTACACTGTGCGTTTGAGTAATGCGTTCGGACAATCCCTTTGTATAGTACCCGTGAATTTGGACGATTACGTTAGCGGTGGCGGTTGGTCATTTGGACTTCTGATTTAATTAACCACTAGGTGTCGATGTCCAGGCCAAGCACATACGGACTACGTGCCGAATCACACGAACGACGTGTGTGTGGAACAATTTTTTCAAAACATATTTTTGTAATCAACTTCAGTGTGTGTGTGTACACGCCGTTATTCGTTACGAGCACTGGTTAATAAAAGATCTGAATTCTGTTCGCGTTGACTTGAATGACACAGTGCGTGTACAGTTTAATACGCTGGTTTGTTAGTCGCATGCAATCTTGAAAAGCAACGATATTCCTTTAGGCGCCTTTGAAAACATGTAGGCCTACTTAATATCTGTGAGCTATATATAAAATAAATGACAACGTTGTTGAGTACAGAAAAAGGTGGAGACAAATGTGAATCAAATAGGAAAGAATTCATACCTATTAGAAACAGATAGAAAAGAGATGTCGACAGTGGACATGAAACCGGTGATGTGGTTGCAACAGCAACCTGATTCCTATAGTGGAGACGATAAAAAGGCCTAGTACGCTGAGTTAATTCACAAACGATTGAAGTAGCAGTTTACAGGGTGTCGTGGCCGAGACGAACAATTAATGTGCTGTGGTAAAATTAACGTGCTGTGGTCGAGGCGCACACTTTAATAAGACCAGTAGTTACATATCAACTGCAACTTCCACTCACACTTTTACTAATTTGGGACTGTCAACGTACTTTAATTTTGAAACTTACAACAGAACGTCAAGACATTGGTGGTTAAGAAGCTGCGTTATACTTTTTCATTTTTTAAGAAATTTTTATTTAGAATATTTTCAATTTTTTGTGATTTTATAATTTTTCTTTTTTTTAGTATTTTCTTATGCAGTACGTATTCATTTTTTTATATTTTTGTTGTTTTTAATTCATTTACGTATATTTTTTATAATATGAATACACCAGAGTATTTTGAATACACTACTTCATGTATTTTGTTTTGTATCTTAACAATATATTGCATTACACATTTTCTTAACCAATAATTTGTATAAATCAAACTTGTTTACATAGCTCACAGCTTCAGACACATCTGGTTCCTGTCGTTATCAAAATCGTTCATTATGCTCGGCCTGTCTAACAAAATGTTCTTCCGTTTCTGACCCAGCTCTCCAAGATCCTTTGCCATCAGTTGGAAAGAAACTGTCTACGCTTCTTCTTTCAGCATTTTAACCAACAGGAAAACAACACAGTGATGTCTTCTTATAATGCTGTTCAATTTTGTGTTCCAAGTCTCAACCATGTTATTAGTTTAGCGTCGCTCTCTATGAACATTCCCCAGCTCTATAGGAACTTTTGGGTTGTCCATCAACTGCTGATCGAAGTAGCTAATGAAAAGAACTAATTTCTCAGTTTCGGGAAGATTTTCTTTCCATGATCCATCTTCCACTCGATTAATCGGCTAATATGCCAAAGGAGCACACGTTGTAACATACAAAGCAACAATACATGGGACTTATAGCATTTTTCTTGTACGCCACTGTCAATCCAATGTTTTGTATTCGCCTCGAAACAGATTGAATAAAATGATAGTTGCAGTCACTTATTTTAGTATCTGGAAATATCTTCCTCGTCACACTGGTAGTCATCAAAATGAAGTTTAATTTTTGAGACCAGAATGGACACATTTCTTAAAAACGTTAAATAGACTCAAATATGTAATTTCATTTTATCCGTTAAAAGTGCAAACAGAACTGCATACACTTTCGTGTCATGACGTGTACTGCCGAGGTCAACGTGCACAGCGTATAATAGTGCGAACTGTTTTGGATAAAACCGTCGAAAAAACTGTTTTGTGTTTGCGTACCGTCGAAAAAACACGTTCGCTGTCGTTCAGCAGATCTGCGAACACGAGAAACCTTTTGTCTGATTCATTCGCACAATCAATTCGAAGAACACTTTTTTCTGTTCCCAGTATGTTTTGCCTTTCATACACAGTCGAGTTTTCACGTTGTGATGCTTCGGCATTTCTGCAACTAAGTCAGCCTTTTGAATAAATTTCCTAAAATTCCTGCATAAAAACTGCATGCACTGGCACGGAAATTTCTTCGCTAACCTTTTTTAACAATTCTCTAATGTTTTCTTGACTTCGATTTCAGCTACGTTTGGAATGCAGGTGTGATCTGATGTACTGATCATTTTGTCAAGTAAAGTTGTTTTGATGCTTTCTTTACACTTGTTGTTTTCGTCTTTCATGTACACGCAACTAATTTGATTACTTTCCTTCCTATGAAGACGGTGCTGATATCCTTTAACAACTAAAGACGACTTACCCATCCTCGTTAAAACTTCATAATCACAAGGATCTATATGATATGATACTTGGAAGACAAGAACGATGTTGACTCTTGCAGAAACAACCGTGGAATTGTGAAAATATTGGTATAATGAGAAGGTAATGTGTAATGGCTAAAGGCTTAAACATTTATCACATGTAAAAGTGCATGTTCCTACGACGATAAACATGTTGTGGCAAGAAATCATCAGATGTTTTAGTTTGATCGTTCTGAACAGCATACGTCTCTACAGACAGACGCAAATACATATTTATGCTGTGACGTTACTAGAATGTAAAGTTGCTTTGCTCTAAGTGTTACACACACGCGCGCGCACACACAATTATATATTTTTTATGAAAATATTTTATAATATTCAACAAATACCAGAGTATGAAGGGAGCGGTTGTATGACAGGAACCAATAGAATGATTTCATATAGACAGGGTTTTCTTTACATTCACTTCCAAGACCTTTTTTGCCTTCTTGCCGTGTGACGGTGCAACTATCTTTTGTGTTAGTTAACCTTCTGTTTCCTAACAGAACCAGGACTTATCTGCTTTTTCAAAGAATTGTCCGCCTCAGCCAAAGTTTATATTTAATTACAAACAGACGTAATTTAACTGTCCACCTCCGCCTGGGCCCACGGCGCCGTTTACAGAATAAAAATCGTCGTGGAAAATAGAAGCAGGATATACGAAACAGACAGCTGGTATACGTGTGTGGGGAGAATAATAATGATGAGAAGAGATCGAAGGACATACGAGGCCACAGGGATGCGTAAAATCAAACAATCTTCAGACTGACAACAAAGGAATACCAAATGACAAAAAGCAGTTTGCAATATAAGTAACTTTATACAAATAAAGAGAGCACTTCGATCAAAATTTTAACTGAAGCATACAACTATCAATACGAGTTTCGTTAAACGCTACGTTCACGTGTTAAGGCGACTCCACTACTATTAGTAAAGTCTTAATGTATACAACGTTATACGTGTTGTGTTGGTAATTATCGTGTGTATTAATAGCAGCGAAAGGTTGAATAATTTATTGTGTAGAGCGGCTGTGTAGCGTGTGTGTATGTGTGTGTGTGTGTGTGTGTTGAAATCTCCGTTGTAGTGGGGAGTCGGCATTGTGGAAACAGCTGTTTGGCGCAAAATTATCAAGAAATCTGGTTATCATTAACCGTGTAATGCGTCTTGCCTTAATAAAATACGTAGTTAACGCCCTTTTCTTAGTTCATGATTAGCTCCACTTTCCAGGATGCCGAGCTCCGAGGTGACTGTTACCCTTTAGTCACTCTCATTCACGTACACTTTATACGGACAAGGATTTCTACAGCTTTAACTACGTTACTTCCCTACACTATTTTACCAATTCCCTGTTCCCATGTCTCCTAGTTTCCAACTGAATCCGTTCCAACCCATCTACTTCACTTCTCTGAAATAGTCCATCATTTTCTTTCTTCCTTCTTACAATGGGATTGCCACGTTACCTTCGTTATGCACTGAAACTGCGACACTTCTAACAGGCCCTGGTTTACCTGTATTCTCAGTTGCGTATACTTATCCTATTTAGACGTTTAATGAATTAAGACAACTGTCCCAATCTGTTCAGTATCCCTGCTTTAAATAGTCACTTTTCCGGAATTTTACGAAACACTATAACAATGTTTAAATCCATTTCTTGTAATATCTTGTCTTCATTCTTCATTTTCTACATTATCACTTTTCTTTAGTCCGTTGTAAGTCCAAGTGAGTGGGGTACCTCTCTTTGAAGTCTCCCTCAACTCTCACAAAGGATTTCTTTATTTACCAGTCTTTTAAAATTGTTGTCTAAATTTTCCCGTTTCTTATTTTTCCGAATTCTTGCTTCCCATATCTGTTTCACCGCCGGTTCAATAGGTATACTTACACCCAGAAGTAATGAAGATTTATCTAATTTTACACTGTCAGTCATCAATATGCAAAGGATTTGGTACTAACAATTGTTCCGATTTCGGAAATCGCATTTACCGCGAAATATCAATCGCAAGCGTCTGAGATATGGATTTTTGTTTTTCTGTTTTGTATAATTTCGTACAAGATGTTTTATTGAATATTTACATACACGAAGACTTGTACATGTATCGTTCATACTGTGTCGTTAACACAAAGAACTCTTCAATATGTTTGACGGACTATCGTGATGAGATACGTATTAAAATTTTTTCTTCTCCGTTCCAGAATTAAGCGACTCACATGTTTCGGTCCCCTCAAGTTGTAATTTACAATATGCTACGGGGTCTCTTCTCAATTCACTCCACCTATACGTTGAATCAATGTCAAATATAATGTCTTCGATTCTTATAAATCAGGTTTATGACTTCGTCAGTAACTGTCGTTGTTATACGTAATGTGAAGAATGTCATTTACGTTGACATATATATAATTACAACAAAAAAGAAAATAAATATTTGTATAAAACTAACTACATTCTAGAAATAAAATATTTACAATATATGTGCAAAAACAAAGATGGGAGGAACATCTGGTATCAAATTTATTAACAAATGAAACTCGTTTGTTCCTAATTTTATAAACATTATTTGATAACGTCCACTGTTTTGCAGAACGTTGAGAAGTTTCCTGTTTTCCACTACAGTGATTTTCCACGGAAACGTACGGTTAATTGTGTTCATTCACTCAGCTGAAAAGAAAGTTTCGACTCCCCCCCCCTTACACATTGACGGACTTACTGAATCTGTCGAGTCAAAACAAGACACCTGCTGAAGCTTATTAACCTTAAGTATGCACGACTCGCATATTGTCTACAATCTACCCAACGACAGATTTACTATAGATACGGCCAAACTGTTTAACGTATCAATTAAAACAATCATTTTGTCACAATCCTTTCTTCAAAGCAGTGCTTGAGCATTTACGTAGCAGTTTCGAGTACTGAAGTGTTTCAACTTGTACGATGACCCCCCCCCCCGAACCGAACCCTGTGAGCCTGAGAGAGCAGCTCACTTTGAGGGAACTCACCTTCCTCTAGTGAGCTGGCACACAAGTGCCTCTTGCTCAGTTACATAACAGTAATTTCTTATGTTACATAATAACATAACGTCTGTGGTTTCCATACATTACATAACCTCTTATGGTGTACGTAAAGATTCTCCGTCTCCGCAGTGCCACATTATCCCATCAGGCCAGTAACTATAAGAGTCGCTACCCTCAGTGAGCTTCAGTTGCAGGATTATAGGTTGCAGACGTGCGACCCGATCTTTAGCGTGAAGTATAATATGATAAACTATGACAAATTGGACTACACATCAACGGTAACAGATTGTCTTGGCACGAACAACTGGAATGTCGCAAAAACTTAAAGCGGTTTTAAGATGACGTACCAAGAATCCTACTGTTCGCGCTTTACTGTTTACTGAATTACTCAACGCTACATCGCTACAATAATGAACACGTTATGATTTCAATATGGCGCGTAACTGGAGATAACGCTGATCAGACTCGTCAAAACGTTTGTAAGTGATGATTCTGAAAAACGTATACTCGCCAAATCGACGACAGGCCAGATGCTAAGCGATATAATAGTACAAAACCTGGAATATTCCATGATACCATCACACGCTGTCTTCGTAATACAACCAACATTGCAGACGTGTCCGTAAGCCCAGAACATTTATATTTACTGCTTGCCCTTGCTGTTTGTCATGAGCACAAACAATACGCCACAGGGAAATTTGGAACGGCGAGCAGCCCCCAAGTGAATGCTCTAAAAAGAATCTGCAATTAAATCCCGGATGAAGTTTGCGTAAACATCATTCATATTTTTAAAAACAATCATTGAAATATTTTGATGTTCTTGAAACAATGGAATAAAAAATTAAACAAACCATAGGCTTAGACGATTATATTTACCGTTTTTACCTTTTAATGTGTGTATCCTACATATTAAAAATACAAGAGTGTTTTATTGTGCTGTCCTTAAGGCTACAATTCATATATTTTTAAGTCCAATCAAGTGTTAAAAAAACAAAGTGTTATTAACTTTTGAACGTCTTTTATAACGAACCACAGTCCTACATTTTTCTCATAAAGCCATTTCGATTTCAGCAAAATTAATTTTATTAACCAAATGAAAACAGTTCAAACTTGCATAAGTTATTGTTACACAAGTAGTAAATTGCAAATAATTGTAGTTATTAAAAAAATCACGTAAATTGTAATAACTATATATAGGGTGATTTCAGGCAACCGCGATTTTTATGCGAACTACAACCGTACCTTGGGTACAAGACACTCCAGAAGGATCTGTGAAGTGAACGAAACCCACTGTACCTTAAATATCTGCCTCCTACAGAAAATATCGGTATGGAGAACCATACATGACTTCCATATTCTAAGATTTATATTTAAAATCATTTTCAGCCAAACAGCCAGGCTGTGTCTTACCTGCCTTTTTATTGCTGTATTAAATGAAAAATATTATATTACATTAAAATGAAAAAATTATAATTTTATTGCCTGGCAACAAAATTATTTTATTTTTAACAATTACCATTGTTTCAAAAAGTTTAAATAAATTTTCAAGTACTTTACTCTTGTTAAAACGTAAAAGGTTGCAGGTAAACTACCCCTTCCCCTTAACCGATCTTCACCAAAATCGAAAGTCATTGAGACCTCTACAATTCAGGGACGTATGCAAAAAATTATTTGATTCTGTTTGAATTTGCGGCTGTTATCGTTTGCCATAGAAAATACGCTTGATAAAAAAACGTTGCAGGTAAACTACCCCTTCCCCTTAACCGATCTTCACCAAAAACAATAGGTCTTGAGTACTCTACAAATCAGGGCTGTATGCAAAACATTATTTGATTCTGTTTGAATTTGCGGCTGTTATCGTTTGCCATAGAAAATAAAACGTAAAAGGTTGCAGGTAAACTACCCCTTCCCCTTAACCGATCTTCACCAAAAACAATAGGTCTTGAGTACTCTACAAATCAGGACTGTATGCAAAACATTATTTGATTCTGTTTGAATTTGCGGCTGTTATCGTTTGCCATATAAAATACCCTTGTTAAAAAAACGTTGCAGGTATACTACCCCTTTCCCTCAACCGATCTTCACCAAAAACAATAGGTCTTGAGAAATCTACAATTCAGGGCTGTATGCGAAACATTATTTGATTCTGTTTGAATTTGCGGCTGTTAGCGTTTGCCAAAAAAAAAAAAAATTTCCCTTGATAAAAAAAACCGTTGCAGGTAAACTACCCCTTCCCCTCAACCGATCTTCACCAAAAACAATAGGTCGCGAGTACTCTACAAATCAGGGCTGTATGCAAAAAATTATTTGATTCTGTTTGAATTTGCGGCAGTTGTCGTTTGCCATAGAAAATACGCATGATAAAAAACGTTGCTGGTAAACTACCCCTTCCCCTCAACCGATCTTCACCAAAAACAATAGGTCTTGAGTACTCTACAAATCAGGGCTGTATGCAGAAAATTATTTGATTCTGTTTGAATTTGCGGCTGTTATCGTTTGCCATAGAAAATACCCTTGTTAAAAAAACGTTGTAGGTAAACTACCCCTTTCCCTTAACCGATCTTCACCAAAAACAAAAGGTATTGAGAACTCTACAATTTAGGGCTGTATGCAAATAATCTTTTCATTCTGTTTGAATTTGCGGCTGTTATCGTTTGCCATAGGAAATACCCTTGTTAAAACATAAAACGTTACAGGTAAACTACCCCTTTCCCTTAACCGATCTTCACCAAAAACAATAGGTCTTGAGAACTCTACAATTCAGGGCTGTATGTGAAACATTATTTGATTCTGTTTGAATTTGCGGCTGTTATCGTTTGCCAAACAAACAAAATTTCCCTTGCTAAAAAAAAACCGTTGCAGGTAAACTACCCCTTTCCCTCAACCGATCTTCACCAAAAACAATAGGTCGCGAGAACTCTGCAAAACCGGGCTGTATGCAAAAAATTATTTGATTCTGTTTGAATTTGCGGCAGTTATCGTTTGCCATAGAAAAAAAATCTACAGACAGACACACAGACACACAGACAGACACACAGACACACAGACACTTTTCGGAAAACGACTTTTTTTCATGTTTTGAGTGTAGTAGAATCAGAATCTGCAATAATCTCGAACACGATTTTTTTTGCCATCACCATACTTCCATTCCTTAAGGAATATGGAAGTAAATATCGGTATGGAGAACCATACATGACTTCCATATTCTAAGATTTATATTTAAAATCATTTTCAGCCAAACAGCCAGGCTGTGTCTTACCTGCCTTTTTATTGCTGTATTAAATGAAAAATATTATATTACATTAAAATGAAAAAATTATAATTTTATTGCCTGGCAACAAAATTATTTTATTTTTAACAATTACCATTGTTTCAACAAGTTTAAATAAATTTTCAAGTACTTTACTCTTGTTAAAACGTATAAGGTTGCAGGTAAACTACCCCTTCCCCTTAACCGATCTTCACCAAAATCGAAAGTCATTGAGACCTCTACAATTCAGGGACGTATGCAAAAAATTATTTGATTCTGTTTGAATTTGCGGCTGTTATCGTTTGCCATAGAAAATACGCTTGATAAAAAAACGTTGCAGGTAAACTACCCCTTCCCCTTAACCGATCTTCACCAAAAACAATAGGTCTTGAGTACTCTACAAATCAGGACTGTATGCAAAACATTATTTGATTCTGTTTGAATTTGCGGCTGTTATCGTTTGCCATAGAAAATACCCTTGTTAAAAAAACGTTGCAGGTAAACTACCCCTTTCCCTCAACCGATCTTCACCAAAAACAATAGGTCTTGAGAAATCTACAATTCAGGGCTGTATGCGAAACATTATTTGATTCTGTTTGAATTTGCGGCTGTTATCGTTTGCCAAAAAAAAAAATTTCCCTTGATAAAAAAAACCGTAGCAGGTAAACTACCCCTTCCCCTCAACCGATCTTCACCAAAAACAATAGGTCGCGAGTACTCTACAAATCAGGGCTGTATGCAAAAAATTATTTGATTCTGTTTGAATTTGCGGCAGTTGTCGTTTGCCATAGAAAATACGCATGATAAAAAACGTTGCTGGTAAACTACCCCTTCCCCTCAACCGATCTTCACCAAAAACAATAGGTCTTGAGTACTCTACAAATCAGGGCTGTATGCAGAAAATTATTTGATTCTGTTTGAATTTGCGGCTGTTATCGTTTGCCATAGAAAATACCCTTGTTAAAAAAACGTTGTAGGTAAACTACCCCTTTCCCTTAACCGATCTTCACCAAAAACAAAAGGTATTGAGAACTCTACAATTTAGGGCTGTATGCAAATAATCTTTTCATTCTGTTTGAATTTGCGGCTGTTATCGTTTGCCATAGGAAATACCCTTATTAAAACATAAAACGTTACAGGTAAACTACCCCTTTCCCTTAACCGATCTTCACCAAAAACAATAGGTCTTGAGAACTCTAGAATTCAGGGCTGTATGCGAAACATTATTTGATTCTGTTTGAATTTGCGGCTGTTATCGTTTGCCAAACAAACAAAATTACCCTTGCTAAAAAAAAACCGTTGCAGGTAAACTACCCCTTTCCCTCAACCGATCTTCACCAAAAACAATAGGTCGCGAGAACTCTGCAAAACCGGGCTGTATGCAAAAAATTATTTGATTCTGTTTGAATTTGCGGCAGTTATCGTTTGCCATAGAAAAAAAATCTACAGAAGACACACAGACACACAGACACACAGACAGACAGACAGACAGACAGACAGACAGACACACAGACACTTTTCGGAAAACGACTTTTTTTCATGTTTTGAGTGTAGTAGAATAAGAATCTGCAATAATCTCGAACACGATTTTTTTTGCCATCACCATACTTCCATTCCTTAAGGAATATGGAAGTAAAAAGTGGTACAACCATCAACTGAACAATACGGCATTAATACGAATTAATAACATTAACAAACCCTTCTGGCACCTTAAATATCTGTTTTCTACACAAAAATGGTAAAAGCAACAACTGAATAAGATATGTTTACGAATACCGTAACTGTTGGCGGGTGTTGCAACATATTATGTGTACGTCATTAAATACCAACAATCAAATTCTCCACACGTCAATGTATTATGACTTATTATTATTATTATTATTATTACACTTATTTATTATTTTCGTTAGGTTCAGCACGCGCACGCGTACGTGAGTTTCATTTGACTGTCACTGTAAACAAATTATGTAACAAATATCAACTCTTCAAGTAGCAATCAGCGTGTATGCGACACACTTGAATAGGACAGCGCGTAGTCTCTTCTTCCGCCAGTGTTGCAAACTGATAAATTGTAACTGAAACGAAACGTCGTGCAGATGATTAACGTTCCATAGTGAGTAAAATCGGGTATATTCGAGTTATATTTCCTTTAAAAAACAACTGCGTATTGCATAGGTTATGTTTTTCGTTTCAATGATAAAGTCATTTTGTCCTGAAGAAGTGAACAGTTGCACCGTAGAGGTTATTAGTTTTTTGTCTTAAAAGATGGGTAGTTAATATACAAAGACGGGTATGTAGGCTATACAATACCCGGTATAAGTGTCGGGCTGGCTTAAACCGCCATTTCAGCTTATTTTTACAAACCAATATTTAAATCAATTGACTACTAAAGTAAATATGATTATTACTGCAATTACATTTATGTAGTGATTAATTAATACTGCAAAATGGGATTACAACACTCTTTATAATTACTGTTGTTGTTTGTTGATGATGATGATAACGACAACGACGACAATCCCGATGGCCTTCTCAGGCTCCAGACTGAAAGACCAAAACTCCAATCGCCATGGTGAATAGCACTTTAGAACTTTACACACACACTTTTCCATATATAATAATAATATGCTCCGTCACAAAACCAACTATGTATGCTCCATAGCCAAACACTTGTCAGCAATGACCCAACAGCAAAGCATCGTATAGATCCGCAGAGCAGATCTTCACCCGCTCCCCTGTGATTTGTTGTAACCGTGCCCACTGTACAGTCGGACCCCGAATCTGGTAACAGTTACGTTCCGGAAACTTTTGTCAAGTCGGCTTTTCACGATACGTCGAATACGACTTACTACTAGACGAATTTAACAAAGGATGCGGAAAAAAGTGAACTACGGGAGAGTTTAGAGACAAACGCGCAAGCGCGTTTCACACTACCGAGCAGTCTACAGACATACTAAAAAAGTTTGTCATTTGAATGTATGTTTCCCAGCTGTGAATATCGTGAGCGTCGATTTGTATTACAAGTGTAGACAAAAACACAGATTTTAAGTATTCTAATGTAATATTCTAAGTATTCTAATTTTCGGACGGGTAAATTTTCAAGTTCCGTATGAGTACAAATGTCAAGCAGCGTAGGAGAAAGTACTTTATCCCCACGCAACCGCAGTGCCAGTGCTGCTACGCTTCCCCTCTCCGGATCCAATGTTAACGTAGCCGTGTAGTAGTTCCATATGAAGTACAATTATTTAATAATTGTAAGCATATGCATGTACGATATTCCCTAAGAAAAATGTACTAATTATGAAAATAGTACATACCCTGTTTCAGGATCATAAACCGAGCAGGACAGGACATACATTTCCTCATCATAAACACAAGATTTCGTATTTGTTTTCCGCAATTCGAAGATTTTATGTTTAAGTAAACAGTGGACATAAGACACAAGAAAAATAAGATTCAGTGAGTACTGCCTAGCAGAAGGCGCTGTTCGAAGAGTCGACACGCACTCATTCGTGAAAAGGTTTCCAAAAATAAGTCAAGATTCTAAAGTTGTACGTTAGCGAACTCCGTTTTCAACACAGATACAAAATGTTTTCCTCCTATTAACTCTGAATTCACGATCTCGGGCTTACGTAAGCCGGTGTCCGGGTACCGGTAGTTAGAAGTCGGTACCATAAAGCACAGTATTAGTCATGTTTTCACTTTTGCCATTAACTATTAACAGTTCCATAAATATAGTCGCTGATACAAAGGTCCTGGGAACCTGGGAATGATAACGTCGGGGATAATGATTTTACTTACACTCAACTACTTTCGCTCTGTTAATACGACTTTTCCGACCTTCTCACAAGTTATAGAAAGAATATCAATTTACAGGCAATTACAAAAACTCCATCCCTGTGGAAAATTGTAGCTGAACCGTTAACTGCTCCCCACTGGAATGGCCTACCCCACAATTATCCCACAATTACGACTACACGAGCACGCACGCACAGTTAAACGAAAAGGCTAGCAAATACTTTTCGAGATAAATTAGGTCTCAAAATACCGTAGTTCCCCAAATTGGGCGTTTGGGTTAAGCCCCCCCGGTGGACACCTAAGGAAACTGGAACCAGGAACAGGAGGTACTAGCAAGGCAGTGAGCAATGAGTACCGAGCGAAAACTTTTGAGCTACAGCACTTTATAGAAAGTTTCATAACAAAGTTTTATCTATTCATAATCACGAGGTCCCATTAACCTCGTAGTGTTTCTCGGCTAACGCTAAGAATCATGCATACAATAACTGGGTCTATTCACAGATTTAAAAAAATCTATTAACCCGATTTTATCTAATAACAAATAGACTTCTTTCTTTTTTTGGAAGACTACTATTTTTTGGACATTTATATAGAATGAACGACAATAGGTTAACAAAGCAGATCTTCAAATATCTGTGGGGGAAGAAGTCAACATCAGGTTGGACTAAAGAAGTCCAAAAGAATTTAAAAAAAATAATAATATAAACGCAGAAGAAGCAACTGAAAGAGAAGTTTGTAGGCAAAAGTGTTAAATGAAAGGAGTCCAGGGTAGGAGAGAGAAAAACGCAGGTTCAAAGTGGATTGAAGACAGGAAGAAGAGACACAGTGAAAAGATGAATTTTGGAAGAAAAGAACATAGAATAAAGAATTGAAATTGGCATGTGGTCCTTGAATGGCCGATACAACAAAAAAACTTTCAAAATAGTGAACGAGTTCATGAAATTCAGGGAACTTACTAGGTAGCCTATGTTTGTGAAGAGTATTAGATACGCGTATAGGCTTACAGATATTTATGGAAAGATTTCATCCAATTTAGGCCTACATGTACTTCGTTCGAAGACAGTGAGCGAGTTACACATCTCGTGGAGCACGCTAGTCTTTGAAAAGAGGGACCAAAAAGTTTGCGGAACACCAATTTAGATGTTCGGAGCCGATGTTAAACAGTATCCGTGTTGATAATCCTACCACGAGAGTATGCAGAGAGAGAAAGAGGGACAAAATGTGTTAAGATTTCCTTAACGAGGGAAATCAGAACGACGGTAAACGTGCTGTAGTATTCCAATTACATGCGCGTTGTTTATACAGAAACGGTGTGTTTAGTTCGGTGTTCGGCTGTCGTGTCCTACTTTCCAAAGTTGTATAACTTTATGTGTGGGCATCTGTCTTAGCGCAAACCGTCTACGTATTACACACTATCCACCATACACAACTATAGAAAAGGAAATCCGCCACTGAACCGATTAAACCCAATCGGTTAGAACGCTTTAAGGGGAGCATGTACCCTCCAGGGTCACAATGTATTTTAAATGAGCAATCATGGCATGACTTCGGTACCATTATTTCAAAAACTACTTGATAGATTTACTTGACATTTTTAACACTTATTACAAATACATACCTGCTTAACTGATGCACATTCAGCAAAAAATAATTTATAGTATTGGAGAAATAAAATAATTAATTTTTGTAATTTCTTTACAGCAATTTTTTTATTTATTAATATATAAATATTTAGGTTACACTGAAGTTAATTAAACAAAAGTGGTACACTTTACTTACCAAGTAATGAAGAAGAGTTCTGCCAAATTTAAAGTATGTGGGCCTTTTTACAAAAATGGTACCTAAAATTTAAAACTGCACTTTCCGGAAATTGAGTTTGAAGTTGGATTAACATTTAAACTGAACTAAAAGCCGCCAGGACAATAATCAGCACTATCACTGTCTTCTCTTTTTCTTTTTAACAGACTCCTTCTGATCCTCTTCTTTTTGTTTTCCTCCTCAACTTCTTTTTTTGACTTTTAATTCGATTTTTGTCGATTTCCGTTGAGTTCTTCAACCATGAATTTTCCTGGTTTTATGCCCAACCTTTCAAGCACATTACATTTTGTAACTGACCCGTCATTAAAACATACCACTGCATCTGTAACTCCTAGTTGTAATGTCTGACATCCCACAAAAGTTGATTTTGGCATTCTGTTCCAAATAAAACTGTTTATGCTCTCATTAGTGTTTTGCGTTCTTCCGTGAAGGCAGCGTTTCAGCAAGTTTGGGTGTGATAGGTCCTTGAATACAGCCTTGATCACCTCCATAACTGCTTCTGGCAGTGAATGCTCATGCTTAAAATCTATTAAATATACGAAAGTTATTTATAACAATAAAGTACGTACGAAGTTGTACTGCATGAATTCGTCGGCGCCACCTACCCAGGCGCGTGCCCAAGATGTGCAGGCATGTCATTATTAATTTTTTCCACCTAGTAAATTACTATAAAGGTATGTAATGTTATATATTTTCTTAAACAGAATTAATAGGAGAATTTTTTAGGCTTATTATTAAAAAATCGAAAATTTTGAAGTTAAAGGGTACATTGCTCCCTTTAAATCAGTGCTTGCTTTTCGAAGATAATTTTCCAGCGCCCCCTTTTCGCCACGTAATTCGGAAGCCCCAAGCGTTAATGGTAGCAGAATATTTTTATATCACATGCTGCATGTTGCTCACCTCTACGATAATTTCAAACTTCCAACGTATCTACAGGTCTGTAAGTAATCGCTTGGCTTACAGATGAAATGAGATAAGGTTCTACCGGTACTCACATGACATAGTAATGAGCAACACAACTTCCTCTTCCTCTTTTCCTCGTCCGCCCTACACGGCGTCTGATTATAGTTAATTGAATTCTCTTGGTCAAACTCTTCCTCCCCTTCCCTATCTCTTACCTCTTCTCTTAACTCATCCACTGTTATCCCACTAGTATTACTATCTAGTAAATTAGTGGTAATACTAGTTTACCTCTCTTTAATACTGCCTCGGCCAAAAAGATGACAGTCGGAAGCCTTTGATGTAATGTGTTCTCTTAAAGACACGACACTTCGCAACCCAGTCTCTGTGTATCCAACCAGATCGCACCATAGTAAGATCACATTACTCTTCTGAGTCCACATTTACGCGAGGTTGCCGCAATTAGTATGCCTCCTTCAATGGAGGCGACTCGTCGCGTCGTCGGTCTACCCCTTGTTTAATGATGTTCACAAACATGTCAACGTAACCACACTAACGGAGATAAAAATTAATTGCTGTTGTTAAAAATTGCTTTGATGTCGACGGTTTAAATGAGGGAGCTATACGGTCTACTATGACTTTCTCTTTCCAACGTGGTCTTGGACAATGTATTTGATACATCCTGATAATGTGGAATACTATATCCCACTTATTCTTTAGCGCAGTTTTCCAAACTGTGCTCCCCCAAGTATTTCCAAATGCTGTCTACGTATAGGTTGGAAAGAAAATAACAAAACAAAAAGGAGCCACATCAGATTATCTCTCCCCTTCTCTCTGTAAACGCCCACGGTAGCATAAACCTTATTATTGTAACCTTTCACCACGTAGGTATAAGAATATTTCTGTTCACGCGGTTACAACGAAATTCTGTTAAAACACTTATAGCCATCTTATAAAATCCCTTTCAACTGGAGCGTGTAGTTCCGTCGCACACATAGATTTCTAATAGCTTGTAAACGCGAACAAAGTACCCACGATTACGACAAATACGTGGAAGAAACCCAGCAGAACACGTACGTAAACGTCAGCAGTATTGTTTGTACACAGTACAGACTACGTCATAACAAAAACCGATACTTGGCATACAGCGTTGCGTTAACAGAGCACAGAATCTAACGCACATTTCAAGTAGCAACAGAAATATTAACAATATTCCAACTACATCACCAATTACTTTTCATCCTCTAACACAGTGGTTCCCAAAGTAGGGTCCGCGACAATGTTTCAAGGGGTCCGCGGACACTTTTAAGAAAAAAGTAGAATATACCGTAATTTTCTCCGATTTTTATAGTCTAAAATCTAAATTTTAGAATCTTAAAACAATTAGAAGATTCCAGTATTTGTTTTTGGTTTAAACTAATTTTAATTGTAAAAGTAATTTTTAAATTAATGGCTTTAATAATGTCTTTAAATCATGTCGTGTAGCAGATCTGTTTGACAGCCGAACTGACTAAAGCGCCGCATCAACGCAGAACACTGTATCTAAGCAAAACGTTTTTCCGTGTAGCTGGTTTTACGCCTAAGTAGCTGGATTTCGACACGTGTGGCTGTAAAGACAGAGCCGAGTATGGCAAAGTTAATTAATACATAAACTTGATGTCCAGAGTGACTTAATACTGACATTATCAGACATTAAACCTAATATTGCAGAACTAATTGTTCAAAAGCAGCTTCATTGTTCACATTAAACTATGTTTGTTATCATAATATTATAATTTTGTAAGTTAAGAGAATTTTGATTTTAATATATTTTAATTAAAATATAACAGTTTGTGTCATATCTACTTGTTTTATTTCATAACTCAGACGGGATCCGTAAAATATTTAATTTTTGGGGGGTCCGCGGACTGAAAAGTTTGGGAACCACTACTCTAACACATCCTCTAACCAACTGGGTTGCATAACGCTATTCCGTTCTGCTCTGTTAAATGCAAGATGACTCCCATTCATAGGCTTCTAGTGCTCTTTCAAAACACTATCCATCCAAATTTTCTCGGCGTTTCTCTCGCTTTGTGGTTTTGTAGCCTCCTTTACACAATTCGTTTTTCCTCTCTTTTCTCGTGCATTCTTCAGTAATGCCCACCCACTTCACCCTATTCTCTACCCTCTGAATTCACAATGACTAACCTTTACAAATTTTCCGTTATACAGTATGGCGTGAAAGATGGTGACTGTTGCCAGCAATACATAGATATTCGGAATAAAGTAATCAACTTCTGACCAGAAGGTAAAAATCAAAACAGATTTTAGTACACAATGAATAAGTGAATGATACGTGTTTTTCTGTGAAAAAATGTATTAAAACTAATTCCGTGACCAATGTGCAATGTGCATTTAGGCAACAATTTGGCTAAATTGGATTAGCTTCACCGCGGAACACAGTTCTTAAGTGGGTAATGGAGAATCAATAAATCAACTGGAGAAACAATATAAATCAACTTAAGTATCTTGTGTACTTTACTTAATTAATGTTTAAAATAATCACCTTCCCGCAATCCTGTAAATAAATTTATTTCGTTTTAATTTCGAACAGCATAGACTTTTCAAATTCACAAGAACTCTCACTTTTCCTGAAGGATAATCTGAAGCTATTATCAGTTTGTTTAAACGAGGGAAAAGTAAAGGGTCGTTTTTTTATTTTCAGGTAGCTGGCAACGTTTTCAGGTAGCTTTTGTATCAACCGTAATCTCTGTATATGGTTGAAGTTCACTATTATTGCAGCTATAAGTCAATTAAACACAGTGTTACGTTGTCTAAACGGCAACAAGAGGGAGTGACAATTTTCTGTTTTGAATATAGATAAAACATGCTGAAACTGAAGAACAGGGCGGCTACGTTTTGAAGCAGTTTTGCATTTTTCCCTGCGATAAACTAGGTTGTTCAGACAACACCGAAGTCAATTCGGTTGCCGACCAAATATGATTTGTGCTGACCGGCACGTGAAACTGCAAACGACTCGAAGCATATAAGAAGAGATCGCTGTGTCAATGTTGTTCTCTCCCGGGCTATTAGACCGTGGTCTACTACTGTTTCCAACGAGTAACAGACCACTGTTACTAGAGCCTTAGAAATTCTAGAAGAGATCGCATTAGAATTGAGACGATGAGACGAAATTTAGGAGTAGCTGGATGGATTCGCTGGAGGTGAGGCAACTGAAGTGCTTGGGACAACATACAAGTAGGGCAGATGATGCAAGAAAATTAAAACAGTTTCTTTGAAGCAAACTCGGATGGTCAGAGGCCAAGAGGTAGGCCAAGGAGATGGTCAGAGGCCAAGAGGTAGGCCAAGGATGACACATCAGTCATACAACGTGAGATTGGGATAGGACGATGAGAAGAGTTTAAAGGAAATGAAGAGTAGATGGAGACGATGGTCGGAAGCTCCCTACAACCCGACGCTGAGGAGGAGGAGGAGGGGATGAGGGGGAGGAGGAGGAGGAGGAGGAGGAGGAGGAGGAGGAGGAGGAGGAGGAAAAGAACGAACGAACAGCTGAAAGGACGAAAGCTTAGTTCAGATGAAGAGATCAAGAAGGGGGTGTGTAAAACAGGCATCGGACGAAACCGAAAGTTTCTTTCCAGGTGGAATTCGGAACGATACGGGTTAAGAGACGGACAAATACGTACCATCATCGCTGAACGCGTTGGGTTCGGGCCGCGGCTTGGGCGACGAATCGCAAAAAGTAAACCAATTAGGCAGTCCCACACCAAGTCAGTCCTATAAATGTAACTTACAATTTGTGGTTATAGCTCTGTCAAATTAAAATGAAGGAAACATTGGTTACCTAGAAGAATTCTAGTATTCCAATGCCATAGATATAGATATTTCCAGCTATTCTGAACGGGTGCCGCGAAGCCGAAAAGTGTGGGAACCACAAATATAGGCCCACGTGCTTTCACATGTGTTTACGCACTAAGACGTGATGGAAGGAAGGCTGCTGCGCGAAAGCGACAATTAGTAGGCCTACTGATGATCCTTCTGCTCAGAATAAGCGAAATGTTTGATGTCAGTTAAAATAGGCTGTGTGTTCTAATTCGAATACAGTATTAATAACATGTTATCAGGTTTATTATTGACATCGTACGTTTGATCGATTTTATGACTAACACCACACATTTTGCCCCATTGAAATCCTCACAATCCGCCCTATGAAAATAATAAAAACTGAAGACATCAATCAAAGAACATAGTTGGTCAACGGTTTACGAGAAAACAGAACGGTTAAAACAAGTTTTTTTAGAATAGACAGGAGACGTGTAAGGAGCACTTACTTACTGTCTAGCGTTCCCACGGGTGGTGACGACACTTTTGTCTCCTTTAAGTGGGAGAAGGCAATCTTCGCGTATGCAGAATGGAGTCAACACGCTATTTTCTCCCCTACGAATCATATTTTCAAGTTTCTTTTAAGAACCATCAGCTGTCTTACATAATCGGTTGTTCGATATTGATTTTATTCGCTGCCTCAGCGTGTCCGAGCGGTGTAAACGTCAACGTACCGAAATATCAGCGGGCTGAAGTCGTAAACATCGTACTGTGCCGACACAAATACAGGCCACTATGAATACCGCCCACGAAACCTATCTCAAAAATTGCAAAATCAATAAGAAGAAGCATACACTACATTAATATCCGATTAAGTTATCATAATTCTATTCGAATTCATTGTAGTTTTAAGATTTAAATATGCGCACATCGTATCCATCGAAACAAGGCGTACATCAAAGAAGCACGGTTGGAGTCTCGCGCTTAGAACATTATTTATATATGCGGATCACTTTAGTGCGATAATGTGTTCTTAGAAGTGGTTCTGTCCGTGTACGCCAATCTGATTGTCCTGCTAGTAAAATGACAATATGTCTAGTCCACGTGGACGCCGCGTTCCCATAATACCATTTAGCTTATCAACTACAATGTCGCCTCATTATTCTAACAGTCAAAGCTTTCAGTGAGACTGATACACCGCAAACTTCCAATACTGGAACAACCCTTTTTATCATATACCATTCCCCTATACCAGTGAGATACACTGTTCCAGTGTATCAGTGAGACTGATACATCGCAAAGTTCCAATAACGTACTGGAACGACCCTTTTTATCATATGCCATCCCACTGTACCGCGCTACGAGCGGGATGGGTTTCGGCTTCCAATATAGTTTTCTTCCATTCTGCCCTAGTCCCCATCACCCTCGAGTTCCGCATCATCGATCCACCTTAGTCTTCATCACCTTCTCGTTTCTAACGGCTTCCAATTTAAGATCCTCTTTATCACGCGTGATAGATCCATTCGTTCGTGTGACCTAGCGACGCGAGTCTTGTCCTTTAATAATCCCCATTATTTTTCGTGTGACCTAGCGACGCGAGTCTTGTCCTTTAATAATCCCCATTATTTCTTCGTTCCCTGTGATCTGTTTCAACTCATGGTGGTTCATCATCTGAGAACCATCTAGTAGCCGACATATTTTCGTTTCGAGTATCCTCAACAGCTGCTCACCAGCACTTATAAAATGCTCACGCACCACTACCGTAAGCTATCAGATGTCGAACTGAGCTCTTCTATATTTCAAGCTAACACTTTTGCTTAACATAATCGATGTCACTTCGACTTTGTGCGCATAATAACATCTCCATTTCCAACAACTGAATTCGGGTTTCTCCTTCATCCGTTACACTGTTTATTTTACTTAATTCTGACCCATTAGTAATGAAAGTTGCGTGGATGTGGATAGTATAATTTTCTGTTATAAATTATCACTATTGATAATTTATCAACTATTGAGTTGTTTCTTTAAACTCCATAAACTTGGATTTTTATCATTTATTTTTTGGGCCTGTTTCTGCGCCTCTCTGTTCAGTTTTCGCAATGTCCTTCTTGAGATCGTTTAATTACTTCGGACTACAACCAGATTATCAAAGAAAGATCCAATTTGTATTGATTTTACACCACTATACCTGTTTACTTCTACTTTTTAAGACAGTTTCCAGTGACAGGTTAAATATAGAAGAGCGTGCATATTTCAATTTGGAATTGTAACAAGGTCAATAGTGTTGTATTGACAATATTTACACATTTCTTCAGGAACGCAGTACAATCATGCAGTACGGAATTACGACCATAATGACTGTTCTACAAATTAGATGTAACTTGCAGAATGTGTTATAGATGCTACCTTGTCAATACGATGTGTTTATCTTGTCAATGCTAACGGACACTTTTTGTACGCAACGCATTTTCTGTAATTCCGAGAAACGTCGCAAGTTTTTTTGTTGGTTTGGATTCGTTATTTTATTGCGTAGCCGTTACGTGGGCCAGATGAACTCCGAAACGACTGCTGAGTCACGGCACAAAGCTTTTTTTTAACGTTCACTTCTCAAGTCACATTTGAGGACATCAAGTTAAAACCAGTTAGGCCTACTATTGATTAGGCATTAAACATGCCGGAGTTGAACACATTTCTAAACAAATAGTAATGTGAGATTCAGAAGAATCCCGAGAAGACGTTTAACCTGGCCTCCGTCTGTAAACGTGAGGAAAGGGATATTCGAAGTGGTCGTACTGTTCCTCCCACTCTCCAACAAAACCCGCATGTATGCTACTCCAATTCCTCATTTATGTACCCTTCACACTGTTACATCGACGCTCTCAATTTCGAAATTTTAAGTTAGCGTGATAAATTTTGTTTGAAAAGAACGCGTATTTTTAAACATATTTTTATTTTTGTATACCGTATGTGGACAAATTAATGCTGTTATTATTCTTATTTAACACTCGTAATTTTTACTTCCATGTTCCATAAGGAAATGGAAGTGTGGTGATGGCAAAAAAAAATCGTGTTCAAGATAAGGGATGATTCTAATTGTACTACCCTCAAAACATGAAGAAAAGTCATTTTTCGAAAAGTGTCTCTGTGTGTAGAATTGTTTCTATGGCAAACAATAACTGTCGCAAATTCAAACAGAATCAAATAATTTTTGGTATACCTGCCTGAATTGTAGAGGACTCAAGGCCCATTAATTTTGGTGAAGATCGGTTAAGGGGAAGGGGTAGTTTACCTGCAACGTTTTATGTTTTAACAAGAGTAAAGTACTTAATTTTGATAAATAAAAAGGTAGATCGAATATCTATAAATGAAAAGGGTAGTTGAAGGGGGAGGGGTTAATTTTCTATAAATGAAAATGACAGTTGAAGGGGGAGGGGATAATTTTTTTATATGTGTAGGCTACTATGTTATAGGCATCAAAGAAGTAGTTTGTTGTTAAAATTCCTTCCCGGGCTGTTTGGCTGTGGCCCAATGTTTTCTGCAAAACCAGACGTTTCGGCAGTGCCATCGACTGCCTCATCAGTGAAAATCGAGTGCGCTAACGTGAAGTGTTATACGTTAGTGACCACAGTATTGTGGTTAAGGATGAAGCAAGAAGTAGCTTCTATGGAAATATTTAATTTTGGAAATGATTTTAAATATATATATCTTAGAACATGGAAGCATGTATGGTTCTCCATACGGATATTTCTTATTTGCCGCATAAACTGTAATGTAACATTTATGCAGATAACAGATTAAAATTCGTAATATTTTAATGGTACTAATAAACAAGTATTTAAACGTAAGTGATACTAAAGATAAATCAGAAAGTGAAGTATGTATTTAGAACATCGAAACCTTTTATCAATGCTCTTGTGATAATAACTGTACTTTGATAACCCTAGAATGGTCATTTTACCACTGATTACTACAAGTTCTAATGTTAGTATGGTAATTTTTACCGAGTTTTTATTTAAGTTCAAAATTATAATTTGTTTGCCTAAATACTGCAAAGCAGTGAATGGATCTAAACTGGAGGCTAATGAAAATCAACATGGGCATCTCCACTCAAATTTCTGCGAAGTGCGGGTAAAAAGGTTACACGTCATAGCGAAACAAATTTCCAAAAGACGTCGACTATGATAATCATTGTCACTGCTTAAATGTTTACGCTGTTTTAAATGTTTGTAAATATAATATACAAATACAGTAATTAACGACAAATATGTTAAGCAGTACACTATTTGGTTATAAATAATACGGCGTATTATTATAAACAATGATACACCATGTTGTGAAAAAAAAACATGAAAAAAGAAAAAAAAAAAGTAAAAAAAATGTTTTACTTCAGTTTGGCTGCGTAACATCCACGGTATTAACTCTACATTTCAAGTGAAGGTTTTCCGTTTTTTGAAGAAAAGTATATGCCACACGAACAAAATTCTACCCTTCCACTGGCGTTTCCCACTATACGCTTTTCATTCGCGTAAACACCACCGTATCGCTAACAAACCAATCATCATAAAAGTAACAGCAATTGTGAATTTTAATCATTTTAATTCAGAATAGTTCTCTTTAATTTTAATTGTAATTTAATATTTCTCTTTTAATTTAATTCGTTTATTCCGAATTCTTAACTGCCTTTCATGAACACGATGAATCACGTCTAGGCGATGACAAATATAATTAAAGCCGTCTACAGCGACCAGGTAATTAGCTGAACAAGACCACGTTGCGTTAGTCATGCATATCGCAGGTATAACAACTTTCACAACGCGAAGGAGAGGGAAGCGCGACTATTTATTACAACTACAATAACCAATCATATGACGCCGTTCTCCGTACAGTCATACGCTGGAAGCTGTTGCTAAAAATAACGCACCGATTTTATGACCATTGTTTACACGTTTCAAATGAGTATTTTGTACGTGTTTTCCTTCCCCGACCGCCAATAACACAATACAAACATAAACAAACGACTATATTATAATATAATCTATATCTATTATATATTATATTATAATCTATTTCCGTCAAACGTCAGAGATTGATACTTATTTTCAATTACCAGAACCGAAGCAGCGGCGAACGTTACCGCTAAATTTTGTGTTTCAAAATATTTACTTACTCTCTTTATCGCAATTCATAAATTTAAAATCGCTTCTCTTCCCGCGACCACATTTTTACACGTTAGGATATCTTGCGGTAAATAACTGTTATGTTTCGCACAAAGTTCATCTGTCACAATGTATGTTTCAAATAAACGCATCACATCTGCATTTGTACACACTAAAATTAAAGGGGAAAGAACGCGCAATAAGAAAACCGTTTCAAAACGGAATTACAATAATGTGTGCTTAAACATTCGGCCAAAACCCTTTATCTGACCCAATACAGAAGTGAGATGACTCTATTATCACAACTGATGTCAAACAATCAAGTCATCAGATACAGAGAATTACGTGATGGGCGGCTATGTGGAGGATTTGAGAACTAAAGTTAGAAATGAGAACGAGTAAAGGAGACTAAGGCGGCACCCTAATATCAAATTTGGTTCCCTGAGCTCACTATTTTGAACGAATACGTTTATTATTAGATCAAATCAAACTAATAAATTTTAATTTTTTTAAGTTATGAGTTAAACATGAAAAATTCTTAGGTCAGCCAACTGACAACGCGACGATATGATGCGAGAACGGTACAATAAGTTGCTGTATACACCAAAATAATACTGCCTCAGCCAAAATGATGAGATTCGGACGTAACAATGTGGCACTTCCCGACACTGTCTCTCTGTCCACCAAGCAAATGCGCCGTCAGCAAAACGAGATTAGCGTTTTGAATCCACGTTCCCGCCGTGTTGCCACAATTACAATTCATCAATCGCAGTTTATCGATTTAATGGAGCCGACATCTCGCGTTTTCATTTTGCTGTCAGTACAGCCGTTGTTTAATGATGTGCAAAAACATGTCTACAATGTATCTAAAATGAATCCACATAAAAAAAAATAATCACCACTGATAACAGTTGGCGACTGTCATTCTTTTGGTTAGGGGGTATTACAATACGTCGCGTACGGTATAAGAGAAAAAATACTATTTGCAAAGTATTACATGTGACATAATTTTGACGATCCCTCGGCCACAATCCGGGAAACCATGAGCAAGCGGCTAAGATAAATGAATTCAATCAGTGATTCAAGTATAGTAATTCTAACAGAAGAAAAGACATGCCGTCTCAATAAAGTAATTCAGAAAGCGAAATGTGATGATAATCGTGAGTCAAGTGAAGAAGAAGGAACTTCTTGAGGCAGTGGACGCAATGGTCATTGTACAACTGCAATAAACTTTTTTTCAACAGTAATAATTACGAACAGCAAAGCTGTGAATTTAATAGAATAATTACTTTAAAAATACGAGAAGAAAACTAAGAAGGTGTTTTTAATGATCAACAATAAAAAAACTAAAATTAATTAGCATTACTATCTTTCTAAATGTAATTAATAAACTTCATTCCTTTGTTATACAATTTGTGTGCTGTGTCCGTTACATTAAGTCACCTGTCATACTGTGTGATACTATTAACTCAAATGATGTTTGTTGGATCAAAACACAGTACGCCTATTTTTCTGAAGACTCAACTGAAGTGTACTGTACATGTACACACAAGACTATTGCACAATTTTTTCAAATTATTAAAGATACCGAGTTCGAATTTTGAGAAAAATAACTCATAATTTGATGTCTCATACACACTTTTACAATTCTTTCAGAATTTTGACTTCCACTAGTGTCACGAAACTTAAGAAATTTTCGAAGTGAACACTACATTCGGATTCGGGTTAAAATTCCCTTTAGCCTGATGCCGTGGGTGAATCTTTATATTTTTCAAGATTTAGATCTTTTTTGGGCTTTGTGGCTTAAAATTTGAAAATTTCGCAAACTGAGCACTATATTCAGATTTTGATTAAAATTTTCTTTAATTTGATAAACCACATGGATTTTAGTTTTTTTTCTTGAAACAGTTAACCTCTCATATTTTTGCTTTCCGCCGCTCTTTGAGGAAAGACAAAAAAACAATGAACCGTGAATGAACAATGAATGATGGGGATAAAATATGAACTCGCATCTTGGTTTTACAAAAATCGGTCGATACATTAAAAGTTATTTACGACAGTTATCGTGAGACGTTCTCCGAACAGACAAATGCCGTGTTCGAACTAAGTTCTCGCTTGTTCAACAAACATAGGAGACCCTCAAAAGAGAGGAACAAAATTCCCAAGTGGATTTATATTCGGGAAGGACTGAGTTTTAATGCATGTTAAAGCTTATATATAGGGAGAGGGCGGAAAACAAGATAGCTTGTACATGCGAAGCAGAGAAGTAGCTTTGCAAACTATACGAAGCAAACAGATGTGCCCTAGCAGCGAAACGGTTATGAAGAACTCCAAAATCCTTTACGTATTACATACAGGACAATCGTCAGCCTATACCCTGATTAACGAAAGAAAGTGACTGGCGGAGCGGCCGCGCGGCGACCGAGTTTGTAGTAAAAACATTCCACTTTATAACCTCGTGGAAACGTAAAATACAGGGCGAGAAATGTCTAATGAACTGTATTTTAATCATCAATTAAAGACGTTTTTAACAAACTTTTCTAATTTTTAAAATCTCTTTTCAATAAATTTACATTGTGAGTTAAAGAAAAAAATACACGAATTTGAATTAAAAAATTAGGGTTTATCGTTTTTATTACGTAAGAACTCAGAGGTTAAGCATCGGAAAAAAATTTCTTGTAGACAAATGGTAGTCCACCTTCTTTAGTACAATATATCAAAAATTGAGATTCCTACGATTAATATTAACGACGTTATTAATTTTTTCCGAATGTACTGTTAACTCCGTTATTAATAATTTTTTTCATTGTGTTTTTTCACAATAAACATAACAAAATTGTATTCATCAATACAAAGTGGTATGTAACCTTCAAATATTACGAAATATAACCGCAATCAGTTAATATAGGAAAATTAGAACTAACATCGCTCAACGGCGCGCGATCGAGTCAAGGTACAGTAACAGCCCAAAGAAAGTGGTGCATACGCTCACGGCTCACACATTGACACATAGCCAACTTACTACGAGTCACCAATCTCTCATAAGTATATACTTAGTTATCTGTCTACTTATTTAATCTAATCTTCTACCTGGAGATCTGTCAAAAACGTACATCTGACAAGACTTTTGTGGTTTAGTTGAACTACATGCTTTTTATAACAGTCTTGAATGATTGTTTATTACTCTTTTGCGGTACGGTATTTATTGTTTTCTTGTTAATAAACTGTTTTTGTTTTGTGATCAGCTTTAATACTACTAATTGAAGTGCAATGTAATTACTGGGAAATTGTTAATGCCATTCAAATTTCTCAATAACTAATTATTTAACTATGAAATATAGTTTACAGTTTAAAACTACCGAGCAAAGCTCGGTCTACCAGATACTGCATAATTATAACAGTATTTTACTGTTATAATGTAATTGAAATGTAAAAACAATTAGTAAATTACTTGTTATTAGCATTGACAAATAAATAATAAATACAGTACGGTACTTACAAGTATTGTAGTGTTCTTCAGCTTTTATGGAATCCGCTCATAAAATATGTGTATAAATCATAAAAATACACTATTAAAACACTCTATAAAAAACACTTATAGCTGTGAGTTAGTAGTCTTCAAATGAAAGTTCTCTGATACCCTCCATTGCATCGTCATCACTATTATCATCTTCTGAACAATTATCATCCTCGGAGCTACTGCTGTCTTCCACGGATATAATCATTTCCTCCACAGCTTCTTCCATTAGTCCTTCGTTATTCCATGCATCGATAATAACTTTTTTGGTGTGGTCCACTACTTGCTCCCACCTCTCAGCAGTAATTCGATTAAATCCGTCTTTAGTCAGTCGTTCAACTTCTTTTAAAGTAAACATTTTGTTGTTTTCGGCAACATACCCCTTAACCTGAGCCCATATAAGCTCAATGGCGTTAAGATGGCAATGGTAAGGTGGTAGCCTTATCACTTTGTGACCTCTGCTCTCTATCAATTCATCAACAAAATACCTTTTGTTCTGGGGCTTGTGCCATTTCACTAATTCCAAAAGTTCTGATTTTTTCAAGTCGGTTGTAGATTGAATATTTTTCCTATCCAGCCATGCAAGTATGTCAGCTTTTTTATCTTTGCTTGTGGGAGCTTTATCAATTTGCTTAGAATGGTAGGGAGCATTGTCCATGACTATTACTGCAGGCTCTTCTAGGTTATTTAGCAAAGTTTCAGAACACCAACCGAAGAATTTGTCGTGATCCATATCTTCATGGTAGTCACCGGTTTTTTTCGATTTAAATAGTAGAAGGGAATTTGGAACAAACCCTTTTGAAGAACCTGCATGACACATTATTAATCGTTCACCTTTCCCTATAGGTGTTAACATTGTCCCCTGAAGTGACTCATCAGTCCATCCTTGTTTCAAACAATGCCCAGCATTGACCCAGGTCTCATCGAGCCAAATTATATTATCGAAATTCTCGTCTTTGATTTGGCGAAGAAAACGACACCTCCAGGCAGCGACATCGCTTCTCTCCATAATCACTTTTCTGCCCGAAAATTTTCTCCACGTAAATCCTAAACCTTTTAGCACGTTTCTAAGCGAAGACAGACTGCCATTAAACAGCTCTTCATTTTCCAACGATGATAAAAGTTTTTTCAAAGTGGGATATTCTTTTCTTATGTAATATTGATATACATGTCTTCGTATAGCGTCTTCCTGAAAAGTGTCAAGTTTTGTCACAGTTTTCTCCCGTTTCCTCTGTTTGCCCGGAGTTGAAAGTTGGCTATTACTGTCATCTTGTATTTCTTTCAATTCTTTTTCCTTGCAAACTCGCAGAACTGTATTTTTATGTATTTTCAGAGCATCTGCAGTTCGCTGTATTGCATTATTAACCGGAATCAAAGGACCTTTGTTCGCCTTTTCTCTATCAAAATATTCCCGCACTTTGCACACAATTTCTCTTGACTGTCCTTTCATAGGTACGCCTCGGCCCGAAGTTTGTCTTTTCTTTGGAGTTCGAGTCCTAGGTCTTCCCCTATGTTTCCTTGGTTCAGCCTCGTTACGTTGCTCCATGCTCAGCCACCGAAGTATATTCACACAAAATAACTTAAAAACACGTCAATTTATAATGAAAGCACAAGAAACTAACACTTAAAATCAAGATAACCAACAACCGGACATCACTCAACCACCACATCAACTAAACTGAAAGCTGGAAATTTCCCTTACCCTTAGTGTGCGTATAACGGTTCAGTTTTCCTGGAAGCGTGTGCTATTTGTAGACATAAAGGAGAGGCCGAGACGCTGTACGGGAATGACGGTAGCGCGCGAATAAAATGGGTCCAATAGGTTCTGACTGTACTTCCGCCGCAGAGCGCCACGCATTGCTCTCTGTGAAATTCACTTTATATATTAATCCATTGTAGTATTCCTATCACGTACAAGGTGTAAGTTGTATATGTCTTCTACATTTAGTTATCTAAAGAGAGCGTCACGCAAATCTCATTCGTGTACAACTTTTAACAACTGAGTTAACAGGACATTAGAAAAAAATTAATAACGTCGTTAATTTTAATTGTAGGAATCTCAATTTTTGATATATTGTACTAAAGAAGGTGGACTACCATTTGTCTACAAGAAATTTTTTTCCGATGCTTAACCTCTGAGTTCTTACGTAATAAAAACGATAAACCCTAATTTTTTAATTCAAATTCGTGTATTTTTTTCTTTAACTCACAATGTAAATTTATTGAAAAGAGATTTTAAAAATTAGAAAAGTTTGTTAAAAACGTCTTTAATTGATGATTAAAATACAGTTCATTAGACATTTCTCGCCCTGTATTTTACGTTTCCACGAGGTTATAAAGTGGAATGTTTTTACTACAAACTCGGTCGCCGCGCGGCCGCTCCGCCAGTCACTTTCTTTCGTTAATCAGGGTATAAACATGGGAACGAATATAATCAGAAGGAGGAAAACAGAGGGTGGATAAGTAAGACTCGCACAGAACGCGAGGCGTACATAGCAATCGAAAATAGAAACGCTGTGAAGGCTAAAAGACTACGACGGCTGGGGCAGAAGGAATGTCTGACGGTTGAAATTATAGGATGGACAGTGTAGGAGTGTAAGGAAAGAGAGAGGAAGACCTCGGAAAAGGGCGGGATAGGACCATGAAGATTAAAAAAAAATGTCATGAATTAGAAACGTCGATGACGCGTGATAAAATCTCACTGTGAAACGTGAACGCGTTGACTCACAAGGCAAGTCAGTTAAGAGAACTGTGTTATTGAATACATGTAAAGAAAGCATATTACTGTTATCAACACTTTAGAGACCGACTTGGGCCAGAAAATAGTCAAAATAATTAAATAAAATGTATCGGCCAATGAAATCTTACGTGTTCTCTTCCCCCGAATCAGTGGATTTTTTAACATATCTTGGCCGTGTGTGAGACGTTTAAACCACAATTTACACACTCCGAAAACGTAAACAAAAAACTTCACCACAATGCTGTCTAAATCGTAGGATAATAACGACAGAGTTGTATGAAATCTCGAGAACTCTGTTAACAGCAGAATGTTTGCCTAACATTCTGTGTACGAGCGAAAAAAAAAATCAATCGACTACTTATTACGCGACGTTTCCAAATATCCTAATTTGAAGAAAAATAAATACACGGTAAGGAAAAACCTAATACACATAATGAAATACACGACTGGCAGAGTGGCGTATATGTATTGGTGGGGCGGAGGGGGGGGGGCAATGTCAACTGTGGTGTTGCACGTCGGAGGGGGTGGGGAGAAGTTCCTGTTGGAACAGGTTGTATATCGAATAACAAACAAGACTAACCAGTACTCGTTCTCAAGATTAACTGCAATTTCTTTACGCAACCAGTATACGTTTCTTAAGTAAGTATCTCACCGGCAACGCTCTCTTTGACAAACAACAAAATATGCTATTTTCCAGAAAACAAATTGAAAGTCTGACAACAAGGTCTGCGAAATCTTTACCGCAGTTAAACGAGAAAACCCGTAAACACGCGTCGTCAAGAAGATTTACAGCGTAATGCATTCAAAAAGAACAATCTGCGGAACAGACTCGTCACAGTTAAAATCCGTGGCGGTTTGCTGTCGATCAACGTGCCAATCGGGGATCCTACACAATCACTCCGAACAAAGTAAACACCATAATGTATACATAGTACTGGCGGAAAAACATGGCGTTGTTAGACTGATAACACACGATCAAGCAAACACACTAAAACCAGTACACTTAAAAATATCGGTACGGAGAACCATACATGCCTTCCATGTTCTAAGATTTAGGCTTATATTTAAAATCATTTTCGAAATGAAATATTTCCATAGAAACTACTTCTTTCTTCCCTTAACCACAGTACTGTGGTCACTAACGTATACCACCTCACGTTAGCGCACTCGATTTTCACTTATGATAGTCGATAGCATTGCCGAAACATCCGGTTTTGTAGAAAACATTGGACCGCGGACAAACAGCCCGGGAAGGAATTTTAACAACAAACTACTTCTTTTTTGCCGATAACGTAGTACACGACATATAGATAAAAATTATCCCCTCCCCCTTCAACAATCATTTTCATTTATAGAAAACTGCCCCACCCTTTCAATTAGCCTTTTTATTTATAGATATTTCATCTACGTTTCTAAAGTGGATTTTTATGACCTTATTTTCAGGATAATTTATTTATCAAAATTAAGTAGGCTACTTTCCTCTTGTTAAAACATAAAACGTTGCAGGTAAACTACCCTTTCCCGTAACCTACCTTCCCCAAAATCATTAGGCCTTGAGTCCTCTACAACTCTGGCACATACGCAAAAAATTATTTGATTCTGTTTGAATGTGCGGCAGTTATTGTTCGTCATATAAAAATTACCCTTTTTAAAACATAAAACGTTGCAGGTAAACTACCCTTTCCCCGTAACCGATCTTCACCAAAATCAATAGGCCTCGAGTCCTCTACAATTAGGGACGTATGCAAAAAATTATTTGATTCTGTTTGAATGTGCGGGAGTTATCGATCGTCATAGAAAAAATTACCCTAGTTAAAACATAAAACGTTGCAGGTAAACTACCCCTTCCTCTTAACCGATCTTTACAAAAATCAATAAGCCTTGATCCCTCTACAACTCGGGCACATATTGTTACAACACAAATAAACCACCCCAGTACCAGGGATAAAAAAGATAATTCTTAAAGTAAATGTACTTCATATTAAATAAAATGATTAAATATAAATAAAATATAAAAACTATGACACGACAAACAACGACATTACCCAACCCAAGTGATTGACCCAACAACAGGAAACAAACGAAGAAGGGAAGAAACCAAAACCAAAGAAGAATAAAGACAATTGAAGGAAGTGAACGAATTCCTAGAAATAAATAAAATCAAACCAGACGAGAAGGGGAGAACCGAATTAAAATGAGGAAGAAGAAGAGGAGGAGGAGGAGGAGGAGGAGGAGGAGGAGGAGGAGGAGGAGGAGGAGGAGGAGGAGGAGGAGGAGGAGGAGGAGGAGGAGGAGGAGGAGGAGGAGGAGAGGAGGAGGAGGAGGAGGAGGAGGAGGAGGAGGAGGAGGAGGAGGAGGAGGAGGAGGAGGAGGAGGAGGAGGAGGAGGAGGAGGAGGAGGAGGAGGAGGAGGAGGAGGAGGAGGAGGAGGAGGAGGAGGAGGAGGAGGAGGAGGAGGAGGAGGAGGAGGAGGAGGAGGAGGAGGAGGAGGAGGAGGAGGAGGAGGAGGAGGAGGAGGAGGAGGAGGAGGAGGAGGAGGAGGAGGAGGAGGAGGAGGAGAGGAGGAGGAGGAGGAGGAGGAGGAGGAGGAGGAGGAGGAGGAGGAGGAGGAGGAGGAGGAGGAGGAGGAGGAGGAGGAGGAGGAGGAGGAGGAGGAGGAGGAGGAGGAGGAGGAGGAGGAGGAGGAGGAGGAGGAGGAGGAGGAGGAGGAGGAGGAGGAGGAGGAGGAGGAGGAGGAGGAGGAGGAGGAGGAGGAGGAGGAGGAGGAGGAGGAGGAGGAGGAGGAGGAGGAGGAGGAGGAGGAGGAGGAGGAGGAGGAGGAGGAGGAGGAGGAGGAGGAGGAGGAGGAGGAGGAGGAGGAGGAGGAGGAGGAGGAGGAGGAGGAGGAGGAGGAGGAGGAGGAGGAGGAGGAGGAGGAGGAGGAGGAGGAGGAGGAGGAGGAGGAGGAGGAGGAGGAGGAGGAGGAGGAGGAGGAGGAGGAGGAGGAGGAGGAGGAGGAGGAGGAGGAGGAGGAGGAGGAGGAGGAGGAGGAGGAGGAGGAGGAGGAGGAGGAGGAGGAGGAGGAGGAGGAGGAGGAGGAGGAGGAGGAGGAGGAGGAGGAGGAGGAGGAGGAGGAGGAGGAGGAGGAGGAGGAGGAGGAGGAGGAGGAGGAGGAGGAGGAGGAGGAGGAGGAGGAGGAGGAGGAGGAGGAGGAGGAGGAGGAGGAGGAGGAGGAGGAGGAGGAGGAGGAGGAGGAGGAGGAGGAGGAGGAGGAGGAGGAGGAGGAGGAGGAGGAGGAGGAGGAGGAGGAGGAGGAGGAGGAGGAGGAGGAGGAGGAGGAGGAGGAGGAGGAGGAGGAGGAGGAGGAGGAGGAGGAGGAGGAGGAGGAGGAGGAGGAGGAGGAGGAGGAGGAGGAGGAGGAGGAGGAGGAGGAGGAGGAGGAGGAGGAGGAGGAGGAGGAGGAGGAGGAGGAGGAGGAGGAGGAGGAGGAGGAGGAGGAGGAGGAGGAGGAGAGGAGGAGGAGGAGGAGGAGGAGAGAGGAGGAGAAGAGGAAGAGGAAGAGGAAGAGGAAGAAGAAGAAGAAGAAGAAGAAGAGAAGAGAGAGAGGAGGAGGAGGAGGAGGAGGAGGAGGAGGAGGAGGAGGAGGAGGAGGAGGAGGAGGAGGAGGAAGAATGAAGAGGAAACGAAGTGAAACCAAGAAATAGAAGCCTCATAGATGAAATGTTCCGAGACACCCACGATAACTGGTGGACAGCAACTCGACCAGAAATAAATGATACTCAGGAATTTAAAAAACAATTCCGAGAAAAATATTGGTCGGAGTCCACCCAAAATGTAGTCCGTAATGACATTAGCAATGGGAGGTAGCAATGGGAGGTACGAACCACAAGCAGGACACACTCTAACGTCCTACTTTTTAGGAAAGGTATGTTTGGCCCGAAACCTAGAACCCAAGATACCTGAGGAATCTCTGGTGATACAGCTTGGGTACCACTATGAGGAAGCTGTACAAAAAGCCAGGAGACAAGGGCAAATAAAAACGATCCAAGGAATGGCAAGTTTGTTGGAGGATCACGAGAACGATGGACAATATAAGAAAAATCGGCTAGTGAACCAACGGTATAACAAATGGAATGATAATAATAATGCACCCAATGTCAACCTACCCTACAATCACACACAAAACGGCAACCGGAACAATGTGAACCGGAACAATAACAACTACAATAATGAACAGCCATTTAACAGGAATACACAGAATCATTCTCCGAATAACCAGCCATTTAACAGAGGCCCACCAAACAATCATCCGGGAAATCAGAATAACAACAGGAACATCCCAAACAATAATCCACCAAACAATAGCTACAGGGGAGCTGAACCGGACCAACGCACAAATGGTCACCCCAACAACAAAAACTACAATGGCAACCGGTACAACCCTAATTATCAGTACAACCGGGGACCCGGGGGAAACCAAAATAGAGGCAACGGCAGACGCCAAGTAAATTTCATTCATGGGCGTAGACAAAATAACCACAGGAGATATAGTCCGAACTGGCATACAAACCCATGGTACACGAATCGAATAATAACAGCAATCAGTTCTCAGAGAGTAGGACTAACGAACCACCAAGGGATGAAAATAACCATCAACAAGGACCGAGCAACGAGACGGATGACCAGTCGAATAGTCTGGCCACAAATCAACAACCACCTTTAAATTAAAGAGGTCAGTGGAAAAACCTAGATACCCTTCACATGACCAATCACTTGGGTTAATACGTCGTGTAATGTCAAAAAATAAACACAAAGTAATTACAATAATATATAACAACTATCTAAAGAATATCCGAGAGGAACTTCTCGAAGAAGAGCCCAACCAGTTACAACAAACTAACAGCGAAATTGTCCATATAAAGGCTACCATAAACGGCACTATAACCATAATCATGGTTGACACGGGATCTAACATCTCTCTAATAAACCAGCCTGAATTAGAGCGAATTCAAGCCAACTCTCGAACACCAATCCCTACACTGCCAATAAACAATATAATAATCATTGGCGCCACTGGCAAACAAAATAAGACGGTAAGAAAGCAAGTTTCATTAGAATTAGACAATCAAAAATCAACCATCCCTATTGTATTTCTTGTGGCCAATGGGCTACCATTCAGCATGCTCATAGGATGTGATGTATTAAGAAGATATACAGCAGTTATCAACCTGCAAAAGGGAGTCGTGTTGCTAACTTCTGAACAGGGAATTTGGTCTGCAAATATCATAAATTGTAATTCACCTCCAACCGCTCTGAATCAAGACCCAGGACTGAAGAGTTACTACTGTCAAACGCATGAACCGTCCAGCATTATGGCCGATGAAGAGGAAAGCAGAGGATTGTGGGAACAGAAAATAGAAGAAATAAGAAATTTTCAAAGAAAACGACCTCAACAAGAAATCAGTAAACAACAATCTGAAAACCTCATTGCAATTTATAACAAATACCAACATGTCTTCTCGAATACTCCTGGAAAAGTTAAGGGATACCAGTGTAAAATTAACTTCAGGGAACCTGTAGACTTCCACAGGAAATCATATCCCATAGCGTACTCCCTGAAAAATGAAGTCAGGACGGAGATAAACAGAATGATTGCAGAGGATATTATTGAGTATAGCCAATCTCAATACACAAGCCCAATAGTAGCTATACCCAAGAAGAATGGCAAAGCACGGATTTGCTTGGACGCCCGAGAAATCAATAAAATGATTGTCAATGACCGGACCTCACCGGGAGAAATTGAGGAAATTTTAAAAAGATTTCATGGAATAAAATACATTAGTACCTGGGATACTGTATGTGGGTACTGGCAGGTGGAGCTCACCCACACAGTACACAATACATGGCCTTTATATTTGATGGTAGAAATTACCAATTTAAAAGATTACCATTTGGACTCATCAATTCCGTAGCAGTGTTCGTCAAGTGCATGGACCAAGTCTTGGGTCAAGAGGCACTGGAGTTCACCACAGTATACGTTGACGACCTGCTCATAACGTCATCAGACTGGAACGAACACTGCGAAAGAGTCGAACATGTATTAAAAAAGTTGTCCAATAATAATATTATACTTAAATTGGATAAGTCAAAATTTATTGCCAATGAAGTGAAGTTCTTAGGGTTCAACTTGACCGAAAAGGGAATCTCTCCATCCCAAGAGAAAGTTGAAGCCATCCAAAAATTCTCCTCACCAAAAAACAAGAAGCAATTGCAGTCATTCTTGGGGATATGCAATTATTATAGGAAGTTTCAAACGAACTACTCCCATCTCACAGCGAAATTTTCTAAGCAACTTTCATCAAAAGAAAAATGGACTTGGGGAACTGAACAAGAGGAAGTAAAACTGTCATGTTACACCACCCCAATTTCGAACAACCATTCTACCTAAATTGCGACGCTAGTGATGTAAGTCTAGGCGCAGAATTGTACCAGGAAGACAATGAAGGAAACCACCTGGTCGTTAGCTTTGCCAGCCGAATACTAAATAGTTGCGAGCATATCTACAATGTTACAGAAAAAGAGTTGCTCAGCATAGTATTCGCGTGTGGCAAGTTTAGAACCTACATACTAGGATATCCTATCACAGTCAGAAGCGATCATAAGTCAATATCGTTTCTCAAACAATGTAAATTGAGTCATGGTCGACTTACCCGATGGATACTTGCTCTGCAAGAATACCACATTACATGGGAATATATTCCAGGCCGAAAGAACATACTGGCCGACGTTTTATCCAGAATAAATGTAGAAAATCAGACATTTGAAGGAGAAAAGGGGAAGATAGCAACAGTGTATTATATATTGAAAGATAGGAAGGACCTGGAAAATATCATAAACGAAATAGTGTTACAACAAGAGCAAGATACCAAAATATTAAACATACGAAAAAGACTGATGGAATCTGAAGCAGTTATAAATAAATTTTACTGTATGTACAAAGACATATTATTCATAAAAACAAAAAGGAACCAAGACACATGGAAACTAGTAATTCCTCATTCATTAGAAAACCAGATCATCAAAGATTACCATGTAAGATACGGACACATGGG
The DNA here is from genome assembly GCA_034769895.1 of Magicicada septendecula. NCBI lineage: Eukaryota > Metazoa > Arthropoda > Insecta > Hemiptera > Cicadidae > Magicicada > Magicicada septendecula. The sequence continues at coordinate 299,182,897 of CM068373.1, read as the reverse complement.
AACACTCAAAATAGTAAAAGCTTTAGAAGATTTGTTTATTAAAAATATCACAAGAAAGGTAAATAAAAATATAAAAACCTGCACGTTATGTCAGATGGTCAAAACCAATAATGAAAGGAAGAATGGAACGATGATACCCATCATGTCAAATGCCAAACTAGAGAAGGTATTCCTCGACATATGTGGACCATTCCCACGTAGCGGAGGAAGACATGGATACAAGTTCATTTAATTATACTTGACCATTACACCAAGTACACCAAACTATACGCTATAAACAGAGCCACAACAAATAAAATATTTGATATTATTAAAAATAAATACATGTCAGAAATTGGAAAACCGTACATTATAATAACCGATCACGGGACACAATTTAAATGGAAAAGGTGGAGAGAAGAGTTAATGACACTGAACATCAAAACATATAAAACTTCCGTATACCACCCTAGTAGTAATCCAGCAGAAAGAATGTTGAGAGAGGTGGGACGCATTTTGAGAACTTATTGTCATAATAACCAGAGGGAATGGCACAAATATTTAACTTCAACCGAAGTATTTTTAAATATCAGCTATCACCAGTTTACAGAGAATACACCATACTTAATGATGTTCGAGAGGAAGCCAAATAGAGAGATACAAGAGATAATAGAATTCCCAAAGAACCCAGAAGACCCATATGATAAAAACAAATGGTACAGCCTAATTATGGAAAAGATTGAGAAACAAAAAGCCAAATATGCTAAAAACCAGCCCAAAATAATCAAATATAAAGAAGGAGAAAAGATATTAATCAAAAATCGTGAACTGCCAAGTACACTGGAAGGTATAGCAAAGAAATTGTTATTGCTCTATACCGGGCCATATGTCATCACGAAGGATAATGGTAATAATACTTACCAAATAAGTAATATAAACACAAGAAAAATAAAAGGAGTTTACAACCAAGCTTCAATAAAAAAGTTTTATGAAGAAGAATAAATCACTAGAAATAAAATAAACAAATTTCAAAATTCAAAAAATTTGTAAGAGCAACTTACTTCATTATTTAGATGACATATGAGGAATGGAAAAAATAAAATAAGTGAATCAAAATATCAAAAACAAAGGAATAAGTTACACAAATTCCTACCATGTAAGATCAACTTACAGTCTATTAAAGTTGATATATGAAGTGTAAAATAAAAAAGTACAATAAGGAATAAGTTACAAATTCCTATAAAAAAGTAAGAATCACAAACTTAGGAGGAGGAGGAGGAGGAGGAGGGGGAGGAGGAGGGGGGGAGGAGGAGGAGGAGGAGGAGGAGGAGGAGGGGGGGGGAGAATGAAGAATGAAGAGGAAACGAAGTGAAACCAAGAAATAAGAAACACCACATATAAAAGGGAGAAATGGTACGTTCAAATATAGAATATTGTGAATAAAACCAATAATTATCCACTAATGGAAATAAATATTATTGTAAATGAGATAATTTATATACCTGTTTTAAACAAAAACAGTAAAAAGTAACCTAGTAAAGAAAAGTACACTAACCCAAATATTAGAGTTAGATATAGTGAAATATATAGCAAAATATCATTAATACTATGTATAATTTTATAATAAAAGAAATAGTGAGAAAGTGAGAAAGAGAAATAATTATAGGGATTACCCACTAAAAAACACTTAATATAACAGCGAAAAAGTGCAATAGTGAAGGTGTAAATACCCCAAAATAGTGAGTGTATCAGTGATAAACACCAATTAATTAAAGGTGAAAGTGGTAAGTGGAAAAAGATATTATAAATAATAAAAAGGTAGTAATAGATAAGAAAACACTTAGTAAATCATTGATGAACCAATAAATGATTTACGAGTGAGGTTATAAAAAATTATATAGTTAAGGATAATTAAAAATAGTATTTCAAGTAGAGATAGATAAAGGATATGATGTTATTCAGGGGAGAAAGCCCATGTAAAAACAGTTTGTGTTAACATGGAATGGAGAAAAGAAGTAGTAATGAATTAAGAATTTAAGTATATAATTAATAAACACCCTATGTTACAAGGGAAAATAAATTAAATAAGTTTGAAGGAAGTGATATTTCTCACTCAAGATAATAGTAAAAGAATTAAATGAATGTTAAACCAACAGCAACTAATAACTTGAAAAGAACTGTTCGTTTTAATGTTATGAATAGGATATGGCTGAAGGAAGCTTACAGTCCATAGGCCTAATTGTTATGTTTTAAATATTAAGATATAGAAAATAATCTTGACATGTAATCAGAACACAAACAGACTCAAAAAACACAACACAACCAATTATAATAACAAAATAAAGCCTATCAGGCTGAAATGAAATTTAATTTAAATGAAATAAGTAAAATACCATAATGGCTACTTAGGCCTATGAACATGCCTAACTGTCAGAAACACACAAATACAAATTATAACAAATTAACAAGGAAATTTACAAATCTAAGGAAAGTAACTAGCCAATAATTAGGTATAAATCATTTTAAAAGAAAAATGTTACTATAAGAGTTTAAATTAAAAGCAATATGCAATTATCAAATGTCAACATAATTAGACAAAAGTTAATATATAATAGAACATGACCTTATGAGGTATTGTTTTAATCTTTGAAAGGAAATAAACACAATAGTTATAATATTTATTACCCAGAAGGGAAGACAGAAGAATAAAATCAATCAGAAAATATATAATAAATCTGAATAAAAATCTATAGAAATAAATAAAATTGAAGTGTCTGTTTGTAATATCAAAATAACAGCTTTTTACTAAATGCATATGAAAGTATATAAGGTACTTATAACAAAAAAACAATTTAAAAAATTTTTGTCTGTCTGTTTGTTCCGGCTAATCTCCGAAACGGCTGGACCGATTTTGACGGGCTTTCACTGGCAGATAGCTGATGTTATAAGGAGTAACTTAGGCTACTTTCATTTTGGAAAACCGTCGTCAGACCGAAAGGCGCCTCTCACCGCTTCCCCCTCCAACTTAATATAACAAAGGTTGCCTGTCGCGCGGGCTGTTGCAGATGGTTGTGTCTCAACGCGTGCCTTAAAAAATTGTTTTCTAGCAGTGAGAAAACAATATTAAGTTTTAAGTTATATTGTTAAACGTAGCCACAACCTCCCAAAATCATCTCTGTACCGTAATTATGTGCGATAAATGTAAACTAATTTCTGTACTTCCAATAAATACACCCTTTTAATGTACACTAACAACGTAAACTTTATTTAAGTTACATTGTCATACATAACCTCCATAAGCTGGCATTAGTTACTTGTGAAGAAAACAGTTGGTGTACACATCGGACACCGAAATGTAGTACACGCGCGGCGACGGAAGTTACATTTTGCCGCTGACTATTCCCTAAGACCCGCGATAATTTCTGTTTGTTTGTTTAAAAATATTTATCTTTACACAACAATTTTTAATTATCTTTACAATTTTTACATTACTTTTAATGCTTTCGACTCTGAGAGAACGTTCCAAGTATGTGATACAGATGGGACAGAAATGTACTAGATGACGGTGTCATGGCGGTTGGCGTTGTCTGTTGTCTTTACTAATTTACGTGGTTAATGAGGTTCAGTTTACGAGTGCAGTTTAGTTTGGTTTGTATAATGTGAATGTGTTGGTTAATGAGGTTCAGTTTAAGAGTGCAGTTTAGTTTGGTTTGTATAATGTGAATGTGAATGTGTTGCCAGTGCGTGTACTATTGACTAAATTATTTATTTTGAGGTTTTCAAGTACGTGTTTCCATTTACGATAATGTATCAGAATATTGTAACCACGCGGTTTGGATTCGGGTTATGAGGCATCATTAAAATATTTTTAAATTCTTTATGCTTGCTGATCATTATTATGTATTAATATGATAGCTTTATTTATGTATGTTAAATAAGCTACAAATAAATAAAAGGCTAATCTCCGAAACGGCTGGACCGATTTTGACGGGCTTTCACTGGCAGATAGCTGACACTGGCAGATAGCTGATGTTATAAGGAGTAACTTAGGCTACTTTTATTTTGGAAAACCGTCGTCGGACCGAAAGGCGCCTCTCACCGCTTCCCCCTCCGACTTAATATAACAAAGGTTGCCTGTCGCGCGGGCTCAGAACGCGCGAGCGGGCTGTTGCAGATGGTTGTGTCTCAACGCGCGCCTTAAAAAATTGTTTTTTAGCAGCGAGACTTTTAAGTTATAATATAATTAGAGATAAATGTTTAACGTCGTTTGGTTTTCTTTCATGAAAATTCGTTCGTATTAAATAGTTAAGTTTTTTTATTTACTTGATAAATTACTTATTTATTTAGTTAAGTACGTAGGTAGTTGTTTTCAAAATAAATATTTCTAAATTAGGTTTTTAGTTTTCTAATTTAAAAAGTGCACTTACAATCATTAGTCATGCCTAAAAGAAAATCAAATGTCTCTTAAAAACACGATAAAGGCTAAAAATCAAAGACTGCAACATGAAAATGAATCTCAACAGGATAGAGAAAGTCGTCTTACAAATTGTAGATTAAGGCAATCCATGTCTAGGTCCATTGAAAGTAGTTCTAAGAGAAACGAACGATTACAGTTAGATAGAACCCGTCATTCATTGTTAAGGAGTCAAGAATCTCAGGAGTCTAGAGAACAGCGTCTAGAAAACGATCGTATTCGACACACGCTGTCTCGCGAAGCCTAGAATCAGATGATTCTAGAGAGCAGCGATTAAAAGTTGACCGTATTCGACACTATGTGTTGCGAAATCTAGAATCAGACGATTCTAGAGAGCAGCGATTAGAAGATGACCGTATTCGACACTCTGTGTCGCGATATCTAGAATCAGATGATTCTAGAGAGCAGCGATTGGAAAGTGATCGTCGTCATCACCAAAATCAACGTGAATTTTAAAGTCAAGAACAACATGACATCCGTGTCACAAAACAATGTGATCGATATCATGAGTCACAAGGACAGAGAATCGAGCGTTTAGCACAGCTCCGTGAAAGAGTGAGTACCATTCGTCAGTCAGAAACGAATTTTGATCGAGAAAGGCGACTGGTCACTGCCAGACAAACGACAAATGCTATGCGGGATATTGAAAGTGAAGAGAACCGGCGACAACGACTGAATAATGACCAAATAAGAAGAACTAATAGACGTAATATTGCATGGCGAGAAAAACATAACAGTGGGTTCAATTATGATGCCCAAATAAATTATTCTGCTGCATCAGAGATAGGCCCTATGAATGTGTGTTGCAACTACTGTAAAGCTTTAAGGTGGAAAGATGAGTCAAAAGGAATTGTTGTTCTTCTGGAAAAAAGCACTTGGACTCTATTCAGCAGCCACCTGAGCCACTTAAGTCTTTGTTATGTGGCGAACATGAACAATCTCAACATTTCCTAAATAATATTAGACGTTATAATTCGGCTTTTCAAATGACTTCTTTTGGGGCAAAAGAAGTTCACGAAGGGAATTATATGCCCACGTTTAAAATACAGGGGCAGGTGTATCATTTAATTGGTTCCCTTCTTCCTGTAGATAATGCGAGAGAATCATTTTTACAAATACAGTATATTTCATGAGCGATTATGTACTACAAAGGGATGCAAGATTACAATGTTTTCCAAATCTAAACCCTTTGTTAGTAGAAAGCTTACAAAGTATGCTTATTGAAATAAACAGTTACATTCGTGATTTCTGTCGCGCGGGCTCAGAACGCGCGAGCGGGCTGTTGCAGATGGTTGTGTCTCAACGCGCGCCTTAAAAAATTGTTTTTTAGCAGCGAGACTTTTAAGTTATAATATAATTAGAGATAAATGTTTAACGTCGTTTGGTTTTCTTTCATGAAAATTCGTTCGTATTAAATAGTTAAGTTTTTTTATTTACTTGATAAATTACTTATTTATTTAGTTAAGTACGTAGGTAGTTGTTTTCAAAATAAATATTTCTAAATTAGGTTTTTAGTTTTCTAATTTAAAAAGTGCACTTACAATCATTAGTCATGCCTAAAAGAAAATCAAATGTCTCTTAAAAACACGATAAAGGCTAAAAATCAAAGATTGCAACATGAAAATGAATCTCAACAGGATAGAGAAAGTCGTCTTACAAATTGTAGATTAAGGCAATCCATGTCTAGGTCCATTGAAAGTAGTTCTAAGAGAAACGAACGATTACAGTTAGATAGAACCCGTCATTCATTGTTAAGGAGTCAAGAATCTCAGGAGTCTAGAGAACAGCGTCTAGAAAACGATCGTATTCGACACACGCTGTCTCGCGAAGCCTAGAATCAGATGATTCTAGAGAGCAGCGATTAAAAGTTGACCGTATTCGACACTATGTGTTGCGAAATCTAGAATCAGACGATTCTAGAGAGCAGCGATTAGAAGATGACCGTATTCGACACTCTGTGTCGCGATATCTAGAATCAGATGATTCTAGAGAGCAGCGATTGGAAAGTGATCGTCGTCATCACCAAAATCAACGTGAATTTTAAAGTCAAGAACAACATGACATCCGTGTCACAAAACAATGTGATCGATATCATGAGTCACAAGGACAGAGAATCGAGCGTTTAGCACAGCTCCGTGAAAGAGTGAGTACCATTCGTCAGTCAGAAACGAATTTTGATCGAGAAAGGCGACTGGTCACTGCCAGACAAACGACAAATGCTATGCGGGATATTGAAAGTGAAGAGAACCGGCGACAACGACTGAATAATGACCAAATAAGAAGAACTAATAGACGTAATATTGCATGGCGAGAAAAACATAACAGTGGGTTCAATTATGATGCCCAAATAAATTATTCTGCTGCATCAGAGATAGGCCCTATGAATGTGTGTTGCAACTACTGTAAAGCTTTAAGGTGGAAAGATGAGTCAAAAGGAATTGTTGTTCTTCTGGAAAAAAGCACTTGGACTCTATTCAGCAGCCACCTGAGCCACTTAAGTCTTTGTTATGTGGCGAACATGAACAATCTCAACATTTCCTAAATAATATTAGACGTTATAATTCGGCTTTTCAAATGACTTCTTTTGGGGCAAAAGAAGTTCACGAAGGGAATTATATGCCCACGTTTAAAATACAGGGGCAGGTGTATCATTTAATTGGTTCCCTTCTTCCTGTAGATAATGCGAGAGAATCATTTTTACAAATACAGTATATTTCATGAGCGATTATGTACTACAAAGGGATGCAAGATTACAATGTTTTCCAAATCTAAACCCTTTGTTAGTAGAAAGCTTACAAAGTATGCTTATTGAAATAAACAGTTACATTCGTGATTTCAAAACTGCTCTTCAATCTTTCCCACCAAATTCAAACGAAAATGACTATAAAATAGTTATAAATGCTGACCGACAACCTTCAGCAGAGCATAGAGGTCGCCATAATGAACCGACAACAAACGAAGTATCTGTGTTACTGGTAAATCAAGATTGTGATAAACGAGACATAGTACTTCGCAGACATGATAATAGATTGCAGAGAATCGCCGAAACTCACAGATCATATGATGCTCTACAGTATCCTCTCATGTTTGTTTATGGGGAAGACGGATATAACTTTGCGGTCTATCAAGTCGAACCCAACACAGGCCAACCAAATTTCCAAAAAAAAGTTTCCGCACTACAATACTATTGTTACCGACTAATGATTAGAAAGAATGAGTACAATCATTTGCATAATTACAAACAATTATTTAATCAATACTTAGTTGACGTATACGCTAAAATCGAAACAGAGAGACTCATTTTTATACGAACTAATCAAAAAAAGCTTCGAGTTGAAAATTATTTTCACCTCCAAGACGCAATCAATCACAATGAGAATGTAGAGGACTTGGGTCAGTTAGTTATTCTACCTTCATCGTTTACGGGAGGACCTAGATATATGCACCAACGCACACAGGATGCGTTTTGTTATGTTAGGAAATATGGACGTCCCGATCTTTTTATAACGTTCACGACAACCACGACCAACCCTAAATGGGATGAGATTACAAACGACCTTTTTACAGGGCAGTTGGCTTCTGATCGGCATGATGTTGTATCAAGAGTTTTTAAACAAAAACTAAAAAAAATGATGGATCTCCTGGTGAAAGGAAAAATTTTCGGTTCCGTTCGCTGTTTTATGTATAGTGTAGATGGCAGAAGCGTGGTTTGCCCCATGCCCACATTTTGATATGGTTAGAAACGAAAATAAGAGCTGAGCAAATTAATGATGTTATTCGAGCAGAATTGCCAGACCAAGAAGTTGATCCAGAGCTATTTGATGTTGTAAAAACCCACATGGTACACGGTCCATGTGGCCCTTACAATCCTCAATCGCCGTGTATGAAGAACGGTATTTGTAGTAAAAGATTTCCTAAATCTTTTAGTACAGAAACTGTTACAGGTGAGGATGGCTATCCATTTTACAGACGTCGTTCACCTGAAAACGGTGGTATACGAACGACAATCCGATCACGAACTAACTCTATTGATATCGACAATCGCTGGATTGTTCCATTTTCACCGGTACTGTCGCGCACTTTTAAAGCACATATCAACGTTGAACTTTGTAGCAGTGTGAAATCAATAAAATATATTTGCAAGTATGTCAACAAAGGTTCAGACTTGGCGGTATTTGGTGTGCAAAATGCTAACGATGAAGTGACATCATATCAAAATGGAAGATATATTAGTACTTCTGAAGCAGGCTGGCGCATATTATCATTTCCGATTCACGAACGTTTCCCCGCAGTAACACATTTGGACATCCATTTAGAAAATGGTCAGAGAATTTATTTTGATCCAAACAATGTCCGTGGAGTGGTAGAAAATCCGAGAAATACGACATTGATGGCGTTTTTCGATCTGTGCCATAACAACGAATTCACAGCCACTTTATTGTATGAAGAAGTACCAGGTTATTACACATTTAATAAACAAAATGGAACATTTCAACGGCGACGCCGAGGTACTCCTGTGGAGGGTCATCCCGGCATATTTTACGAGCATACTCTTGGTAGAATTTATACAATTCATCCTAATAATCGGGAATGTTATCATCTAAGGATGTTGTTAAATGCTGTCAAGGGACCAACTTCTTTCGAAAGTCTCAAAAGAGTGAATGGTATTTTACATCCTACATATCAAGCAGCATGCCTTGCACTTTGTTTACTAGAAGGCGATAATCACTGGTGCGACACATTAACAGATGCCAGTATAAGCAGCAGCGCATCTAAATTGCGAGAGCTATTCGCCATTATATTGGTATTCTGCAATGTTTCTAATCCCTCAGAGTTATGGGACAAGTTTAAGGATCATTTCATGGAAGATTATGTAAGAGAATTCCAACGATATCACCCAGATGCAGACATAAATGCTCATTTAGAAAACTTTACTAATCGTGCTCTGTTTACGTTACAAGACATTCTTCTTTCCATAGGCGGCAATACTCTCCCTCATCATGGTTTACCATCTCCACAAGCGACCGATGGGATTGTTGATAATTTGAACAGAGAATATATTGAACACATAAATTTTGACCCAGTTGAACTTCAACATACGATAAATCAGAATGAACCAAGATTAAACAACGAACAAAATCAAGTTTACCGACTCCTCATTGACAGTGTGAATGCTGCTAACGCTGGTGGTGTATAATTTTAAAACGCTCCAGGTGGTACCGGCAAGACATTTTTGATAAATCTTTTACTGGCCAAAATACGTTCAGAAAAAAAGATTGCCATAGCAGTCGCATCTTCAGGAATAGCTGCAACTTTACTTCCTGGGGGAAAAACAGCACATTCCATGTTTAAAATACCAATAGAAGCAGAGCATATGGAAAATCCAGTCTGCAGTGTATCAAAAAATAGTCATAAGGCCAAAGTATTACAAGATTGTGTCTTTGTAGTCTGGGACGAATGCACTATGGCAAACAAAATTTCAATCGAAGCCATGAACAGAACAATGCAAGACCTAAGAGGTAATACTCAATTATTTGGAGTAACATTTTTATTCGCTGGAGATTGTAGGCAAATATTACCAGTTGTGACTAAAGGTACGCGAGCGGATGAAATTAACGCCTGTTTAAAACGTTCAGTACTTTGGAGACATTGTAAAAAACTTCATTTAAAAGAAAACATGAGAGCACATTCAGCCGATTCAGAATTTAGCAAAATTCTCCTAGATGTAGGAGAGGGGAAGTGTCCAGAAGTGAATGATACTCATGATATAGAACTACCTGCCGGTCTTTGTCAGGTTGTGGCGGACACTGAAACTTTAATAAATAGTATTTATGATGATGTTCACAATCTCAATATAAAAGAAGATTCGTGGCTGTGTGAAAGATCAATTTTAGCACCAATGAATGACCAGGTTACTGCGCTTAATCAGCGCATTTTAGATAAGCTTCCTGGTGAATCACAAACATACCTTTCCATCAATACAGTTTGCAATCCGGATGAAGCTGTTAATTATCCAACAGAATTTTTAAACAGTATAACTGTGCCTGGTCTACCCTCTCACAAACTAGAACTTAAGATTGGCGTGCCCATCATACTACTCCGTAATTTAAACCCACCGAAATTTTGCAATGGTACTACATTGTGAGTAGTGTCATTGCAAAAAAATGTTATAGAAGGTCGTATAATATCCGGATGCGGAAAAGGTGAGACAGTGTTTATACCACGAATTCCCATAATACCGTCGAATTTTCCCTTTCAATTCAAAAGACTGCAATTTCCTATCAATGTCAGCTTTGCTATGACAATCAACAAGTCACAAGGGCAAACCTTGAGCAAAGCTGGCATAGATTTAACTAAGGGTTGCTTTACCCATGGGCAGCTATATGTGGCATGTTCACGTGCGAGGGTTGCCACTATCGTTAACTGCATGGAAGTAGTATTGTCAAGGTCACACCGCTTACTTACAGCGTTGTCACTAAGCAACAGTTCAACAGTTTCCCTTTCTTCCGAAAAATGCTACACTAGTAAGTAAGCCTACTTAATGTAAAGAATATAACAAAGTGAGAAAGTTTGTAATACATGCATTAGAGTACATTGTTACATTGTCAATAATTCTTAATAATAATTACATCACAAGTAATATATTGTTAATAATTAATTAACAATTAATTTCCGTATCTTATACATAACATTCAATTCGACGCGTCAGCTATAGTTTGTTTGAACGAATTTTATACGCATCCTGTGTCTTAAGCTTGCCCCATTTAATTATTGAAGAGACACCGCACTATTCGTGACTCAGAAAAATATTCTATTTTTATTTCCTGCGCTGCTTATTAATAATTAAGTAAAAAAATTAGAACTATACTATAAGATGTTACATGCACAAGTAGCATAAAAATAATGGTATGTATAAACGTGAAACCAATTGGATTTCTTAAGAAAATAAGGATAATTTTATAAACAACAAATACAAATGTCTCATGAAATAAATTTAAAATTCCTTATTTATATATATATATATATATATATATATATATATATATATTATATAACTTAAATCTTTAAATACAGAATTTAAATTTATAATTCTATATTTTATAAATTGTCCTTACTAATTTTATAATTAAAATTTTCCTTATTTTATGAACTATAGAATTCCTTATGACTATTATAAATAAGCAGTATGTTGAAAAACTCACCTTAAATAGGGTTAGTCACACAATTATCACTTTGCAAAGTGATAGCACAGAGCACATTCATAACACTCCTGAAGAAAACACGCACACACGGTTTTTTATGTTTCAATAAAAATAGAAAATACTACGCTTCGCTATAGACACGTTTACCACCTATATACACTTTTTAACACTCCTGCAGTAATTCGTCTTCGGATTCACTGGACTCAGGTTCGCTGTCACTACTCACACGTATGTGTATGATGAAGGGCTCCACTGTGGTGTCTCTCGTGCACTGCTTTGAGTAATCGGCTTCTTGTAGTGCCTCCGCATGTCTTACGCACTTCTCCCAGTCTTCCTGAGTTATCCTGTCCAAAGCTTCGTGTGCAAGTTGTTCAATATCGGCCAATCTGAAAGTCGTATTCTTGTTTGCAACATACCGTTTAACTTGGGCCCATATCAGCTCGATCGGATTATACTGACAATGATATGGTGGCAGGCGCACTACTGTATGCCCCATTTCATTTGCCAGTTGATCCAATTCGTACGTCTTCTTGGCCGTTCGGATCTCTTCTTTAGAAAGAAGTTCATCCCTGGTTTCAGCTGTGGAAAATGAAATTCTCTTCTTACGCAGCCACTCCATGATATCCGCTTTACGCCAGTTTGAACATGGTGGTTTATCTATTTGTACAGAATGATAGCTGGCATTATCCATCACGATGACAGAGCCTTCTTCCAAGGAGCGCAACATAACAACAAACCAGGTCTTAAAAACTTCAGCATTCATTTCTGTGTGGTAGTCAGATGCAGCTGAATGCTTACTGCCACGAAAGACAAGTTTGGCACCTGCTATGAAACCTGTACTTGCGGATCCAGCATGTGCAATAATCAGCCGGCCACCTCTACCAGTAGGTACTTTCAGCCCACCGTTCCCTCTGGAGTCTTGCCAGATGTATTTATTCGTATGATTCTGTGATATCCAGGTTTCATCCAAATAAATTATAGGCCTGTTGTCCTCCGTACGATGTATATGCATGGTTCTCAAAAACTTCGCTCTCAAGGCAGCAATGTCTCTGCGCTCCATTAAAAATTTTCGTCCATCGTTGCACTTCTTAAATTTAAAACCAAGCACTTTCAGAAGGCGAAGTACGGAGGCTTCTGAACCAGAATAATTGATTTTCTGACAGAGATCACCTCGAATTTTGCTTGCAGTGGGGTATTCCCCTCGGTCGTAATATTCTAGTACGGTCCTGCGGACTATTTGTTTATTAAAATCGTCCAGTTCAGTGTTTTTGTGTTCCCGTTTATACCCTTTCCTTGGAGAACTGAACACAACGCTCACACCTTGATCATCTGCCGAAGCAACGGTATTGCTAATACGTTGCACTGACTGTTCAGAAATGCCACAAGCTTCCGCTGTCAATTTTCGAACTTGTGCAAAGTTTATGTTCCTCCTGGCTTCTTCATTATACGCAAGATTTTTAAAAAACTTGTAAACGTTTGCTATGATGACTTTACTTTGTTTTCTAATGTCCTCTCGGCCCGCACGTACACCACCGCTGCTTGTACTCGAACTAAATGTAGGATACTGTTCCTCAATATCACTCATAATAAATACAAATTATTGAAATAAACTAATACACACACTGTCTACAATAAAGACGTCAACCGTTCACATGAAACGCACAAAATGTCTGTCAACAATACTAAGGACGATAAATATTTTGGATGTTTGTTGCTAATTCGTCTCTTCCTCACCTCGTCCACCCAACCTACTTGGAATGGGGTACTGTAACTGAAATGGGATTGGCTTTTGCCACAACAGCGACAATTTTGTTTACAGAAATTGCTCAGTCCTATTTATCTTTGTGCAACGGAAGAAAGGCAGTAGCGCGGGCAGTAAACATACACATTTTTGAGGGGATTTTAAAATGACAAAGGCATTCATAAAAGTGTCAGACAGCAATATTTACCGAAAAGACATGCCGACAGGGTATACCCAATGTGCATACCAAATGTGTACATATACCTAACAGAACTTCCGAACCATATGGCTTAGGAATGACCGTGTAGAGAACAAAAACAGATTCATTTACAAAAGGGGAAAGACCGTGAGTATGAAAAAATTAAAGCGACAACAGCAGGCAAGGTCAGCGTTCTCAGACAACTGTCAGTCTGTAGGATAACCGCCCTTGAAGAAAACAGTAAAACTTTAAATAAGTAAGTTCACTGTACGGAAAACACAAAATAACTGACCTAATGGTACTTCGTAAAGTTAGGGTGTGTATTGCTAAAAGCTTTAGATTCTAACATAAGAAAAACCAGTGCAGTATAATCGTAGTTTCAGAGAACTGCAAATCGTAAAAAAAGAAGCCAAAGAAAGAGAAGAAAGCAAAGATAGAAATTCTGTAGATATTTACGCGACAACACAAAGTATGTTGCCGACTCCCATAAATTTTTATAGCTCAAATACTGGCGTCCAGAATTTAACTGAGTAATGTTACCCACTAATTATTCCTGATAAAAAAATTCATTTATGCGATACGCATAAATAAATTTGAAACGAGCAATGTAAGGTGGATGTATGAAATTTGCTTTCGTAACACTGCTAAAACGCTACACACTGCACTAGCCGGCAGCAACGCTGGGACAGGGGCGTGGAGGTGACAGGGAGAAGCAGTGAAAGTGAGTGACCTTGACGATACTACTTCCATGCAGTTGACTCTAGCGTTATTGTTTTAGCCCAAGGAAGTCGTACACCTAACATTGTATATAAAGAGATTTTTCAATGAGGTTAATACAAAAAGCCAAAAAATGAACAAAAAACAAGAAATAAATAACAAAATTAAAAAACGAAAAGACAAAAAAAAGAACAAAAACAAACAAAAATGAAAAAAAAATTAAAAAACACGAAACATCGACTCGCAAAGAATAAGAATGAGACTAAACTTAGCATGGGTATTTCTTTACGAGGAATGCATAATTATTAACTTTTCGTTAACTCAGCGAACTGAACAAACATTTTTTATGAAATTCCACGCGGACGAAGTCGCGGGTAACAGCTAGTTTCAAATATAATAACAATGCTTTTAATCTCGGCCTTAACCAATCAAAGGGTTTCTGTTACCATAGAAACGGGCCGTTGGTTACTAATTTTCCGTTAAATTTACTTACTTGGAAAAATGACGCTTGGGTAGGAGGTACACAAGATTTAGATGACCGAAATTTTATTTTAAAAAGTTTGAAAAACGTTTAGAAGTCAACAGCAAGAACCAGTGACGAGGTGATGAAGAGTTTCAAATATTAACAGATGTCCAGGAACCGAATAAACAAAATTAAATAGCAGAAATTCCCGAGACAAATTAGAAGAAGATGCCAGCAGCCTAAGTCACCCCAAAATTGATGAATTTCCATTACCCCAGAACAACGACATATCGCAACCTTCTGAACTGATAAGTATCAATTAAATACAATAATCCCAGGAATAAAAGCACTTTAAATATTTCTCATATCAATCAAAAAATTCTCACTATCAAGTAAAATTAATTTTCTTTCAAGGACTGAATAATATAAACTTACGTACAATTGTTAACTAAGAAATAACCTCGCACTAATGTGCGAAATTTGTAACAACTATTACTACACTGCCGAACAATTTGTAAACACACTTTTACAATATGAAGTAAAACACACTTTTTCATTACATTTAAATACGGATAAGGTACGGAAGTGTACTTTTTTAATGTAACCATCTTTTATGTTTTTTTTTATAATCCAAAGAACTCCAAAATTTTGAGCGAGTTAATATATAGTGTACAACAGACGCCATGTCGGCCTCAGTATAACTCGTTTCAAAATCAATTTCGTCAGCCTAAAGATTTATGTTTCATGTTTTAAGCCGGAGCAATTTTATTGAAAAAATAACTTATAATATTTTTGTCACATTGATTAATGACCAAACCATAATTAAAATTACTGTACAGAGTATTACCATTGTTTTATTTCATAGGAAGTTGTATAATATATGTGTGTGTTAGCAATTTCACTGAGCAGACAACAAGCGCTCTTGCCATGTGGGCAATACAGTAAGCTGTACAGAGGCGGGAATCATTTGAACGCTCCAGCTGTCAACGCTGATAACACCAATCTAACTTGTTAATTCACAAATTTAATTGTTTTAAAATAAACAATTTGGTGCCACCCGGGACTCGCAACCCCTATGAAATTACAGGTAGGTTGTACTGATAATTGTGACCACGCTACGGACTTCGGTAGCAACAACCATTAATGTAACGACAGGTGTGAGACGAACACACCACACTAACACTTTCTACACATAAAAAGCAGGTGTACATATTTTACAAATACTGGTAGGAGTGTACGTTCGTTACAATATGCAAAAAATTATTTGATTCTGTTTGAATTTAAGGCAGTTATTGTTCGTTATTGAAAAATTACCCTTGTTAAAACATAAAACGTTGCAGGTAAACTAACCTTTTCCCTCAACCAATCTTCACCAAAATTATCAGACCTTGAGTCGTCTACAATTCAGGAATGTATGCAAAACATTATTTGATTCTCTTTGAATTTGCGGCTGTTACGTTTGCCATTGAAAAAATTCTACACACAGACATTTTTCGAAAAATGACTTTTCTTCATGTTTTGAGGGTAGTACAATCAAAATCAGCCCTTATCTCGAACACGATTTTTTTTCGCCATCACCATACTTCCATTTTCTTATGGAACATGGAAGTAACAAAATGTATTTTAAAACACACAAAAAACACCGGCGTGGCGGCCCTTGTGGGTTGCTGTCCGGGACTCCCACTGTGTACCAGAACTCACGTTATCCTTTACACATTAAAAGTTTTCACTACATTTTTCTGTAAACAATTTGCTGACTTTCACGTTATCCTACACCACTACATATCCGGATGTTATCTGTATCTTGTTTATACAACTTTACAGTAGTTACACAAACATTTTGTTTATTTATTTATTTATTTAATACTCAAGGCACTTGGTGCAATGTTATTCGTCTTCTTCATCTCAAATTGTGTAACTGATTTACCCACAGATAGATATCCTCATTTACCCAAAAGAACTACAATCTATGGCCGCTGAAATACAGTCATCTTAAGAATTGCCCTGATCACAGAAAAGCATCATGTACAAAAAAAGACTGGTACTGTATTGAATGACGAGACAAAATTCATCAATTTCAACTAATAGTAAAATCTTCCTATACAAAACATTTTTAAGACCTGTGTGGACATGCAGCTAGAAACTGTGGGACTCAGCAGCTAACTCCACCATCATCACACCATCAGAATATTTCAAGCCAAAGCCCAACAACGTCGTATGAGGCAATTAGAAAACTGACTGCTAACTACTTTTATAAATTAATTTTCCTGCCTAACCAAATGGTTCATGAACTGTTAAGTGTCAACAATGAAGTACAGAAATGGGTATTCCTACCCTTAGTTACAAAATCTTAGCTAAGTAGTAATGACTCACTCACTCCCTTAGGCAATACCTCACAAGTCATTACTCAGTGCCATTAAATTTGTGAAACTCTATACTACATTTTGGGAGACTGCACTACAAGGTTAAGACCCTGATGTTGTGAGAGCCCCACACAACGCATATAATAAAGGAAATGGTTGAATTTTAAGACGTAAAGCTTATGGAGGTGAGCTGTAATGCAGTTGTGTCGAGTAATTCTATGTACCATTGAAACAATAGCCTTCTTGGATGTTCTGATATTAGACGTTTCTGTCTGGAGGCTGGTGTATTTCTTCTTGGAACTTTATTGCCTGAACTCTTACATTTTTTACCTTTAAATTTCTGTTGGTGAGCAATGGGATGAAATCAAAGTTTAGTGTAGATGCTGAAAAAACTTTTAGTTCCCTTCTTAGCTAACAAGTCTGTTAAGAAGGTTGCCACAAAATCCACAATATGTAAAGGAATTCTTTACATATAGATGTTTAATAGAGAATTAGATATCACCAAATTTGATAAAAGTGAACTGATACTAAAGCTTATACTGTAGAAGTAGATTCACTTAGTACCACTTACTATTACAAGCATGCAAAAACTGTCCACGTGAGCTGTTAATAGTTTTATGTTATAATATTATTGTTTCTTGCTATCTGTTAAAATTTATATGAAAAGGTCACAATCTAGTATATGTATCACAGTAAATACTGTTACTTGCTACAAGACTGTTCTTTCAAAAGGGAGACATAGTTATATCAAATTTTTATTGTAATATGAAATACCAATTCTCATAGTTATACCATTGGAATTCTCATTGAAATAACAATGTCATAGTTATATCAGAGATTAAAATAACATGCTCTTTTCAACATTCCACAACATCCTTTGAAAGAAAATAAATACAGATGATTACTAACATCTCATGATTGGTGTATACTTGTAATTATTGTATGCTTAAGATATTTACTGATATATATATATATATATATTACAACGATACATATCATATATAATTTATTTTGTGGAGCCCCTTCATTCGTGGGGTGCAACAATTATACTACGTTACAACTTTATGTGTTATATAACGATATCTTTTATGTATGCAGGTTGTACAGCGATACCAGGTGTAACTATAATAAGAGTAGTAGATTTATGAGTAGTTAAAATTTCATGTTTATTGTTTTAACAAGCATTATAAACAATAAACATTGTTAATAATCTCCAATCAAGATATCACTCATTATTAAGTGTTTATCTCTTAAGCTATTCGGTGTTACACACATTTAAAACACTCTTACATCTAGACATGTTAATAATCTTAATCCAGACATTTATTCAATGTGATTTACTAAAACAAAATAAAATTTAAATGTAATTTTAATTGAATTCATTTACTCAGATCTGACCTCAGCTTGCTCAGTCTATACCAATGTTTTTTAAAAATTAAATTCAAAATTATATTATTTACTCTTATACTGGCATTTGTTTCATATTAAAATTTTAAATTATTCTCTTCTACAAAATGCAAATATCAAATCATTTTAATTATTTTACTTTGATAAAAAAATATACTATCTCAAAATTAAACTCTTTTTTTCTATATTTCTCTATATGCGATCGCTCATTCTTACGAATAAAACATTTACCTAAGACTCTATTACATTATTTCTAATTATAAACCTTTTTTGTTTTAATTCATTGTCTCTTTACATAGTCTTTATGAGCTCTTTTAAAAGAATCATTTATAAATGCATTATGCAAGTCACCTCGAGTTTTGATGTCCTTACGACTTATTGACGGGGTCCAGCGTTGTCCAGAGTTGGGTTTCCGTTACTCCTGGCTTGGCGTGGTCCTGGATATGTCCAGAGTCCAGCGTCGTTCTCCAGTAGTGTGTGGTCCATCCCAGAGAATTACTATCTGCTGCGAGGTGGGTCTCATACGGCTGTTAGGCGTTTCAAAAGATCTCCTAACGTCTAGCATCTCGTGTCGCTCTTGTAGCTTCTCTGTTGATACTCTTGCTGACTTAAACGGTCCCGGTACTCTACGTTTCCCGTAATATTGTAAACATAATTACTGAACGTCTTTATTTGTTCATAGATGAGACTTATAACAAAATAAACTGTTCTGCCGATGGACAGCGTGTCCGACTGCAACTGTGTTTTGAAAAGAAGAGAAGGGTTTCCAGTCGAACCCTTAATTTATACCCTCTCGAGATTCCGCACCTGTTGGTTCCGAAATTGTCCTGTCAAGACCTGCAGATCACATGGTAGCCCCCACTCCCGAACTTTTTCATATATTTGCAATTTTTTGCAAATGGCAATGTTTTGTACGGAATCGAGATAGCACAAATCATAGCTAATTTGATTAAGCACTCACTGTATTAATTTGAGCGTCTTAGTGTAATTTGCGTATTTTTGGCACATTTATTTCGCACTGACTTTGCGTAGTGTGTCCTATTAACGTCATTTTCTTACTGTGAATAACTATAAAATTTACACACACTTTAGTGCCTTTTGTTTGTTTATATGTTACAGGGACAGTTGATTGTTAGGGAGAGTTGACTCTGCCTAGGAAGAGTAAACTCTTACTAAAAGTATCAGTAAAAGTTGATTGAAAATAAACAGATCAACTTTTCCTAGGAAGAGTTAACTATGCCTGCTGTGGTTTAGTAAAAGTTGATTCAGAGATGTTGCTCTCCACATGTAACTGCGCGTGCATAACTTTCTTTTGATTATTCCAGCCAGGCAGTCACCATTACTCGTCTATTTGTTGTAGTGCAATAGTGACCAAGGATTCAGTGTTTTTTTACATTTCAATAATTAGTTTCAGTGTGCAATAATTGTGTCAGACTCCAAGGCAGAACTGTTTCATGAAAAAGTAAAGCTAGAACGCTAGACTTCCAAGGTAAATTCACTGACATTGACCAAATTGAAATATGATAGCTACATTCAAAAAGTCAAAAATCTAAAAACTGCGAATAAAAAAGAAAGTAATGATCTCAGGTTTTTATGATGATATGACATTATTGAAGTAAATGGTATTACAAAACTAATACACCCTGTCACAGACCAAGAAAGCATAAGGTATTGTTTTTGATGAAGAGCTGTTTGGAGTTCTTAATGAAGCGCACATATCCACTGGACATGGAGGAAGAGATCGTATGATTGAGCAATTGAAAGGAAAATTCCAAAATGTTACTACAAAGGACATTCTACTATTTTTAAGCTTGTGCGAACCTTGTGTTCAAAAATTGAAACATAAGAAGAAAGGACTGGTTGTAAAGCCTTTGTTATTCAAGGAAATGAATTCACGATGTCAAGTGGATTTGATTGACTTTCAGTCGCAACCTGATGAAGACTTCAAATTTATAATGGTGTACCAGGATCATTTGACAAAGTTTGTTGTGCTAAGACCACTGAAATCAAAGACTGCAGATGAAGTGTGTGATAACATCATTTATAT
The DNA here is from genome assembly GCA_034769895.1 of Magicicada septendecula. Classification (NCBI taxonomy): domain Eukaryota; kingdom Metazoa; phylum Arthropoda; class Insecta; order Hemiptera; family Cicadidae; genus Magicicada; species Magicicada septendecula. The sequence continues at coordinate 299,162,305 of CM068373.1, read as the reverse complement.
TTTTACTTTGTTAGGCGCTCCTTGTATTTTACAGTCTGACAATGGCAGAGAATTTGTGAATAAAATTATTGACAGTCTGGTTAATACATGGCCGAACTTCAAAATGGTGCATGGCAGACCGCGACATAGTCAAAGTCAAGGTAGTGTCGAGAGAGCCAACCAGGACATAGAGAATATGATAACCACCTGGATGCAAGACCACAAAACATCAAAATGGAGTGAAGGCTTAATGTTTATTCAACTTATGAAAAACAGTGCATTGCATAGTGGGATAAAAAGATCCCCGTATGAGGCAATGTTCGGTTGCTCTCCGAGACATGGCTTATCTACTTCAAAACTACCTACCGAGGTATTGGCAAATTTAGAAACAGAAGAGGATCTTCAATGCGCCATTGATCACATTCAGGAACAACAACAACAACAACAACAAGAAAACGAAATTGAAATTAACGGGAATAGAAATCCTGATGAAAATGAAACAAACCAAAATTTATCAAGTGGTGAAAAGCTCGTAGATGATGGTGATTATCTCCTCACTGACCTGGACAAGTCTACTGAGGCCATCAAGAAGCAGAGAAATGAAGCTTTCCACTGTCTAGAAGAGCAAACTAAACGCATGAAAAAAACCTCAGATCAGATTCATCCGCCAGTAGAAAAAGGAACATCAGTTTGAATTCCTGTCCCAGATGTTGACCGCGGATGAGGAGATGCCCGATCTATCCTTGGAGTGGTACTGGAGGTTGTCGATGATGGATTCTATCGAATTGGAACAAGAAATGGAATTCTGAAGCAGCTTTTCTCAAGGTAATTTTTCCAAGCTAAAATAAAAGATCTCTCTCTCTCTCCCCCTCCCCCTCTCTCTCCCTGCCCCTAGTATTAAATTGTTCAGAGTTCAATGATAATATTTTTTCAGGTCTCAATACAGTAAATGTCCCACGAACATTATCCAAGAAAATGAAGTCCCTATGGATAACACAATAGCTGTGAGGACTGTTGCAACTTCACAATCACTTGGAAGTGGACAAGGATTTTTCAAATGCTCTTGCAACACTAAATGCAAATCCAAGAAGTGCATGTGTACGAAGAAAGATGTGCTCTGCAACTCAAAGTATCACAAATCTTTACCTTGCTGTAATAAATGATAAACATTTCTATCTCTCTATGTATTATAAAGGTTTTGCTTATTTATTTGTTTTTTATTAGATAGTAGACCGTTTCCTTGCAAAAAGTCAACTTTTACTAACTCAAGGCAGTAAGAGTATACTTTCCCTAGGTATAGTCAACTCTGACTAGTAAATGTTGATCACAATTCATCACTTTTCACTTTTAATCAACTTTTACTGAAAAGACCAGTAAGAGTCGACTTTACCTAGGTAGAGTCAACTCTTACTGGAGAATCTACTTTCCCTGTAACATATACACTAATTAGTTTTCACACAGTGAATTAAAATAATTATTTTAGTAATTAATTGGGGCGGGTAGCTGAGATTCCTGTCTGTACATGCATCACTAACACACACAAGATACACGCATAACACACAAACAATCGAGCAGGCGTTCTTTGCCTGTTGGAACAGGTTAATTTCTCCCCTAGTATAACAATGAAACATTTTTACAATCCCAGACCTGTCCATTTACCCCAAACTTATAAAAATTTTACAAATTTTATATTTATTTAAATCAATGCTTAATACAGCATATGGCTGTATCGTTGCTATATATATATATATATATATATATATATATATATATATATATTGTGACGGCAGCAGTATGCGAACATCTGCTCTCTGTTACCAGCGGCTGAGACGTGACCAACTACGTGCTCGGAGTGAGCCAATCCGGCATCAGCAGCCGCCGAGACGTGACCAACTGCGTGTTCGGAGCTAGCGAATCAGCGATCCCGGTTAGTCAATAAAACGCGGGCCGGCAGAAAATTTTGGGCACTCTTCATCGCCACGCCATCGAACGCACTTCATCTCCTCTCCTCTCGGACATCGGCGCGGAGTCAGCCGGAAGGAACGGCCGAAGAATAGAACCGGCTTTCTTGCGTCTTCACCCTCCAGTTCCGCGCCAGCGATGGATTTCGCTGGGCCGGCAGCCGACTCTACAACCGGTGCCGGAAGAAGAGGAGGACTGCAGTACGCCACGATCAGCGGGCGCAGCCGCCGAACACCTCAGCGCGGCACGACCAACATTACCGTTCTCGCCACCAGGTCCTTTTTAGGGCCACCAAAAACACTAGAGTGTACGATTGGCGCCATTTGTCATGTGGCAAGCCTTTTATCCGGTGACAATATATATATATATATATATATATATATATCTGAATAAGTGAGGCAAGTTCTCAATTTCAACTCACAGTTTGCATCTCATGATACCTTTTAGCACACGTGTCCACAATTTTACACTATAGAGACTGATCTCTTGTTTTTTAGATTGACCCTCCCCCCCAAAAATCAGGGGTTGGGGACAAAAATGAGAGGTCAAAATTCTAAAAAAGACAAATCAGAAAATCCATGCAACAAATCAAATTCAACAGAATTTAAACGAAAACCTCAAAAGTATTCAGTTTTGAAAATTTCAAATTTTTTTAGCCACTGAAGTTCAAAAAGGTATAAAAATGTACAAAAAATTACCAGGTATCAGATTAAAGGAGATTAATATGGGATTAAACCAAATTCTGAATATCGTGTTTTCAGTTAAATTTGATTAACTTTAGGGTACCACAGATCAGGAATAGAAGTCAAAAATATCGGTATGGAGAACCATACATGGCTTCCATGTTTTAAGATTTATATTAAAAACCTTTTTCGAAATGAAAGTTTCTATAGAAACTACTTCTTTCTTCAGCCTTAACTACAGTACTGTGTTCACTAACGTATAGGACTACCACTTCACGTTAGTGGACTCGATTTTCACTGATGATGGCAGTCGATGGCATTGCCGAAACGTCTGATTTTGTGGAAAAGATTTACCACACCCAAACAACCCGGGAAGGAATTTTAACAAAACCACTTCTTTGTTTCCGATAACGTAGTACACACATAAATAAAACGTGGCAGGTAAACTACCCCTTTCCCTTAACCGATCTTCACCAAAATGAACAGACCTCCAGTACTTAACAATTCAGGAACGTATGCAAAAAAAATATTTGATTCTGTTTGAATGCGCGGCAGTTATCAAACGTCATAAGAAAAATTACCCTTGTTAAAACATAAAATGTTGCAGGTAAACTACCCCTTTCCCTTAGCTGATCTTCACCAAAAACAACAGGTCCTGAGTACTCTACAATTCAGGGCTGTATGCAAAAAACTATTCGATTCTGTTTGAATGTGCAGCAGTTATCGTATGTCAAAAAAAAAATTACCGTTGTTAAAACAAAGTGTTGCAGGTAAACTACCCCTTTCCCTTAACCGATCTTCACCAAAATCAACAGGCCTTGAGTACTTAAAAAATTAGGAATGTATGCAAAAAATTATTTGATTCTCTTTTAATATGCAGCAGGTATCATTCATCATAAGAAAAATTACCCTTGTTAAAACATAAAACGTTGCAGGTAAACTACCCTTTTCTCTTAACCGATCTTCACCAAAATCAACAGACCTTGAGTTCTCTATAATTCAGGGAGGTATAAAAAAAATTATATTATTGTTTGAATTTACGGCACTTTATCGTTCGTCATAGAAAAAATTACCTTTGTTAAAACATAAAACGTTGCAGGTAAACTACCCCTTTCCCTTAACCGATCTTCACCAAAAACAATAGGTCTTGAGTACTCTACAATTCAGGGCTGTACGCAAAAAATTATTTGATTCTGTTTGAATTTGCGGCTGTTATTGTTTGCCATAGAAAAAAATCTACACACACACACACACACACACACACACACACACACACACACACACACACATCGAAAAATGACTTTTCTTCATGTTTTGAGGGTAGTACAATCAGAATCTGCAATTATCTCGAACAAGATTGTTTTCACCATCACCATACTTCCATTTCCTTATGGAACATGGAAGTAAATATCGGTATGGAGAACCATACATGACTTCCATGTTCTTCTAAGATTTATATTTAAAATCACTTACGAAATGAAATGTTTCCATAGAAACTACTTCTTTCCACTTAGTGCTTCAGCCTTAACCACAGTACTGTAGTCACTAAAGTATACCACCACACGTTATCGCACTCGATTTTCACTGATGATGGCAATCGACGACACTGCAGAAACGTTTGTATTTGCAGAAAACATTGGACTACGGCCAAACAGCCCGGGAAGGAATTTTAACAACAAACTACTACTTTGTTGCCGATAACGTAGTACACATATAAAAATTATCCCCTCCCCCTTCAACTATAATTTTCATTTATAGAAAATTACCCCCACCCCGTTCAACTAGCCTCTTCATTTATAGATATTTCTTCTATGTTTCTACAGTGGATTATTAAGATCTGCTTATCAGGATACTTTATTTATCAAAATTAAGTACTTTATTCTTGTTACAACATAAAATATTTCAGGTAAACTGCCCATTCCCCATAACCGATCTTCACCAAAATCAATAGGCCTTGAGTTCTCCACAATTTAGGGAAGTGCGCAAAAACTTATTTGATTATGTTTGAATTTACGGCAGTTATCGTTCATCATAGAAAAAATTAACCTTGTTATCACATAAAACGTTGCCAGTAAACTTCCCCTTTCTCTCAAATGATCTTCACCAAAATCAATAGGTCTTGAGTCCTCTACAATTGAAAGATGCATGCAAAATATTATTTGTTTCTGATTGAATTTACAGCAGTTATCATTCGTCAAACAAAAAAATTACCCATGTTAAAACATAAAACGTTGCAGGTAAACTACCCCTTTCCCTAAACCGATCTTCAACAAAAACAATAGGTCTTGAGAACTCTACAATTCAGGGCTGTATGCAAAACATTATTTGATTCTGTTTGAATTTGCGGTTGTTATCATTTGCCATAGAAAATACCCTTGTTAAAACAAAAAAACGTTGCTGGTAAACTACCTCTTTTCCTTAACCGATCTTCACCAAAAACAATAGTCTTGAGAACTCAACTATTCAGAGTTGCATGCAAAAAATTATTTGATTATGTTTGAATTTGCGGCTGTTATCGTTTGCCATATAAAATACCCTTGTTAAAACAAAACATTGCAGGTAAACTACCCCTTTCCCTTAACCGATCTTCACCAAAAACAATAGGTCTTGAGTACTCTACAAATCAGGGCTGTATGCAAACATTATTTGATTCTGTTTGAATTTGCGGCTGTTATCGTTTGCCATAGAAAAAAATCTACAGACACACAGACACTTTTCGAAAAATGACTTTTTACTTCCATGTTCCTTAAGGAAATGGAAGTATGGTGATGGCAAAAAAATCGTGTTAGAGATTATTGCAGATTCTGATTGTACTACACTCAAAACATGAAAAAAAGTCGTTTTTCGAAAAGTGTCTGTGTTTGTCTGTCTGTGTCTGTAGATTTTTTTCTAATGGCAAACGATAACAGCCGCAAATTCAAACAGAATGAAATAATTTTTTGCATACAGCTCTGATTTGTAGAGTACTCACGACCTATTGTTTTTGGTGAAGATCGGTTGAGGGAAAGGGGTAGTTTACCTGTAACTTTTTTTTTAATCAAGGGTAATTTTTTTTCTATGGCAAACGATACCAGCCGCAAATTCAAACAGAATCAAATAATGTTTCGCATACAGCCCTGAATTATAGATTTCTCAATACCTATTGTTTTTGGTGAAGATCGGTTAAGGGAAAGGGGTAGTTTACCTGCAACATTTTATGTTTTACAAGGGTAATTTTTTCTATGACGAACGATAACTGCCACATATTCAAACAGAATCAAATAATTTTTCCCATACATCCCTGAATTGTAGATATCTCAAGGTCTTTTGATTTTGGTGAAGATCGGTTAAGGGGAAGGGGTAGTTTACCTGCAACCTTTTACATTTTAACAACAGTAAAGTACTTGAAAATTCATTTAAACTTTTTCAAACAATGGTACTTGTTAAAAATAAAAATTTTGTTGCCAGGAAATAAAATTATAATTTTTTCATTTTAATGTAAATCATGTACCGTATGAGAGAAAATATATCGTTCGTGGCAGGCAAGCATATCTCAATTATGTAATGTTTACGTTTCCATTTAATTATTATGATTACTGCAATAAAAAGGCAGGGAAGACACACACACACACACACACACACACACACACACACACACACACACACACACACACACACACACACACACACAATTCGTGTTATTTCTGGCCTCACTCATGTTTATTTTCTTACATTTGCACGCTTTTTAAATGGAAAGTGCCGAAACCCACACCAACATAACGCGTGCAAGCCGAAAAAGTGTCCAGCATGGATAGCGATTTGCTTCCTGTGGATCGCTGGGCAGTGTAACTGCACATGTTTACAGAGGAACGATTCATAGACAGACTTTTCGTCTTTAGGGAATGAACCCTCTGCAAGATGCTGAGGGTCCATGAGTGCTTCAGAGCACTCCTTCTTTTCCGCGTGTTTGTTCTGTGAAACGTACACTGTAGATTCGCAGCTTTACTCTAAACAATGCTCAATAGGAAATGTTGAAAATTTTTGTCCACGGTGTACCCTCATACACACTAAACCTGCTCTGATGTTTTAATTACGTCATAATGTTAAAACTTTGGAAACTTGAGCACTACTTAATGGAGATCAAACATTAACTTATACAAGCCATTAATTTTATGCATATTTTTTATATATACGTGTACAACGTTGTCGGCAACAAAGAAGTAGTTTTTGTTAAAATTCCTTCCCGGGATGTTTGGCCGTAGTCCAATGTTTTCTACAAAACCAGACGTTTCGGCAATGCCATCAACTTCCATCATCAGTGAAAATCGAGTGCGATAACGTGAGGTGGTATACGTTAGTGACCACAGTACTGTGGTTAAGGCTGAAGCAGTAAGTAGAAAGAAGTAGTTTCTATGGTAATATTTCATTTCGAAAATGATTTTAAATATAAACCTTAGAACATGGAAGTCATGTATGATTCTCCATACCGATATTTTTCATGTTTTGAGTGTAGTACAATCAAAATCTGCAATTATCTTGAACACGATTTTTTTTGCCATCACCATACCTCCATTTCCTTAAGGAATATGGAAGTAAAAGTCTATGTGGGGCACCTAATAATGAGAAATTTTATTCAAAATACACATCCTGTACCTTCAAAATTTGACAAAACTAATATCTGTCAAATCCCTTGTAATCTTGTTTTATCACCAGATATTCAATGTCCATTTAATACGAGGACCTCTTGTTCATAGCATATGGGTCAATCCTAACATTTGACGATTGAATATTGTAGAAGACGTGGAAACGAATCGAACAGTACCTGTACCGTTGTTCTAGGGCTATCCGTAGGCTTTTTATGCTCGAAAACCATTTTATTGCTGGATAATCGAGGCCCATTTTAAATGAGGACCTTCGGTTCATAGCACATGGGTCAATCCTAACTTTTGATGATTGAATATTGTAGGGGACATCAAAACGAAGAGAACAGTACCTGTAATCTACATGTTCTAAAGGTCTGTAATCTCATTTTGGGGAAAAACTTAAATATATAGGCCTATTGTTATCAGTTACATATATTTGTGAAAAGTATTCCGTTTACACCTATAGATATCTACGAAAATATACATAAACTTGAAAACTGCCATTTATGCATTAACTAGAAGACTAGATTATGTCAATTAGGCATTGTAGTAAACACAAACCCCAATGCAGTGTTTTTTAGTGTTTCTTGTACTCATAAGAATAAACAAAAGTAATAATTATTGTTATTTACTTAAAAAAGAAAGTCAGCAGATTAGTCGGAGTTTTTGTAATCTTTCTTTTACTTTTTAAGCTACGGCAAAACCTCCATTAACCATGGTAACAACATATGGTCACCTGTGATGTTTCTTGGCAATTATTGAAATAAACTAATACACACACTGTCTACAATAAAGATGCCAACCGTTCACATGAAATGCACAAAATGTCTGTCAACAATACTAAGGACGATAAATATATTGGATTGTTTGTTGCTAATTCGTCTCTTCCTTACCTCGTTCACCCAACCTACTTGGAATGGGGTACTGTAACTGAAATGGGATTGGCTTTTGCCACAATAGCGACAATTTTGTTTACAAAAATTGCTAAGTCCTATTTATCTTTGTGCAACGGAAGAAAGGTAGTAGCGCCGCCAGTAAACATACACATTTTTTAGAGGAGTGTAAAATGACAAAGGCATTCAAAAAAGTGTCAGACAGCAATATTTACCGAAAAGACATGCCGACAGGGTATACGCAATGTGCATACCATACCAAATGTGTACATATAGGCCTACCTAACAGAACTTCCAAACCATATGGCTTAGGAATGACCATGCAGAGCACAAAAACAGATTCATTTACAAAAGGGAAAAGACCGTGAGTATGAAAAAATTAAAGCGACAACAGCAGGCAAGGTCAGTGTTCTCAGACAACTGTCACTCTGTAGGATAACCGCCCATGAAGAAAACAGTAAAACTTTAAATAAGCAAGTTCACTGTATGGGAAACACGAAATAACTGACCTAATGGTACTTCGTAAAGTTAGGGTGTGTATTGCTAAAAGCTTTAGATTCTAACATAAGAAAAAACCAGCGCAGTACAAATCGTAGTTTCAGAGAACTGCAAATCGTAACAAAAGAAGCCAAAGAAAGAGAAGAAACGCAAAGATAGAAATTCTGTACATATTTACGCGACAACAAAAAATATGTTGCCGACTCACACAAATTTTTATAGCTCAAATACTGGCACCCAGAATTTAACTGAGTAATGTTACCCACAACTAATTATTCCTGATAAAAAAAATTCATTTACGCGATATGCATAAATAAATTTGAAACAAGCAATATAAGGTGGATGTATGAAATTTGCTTTCGTAACACTGCTAAAATGCTACACACTGTACTAGCTGGGCGAGGGGCGTGGAGGTGACAGGGAGAAGCAGTGAAAGTGAGTGACCTTGACGGTACTACTTCCATGCAGTTAACACTAGTAATGATGAACTGTTTCTTATGATATCAACACTTTTTCTAATGATGACAACAATCATACTTGACATTCACTCAGTTTATGTACTTGGTGTATTCAGTTTATTACCTCTTAATTCCAGCATAAGTGCTACCTCTTAATTGTAACAACAAAACCAATAAGAATCAAATGATAAGGGATAGCAATAGTCTCACACTAACATTTCAAATGTATATTTGTTTTATTACATCAATACAAAAGACGCTTAATATGGAACAACAAGCAAGAGACTACAAGCATATGTAATTAAGATTTATAATGTAACAGGTCCGCAACGGTCGCATATCGTGTATTTCACTCCCTATTTATTTTGAATGTTTTAAGTGTTTAAATGTTTTTGTCCCTTCGTGTGTGTCGTTATTTATCGTCTTATAAGTTGTGTGAACATCGATAGATGTAGTTTCAACCCCATTCTAAGGATCTGATGATGACATAACAATGTCGAAACTCGAGTAATCCTGAATTTTGGACATTTAAGAAGTGTGACGAAAGGTAATTAACCTATTTTATAAAACCAATAAATCGCAGTGTAGCTATCCAGCTCTGTGCCATGCAATTCTCACTTTTTTATAGTGCCTACATTGTTACAGTCTTCCAGCATGTATTCCCTCCATGTTTTCATGAAATTATGTATAACATTACAGTATACCAAACTGCAGACAACCACAGGATGTTTTGTTGTCTGCATTCACACTGCACTCTGTTCAATATGAATCAAATGATATGGGATATCAATAGTCTCACACTAACATTTCAAATGTATATTTGTTTTATTACATCAATACAAAAGACGCTTAATATGGAACAACAAGCAAGAGACTACAACCATATGTAATTAAGATTTATAATGTAACAGACGTAAATTAATTACAGAAACCTTACACTCAGATTTATAAGATTATCTTTTCACATTCAACTGTTTATACAACTGAGGAAAACAGAGGTAAAATTAAAGAATCAGAAAAAAGTAGTGCACACAAGTTAAAAAAAACTAATTGTAAATACCTGGATGAAGTGATCCATAAATTACTTAGGCTTCAAAGAAATTCGAACTTGCCCATATACACACACATGAATTCTACAGACAGAAGCTATAGAATGTGCAACAAAATTGGGATTGGATTTTCAACTATGTCCATAATGGATCAACGATTTGTAACAGTCACTCAAAATTCTTTGCCAAATTACGTGACAAATTAGCTAGTGTTCCATCAACATCGCACACTTACTTTCTCATTCCAACTTGGAGAATAAAAGAAGCTTCCTACAACATACACACACAATTGTGATACTGTTCAATATGGTTTCTTCTGCAAGTTGAGTATGTAACGGTACAGAATTGGGTGGTAAAGAGTTTTAAAATGTTGTCAACTCAGTCAGTGTTCACCTTTGGGGTACCTCGTTTTAACCAACGACACATACAATGTTATTACAAAACACCCGTCTGTGTTTGTCTCTGTAGTCCGCCAGGCCAGACATATTACGTAATTACATACCGCTTGTGCCGTCCGTGAATCATGGAAAACGTGCAGATTTCACCAGGCGGCAAAATATTGCAGAATTCGCTGGCCTAGCTTCTAGAACTTTTTAAACCCACCAATCAGGGCTTGAATTGGTGACCACATGACCAGTCTCACACCCCATAAACTGCGCCCCAACGCCAGATTAAGCGGCAGTCAACTCGTATTTTTCAGACCGCACGGTCATAAAAATCAAACTAGTGTGCGAGCAAGTCACGTCGGCCGACACCATTAATGAGTTAAATGTGACAAAACAGTTATAAAATATATCACAAAGACAACAAGTGACGAGCGTAAAAGTATTCAGACATTTGCCGTTTATTCTCGGAGTGTAGTGATCAACGGGGCCTGAAAACCATGGGACGAAGTCTACATTAAGGATGAGTACCAATATAACAAACTTTCTAAGTTAAAACTATCAATAGTATGAAAAACCGTGCACAGAACTTAGTAACTCATTAACGAGATCTCAATTTTAAGGGGTTTAAATATACCATGGTAAAAGAGTGTGAGAGTGAATGAAATAAAAAAAAAGAAAAGTACTGGTTGAGTAATCATACAGATCACTTTGTTGTAGTCTTATCAGAATTGTTTTTTTGTCAATTCTATACGTCTGATTTGTGTTTGAGATAAATGTAGTAATGTACAAGAAAGGATAAGAATTTGTGTAATTGTCATACAAGGGGAGAAAATAACATAATTTTATTTAATAAAAGGAAAAATAATTTGTTTTAATCAGCATAAACTGTGTTAATATAATTATTTTGCAACTCAACCTAAATAATCCCTCTGCAACTGTTTTGTCTGTAGAACCCGGGAAGGAACCCGCAGGTAAGAAAATACGTAAATTCTTATAAACTTGGAAGAATTCATTAAATCATACATTCGTACAAAACAAGTATTGCGTTTTTGTTGTTTCATTAAGATTCTCATCTACCATAAAATGATACATTTGTTGTATTCAATCCAGGAATATGCTATTTTATTGGGCATTACCCAACAGAGATATGCTCATATAATTTTCACATTTTCTATATATTATATACTTAATTGTACATAATATAATATAGAACTTAATAAAAGATACAAAAATTATCTGCCACCTAGAGGCACTGTAAAAGTCACAGAAAATAATACCATATTCCAATTCAAAAGTCTGCACATTTAAGAAAAAAAATATCGGTATGGACAACCATACATGACTTCCATGTTCTAAGATTTATATTTAAAATCATATTCTAAATGAAATATTTCCATAGAAACTACTTCTTTCTTTTGCTTCAGCCTTAACCACAGTACTGTGGTCACTAACGTATACCACCTCACGTTTTCGCACTCGATTTTCACCGATGATGGCAGTCAATGGCACTGCCGAAATGTCTGGTTTTGGTGAAAACATTGGACTACGGCTAAACAGCCTGGGAAGGAGTTTTAACAAAAAACTACTTCTTTGTTGCCGATAACGTAGTACATATATAAAAAATTCTCCCCTCCCTCTTCAACTATAATTTTCATTAATAGAAAATTACCCCCACCCCGTTCAACTAGCCTTTCTAGATATTTCATCTACGTTTCTATAGCGGATTATTATGAGCTTCTTATCAGGATACTTTGTTTATCAAAATTAAGTACTTTACTGATTGTTAAAACAAAACGTTGCAGGTAAACTACCCCTTTCTCTTAACCGATCTTCACCAAAATCAATAAGCCTTCAGTCCTCTACAACTCAGGGATGCATGCAAAAACATATTTGATTCTGTTTGAATGTGCATCAGTTATCGTTCGTCATGACAACATTTCTCTTGTTACAATATAAAATGTTGCAGGTAAACTACCTCTTTCCCTTAACCTATCTTCACCAAAATCGACAGGCCTTGAGTTCTCTACAATTCAGGCATGCATGCAAAACATTATTTGAGTCTGTTTTAATGTGCGGCAGTTATCGTTCGTCATAGAAACAATTACTCTTGATAAAACATAAAACTTTGCTAGTAAACTACCCCTTTCCCCTAACTGATCTTCAACAAAATCAACAGACCTTGAACACTCTATAATTCAGAAAGGTATGCAAAAAAGTATTTGATTCTGTTAGAATTTACAGCAGTTATCGTTCGTCATAGAAAAAATTACCCTTGTTAAAACATAAAATGTTGCTGGTAAACTACCCCTTTCCCTTAACCGATCTTCACCAACACCAACAGGTCTTAAGAACTCTACTATTCAGGGCTGTATGCAAAACATTATATGATTCTGTTTGAATTTGCGGCTGTTATCGTTTGACATAAGAAAAAATTACCCTTGATAAAAAAAAAACGTTGCTGGTAAACTACCCCTTGCCCTTAACCGATCTTCACCAAACACAACAGGTCTTGAGTACTCTACAATTCAGGGCAGCATGCAAAAAATTATTTGATTCTGTTTGAATTTGCGGCTCTTTTCGTTTGCCATAGAAAATACCCTTGTTAAAACATAAAACGTTGCTGGTAAACTACCCCTTTCCCTTAACCGATCTTCACCAAAAACAATAGGTCTTGAGAACTCTACAATTCAGGGCTGTATGCAAACCATTATTTGATTCTCTTTGAATTTACAGCAGTTATGGTTTGCCAAAAAAAAAATTACCCTTGATAAAAAAACGTTGCATGTAAACTACCCCTTCCCCTTAACCGATCTTCACCAAAAACAATAGGTCTTGAGTACTCTACAAATCAGGGCTGTTGCAAAACATTATTTGATTCTCTTTGAATTTACGGCAGTTATCGTTTGCCAAAAAAAAATTACCCTTGATAAAAAAACGTTGCATATAAACTACCCCTTCCCCTTAACCGATCTTCACCAAAAACAATAGATCCTGAGTACTCCACAAATAAGGGCTGTATGCAAAAAATTATTTGATTCTGTTTGAATTTGCGGCTGTTATCATTTGCCATAGAAAAAAAAATCTACACACACACACACACACACACACACACACACACACACACACACACTTTTCGAAAAATGACTTTTTTTCATGTTTTGAGTGTAGTACAATCAGAATCTGCAATAATCTCGAACACAATTTTTTTGCCATCACCATACTTCCATTTCCTTAAGGAACATGGAAGTAAAATCAGATTTTCAGTGAAAAGTGCTGCATTTTGTTACTGGTGGAAAGCTCTGTTTATGTTTAAAAAAACAATAGGTGAACGCTTAAGGTGCACTATGAAAGTTCCTACAAGTCAGCAATGTATTAGGTTTTTCTTATTTGGACTCGTTCAAAATCATTCATATATCTTTTTTATAATTTACTTCTTTCGTACAGAGACTTACCTAAGAATACCATAACACTTGCTAATGCTTGAGTCTACAACTGAGGCACAGTTATGATCCACTTGGGTTAGAATTATGCAAAAAAATGAAAAAGCAAGTATTTATACTGTTTTACATGCCTCTAATAAGTTTTGTGTATGAGTCATATCTACTAAGTGAAAAAAAGAAAATCAGAATACAAGCTGAAGAAATGAAGTACCTACCTCAGAAGAGTCACAGGAGTTACAAGGAAAAATAGATTAAGAAATTTAATCTATTTTTGAATTTATAGAAAAAGGCCAATTAAGTTGGCAATTGTACCCATGGAACACACAAGACCAGAGAAACCAATCTGGACAGTAAAAATTATTAAAAAGCAGAAGACCTTCACAACCTACGATAAAACAGTGGCAAAATATTGTTGAGAAATAAGGAAACACAAAAGGCACAAACATGGGTTAGCACAAAATACTTTGCATAGAATTAAAAATGCATGGAAGAAATTTTCACAATTAAAATATTCAGGAAACAGTACCTTCACTGGACCTGACCTCTGTCAACTTCCGCCTGCATCTGTGATACCTACTAAGTCTCCACTCATTACGCTTTTCAGTATCTAGTCAATCCTACACTGTTGCCACCAATTATATCTAATATGCAATTGTTTTCTTTTATTAGACCATATACCTTCTTCAGAACTTTACATGTTCATATACATTTATCATTTCTTCCATCCTTTCAGTCAATATTTTGCATCAACAGCTAACAATTGGTTGTGTCAATGTATCGTACAGTTATTATCGTATAGTGTTGAATTAATTTTGATTTATAACTTGACAGGTTTCTTTATCCATTCAGAGTGCCTAGTACTCTGAGTACTCTTGATTACGATCATTATTCAGATTCAACTTACTTCTTAGGTACATAAACGCCTGCACATTTTCAGTGTTCCAACTTTATGTCTTCTTATTAATATTGACTTCATAGTTGTCACTGTATCCACATTTACTTCCAATTCCGTTACCTGCACTTTTTCTTCTGTTCCTTACACTTTTCCTCCTATGTACGTCTAGTGTATCCAAAAATGCATATCGTATCTACTCAAGATTATGCTCCTTGTGTATACTTCCATTTTTCCTATTAGCTCATCTAGCATCATATTAAACTGTATGGACGCAAATCTTATAGTAAAATTTATTCTTGAGAAAAAGTATAAAGTATCTCAATATACTAACTCGATACTTCTCCATAAACTCAGATCCTTCTGTTTTCATATTCTGGATCCATAACCTTTCTTTACAAGTTGATTATCAACATGCATGGTAAATTAACTCTTTTGCATAGCACAATAAAATGCTGCTCTGACCACCACACTTGTATACCTGCTTGAAGTCAATTAATATTTGACAGATTTGTGTGTTATTCTACCATGATTTTTCCATAATCTTACATGTCATGGGCGCAACTGATCAAGAAAATTGGACAGATTCTCATCTAACATACAATGATAATTTTTGTTGAATTCAATCCAGGAATATGCTATTTTATTGGCATTACCCAACAGAGATGTGATCATATAATTTTCACATTTCAGCCTACTCCCCTTTTTATAAAAACTGGATGTCAGGACTATCCTCAATTCATTCAGCATGATTTCTCTGAACTAGACATTTATCCTGGTGTATGGTTTCTGCTAACTTCTCCTCAATAATCTTGGTCAACAACTGTACACTGTCCTTCACCTTTGTCAATGACTGGGTGAATTTGTCAGTGGCTGTTCTTTGTTCTGTGTCATTTCATGGTTTCATTTTTGTAGCCCCATACTGTCTGTTTGGTGCATCATGTTGCTTATCATTCACCCACTAGTAAAAATATACCCTACGAAGTTGTATGATAAAAGAGTTTAGGGCATCAGAATATAATGATTAACATTTCTTATGAACTTTGTCTCTATGTGTGTTACCATTGGGTGCATAAAACCTCACAAACACTTTTCACAATAACCAAAATAAAATCTAACAATTTATTGGAATAGTATTCAATAAACCAATGTGTAAAAATAGATTGGAGTCATCCAAATAATTGTAATAAACTGTCAGTTACTGTTCCATATACACATAATCAGTCCATAAAATTACATACAAATTATATAAAAATAACACACAGTTACTGCTGCATAAATTTTTTGAACAAATGAATCTGTAAATTTTAAAAACATAACTAAAATACAAAATTTGAATTCTAAAATTCTGGTAATATGTTACTCACAATTTAAAATATGTTACCCTTATTATTAAAATTACACAGTTTGCAGGTAACAAATAGCGATTAGTACTAATAGTAATAGTTTATTACTCACTATTAAGCCAATAATTCACATTAAACAATAAAGCTATTGACCAATATAATTATTATTATTATTGTTGGTAATTATTTACGATCCTACTTAAGCTCCAATTGCGGTGAAATATTTCTTTTCCTATTCTTCTATACTATATAAACACGAGAAAAATAATTTTAAACGGCGGTCAAACCTATTTACGGAGAAAAAAAATTAAATAATTACTCACATAAGAACGCATGCAACAGCCGGTGAACGCCATTTTCACTGTGTTTTGTGTACACCGGTACAGGACGGCGCGTGAGTCACCGCTTGTACATCAGCTGTCGCTCCAAATTGGACTTTGGGATGTATATAATTCTTGCAAAAATTAAGGCAAACCATTTGTCAAACATTTATAAGCGAGTTGGATGAAAAGCGAGTTGAGCCGATACCTGCCGGTTAGGTTCGGAGGGGCGGCCCAAAGGGCTGCTGATATAATTCATTGTTCCATATAATTCTTGCACAAATTAAGGCAAACCATTTTTCAAACATTTATAAGCGAGTTGGATGAAAAGCGAGTTGAGCCGATACCTGCCGGTTAGGTTCGGAGAGGCGGCCCAAAGGGCCGCGGATATAGTTCACTGTTCCATATAATTCTTGCAAAAATTGGACTGTATGAAAAGCGAGTTGAGTCGATTGCTGAAATCCGGCCAAATGCCAAAAGTTACCAAAGGCCGACGTAACGCTGAGTTTTGATTGGTACTTCGAAAACAATCAACGGCTGAGTTCAAAATTTTGTAATCTCTCATTTGTAATTGGTTAAGACAAAAACAGCGGTTTCACCGTTGAGAAAAAACGCGCGAATTTCACCATAAGTTGCATAGTGTGTACTGTCGTCGCGTCAGGTAGTCTTGTGTGTGAATGTATTTTGTGATTTTCAGTGCTTTAGTTTGTGTTTGTGTAATTGTGTGGTGTTATTAATTATGGTTTAATTATTTCTGTTGTTTAGGGTTATTTACTATATCTGTAACATTATAAATTTTAGGTAATACCTAGAACATTTTAATATACAATGGCCTGCTCAGCTATTCCGTGCGAGAAGAAGCCAGATGAATGTATTCGGATGAGTGAATCTGAGGTTATTGACTTTTTAATAGCCAACGAGGTTATTAAAGGGTCAATAAATTGTCCTTCGTGTGGCTCCTTACTTGAATTGAATAGACACACATTATTATTTCGGTGTCAGAATTTGCGAGAAGTGGTTGCTAAAAAAAAAAAAAAAAAAGAGGTGTAACATCACGTATTCCGCACGACAAGGGAGTTTCCTGTCAAATACCTGCTATCCTGTCTCAACCTGGTCTGCCATTTCCTACATACCAAACCGCCTCGCCAACGCTTTCTCATGTGGAACTGTGGTGTGACCTCCCGCTTCATCGTCGACTGGTACAGTTTTTGTCGAGAGGTATTTATTTTCGAAGCCCAGTGCTCCTCAGTCAAACTGGGGGGCCCTGAAAAGGCTGCAGAAGTCGACGAGGCCAAATTTGGGCGTCGCAAGTATAATTGGGGCAGGCTCATTAAAGGGCAGTGGGTGTTCGGGGGAGTGGAACGCGGTTCTGGAAAGTGTTTTATGGTACCGGTGGAGCGCCGGGATTCCACTACTCTGCTCGAGATCATTGAGGAGTGGATTCTTCCAGGCACAACTATCATGAGCGACTGCTGGAAATCATATGATTGCCTGGAAGAAGCGGGGTTCACTCACCAACGTGTGAATCACCAGCTAAACTTCGTGGACCCTGCAACCGGCGCTCATACTAACACCGTGGAGAGGGCATGGAGAGAAGTCCGCCATGGTATCCCACGATTCGGCCGGAGAGAAGATCATTTCGTTGGATACCTGGCGGAATTCATGTTCAAGCGCCGGTACCCGCTATATGACGGCCATCGCGTGCACGCCTTTTTCAGAGCCGCAGCCGAGTTGTATCGCCCGGCACACTAAGGTATGATTTTCATCTTTTCATAATTATATGCATGGATTCCATGTCACCGTGTGTGTGTGTGAAATATTCAAATTGCGGTGAAATATTTCTTTTCCTATTCTTCTATACTATATAAACACGAGAAAAATAATTTTAAACGGCGGTCGAACCTATTTACGGAGAAAAAAAATTTAATAATTTCTCCCATAAGACGCCAAAAAACGCCACGTAAACTTATGAAGTACAGCGCTGGGTACTCCGCGTAATGACGTCATAACATTTGTGCGCCGTTGCTTAGTTAACATGGCGGCCATTCACTTTACATGCGTGCTTATGGGAGTAATTATTTAATTTTTTTTCTCCGTAAATAGGTTCGACCGCCGTTTAAAATTATTTTTCTCGTGTTTATATAGTATAGAAGAATAGGAAAAGAAATATTTCACCGCAATTAGAGCTTAAGTAGGATCGTAAATAATTACCTTATTGTTATTCTACTGATATAAGGCGTTTGACATACCTGATATGAGGAATTCCTACACCACCATGTAATATTTTATATAGTTTGCTTTCATAGAGGAGCTGTGGGTGTCTTGCTCTCATTGACTCAAGTTTCACAGCAACCTCCTGTACAAAATTAGCATCCATGAATTAAACAGTAAAACAGGAAACACTGGTTATAATAAACATATATATTTATATTTAATTACTAACATCATTTACTCATGTAACGTTCTAAATCTTATAGCTGCAGTACCTACCACATCAATGCCATAACTTCCTGTTAAAGAACACTCACAAATTTCGTACTAATAAAAATATCATTCACTTCTACGAACACACACACACACAGGGCGGCAACGCATAGTTTCTCATTGTTTATTGTAGCATGTTATTTTTCCACATTTTAATTAAAGTGGTTGTTTGAATATCTCCACGATAATCTACAATATACACTCATTCCATCTATTTACTAAATGGTCAAACATAATGTCATATACGTATAATGACTTATGAATGTACAACTATGCATGCTATAAATTTTTTAAGTAACATTATTCTTGGACCAAAAGTATCTAAAGTTTAACTACACATATTAAATTCAATAAAGCTTTTAATATGGTGTTTCATGGTTAAGAGTCAACGTTATCTAATAACATGAAATGTTTGGTATTCACGAGTCTATAACAGAACTCATTTCATTCATTTTTTACTTGTATTTCTCTCCAGAAGAATATACTGTACTTCAATAAGAAATGTTAACACCTTCAGAATTAAATAATCGAAATAACAAAGCAATCAATCAAATGAAAACACTCTACTTGTTTTCTGTCCATGTCAATAATCAACTCAATCAAATACAAAAACTTCTGCATTATGGATATCATTATGCAAGTTCTTGTACACTTCTCTATCAGCTGAGAGTAAAAATGTATATTATATGGCATTTGTGAGTTTTCTCAACTTCTCTGATACTGAGGTAAAATATTTTTAAAGCAAACTGATATTTCATTCACACTGGTATCTTAAACAACACAGTGTGATCTCAAATTATTATGTAATATTATAATATTCATTCTATTGCATTATAAAAACCTTTTAATATTTCATCTTCTAATATTGAGTCGATTACAATTCACCTAAATCTATGAGCCTGATAATACAACTAACAGTTCAACTGACAACAATTTTAAGTAGGCCAATGTATATGCCTACACCAAGGGAATTACATATATTTCATTACCAAATGTTTAGTTACTTGAACCTCAAATATTGTGCAATCAAAACTAAAACTCTACATGGTTTCATAGTTCTGAAACCAAAATTGATACTATTATCACGTCCGTAACCCTATACTCTCAAGTTATTAATTTACAAACAGATTTCTGTTATTCGGTAACTAGTTACGGGATCTCACCTCTCCATTTGTGATGTTGATTCCTAGATAGATGTCACCAAATGAACCACTCCCGATTTTTCGCACTAAACGATATTTTGAACCTACAATGAACTCAGTTTTTGTAACTAATGTTGCTGATGCCATTTTAAATTAATTTAGTCTACAAAAATCTGAATTTTGAAACACAAATAAACAGTACAAAACCTACAAAACACTAGCACTTCACCAACGAGCACTACGCGACATTTTCTTTTGCAGCATAGAAGGACCACTGCCTACTAGACACATTCGAGATCGTATACCAAAAGTCAATATAAAAGAAGTAATAGTATAGTACCTTAGTAATAGTAGTAGATGTGATGTAGCTTTCATGATGTGTACAATAAAAAATATATTTCACTGAATACCACATTAAATTTACTACGTTACAGTACTTCAGATTGTCTAAATATGCTGCATATTTTATTTCAGTTATCCCATCAGTGATTCGTATATAAAACTTAAAGGTGTATTTTGTTACACGTTATTATAAAGGAATATAATTTAACAGTAATTAAAAAAAAACTACTGTACGTTATATAGTAAACTGAGTCTCATTTCATTACTCTATGACTTAATTCCGACTCATAATTAGCAAATATGATTTTACTCAAAGTAGGGTAATAATACATTTAATATGTAAACAACATTACATTATAATATTTAGAATGTATAATGTAAACGCTACCTGTCGACGCCAGCCATTACTACAATTTTAGTAACATACGTTTTGTTCTTTAATATTATTATATTTAGGCCTAAATAAATATTTTCCAACAAAAACAGCGCTTAATTACATAAATATCACGTTTAAGTAAATATAAAATGCATTTTATATGGAATTTAAATAGTATACTAGCTTTTACTAATATACAAATTGTACACTATTTCCTTCCATTAGCTTTACAGTTCATTGTTAAACCACTATCATCCATATTTTTGTTGATAATAATACCCTAAAGGATATAACCTACTATATCCTTTTGTATATAGTACGTATATAATTCACAGACTCCACTCCATGATCATCTAACCAATTTAAGATGAATGCCAAGCCACTGTAGGTGACACCTCATGTCGGAAACTTACCCGGGGGCTTTGAATCTTACAAAGTCATTTTCAACTTTCTAATAATCTCTTATAAAAAACTTATTGAAACCAATCGAACAATTAGACCTATTTAATGTATCTTCAACTGAAAGTTAAATATAGTTCAAAAACAAGTCTGATTTTCTTACATTTTATTTTATCAATACAGGGCTCGTTGTCTTTTTATGAATCATGCGGACTATGCTTATACTTATAACCCCACATGTTGTCAGAAAAAATTCTTTAATTTTAATAACAGACTCATAAAAAAATGTATATTCCTAGATTTTGTTGTCCATAATGATGTGTCCACATGTCCATGACGTGGGCAGCCTCTGATGAAGCTTGTAATAAGCGATAACTAGTTCCAGTTACAAGGTAAAAGTTTAACATTTTTACCAATAAAAAATTAGTGTTCTGAGTCAGTAGTGATATAGTTAAAAAATTTTATAGCCTTATAACCACAAGTTACAAGAAACTTGTAACAAACAAGTGGTTACTTTACAGTACCTATATAAAATTACTGAAGGTATAATAGTGAAGAGAAAAGATACCATTATAACTACAATCCCATTTACAAAGGAGTCATTAATTTATTATGTACAGTACCAATCTGTAAAACAAAAATGTACTCGTATTTACAAAAAAACATTTTTAGAGAATCATGAAGAATATCATGTTGCTAGTTGTCTTGATTATTCATCTCTTCTTTCACAGCACTGACACTTATCTAAAAATGAAACTTTTTCTTGTGAACTTACTGTTTATTCTCTTCTCGTCGAACGCGTTTCGGCGTACGTATTCGCCTTCTTCAGCTTAGAGACAGACTGTCATCATTTCGTAACGGTTGTTGTGTGGAAGGTGTAGTGGGGGTGGTGCGTGGAGGAAGGGGATTGGCGCAGGGATTCAACTTAATGTTTGTTTTTTGTATAATTGTGTCAAAAAGTGTATGTGATTTATATTGTAATTGATTGTTAAGTATGTTGTTTGGTTGTGTTGTATGGTGTTTATATATTTCGTATTGTTCAGTTGTGTTGAGTTTTCGACCATTGGGTAAGTAATGTAAAATTTCAAGATTAGTGTCTATGTTGGTGTAACTGTGGTTTTCTGTGTGTATGTGTGTGGCAAATGCGGAGTGTATATTGTTGTTGGTTAAAGCTTTTAAGTGTTCAGAATAACGGGATGAGAAAGATCTTCCTGTCTGGCCTATGTAGAAACTATTGCAGTCATTACAATTTAATTTGTAAACACCTGTTTTGTTATATTTGTCTATGTCTGTGTTTGTATTATTGACGTGTTTTTTGATGGTGCTGGTTGTTCTGTATGCTATTTTGTATTTGTGTTTTCTGAATGTGTTGGCGATTTTGTGTGTGTAGGAGTTGTGGTATGTGAGTGTGATGTATTTATTGTGCTGTGTGTTGATGGTATTTTGTGTTTTGTTGTTTTTGTTTTTGATGCGTTTGTGTAGTGTGTTTATTAAATTAGGGTTGTAACCATTTTTGATTGCTATGTATTTTATTGTGTTGAGTTCGTCGGTGTAATCTTGTTTATTTAAGGGTATTTTAGTTAGTCTATGGAGCATATGGTTGAAGGCCGCATGTTTATGTTGTGTTGGGTTGTTTGATGTGTTGTGTATAACCATGTCGTTGTGGTTGGTTTCCTGTATATTTTGTACGTGTGTGTATTGTTAGTTTTGTTAATTGTTAGGTCTAGAAAATGTATACTATTGTTTTTTCAATTTCCAGTGAAAATGTTAATTTGTGGTGTATAGTGTTTATGTATTTGTGGAAGTTTTCAACTTGTCTTGTGTTGCCTTTGAATAAAAGTAATATATCATCTACATACCTGTGCCAGTATATAATTTTGTTAGTGTATTTGTTGTTGTTTATTATGTGGTTCTGTTCTATGTTGTGTATATATATTTCTGATAGTATTCCTGATATGGGGGATCCCATTGGGAGACCTTCTGTTTGTGTGTATATCTTGTTATTGTATGTAAAGTAATTTTGTTCAGTTATTATTTTGGTAAGTGTGATGATCTCTTGTATGTGTGTTTCACGTGTGTTGTTTTGTCTGAGTAGTTGTTCTAGTGTTTGGATGGTTTCTTTGATGGGGACATTAGTGTATAGATTGGTTATATCAAAAGATGCCAGAGTTGTACTGAGATTAATGTTTTCTCTGATTATTTTGTCTAGTTGTTTTGCAATTTTGTGGGAGGGGGCCTGTGTGTTGTTTATTAATGGTCTGATGGGAATGTTAGGTTTATGTATTTTTGGTAATGCATTTAGTTTAGGGGGGGGTTAGGTTTTATTTGTTTAAGGTATTTGGCGCTTTCTGGTTTGATTATATGTTTTGTGTTGTTTATAAATTTGTTAATCTGTTTATGAAATTTTAGTGTGGGGTCTTTATTTATTTCCGTTATATTATTTTCGTTGAAGAAATTTTCGATTTTAGTGTTTAATTGATGTTTGTCCATTATGACGCTTATGTTACCTTTGTCAGCTTTTAGGATTGTTATGTTGTGTTCAAGTAACTTGTGTTTTACATTGTTAAGTGTTTTTATTTCATTGTTGTGTGTTTTTGGTTTTGTATGTGTGTTTTGGAGCTTTCGTTTAATGTCGTGACGTATCGGGTCCTGGTCGTTAAAGTGCGTGTTTTGTACAGCTGTTTCTGCGTCTATGATTATGTCGCGTATGTGTCTATTGTGATTTTTGATGTTAGTTGTATTGTTATTCAAATTATGTTTCAGTCCTTTGTTTAATAAATCCATTTCATCCTTTGTGAAATTAATGTTTGTTGTATTAACTACGCGTGTGTGGAATTTGTGTGCCGGTTCAGGGATTGATTCAATTGTGCGTGTTGTGAGGTTAGTTATTTTTTTTGTTATGTCGATCTTGTATTGTCAATTTGAGTTTTTCTATGTTGTCTTGTGTGTGTTGTATTACATTTTCAAGTTCTGTGTGGTGTAATATTTGTGTGAGTTTCATGTGTAAGTTATATGCCTGTCTGTTGAGTGTGTCTTTTTTATGGTATAAATAATTGATTATGTTATTTAGGTTTATTTGTTCTAATTTCCGTTTGGTTTGAAGTGCTCTATGTGTGTTTTGTTTTATTGTAACTTGTGCATGTGTTGGTATGATGTTGTGTTTTCGACACGTTTTATTGAATGCTATGTGTAAGGAAGTTTTTGTTACTTGTTGTTTGGCGTTTCTGTACTTATTGATGAAATACGCTTTATCTGCGGTATTATAGTTGTCTTGATTATTCATCTCTTCTATCACAGCACTAACACTTATCTAAAAATGAAACTTCTTCTTGTGAACTTACTATTTATTCTCTTCTCGTCGAACGCGTTTCGGTGTACGTATTCGCCTTCTGCAGCTTAGAGACAGACTGTCATCATTTCGAACAAAACAATAGTATAAATTTTCTAGACCTAACAATTAACAAAACTAACAATACACACACGTACAAAATATACAGGAAACCAACCACAACTGACATGGTTATACACAACACATCAAACAACCCAACACAACATAAACATGCGGCCTTCAACCATATGCTCCATAGACTAACTAAAATACCCTTAAGTAAACAAGATTACACCGACGAACTCAACACAATAAAATACATAGCAATCAAAAATGGTTACAACCCTAATTTAATAAACACACTACACAAACGCATCAAAAACAAAAACAACAAAACACAAAATACCATCAACACACAGCACAATAAATACATCACACTCACATACCACAACTCCTACACACACAAAATCGCCAACACATTCAGAAAACACAAATACAAAATAGTATACAGAACAACCAATACCATCAAAAAACACGTCAATAATACAAACACAGACATAGACAAATATAACAAAACAGGTGTTTACAAATTAAATTGTAATGACTGCAATAGTTTCTACATAGGCCAGACAGGAAGATCTTTCTCATCCCGTTATTCTGAACACTTAAAAGCTTTAACCAACAACAATATACACTCCGCATTTGCCACACACATACACACAGAAAACCACAGTTACACCAACATAGTCACTAATCTTGAAATTTTAAATTACTTATCCAAAGGTCGAAAACTCAACACAACTGAACAATACGAAATATATAAACACCACACAACACAACCAAACAACATACTTAACGATCAATTACAATATAAATCACATACACTTTTTGACACAATTATACAAAAAACAAACATTAAGGTGAATCCCTGCGCCAATCCCCTTCCTCCACGCACCACCCCCACTACACCTTCCACACAACAACCGTTACGAAATGATGACAGTCTGTCTCTAAGCTGAAGAAGGAGAATACGTACGCCGAAACGCGTTCGATGAGAAGAGAATAAACAGTAAGTTCACAAGAAAAAGTTTCATTTTTAGATAAATCATGTTGCTGACTTGAATTATCACAAACAGACAAGCTTTATGAGAAAGCTACAATCTGAAGTTAGTGACTCTATACCAGTGATTTCCAACAGGCAGCCATGGGTCACATGTGACCTGTGGCTTTATATTGGAAAACCTATTTAATAATTACTCTGTTTATTTTAATAAGTAAATGAATAATATAAATTTTATATTAACTGTGAATGGTCTTACAGGAACCTATGAAATATGTTTCACCAATTCACTAATAAATATAGGGTAAATTTTATTTTATTATTTTAATGGAATATGTTATTTGCTTTAGTCTTCTTTTATTTTAATTATGTTACAAGATCCAGGCTATTACCTTCTTTAATCAGTTAGCCAAAACAGACAATGGATGTCCTTGTCTGATGTTCGTCCTTGAATCATAATCAGTTGTATCTGTTATTCAAAGTTATGTTTAAATACTTTCAAACTACAACTCCACACACAGGTACGACCCACTCATTGAGATCTTACAATACAGATGCAAGCTCCAAGGGAGAAAATAGTGAATGTCAGAGAAAATGAATTTCATAATAAATTTAAAATCTTCAAAGGGTCTTTGGGAAAAAATGAATTGTCTCATATTTCAAACTGCCAGCAAATACCAGAAGTGGTTTGAAATTAAGAAACACTTGATTTCTCTATCATTGTATAGTTAAAGATATGAGGTAAGATATGTTAAATGTGTAAAGTACATCTTTTTATGTATTTACAATTAAATACTGCCTTTTTTTATTTATACATGACTTGTTGAAAATTGGTCATTTATGTTGTGGCATGCCAGTAAGTTTCTGAGTTTAACTGTGGCCCTCAGGTGCTTTTAAGTTGGAAACCACTGCTCTATACAATGCATATGATGACAATTCTGTTCAAGTACAAGTACATATAGAACTTCAGCATGCAGTGGAAATAATAGAATTGAATATCATACATTAACTGCACAAATAAATATGATGCTATAGTGTAACGGCTACGGCCATTACGTAAAAATTTAAAACTAGACCATTGGCCTAGATGAAGCAAAAAAATGGCTGGAGCCCATTGTGACAGGACTTGCAATAAAACGCTTGTTTAACAATAACAACTTTTATTTAATTTCCTCATATCAACGTTATACAGCTTTAATACACAATCTGAGTATAGAATAATATTCAAAATTCAAAACCAGCTCTTAATTTTTTTTGTTTTAAATATTTACACATATATATATATATTGTAATCTAATGGTATGTGGTGTGTGTATTCTAATTTTATGTACTCAATGTGTTGCTTTTAATTCGTTTATCAAGAAAAGTTATTAAGTGGAAATTGATTCCATTTGTGTAAAAACGGATTTGTTGCCGTACGTTGATGACATTCTAATAATATACAGGAGAAACAAAAGACAATGTGAACAGTTACTAACGCACATAAACAAAGTACATGAAAACATAACCTTTACTGCCGAATACGAACACAACAATACCATAAACTTCTTAGACCTCTCCATCACAAAACTAGAACACAGATACAAATTAAGTATAGGCTATACAGAAAACCAACTATAACTGACACACTAATACACAACTCCTCCAATCACCCAATACAACACAAACTAGCTGCCTTCAGAACCATGATACATAGACTTAACAACATCCCCTTAGATGAAAAAGACTACAAAGACAAACTAAACACGATAAAATATCTAGCAGAATCTAACGGATATGACAGAACAATAGTCAGTAAACTCCTACACAAAACACAAAACAAACAACAGACAAAGACATGAAACAACAAATTCATAACACTAACTTACATCAACAAACAAACTGAAAAAATAGCCCACAAATTCAAAAAAGCAGGATACAGAATCGCTTACAAAACTACTAACAAAACAGAACACACGCTATCAAAACACACACACAAAGCACAAAGCAAATTCGATTTACCCAGTGTTTACAAGCTAAATTGCTCAAATTGCAATAATTCTACATAGGCCAGACAGGACGTAGCTTCAAACAGAGATACATTGAACACACAAAGGCACTCCACTCCACTACAGAATCCACCTTTGCAAACCACCTCATTGAAGCAAACCACACATATAAAAACATCGGCAATAACATGAACATTCTACACGTACACACAAAAGGCCGAAAACTAGACACTCTAGAACAATTGGAAATATACAGACACACAAAAACAAATAATAACGACATCCTAAACGAACAGACACAATTCAAATCGCACGCATTATTCGAACATATCTTACCCCACACACACAGCATCGATCTTTCGAAACTCGATTCCGTCGCCCACAACAAGACGGACAGCGCTACCAGCGGCAGCCTCTGAAGAAGCCTTTGAAAGGAGAAGACCGGTTCAGGCTGTAAGGTAAAACTTTATGCTTTTACTTATAAAAAACCTAGTGTTCTGAGTCGTAAATGTAATAGTGTTATTTATTATAAAACGTGATTAACGTGTATAAAATTTAATATTCATCTTGTCTTTGCAAGTGTGGTTTTTAATATATACCACTTAATAAAAACTTTTAATTAATTAAATATTTATTAAAATATTAATAGAGAACATTTATTACTTTAATTGATTCTATTATTTAATGTTTCAATTAATTAACAATCTTCGAATTACATAACTCTCATTTTTGAAATTACTTATCTAATCAATTACCAAATATAATAAAAATATGGTTCTTCCTTGACCATTTATTTATGAGATTACTACAGTTCTATTCTCTATTATCAATTATACTTTGAATATTTATTTATTCATTATGCAAATTTAAAAATATACTAATGTTTTTGTAAACTTGTATATGGAAACTAGAGCTTTTTTCGATAGACCTCAAGGTCATTTATAATATTAAGTAAATGTCTGACTTCACCTGAATTTTTCTGCAACCATTTAACTTTGTCGTTACCGTCCTCTGGACTCTCGAGTTTGTTGATCCTCTTCAGTATCACCTTCTCTGTCCCTGCGTTGTTGAAATTCCTCGCTCCGTCTCCTGGATGCTGAGTTCTGACGTGGACCTTTGGTCGTGATGATGTAGGGGAGAGGCGGGTAGAATGGGCCAGCGGGTAGTATGGGCCATTGAGTGTTTCTAAGGTTTAACGCTAGGTAGTAGCTAGGGGGGGCGGCTGCCTCGGGCGGCACGAGAAGGGGGCGGCAAACTGGAAAAAATTAAACTGTACATTAAGGTGGTTCTTGGGAATTTTCATTTCTTCTAAATTTGTCTGAAACTTTGCAGTCAACTAAACAAAGCTATTTCACATGTACTGTTAAAATTTCGGTGCGATTGGCCGTTCGAAAGTTGTTGAACAGTCATAGATGTGAGCGTGGCGCTGTCTGAAGCATAGAGGAGGCAAAGTATAGGTGCTCGTGTAAGTGGAAATGTCCGCGCAGAAACATTCATAGAGGTCATTTCTATCCTTGTCTACTGACGCATGCGCGAGAGTGGAACTCGCGCGGATCAGCTGATTCAGCGTCTGTTCAGAAATGACCCCTACGTGATTCCATCTCTCTTTTCCAGCCGGACGGTTTCTCAGCCAGTTCACCACCTCTGTATATATATCTCTATGGTCTGAAGTCAACTCAGTCTGGTACAGACGTGTATAGTAAGTAATAACCTCAATTCAATTCGCACTTATACTTATTTTTTGCATAAGCCGTAATTGAACGCATAAGCATAATTTACTTTTCGTTGTCAAAGTAACTTAAAAACTAATGCGATTTTCATAATATTGAGTTTAATATCTTAAAACCTTTTGTTTGGTAAGTCGTGCCTAAATATATATATATAATAATTAGTTGAGACATTGAACTTTATTCAAACTCAAATTCAGTTTCGAATTCAATAAAAAATAATTATAAAGAGTATTCATGGATAAGATAGGTAAAATGCTCTTAATTTTTGATTTTAAAATACACCTGATAAGATTTTCGTTTGATCTTAAAAAGTGATGTACCCATGATCCATACCTCAAAATTTCCCCTCCCCCACCCCGTCTGTGAGTCAAATCACCTCAATTCTGGGCGCTGCGCATGCTCGTGAAGATGGCATTTATGCCCAAGAGGCATAAAAACCTATTTAATTTAATGTATATAAAAAACACCAAATATTTTAAATAAAATGTATATTTTTGATTAGATTCGCCTTAGTATATGATATACTAATAACGTAGGACAGAAGATTAAAATTGTAGTAATTTTCTTACGGAATGCTCAGTTTATCTGAAATTAAGATATGTATTACGTTATACTGTGGCCGTTGCTGGTGTAAATCGCAAAAAATTAGAAAAAATGCAAAAAAACCAAAACTACTCGTGAACAACCCTACATTCATGATTTTTTTTTATAGAGCGTGAACATATTTTATTATAAAAAGAAAAAACAGAATTGGGAAAAGCACCATTTAGCCAATGGAACGGGGGAGGGGTAATTTTGAGGTATTTTGTTTATCACACGTCAACGTTTCAACTGT
The DNA here is from genome assembly GCA_034769895.1 of Magicicada septendecula. Taxonomy (NCBI): domain Eukaryota; kingdom Metazoa; phylum Arthropoda; class Insecta; order Hemiptera; family Cicadidae; genus Magicicada; species Magicicada septendecula. Next base: position 299,132,093 of record CM068373.1, on the reverse strand, counting down.
ATTCGCCCGTTAACGAAACCAGTTAACGAATTAACTATAGTTGCAGTGTTCGCAGGTCATTGTCTAATTTTTTGCGGGTTTCCAGGTACTAAAACACCTACAGAATGAAACGAATCAAGCCAAGTGGTGCTCAATTTTGAAAGACAAAGATTAAAAAAATTCAGTCTGCTGAGAGTTCAAAAAATTTAATGAAAGCTTTTATTGAGAGAAGCTCAAGTTTGAAAAATCAAGGAAGTCATGAAGTCGACCCACCAAATCGTGGATCAAGCTCTTCGACTGACGAAGGACACAGCAAAGACGATCATAGTGGAGAAAACCACGAGGGGGGAAAGTCAGCGACTCCAATAATGTAAATAACTTAATTGAAACTTCTGCTACTACGTCTGAATTAAACATCATTCCAGAAACATTACTTGAACTTCAAAAACATTCTGAAGAAGAAAATCCATTACGAGCCAACGAACATGACGATAAAAGACTACCAATAACACAGAGTGACAACTTTAGTATGGATGTTCTGCAAAATATTGGACGGTGGCCTGAAAACATTGCAAAATAGTTTCGAGACCTAGTCGTAAGTCAAGGCACCAGCCAACTGCAAAACAAAGACAGTGTTTTTCCTTCCGATACTACTGGAAGATCCATGAATAAGTGTTGGTTTGAGAAACTCCTTAAAAATGGAAGGAAGATTACTCGGTCATGGTTATGCTATTCTCCATGTAAAAACGCACTGTTTTGTGTTTGCTGCACATTATTTCAACAAAAGAACTACCAGAGCCAGAGCAGTTTTAGTAGTGTCAGTAGTTTTTCGACTTGGCGTAAGGTGAATCCTCGCATCCAGGATCATGAGACTAGTGCAGCACATCGCTCAGCATTTATGGAATGGAAAGAATTAGAGCGTTCACTGAATAAAGGAGCAGCCATTGATAGCCATCTTCAGCGACAAGTTTGTGAAGCTGCTAAGATTTGGAAAGAAATCTTGGAAAGAGTAATCGCTACAGTGCAAACATTAGCTCAGCAGAACCTAGCTCTAAGAGGACACAGAGAATCAATTACTGATAGTGACAATCCTGGGAATTTTCTCGCACTTATCAAGTATCTTGCTAAATTCGATCCTGTAATGAGGACTCACCTGGATTCAGTTTCAGGAAATCCAGGAAAATTATCTTACCTCTCCCCGGATATACAAAATGAAATTATTTCCATCTTGGGTGAACAAGTGCGGAAAACCATAATTGCCGCATGTAAAAAGGCCAAGTATTACAGTATAATGTTTGACACAACGCCAGACCAATCACATGAAGAGCAAATGTCTCAGATCATTAGATTTGTTGACACTGATGAACAGTCAGTTGAGGTAAGGGAATCATTTATAGATTTTATACCCGTACATGATAAGACTGCTGCTGGTATAACGGAAGTAATAACATCCAAACTAGAGGAAGATGGCTTAGGCCTGAAAGACTGTAGAGGCCAGTCATTTGACAACCAGGCAACGATGGCTGGAATTCATACAGGGGTTCAAAAAAGGATCTTAGAACTAAATCCATTAGCAATATTTGTTCCCTGCGACAACCACAGCCTTAATTTAGTAGGAGTGCACGCTGCCCACGTCAACCCTCGAGCAATCACATTTTTTGGGATCTTGGAGAAACTTTTTACATTCTTCTCTTGTTCTACACACAGGTGGAGTGTTTTGAAAGAACATGTAAATATTACAATAAAAAGACATGCAGAAACTAGATGGAGTTCAAAAGCAGATGCTGTTAAAGCAGTATCTTCTCAGCTAAACGAAATTATTGCTTGTCTCGAAAAACTCAGAGACACCCCTTCAGAAACGTTGAAACACGGGAAGATGCCGCAATACTCATCAATGGATTGGAGACATTTGACTTCATATGTTTGCTGTATTTTTGGGCAGAAATTCTCCCTGCAATAAACCACTCTCAGAAAGTATTGCAGATTGAAGGAGTAAGCTTTCACAGTGCACTGTTACTGCTGCAAACTCTTGAAGATCAGTTAGGAGATTGGAGAACGAATCTTTGTGACATAGTCATTAAGAAATCTGTGAAGAAATGTGAGGAATGGGGCGTGGAAAAAGATAAGAGGCCACGGAAAAAACGTAAAATGCCTGGAGAGCATGCTGATGATGTTGTATTAAACAGCCGACAAGAGATAAAACGTTGTCTAATTGAAATTATAGACAAATTGTCAGCAGAGATGAGAGACAGATTCACACATCTTTCGGAGCTAGAAAAACGATTTGGTTATCTTTGCGAGATTGAAAATCACCTCAAGAAGGGAATCAGCGAAGAAAAATTATCTGAACACTGTAAAATACTTGCAGAAAATTATCCACATGACATTGATTTTGAAGAGCTACTAAGAGACACTAAAGATGTTTTACTGTTGTTGAAAAGAGCAACCAATAATGGCGAAAAACTAAACTTGAAAACAAAAGGTCTATTGACTTATATTAATTCGATGGGTGCAGAATCATACAAGTCCCTAGCGATTGCCCTTCAAATACTTCTTACAATTCCAGTGTCAGTAGCCTCGTGTGAGCGCTCATTTAGCAAGCTTAAGTTAATAAAAAATTACTTAAGGTCTACAATGACGGATAATAGACTTACCAATTTAGCAGTTCTATCAATAGAACACGAAACTGCATCGTCACTTGACTACAGCAAAGTTATTTCCGATTTTGCAGCAGCAAAAGCAAGAAAAGTTAAGTTTTAAATTGTTTTCATCTGTAAATAATGCTATGTACTTTTTAGTTGCTATGTACTTTCAACTTTTAAGACTACGATTGGAGTATTTTTGAAAAGTAACTTGTAAATAAAAATGCTCAGTTAAACACAATTCTTTTCTTTTCTGTTATCCTTCATGTGAACATCGTTCATGTTAATGTTGATGTCATCCTTCATGTTAAAAAAGTTTAACCTCCAAACGGGTAGAAAGGCAACCTAGCTAAATTCTAACTTCCGAACTGACAAAAAGGTGACCTAGCAAAAGTTTAACCTCCAAACGAGGAAGAAGGCAACGTAGCGAAAGTCTAACCTCCAAACGGGCAGAAAGGCGGGCTAGGAAAAATGCTAACTCCTTTCTGCCCGCTCAAAGGTAGAAATTTCGTTGGCTCATCTTTGTGTCTGTTTGGAGGTTAGACTCTCACTAGGTCGCCTTTCTGTCCGTTTGGAGGTTAGACTTTCGCTAGGTCGCCTTTCTACCCATTGAAATACATATTATTCTTTATTTACTGTTTAAATAAAGTACAGTGATAAGTCAAAAAATAGACCGCCAATTACTTTTTTTTTTCCTTGTCGGCGAGTGGCAACTGAAATGTGTAGGGGGCGGCAAACTGACAGGCCACAGAGTACGAATATATATGACAGGCCGCCCTGGGCGGCGAAAGTACTAGCTACGCCACTGCATAGAGGTTGTGTCTTCCCGCCATGTGGAAATAGTTAGTTGTTTTTATACGAAAACAGCGTGTCAGAAGGTATATTTTTTGTTTGTGTTATCCTTTCCGGCGTTGCTCCGCATAACTTTTGAGAGTGGTTGTGTTGAAATAGGTAAAACATTAGGTAAGCAAACTAACTTATTATTATAGTATACTATGTCTAGAATATATCGTAAGAGTTTTAAAGAGTTGTTTTCGGTAGTTACGGTTCGGCGCCATTTTTTTCCTTGCAGCCTCGGTCGGGTTGTATGGGCCATGTAATTGACACATGTTTTTTTATTTCAGTGGACGATGCCTACATTTAAAAAGAAGCCTGCAGGTGAAGGCCGTGGAGAATGGTCTGTAGAAGACATGAAATTAGCGGTGCAAGACGTTTTGGAAAATAAAATATCGGCTCGGGCCTCTGCAGAACGGCATAATGTGCCAAGAAATACATTGCAGAGGAAAATTCGTAGTGTAGAAACTGAATCGCAGGTGGAAATGAAACCTCAGCTAGGGAGATTTAAACCTACTTTCGATAATCTGTATGAAAACGAGCTCGTAAAGCATATGAAAGAATTGGATGCACGACTAATGCCCTTATCAAGGAACGAATTTCTCAAGCTTGCGTATGATCTTGCAGAAAGTTTAAAATTGCCACATAGATTTAATAGGGAGAAACGAATGGTAGGAAAAGATTTTTTCACAGGATTCATGAAAAGACACTCTGAGCTAAGTTACAGAAAACCGCAATCAAGTTTAATGCGCTCAGTAGGCTTTAATAAGCCTCAAGTTGAGAGATTTTTCAAACAACTTATGAAACTGCAAGACGAGCGTTGCTTCCGTCCGTCTTGAATATTTAACGCTGACGAAACGGGGGTGACATGCGTCCACGAAAATGAGATGGTAATTTCAACAAAAGGAAAGCGCCAAGTTGGGAAAATGACTTCGGGGGAGAGGGGTCTCACGGTAACACTCATGTTTTGTATGAGTGTGACTGGACTCTTTATTCCACCGCTGTTTGTATTCCCCAGAAAAAGAATGAATGACCGATTGATGATTGGTGCACCATCTGAAAATATGAGTTTCCCAACTCCAACTGGATGGATAAATGGACCAGCTTTTCTGACGTGGTTGAAACATTTTGTTTCATTTACGAAACCCACTACAGAAGACCCAGTTTTACTGATCATCGATGGGCATGGCAGTCACAAGGAGCTGGACGTTATCATGTATGCACGTGAAAACAACGTTCATATGCTGAGCGTCCCCTCTCATACGACCCATAAATTGCAGCCCCTTGATAGAACATTCATGAAACCGTTTAAAGGTGCCTATCAAGTTGCTTGCAGTTTGTGGATGAGGGCTAATCCTGGCCTCAGAATAAATGACTACGACATCGCAAAGCTAGTTGCCAATGCCTATAGGAAAGTCTGTCGTTTGGACATTGCCGAAAATGGTTTCAAATGCACAGGAATATATCCTTTGAATTCACAGATATTCACTGATTTGGACTTTATGGGAAGTGAGTTAATCAACGTACCAACAGCCCCTCAAAATCAAGAGTTGCTGTTCAACAGTCTGGTGAGACTTCTACTGGGACATCGTCGATGCCTGACAACTCAGCTGCTGCAGTTCCTGTTCCAACGTCTACTGAACCGTCTCCTGGGATATCGGGAATGTCTGTCATTTCAACTGCTTCAATTGCTGTTCAGCTGTCTGCTGAGACTTCTCCTGGGACATCGGTGATGCCTGATAACTCAGCTCCTGCAATTCCTGTCCCAACGTCTACTGAACCTTCTCCTGGGACGTCGGAAATGCCTGACAATTAAGCTCCTACAATTGCTGTATTACCAATTCCTGGGCCTTCTTTGAAAACACACTCAAATATTATAGTGTCGTCTCCAGTTGTTAGGCACCCAAACTTCGAAAACATTCTTAAAAAAGTGTCGCCTTTGCCATCATGCAGTGAAAGAAGATTGACAAGTCGCAAGAGGAAGGCAGGAAAAAGTGAGATTTTGACATCAACTCCCGTAAAAAATGCATTAAGCGAAAAGAAAAAGATAGGAAAAGAAAAAGATAGGAAAAGAAAGAGAAGAAGCTAAGACATATAGAAGACAATTAAAGTTTGAAAAACAGCAGAGTGAAAAAGAAAAAGAAAAAAATCAAAATCCAGTGGCCCTAAGACTGGAAAGAAAAAAAAGTGAAGTATCTCATCATGACACTCCAGAATCCTCTATGTGTGAAAATGTAGACTGTCTTGTATGTGGTGAACATTTTGATGAAAACTGGATTCAGTGTCATACATGTGAAGGGTGGGCACATGAACTTTGTTCAGATATTGAAGACACACTGTATTATTATTGCGATTACTGCAAGTTCAACAGTATGCAGTCTAAATAAAAGTTAAAAAATGTATTTACACAATTTAAATTGAATTTGTATAAAAATTAAACAATTTTGTTAACAAAAATAATTTTTATTTATCTTCACTCCTGTTTTTTAAGTGTGGCCCATACTACCCGACGCCGAAAATGTTATCACAATTACAGCTATAAATTTGAAATACCACACACATTTTATTTGATTAATTATAATTCCTTTTTCAGAGTGTGTGTGAAGTAAATGTTTCACTACTTAGTATTACATAATTTTAGATGATTCTGCCTATCATTTAATATTTTGTGACACTTTTTGCACAAGTGGGCCATACTACCCGCCTCTCCCCTACGACTGGATGTAGCTGCATGTGGCTGTCCCTGCGTCTTCTCGTCTACTTCTCTGGTTCCTCTCCTCTTCTTTTCTTGTCCCTCGTAGATGTCTAGAAGTTCTATGTAGACTTCTCGAATTTTATCGTAGTTACAACTCTCGTAGATTCGTTAGTATAGTCTTTTTAAAAATCACTCGTGTTCATTAATACTTGCTCCGACGTAATGCCGGTTCCATCGCACTTCACGTTATTGAATACTGTTTAAAAACCTTACATGATTTTGTAAAATTCGCGGTGGCGAGATGCGTAGATCTTACGTGTCAAAGTGAGTTCATCTGAGAAAGGGTGTGTCGCTCGCTGGGGTTTTATACTGCTGCCGTCGTTGAAATTCCTGTTGGAAACTGTTTTGACAACATTGAACAGGTCGGCGCGTCGATTTAATTGTTACTTTCAACCTACGCGTCTTTCTATGAAGCGCACACTTTTTTATAAATATTATTTCACCAATCGTTCGGTATAATATTAAACTTTGTTTATGCAAATTATGAATGTTAAGGTGTGTAAATTATGGCAGTTATGGCAAAATTTCACACGGTGGCTGAACGGTTCCCACGATTAATGACCACTTAACGTCAAACTGAAGCGCCAGGCGTCAGCTATGTTTTTACATATGTCGCTGATTCGTGTGACTTCTGGTTCTCGTTCAGTACTTAAAAAACTGTGTAAAATCTTCCACCCTCGTTTGCATAATTCAACCTGTCTGTCGTTTACACATGTACACATACACACGCGCGCGGGCAGATTGATACACAAGCGGCGGCAGGTCGCTCTGACGTCACCTCTGCCGGTCGGCGCGTGTCAGTTTCTCCCCTTCGTTGCTGCGTTTAAAACTAACTAAGCTATTTGATTCCATATGCAGGCTTACTTACAATATTTGATTTATTTAAAATTAAATACTACGTTTATTTCTTATATTATTTCTTATACCTAACGTATATTTATTACATTATTTTTTATTATTTACATCTTACATATTTCATACGTGCTTTCGTATGCTATCATACCTCAGTCAGGGGTTGATACATATACTTATGCTAAACGTATGGTTGCATAAATTCCCCTGCTGGGTAAAATAAAATTTGAATTTTATTCAAATTTTATTTCTTTACTCAGAAATTATTAATTTTATTATTTACTGCAACTCACAATTAGTGGTTATAAGGGTTTAAAAAAATTTTTTTTTTCACTCTTTCCCTGGGTGGATTACGTCCCTCCCATGGATTTATAAGTTGACTTTTTATTTATTCATCCATAGAATTTACAGAATGCTGATGCATGGTACTTTCCAATAATCTTGCTTCTTGTCGGATCATAGACGATAAATGTGTCGTTCTTTCCTCCTTTGTAATAAGTAGGGTCCCTCGTACAGTCTGAATAGTTTCTTTGCTGTATTGTAGATTCGTTTTCCCACTGGATTACTTCTTAGTAGCACTCTCTCTCCTTCATGGAATGTGATGAGTTTGTGCGTTCTGTTGAATCTCTCGATCCTCTTTTCTCCAAATTTTTCCATCCTCTTCTTCGAATTGTCGTACTTGTGACTCAATGGAATTTGCAGATTTTGGTTTGGAGGTTTGTCAATGTTTCTCGACCAGAATCTATTAGGTTTTTTATTTGTTTCCAGTTCCACCGGTGTATATCCCGTAGCTTCACTGTATGTAGCATTTATAGCTTGTTCAAAAAATGATATGTACTCTGCCCATCGGTTATGTTGTTCATTATAGTAGATGCGTAAATGTTTTCCTAACTCTTTATTTACTCTTTCAGCAAGGTTTCCTTGTGGATTCGTATTGACGTTAACACTGGTTATATGCCGTGCTGAGTTAGCGTTTCTGTCCATGCTTTATTTTGAAAGTGTTTACCTTGGTCACTCAATATCTTTTTGATTTGACCATACTTCGGTACGTATTTGCGTAGTATGACATTCAGTACACTTTTTGTGGTGGGTCTTCGAATAGCGTAGAGTCGAACTGCCTTGGTGAACACATCTATACATACAAGTATGTGCTTTGTACCCCGTGACTAGCTCTCGGAAATGGGCCCAGGAAGTCTACTGCTACTAATTCTCCCTTTTCCTGTGTCTTGATATTTTGCATATCTACGTACGGATTGCATATCTGTATGTGTGAAGATTCGGATGTCGTGCTGTTTGACATTCGTAGCATCCTTTTAAGATTTCTTTTATTCTTCTAAACATATTATTCAAAATGAAGTCTTCCTTCAAAGCTAAATGACATTTTAAAGCAGACGCATGTGCTAAACTTTGATGACATGGTATAGTTAGTGTTTTTAGCATCTCTGGTGATAGGACTATTTTCTAATCATAATTGACGAGTTTGTACAATATACTATTTTTTATCGTATATCTACTAGATAGTGTTGATAACTTCAAGTGACTTATTTGAAGATCTTTATTTTGTTCATTTGCTATATTATTTAGCAAATACTTATCTCTATCATCTGTTTGATATGTAATATTTAATATTTTAACATCGTTCCACTTAGCTTCATGAGTTTCTTGTGTATCTTGTGGTGGATAACGACTTAGTGTGTCGGCAATTATATTACCCGAGCCTTTACAATATTTTATTGTGAATGAATACTCTTGTATGGCCAGTATCCATCTCATTAGTCGTGCATTTGTTGCTTTACAACTTAATAAAAATGAAAGCGCTTGATGATCCGTGTGTATCTCAAAGTGTGTTCCATACACATAATAACGAAACTGCTTCAAGGCGTATACTATCGTTAAGATTTCCTTCTTTGACGTACAGTAGTGTTTTTCTGCTCCTTTGAAGACTCGACTGGCGTATGCGATGACTCGTAGCTCTCCGTATTTATCTTCTTGATACAGGGCACTCCCTACTGCATAGTCACTGGCATCTGCGTAGATTATATATCGTCCTTCCTATTGTGGATGATGCAGCATAATGTTATGTAGAAATAGATTTTTCACTTCACGGAACGCTTCTTCACGATGTACCTCCCATTTCCATTTACTTTCTTTTCTAGTGACTTATAGAAGTGGTTGGATTTTCTCCGCATATAACGATGAAAAACGTCGGTAGTATCCCGTGAGTCCTAGGAATGCTCTTAACCCTTTTACGTTCTTGGGTCTTGGGAACTCCGTTATACTCTGTAGCTTGCAAGGGTCTGTTTGTATTCCCTTGTCAGATATTATATGACCTAAGAATTTTATTGAAGTTTTAATAAAGTCGCACTTCTCTAACTTCAAAGAGAGATTAGCGTCTCTGAACTTTTGAAATATAGTGTTCAGATGCTGAAGGTGTTCTTCCAACGTTGTTGAGATTACAAGGATGTCGTCCACGAAGATCATGGTGTATGGTTCCACCTCTGGTCCTAGTGCATTTTCCAAACACTTTACAATTGCTGCGAGGCTTGTATTCAATCCAAAGGGTACTACTCGATGTTGGTAGCGTTTGTTCTTGTACAGGAATGCGGTGTATTTGCGATCTTGTTTATGAATGGGAATTTGCCAAAATGACGAAGTCAAGTCTAACTTGGTTAGATATTTTGCTCCTTGACATTTGTTAAATTATTCTTCAATATTCGGTGCACAATCAAAATCCTTTTCGACGACGCTATTTAGATTCCGCATGTTTAAACACAGCCTTATTTCGTCCGTCTTCTTTTTGACGACAACGAGAGGATTGATGAAGCTTCTGTTGGACCGCTCTATTACGCCGTTATCCAACATTCTTCTGATTTCCTCGTTGGCTGGTTCCGCATATTTGATGGGAATCGGATATGTCCTCCGTACGAACTTAGTAGGATCGGTGACCTGAATCTTGTGTTCATAAGCATTCGTAATTGTAGGAACGTCGCTAAATATATCTTGATATTCCTGTATCAACTCTTCTATTAATTCTATTCCTTCGTGTTGATTGTCCTCTTGCATATTGATGTTACTTGCAGCGTGTTTTACAGCTGGTCTGGAGATGACGATTGGTTCCTGTTCTTCTTCCACGTTGTTCTGACTTTCTTCAAATTTAATTTCGTAGAGTCCTCCCTCAACTTTCCATGTCATTGAATTCTTTTCTAAATTAATAACTGCTCCTAATTTATTTAATACGTCGATACCTATGATACAATCATATGTAAGCTTATCTACTACTATAATTGGAATATCGCATTCAAGTTCATTACACTTAAAATTAATATATATTTGTTGTGTGGCAATCTGTTTAATTTTTGTCGCCGTTGTTATGTAATAATTGTTAATCGGTAACACTGGTGCATGTTTGAAATGGTTTTTGTTCCTGTTGATGCAGGTCCGGCTGATTACGGATACCTCACTTCCAGTGTCAACAAGAATCTTCATATTTACATTGTTTATTGTCCCCCCCTAATATAGGACAATAGGTTTTAGCTACCGTTATTTCCTGGTGTGTGTCTGTATTGTTTAGGGTGTCACGCAGCTCATGTGTGTGCAGGTCGTTTAACAAGCCTGTCCGTGCTGGCATTTTGTTTGTGTACAGGTCGTTTTTAAAACCTGTTCGAGCTGGCGTTTGGCTACCCTCCTGCAGTCATACATCTTTCTTGTCAATTGTTTTGCTACGCTCATCCCCTCCCTCTTTGGATGTTGACGGGCGTGTCGATTGTTGCACAATTTTATTTTCATAATTATTTTTATTATTATCATGATTATTATTTACATTAATATTATGTACATTTGCATTGTACGGTTTTAAGTGTTTTTTCGACGTACCTGGATGTGAGTACGCTCCTTTATTTGGAGTTAAATTACATTTTTCAAAGGGTTGTTTATATTCTTTCCACTTATCTTCTTTCTTCTCGAACTGTGTCGATTTGTGTTGTATTGGATTTTGTGTAGAGTACTGCTGCTGCTGCGGCTGGTTAACTCTTCTTTCGTATTCTTTATTAACAAATTGTGATGATTGCGTTACAAGAATGAGAAGTTCCTCAATGGTTTTAACTCCTTGGGTATATACGGCAAGTCTAATGTGTCTGTGAAAATGATAACTTAGTTTTAATACTAATTCGTGCTCCGTGAAAATTGGTCTAAGATGCTTACACCGTTCGACGAGTTGTATAATATAGTCTTCCATGGAACGTTTGCTGTTGACGTAATACCGCCCATACTCCAGCTGGTCTCGTACCTCTCTCTGGGTATGTATATTCCAGTATTGATTTTCGAAGGATACCCTGAACTGTTCATAAGTTTCTGTTTGGTCCCGAACAATTGTATAACATTTGGATGCTGTCTCCTGGAAATGTCGATTTACAAATTCTATACGGTCTCTGTCGTTTAAGTTGCTTCCTATAGTTGCCATTTCTCGTTCACACTTTTGTAAAAATTCTGTGGGGTTTCTCCCATTTATTACCTTTGAAACTGATCTTCTCTCGATCGTCTACCTTTGCAGCACACATCATTATAACACTGGGTTGTCTCTTGACTTCCGCCCGTAGTTTTTCTACCTCCTCTTGTAGTCCATCTTTCATGCTGTTAATTTCTATGGAGTGGTGTGTAGTTTTTCTCGTGACCTCCTCCACAGCTATTTCTACAGTCTCGGTCCTCACAGTGAGTTCCTTTGTTCTATTAGTGTTGTCCTGGATGCGCTCATTTACGTCTTTGTGTCTGAGGTCTTGCTCCTGCTTCGTAATTTTAAATTTCTCATTCCACTGTTCAGCCAGTTGTCGAATGTGTTCTTTAGTTTCACGTGTTGTATATTCACGCTGTTCTTTAAATTTACTATCAATCTTTACAGCTTGTTCATTAAGTGACTGTTGAATATCACTATTGTTTGACGACTCGGAACACTAAGCTTAGTGTTCCGAGTCGTCAAACAATAGTGATATTTAGTTAAGAAACGGACACGTCATGGACAATGAAATCCAAGAATTTGACTGTTGAACTCGCTGTTCGACTGCTTCAACGCGTGCAGTAAGATCTGTTTTCAAAGTATTACTGACGAGTTCTATTTTCTCTTCTAATCTTGTATTATTACTCTCTATATTACTTTCTAACTGAGTTTTCACTTCTTCAATAGTAATTTCTAATCGATTACGATTATCTTCTACTTGAGTTTCTAAACTTCCTAATTGAGTTTTAATTTCTGCATTGCTACTTTCTAATTGAGTTTTTAGTTCTGCACTATTCGTTTCTAATTTACTTTCTAATTTTTTACTATTCGTTTTCAACTCTTCTTGAAGTCGTTTAAACATCGTTTCGAAGTCCATTGTTTGTTGCTTCGTCGTCATTGTAGACTACGGTGTCCTAACTGATTCGTTATATGAATTATATTTTTAATTATTGGTCCACCGTGACTCTATATTTCTTTATTTAAAATTTATTTTATTTATCAGTATTAATTTCACAACTCTTTTTCTCTCTGTACTTAATATAACAATTTGCAATATTATTTATAACATAAATTGACTATTAATTCTTTCTACAATATTTTTGCTAATTATTTATTAGACTTTATTTATTACCAGGGCGCCATTTACTTGTAATGATAATTAACATTTATTCTCTTTATGTCGTGGCCCACCATTGGCAGCGACAATTACTTTTACAACGTTATTTTTATACAACGATGCCAACGTGGCCTTACACACATATCGAGCCACACGTTGGGCACGCCAATTACTATACAACGTTATTTTCAGACACTTACTTTTACACATATGCTCTTACTCATTTGTGCGCACTTACCCACGTCTCGGAGGTATACTCTTCTTCTGCAGTAGTCACCTTGATGTTCCCCGGCTGGGTCGCAGGCTTTGGTCGTTGATTGAGTGTGGATAAGCACGTGAATATCGTTATATAAGTTTAATAAAAGTAAAGCGTACAGAGGATTTAGTACTGGTTGTGAAATTAGTACGACTGTTTTAATAAAATGATATTCATTTGATTTATTCTTTAAAAATTCAAATTATCATATTATTAATTGTTTTGTGTGGGTTAATTATTATTTGAACCATTATATTCGATCTGAATATAATGCAATTATAACGTGTTTAAATCTTATTTCTTATATTTCTAAGACATAGTATACACATACATAAATCATATATGACCTGAAATACTACACAGACATATAATATATAACACATATAATTATTATAAAACGTGATTAACATGTATAAAATTTAATATTCATCTTGTCTTTGCAAGTGTGGTTTTTAATATATACCACTTAATAAAAACTTGTAATTAATTAAATATTTATTAAAATATTAATAGAGAACATTTATTACTTTAATTGATTCTATTATTTAATGTCTCAGTTAATTAACAATCTTATAATTACGTAACTCTAATATTTGAAATTACTTATCTAATCAATTACCAAATATAATAAAAATATGGTTCTTCCTTGACCATTTATTTATGAGATTACTACAGTTCTATTCTCTATTATCAATTATACTTTGAACATTTATTTATTCATTATGCAAATTTAAAAGTATACTAATGTTTTTGTAAACTTGTATATGGAAACTAGAGCTTTTTTCAATAGACCTCAGGGTCATTTATAATATTAAATAAATGTCTAACTTCATCTGGATTTTTCTGCAACCATTTAACTTTGTCGTTACCGTCCTCTGAACTCTCAAGTTTGTTGATCCTCTTCTGTATCACCTTCTCTGTCTCTGCGTTGTTGAAATTCCTCACTCCGTCTCCTGGATGCTGAGTTCTGACATGGACCTCTGGTCGTGATGATGTACGGCTGGATGTAGCTGCATGTGGCTGTCACTGCGTCTTCTCGTCTTCTTCTCTGGTTCCTCTCCTCTTCTTTTCTTGTCCCTCGTAGATGTCTAGAAGTTCTATGTAGACTTCTCGAATTTCATCGTAGTTACAACTCTTGTAGATTCGTTAGTATAGTCTTTTTAAAAATCACTCGTGTTCATTAATACTTGCACCGACGTAATGCCGGTTCCATCGCACTTCACGTTATTGAATACTGTTTAAAAACCTTACATGATTTTGTAAAATTCGCGGTGGCGAGATGCGTAGATCTTACGTGTCAAAGTGAGTTCATCTGAGTATCATCTGAGAAAGAGTGTGTCGCTCGCTGGGGTTTAATACAGCTGCCGTCGTTGAAATTCCTGTTGGAAACTGTTTTGACAACATTGAACAGGTCGGCGCGTCGATTTAATTGTTACTTTCAACCTACGCGTCTTTCTATGAAGCGCACACTTTTTTATAAATATTATTTCACCAGTCGTTCGGTATAATATTAAACTTTGTTTATGCAAATTATGAATGTTAAGGTGTGTAAATTATGGCAGTTATGGTAAAATTTCACACGGTGGCTGAACGGTTCCCACGATTAATGACCACTTAACGCCAAACTGAAGCGCCAGGCGTCAGCTATGTTTTTACATATGTCGCTGATTCGTGTGACTTCTGGTTCTCGTTCAGTACTTAAAAAACTGTGTAAAATCTTCCACCCTCGTTTGCATAATTCAACCTGTCTGTCGTTTACACATGTACACGCGCGCGCGCGCGCGCGCGCAGACTGATACACAAGCGGCGGCAGGTCGCTCTGACGTCAAATTTGCCGGTCGGCGCGTGTCACTTTCTCCCCTTCGTTGTGAGAACTTACATCTTTCTTCACACAATAATATTTAATAAACATACACAAATCCCTTACCTGTATCGGGTCCCAGAGTCTTCATGTGAACTCGTACCTATAAGTGATTTAGGGTTGTGTTATTAATAAACTCAACTCTCATTGTATTTGTTAATAAACTCAAATTTTTTATTCAGCTTTCTTTATACGCTTTTGAATTTACTTGCATTCCATTTTTTCTTTTCTCAAAATTATTTTTAGTCTTTCTTTTTCATTACGTATCAACGCTACAAAGCAAACATTGAAATTAACTTATTCTATTAACTAATGTAAATATTTCTGTAAAAGCAACCCAGCAATTGCACATTCATACTCTCACGCATTCTCCCCTATTAAACTTGAGATATCTCTTTATTCATTATAAAAATTTAATCTTTTTATTTTATTTTATTTTGTTTAAATTTAGATTGTCGGATTACTTTACTGATACTGTCTCCGCCACGTTGTTACGCTAGTCCATTCATTGTTCCTTTGGTCGTTCCAATTACTTTCGCACTGCCACGGTTTCGTTCACTGCCGATAATATGTTCTCAACTAATTAAATTTTGGTCACTGATTGCTGTCTAACGTCTCACTGTTGATTCTTAAACGTGTTTTACATTTTTTACGTATTTTAATCACACAAGTTCATTTTATTCGAATTTTCGGCTCGCGAGTCTTTATGCTGAACCGCTGTTTTTTATTGTTTATTTACACTTTTACTGTCACATTTTTACTCCTTCAACCGGTCCGTCTACATTGCTAAATGTATTTCAGTCGGACCGCGCGATAGCGTAACTGCTCGCGTTAGGTGTTATTAGCCGACTGCCTTTGTTCTCTGCGCACCACGCGAGAAAAGAATGTATACGGACGTGACATTATCGTGAGAACGTTGGCCGACGTTCGCGCTCTTGTGTGTGAACGCGCACCCCTGTTGCTAACTTTACATTCCCGTACCAAGCCACACCAGTCTCGAAGATAGTCCATTCACAAAATATACTCGGGTTAAATAAAATTGAAAAGATGTCAATTCCAAATCCTCATAGGTTTGTACCGTTACAATACCCCCCAATGAGAGGTTTTCTGCCGAAGCAGAAAAACTCTCATTGGTAAACCCTAAGAGGATCAGCGAGGATTTGGTTCCAACAACCCCCCTTTACTCCTTTGGACATCATGGGTAAATTACCCCCCCCTAGTTCGGCGACTGTGGGTGTACCTGAACGATATTACTGGACTTCTCTGTTCGAGATCCCAACACCGTAAAGTCGGACAGGCCCACACCACAGTACCACCTAACCTTGTAACATTCCAAATAAAATCAACAACTAGCCTTATACCATACCAGGTCCTCAACCGATATATCTCCCCTTACATACATACTGGATTGCCTTTAGCAAAATTTGGGTGCGTACACATATTCATTACTAGCTTAAACACAAGATCTCTAAATACTCAACGTTAATATAATATTCACATAAACATTCATATTTACTTTTACATAAAATTCCCTCTCATTTCTCAACCTTTAATTTCTTGCTTGACATTATTATTTCAAATCAAATCAAATTATTTAAATTTTGCTCAACTAGTGAAATAAATCTAAGTTCATTACCAAAGTTACTATTTTAATTTAATTGACTTCATTACTTGTTAATTACTCATTTCGATTTCAACCTTCAAAATACCTTAACTTGAATTTAAATTTCCTTAACTATGTGTTAACAATCATTATAAAATGAACAACTTATTTCTATCATCTATTCAAATACAATTACACATGGTTATAACAGATAACATAAACATCATTTATCAGCTGATACATTATCAACCTATGACGAACATCAAAAAATAAAATAACATCTTTACTGCAAAGAACAAAATTTTTAATTTCTAAACATATCTACTTTGACAATTAATAAAAAATTTATTCAATTATTTAATTAAAATAATTAACAAAAGTATTTATGAATCCATTACAAGAAACATATTACATCTCTATCACCAGTCATCAGCTGATATCTCATTCCCAGGTGAATGACCTTACTTCAGTTACACTAAATACAACTAACACAAATACAGAAAATTATACAATGTAAAATACATAATACATGTTTATAATTCCTACACTCTAACATAGTACCACATAATAAAACATAAACATTCATAATTAATACAAATCTCATTCCATTAAAATAAACATTTAATTTGCATCTGAATAAAAATTACAAAAATTTCAATTTTAAGTTTAGTTTCAAATTCTATTAACTCTTTACCTTGTTACATTTTATTATTACATTTAAATTATTAATTTCTATTAAGCATTTTCATCATTAATTTGTTCGGGTGATTTTCAGTCATTCACAATGATTTGATTTATTGAATGGGTATTTAAATATAACCTTACCACCCCTTCTTCCTCTAACAACCACTAACAGATTTACATAGGGCGACACCGATCTCTCAATAATATTTACTTCCATTAATTCTCTAACTCACCTTAAATCATTCTCCTCTTATAATAAAATACCTGATACCCTCTTTGTACCTAGGATGTGTGTTCCCTTACCGTATACTCATTCCCTTATTAGTTCCTGGCCCTTTCCCAGGTAACTCCGCCAAACCCCATTTAAAACTATTCACGTCCCGCCATAACGCCTGTCGTTGATGACTCCTTACCACACCACCCTCTTTACAAAATTTCATCACCATCTATTTACTCTCCAATTACATTATTCTCCCTTTCTCTACATACATGCACTATCGCTGCTGTGTCCCTACTACTGACCCGTTTCTGTATCATTTTTTATTCCAGAAATTCTTATTTTCTCGAACACCCATTAAAAGTTAACTCTGATTGACTCAATGCCTTATTGAAATAATTATCATCACCCAAACTCTATCTTTTACAACATTTTACATTAAGTTAACCATTGAAAATTACACCAGAAAATTCATAACTACCTCAAATTAATTTAATCATTTAATTTAAAACCTTTTAAACTCATTTAAAATTTATTATTCAAACATTTTACTTTACTTCAGTGTCATTATAAAATTCATACTTACATATGGTCAATCACTCCATCTAATAAACACATGATTACTGTCATTAATTCAAAATATAAACATTCATTACAACAAATATAGCGTACATAACTCCATGAATCTTCTGAAACATTATAACAATCATATGACTCCACAATTAAACACTTTTTACATTTATTCACTTACTATTTATTTTAAAGTTCAAATCTCAGACACATTCATTATCAAAATTTATCTCTACCACATTAATTAATTAATTAATCTCAAATTCTTTAATTCAATCAATTATTTAAAACACAAGTTATTTTAATTACCTTCTTCCAAAACAATTACAGTTCATTTATTACAACCTCTCATTATTTATTTAGTCTGATAAAATATTATCATTATTATTAAATCAATTTGTACTACATACACACATTGTTTACATAAAATACAGTTTACAACACAAACACAATTAATCTCACTATAAATTTATTTACAATTTTTTCGTCATAATTTTATTGTTTACCACACCTCATTACCTAATTTAGCCAGGTCATCACCATAAACTAAAATAATAAAATGTCCATTCACTGATTTTTATTTAACCACCATCATCGTAAATTAGTCTTACATTTATATAACAATTATCGTCTTTATTACACTCCTATCGTTATTATGATTTATATAATAACCATTGAATATTAATTTATCCCCTGTTTAAACATTTTATATGCCTCCAGAAGCGTTTAAGACTATAAAACAGGTTAATTACCTTCTGTCACGCTTCTTAAAATCCAAATACAGGATTACTCGAGTTTCGACACATGAAGTGTCATCATCAGATCCTCAATGAATATGGGTAAAACTACCTATATATTTATAGTCTTAAACGCTTCTGGAGGCATATAAAATGTTTAAATTGAAAGCTAGTCAGGCAAAAATTCCCTATCAATATTTGAATATTAGGTTAAAGCTATTAAAAACAACACTAAATATCAGATGATTGGGCGATCTCAGGTCAGGCGGTGTGGAGAATTCAAATTTATTCCCGCCTTAGTTCGACCTTCTTAATCAAGCAGATAGTTTGCTGAGTTTGCGACATAAGCGCTTGCCGTCAACCTAGTTGTTCGCTAAAATGCACAAATGTATAATACACTTTCCTATTACATACAACAAGACATGTTTAGATTTGCGGATCGTACCGAATTTTGTCCAGATAAAAATTATATCTAAGTCCTATAGTGCTAAAAAAACTAAAGAATTAGCTACAAAATTATGGATCAAAAATGAAATCAAACAATTATATAGTAAAAAGAGCTTACTTAATACGGTACTTATGAAAAAACTTCTCGAACTGTTACAAAATTTACATCCATCACAAATCGACAATGTAACATATTTAATAGAAAAACAAATAAACAAAACCGTTATTAAGAAAAAGAAAACACAAAATAAAAAAATTAGTAACCTATTGAAAGAACAGAACGACCCTCAAAAGAACAATACAATAAGTCATCAATTTTATCCTCGTATAGTTAATCTTACCAAAATCAACTTCAATAACGAAGAAACTAACCTTTTAAACAAAGGCTTAAAATACTGTTTTAAAAACAAAGGATTCAAACAATCACTTATAAATGAAATCTTGAACGCTGAAACGGCAATAAATTCTATATCCAATGAGGAAACAAGAACAGTTGTAAGACATGCAGTTGGTAATAAAATAAAGAAAGTTTTGAAAGCCGAAAATATAAAAACTAGTTACAATAAAGAAACCAAAATATTTAACGAAATAAAAAGGAAATTGATAGACAATAACGGCATTGTCACCAAAGCTGACAAAGGCCAGACACTCGTAATTTTAACTCACGAGGATTATAAATGTAAAATACAGGAATTTTTCATAAACAATAACATTATTGAAATTAAGAGTGACCCCACTGATAGGTTTAATAGTAATGTGAAATCAGTGTTAAACAAAACCAAATATATTATAACGAATGAAGAGAAAAAATATTTAAAAATGATAGATCCTAAAGCACCTAGACTTAGAGGACTTTCGAAAATACACAAAAATAACATGCCTGTCCGTCCTTTAGTAAATTTCACGTCTGCACCATCGTATAAAATTGCCAAAAAAATTGATAAAATTTTAAGACAACATATAGTGTTTAATAAGAACTATAGTTTGAAAAATAGTTTAGAATTGGTAGATCTTACAAAAAAATTTACAATTGAACCAAGACATACTTTTGCTTCATTCGACATAGTCAATTTGTACACGAATGTACCAATTAACGAAACATTGGAAATAACAAAAAGTTTATTACTATCAAAAGCCACATTAAACCATGAAATAGTCGATGAGATTATTAATTTGACAAAAGTAATATTGGAACAAAATTATTTTACTTTTGATAATAAATATTATTTACAGCGAGATGGATTAGCAATGGGATCCCCACTATCAAGTATCCTGGTGGAAATTTATTTAAACCACATCGAAACTAACGAAATATTATCACCTAAAAACAAACATTACAACAAAATCTTATTTTATCGTCGATATGTGGATGACACGATAGTGATCTATAATGGTAATTGCAGACAATTAGAGATGCTTAATAAATATTTGAATACCATAACAAAAAGTTTGCAATTTACATTAAGAAACGGAAAAGAATAATAAAATAAACTTCTTAGATTTGACTTTAACAAAAATAGATAACAAAGTTAACTTTAATATTGACAGAAAACCGACAACCACTGATCATGCTATTCATGCCTCGTCTTATCACCCTTTTTCACACAAATGGCATTTTTTAATAGCATGGTGCATAGATTGCTATCATTGCCCCTCTCCACAGAAGACCATAAAAACGAAGTCGACATTATTAAGCACATAGCGATAGCCAATGGATATAAAAGTAACATAATAGATAAAATAATAAATAAGAAACAAAATAGACTAATAAATATTGGCGTGCCTAAAGAAAAAGTAAAATATATTGCAATAGAGTATGGCAAAATGTTACATCATACTTTAAAAAACCAATTGAAAAAACAAAATATTGTATTGGCTACAAAAGCAAATAATAAACTCGAGAACAAACTTAAGTTTAAAAACCAAAATAAGTCTTTCGATGAATATGACGGTACTGGTGTATACAGGCTTAATTGTTCGGATTGTTCAAATTTCTATATAGGACAAACGGGTCGTTCGTTCAAATGCGTTATAAAGAACACATCCCAAGCTCTAAGTCAAATATAGGAAGATCCACATTTGCTGAACATTTAAGTTTACAAGATCACAACATAAAAAGTATTAGTGAGAATTTGGACATATTACATAAATGCAGGAAATCACTTAAACTGGACACTCTCGAACGGTTTGAGATATATAGGGCCACTAAAGAGAATTACGATCGCATCCTAAATGAAAAATCAATACATAAAAATAATATTTTATTCAATAGAGTCAACGATATAGAACGAGATATTAGCTGTGTCAGATCGATAAAGTTTATCAAAAGTCAAATCGGTATCGATTAATTTTACTGTATACTGTGTGCCTGCGCAGGTCCGCAGCGGCCGCGTGTATTGTGTTTCGTTCTGTTTTGTTTTGTTTTTAATGTGTGCCAAATTATTTAAATATTTTCGTACTATGTATGTGTTGTTTTTATTGTTTGACGAGATGTGCAAACATCAACAAATGTAGTTTTACCCATATTCATTGAGGATCTGATGATGACACTTCATGTGTCGAAACTCGAGTAATCCTGTATTTGGATTTGAAGAAGCGTGACAGAAGGTAATTAACCTGTTTCATTACAACCCTCTATCACAAGAATAATGCACCTGATTATTCTCCCCTATTAACTCATAAAACCCGTTTACTTTGGTATTTTTGGTTCAGTCATGCTTAGTATTTTTGTTCAACATCAGGTAAGTTATTTCATCATATTTCTCCACTATATCCATCACCTCATAAGGTAAGTGTTTATCATCTACAACGGTATCATCAAAATAATCATCAATATCTATTTCACAAGGAAAGCATTTCATATAGTTTATTACCTCAAATTCTAATCTCTTAACTAACCCCTCATAACCTCTATTTAATTTAAATACCTCTATCATTCTATCTCTCTCAACATTTTTCTCATCATAACACCGGTCACAACACCACTGACCTACTTCACTCAATGCAAAGGGCACAACAAACTTACTACACGTCTTGGCTCTTCCAAGAACACCACAAAAAATTAAGGGACTATTTGAAGACACCTTGTCTTACACACAACTACCGGAGGAAACCTTGTCCTCATAACACCACGGTGAAAACCCTGTTTCACTATATATTTGGGAAAATCTGCCCCTTGCCCACCTAACCTCTCTTCACACTCTCTCACAATTTCACCAACACTCGGTAACACTTCGTTACTAAACCCTACTTCAACAGAAACTTCATTACCACTATTTGATTTCACTGTCTCACCCTTAAGTAACTCGTTTTCAATTATTTTACCGCTATTACTTGTTAACTCATTATTAGAATTATCGTTATTACTCACCTTGTCTACCGCCATCTGTTTTGCATTTAAACTAACACCATTACTATTAACACCTATATCTCTGTTATTCTCGCTTGTATTAACCACATTTCTTACCTTATCGTTTATTTCTTCGTTATTTTCGTTTACATTGTACTTACCTGTATTTATTCCCCACACTCCCATTCTCTCAATACTCTGTTCTAATTCGTTAAACTTACTGGCAAATATCTCGTTTGTATTTTCATAATGCTTGTTTGTTTCATTAATATGGTTTTGTAATTCATTATTTTGCTTTTTTTAATTCATTGAAATTCCTTTCACATTTTATTTTTTGTTCATGTATTTCGCTTTTTAACTCATCAAATTTGTTATTCTGTACTTCGAAACTACTCTTTACTTCACTAACATCACTGCTTAATTTATTAAATTTATTATTTATGCTGCACAGCGTGCTACACAAACATTTCGTCATGTTATTTTCAGGTTGATTACTTTCCCTAGTTAATTTTGGGGTTATTTGAATCCCCGAATTATCTGTGACGTTTGATTCGTCTGTAATACTTAATTCTTTTATTTTATTCTCTTGACCCACATTCGGAGTTGAATGAACTCCTAGGTCACTCATGACAGCTGATTCATTAAAATTAATTATTTCGCTTATATTATTTTCATTATTTCCTGCCATTTTTAAATTATAAAATTATCATATATTTTAACAATCTTTATTTTACATTCATTAAGTATTATCCAATAGTATAGGTATTACTTACGTATAACCTACTGTAACATGACATCGTTTTTTGTAATTTGTTACGTACTCTGCCTCAACCACTAAACCACTTATTTACGAGTAGACATGGTCTGTACAAAATTCAAATTTGTACAAACTGTCTCTGTTCTGTCGCGCCATTGAGAACTTACATCTTTCTTCACACAATAATATTTAATAAACATACACAAATCCCTTACCTGTATCTGGTCCCAGAGTCTTCATGTGAACTCGTACCTATAAGTGATTTAGGGTTAAGTGTTATTAATAAACTCAACTCTCATTGTATGTGTTAATAAACTCAAATTGTTTATTCAACTTTCTTTATACGCTTTTGAATTTACTTGCATTCCATTTTTTCTTTTCTCAAAATTATTTTTAGTCTTTCTTTTTCATTACGTATCAACGCTACAAAGCAAACATTGAAATTAACTTATTCTATTAACTAATGTAAATATTTCTGTAAAAGCAACCCAGCAATTGCACATTCATACTCTCACGCATTCTCCCCTATTAAACTTGAGATATCTCTTTATTCATTATAAAAATTTAATCTTTTTATTTTATTTTATTTTGTTTAAATTTAGATTGTCGGTTTACTTTACTGATACTGTCTCCGCCATTTTGTTACGCTAGTCCATTCATTGTTCCTTTGGTCGTTCCAATTACGTTCGCACTGCCACGGTTTCGTTCACTGCCGATAATATGTTCTCAACTAATTAAATTTTGGTTACTGATTGCTGTCTAACGTCTCACTGTTGATTCTTAAACGTGTTTTACATTTTTTACGTATTTTAATCACACAAGTTCATTTTATTCGAATTTTCGGCTCGCGAGCCTTTATGCTGAACCGCTGTTTTTTATTGTTTATTTACACTTTTACTGTCACATTTTTACTCCTTCAACCGGTCCGTCTACATTGCTAAATGTATTTCAGTCGGACCGCGCGATAGCGTAACTGCTCGCGTTAGGTGTTATTAGCCGACTGCCTTTGTTCTCTGCGCACCACGCGAGAAAAGAATGTATACGGACGTGACATTATCGTGAGAACGTTGGCCGACGTTCGCGCTCTTGTGTGTGAACGCGCACCCCTGTTGCTAACTATACATTCTCGCACCAAGCCACACCAGTCTCGAAGATATAGTCCATTCACAATATACTCGGGTTAAATAAAATTGAAAAGATGTCAATTACAAATCCTCATAGGTTTGTACCGTTACAGTTGCTGCGTTTAAAATTATCTAAGCTATTTGATTCCATATGCAGGCTTACTTACAATATTTGATTTATTTAAAATTAAATACTACGTTTATTTCTTATACCTAACGTATATTTATTACATTATTTTTTTATTATTTACATCTTACATATTTCATACGTGCCTTCATATGCTATCATACCTCAGTCAGGGGTTGATACATATACTTATGCTAAACGTATCGTTGCAATATATATGAAGGGCTGCCGGGAAGAACAGGCTCAGTCACATTTTGCAAATTTTTCAGGAGAGCATTTTAGGTGCTTAAATCTTATCAGGCTCAAAACAAGAATGCTTAAATTAACTTTTTCTTAACGAATTAGTTAGCAAACATGTTTCAGTAAGTTCCTGAGTTAGTTTTGCATAAATATTTGTTAAAATAAGGGCACGTTGCGAGATAGAACGAGCTTGGTCCATGGACTGAGCCTGTTTTTTCCCAACAATAAATAATAAGAACTCACAGAGCACAATGAAAACCATTACTTTATTATGAGCAGAGCACAAAACATAAGTAAGTAATTAAAAAATAATGTTAAAAGCAATAACTACAAAGATAGACGTCTACTGGTAGGTCAGGGTTTCCAAGTATCTTTGCGCTTCTGGTCGACAAAACTTCTTAAGAACTTGTAAATCGTCGTACTTTGGCTTTGAAATTGGTAAGTCTCCTACGAAACAAAAAACAAAGTGAATTAGGCCTGTGATTTCTGTGAGTGTTTTTTCAGCTAATTTTAATACAGAAACGTACAAATTATTTTTCTGTATTATACAACTACCTAATATTATGAATGTACTTAATCCATAATCAGCCTGTTTTACGATTTAGAACTTTACTTACCATCATACGAATAATCTGGCAAAGAAAACTCTCCTCTGAAAACTTCTGTTGGAACAGCTGTTAGCACTTGAATCTTTACCCAAGCTCCATGGAATGTATTTCTGTATTTTACAAAGTTTTGAATTTCACTGGAGCCTTCATCTCGCTCAATAAGAACTTGTCGCACTGGTCGGGTTGGAAATGGGCACTTTTTCTTATAATATGGTGACAAATGAGATTTCCATTGACAGAAAGAGTCAATATTCGCTTTATGAACAGTAAATGGACATGGTTTTGTCCTTGCATGCCTAAAAACGTCAAGCCAGTCGTCGGGAATTTCAGCCCGAGATTTTTGATTTATTATGCCCAGGTTCTTATCTGTTTCTAGATAAGAGTGCCCTCTTATAGGGAAACATAATTTGACATAATTAAATCTTTTTTCAATGTGTACCAAGTTATGGAGGAACCTAATCAGGGTATAATTTTTATTCTGCCCTGAGCAGCCATCACAAAATATTTCAAGATTTTTTACTGAATTGTCGAGATATTCGTACCAAAACGTATGCAACATTGAGCATACGTCATCACTCCCTTTTTTGCCACTACACTCTGGGTACATAAAAAATACACTCTCACTGCTTGACAAAACGTGTATATTAAAACTGTACACAGACAACTGCCTACGGTAGTAAACGTCGTTCGTAGGCACATTTGGGCACGACAAGTTTTTACTAAAATCCATGCAAACGGCTTCAAACTCGCTGTCATTTTTGGCTTTCAATCTAGCTTGTTTTTTATTTTCATAAAACTGACTCGCTTTTTTCTTGTGCAAACGATTCTCAGTTTTTAAACGTTTTATGTCTGCATCAATTTTTATTATTTCATTTGGATCTGTGCACTCATTTCTTTTAATCTCTTCTGCTTTTAATTTAGCACTAAATTCATCGCACTGACTACAGGTGTCCGTGCGTGGGTAGCCAAATGAAATGTTAAATTCAGTGTTAAATATTTGCCTGTAGCTTCCATGAGATACTTTTATTGTTGGGTAGTTCTCTTTAAACATATTATACATTTTCATAACATTTAATTCTTCAGGTAGGTACACTTTCTTAGAGTCTTTCAAGCCATAATGGCTTCCACGACCTTTAAATGAGCTTATATGAGTTCTAACAGCTTCTCTAGTTTCATCTGGAAGTCTCCACGGTCTGTTATCATGTTTTCCTCTTTTGTCTAGAGGAGAATGTCCAGTTGACAAAAGGTTCGAAACAAGATACTCGATTTTCCCTTTACTAACACCATGAATTGAAATAAAAGCTTTGCGACAAACATCTATTTCCTTCACAATACCATCAATACGTGCCCTTACTCGGTATTTATAAGCTGCTCTGTTTTGTCTGGCACCTTCTGCTTTCCTAGGCCGCCTGCGAGCAACAGGTAGAACAGCTATTAAACCGCTCAAATAGGTATTTTGCATGTCAACAGATGCCATAGAGTTAAAGTCTTTTAAAATAGCCTTACGAGATTCTGCAGGAACATTATCAAAACATTTTAAAGAACACTGGCAATCATCACCCATTTCATGTGAACTTAGGTTAATTTTTTTCTTTACCTCAGACATCCTGCCTAGCCTTTTTCTTTTCCTACTACTTCCATTCTTCACTGGAGTAATGTCTGACCGATCTTGAGCCTCCATTGAACTGTGTGAACTTTGAAGTACGTACAGCTCTTTAGTTAAAAAGTATTAACACAACACTAGCTAAAACATGATGAAATCACAGACAGTATGACAGAACGTAAACAATGGAAGCACAAACAGAACCTGATCTAGCGCTCCGGGTGGCCTGTAAACAAACTAAGGCCTGTGACTCAGCCGGTTGTTTCCCACAATGGCGGGACTGAGCCTGTTCTTTCCCCCTGCACGTATTCTTTTTGTTGTTTTTCCAATGGACTGAGCCTGTTTTTTCCCAAAACTATTATACCAACATGTACTACTCATGATAGGATATGATGTGAACCATTAAAACAAACATCACAAATTTTGGACTGAGCCTGTTCTTTCCGACAGCCCTTCATATATATATATATTGCAACGATATATATATATAGGACCTGGTGGCGAGAAAGCTGATGTTGGTCGTGCCGCGCTAAGATGTTCGGCGGCTGCGCCCGCTGTTCGTGGCGTACTACAGTCCTCCTCTTCTTCCGGCACCGGTTGTAGAGTCGGCTGCCGGCCCAGCGAAATCCATCGCTGGCACGGAACTGGAGGGCGAAGACGCAAGAACGCCGGTTCTATTCTTCGGCCGTTCCTTCCGGCTGACTCCGCGCCGATGTCGTCCGAGAGAGGAGAGGAGAAGTGCGTCCGATGGCGTGGCGATGAAGAGTGTGTAAAATTTTCTGCCGGCCCGGGTTTTATTGACTAACCGGGATCGCTGATTCGCTAGCTCCGAACACGCAATTGGTCACGTCTCGGCGGCTGCTGATGCCGGATTGGCTCGCTCCGAGCACGTAGTTGGTCACGTCTCGGCCGCTGGTAACAGAGAGCAGATGTTCGCATACCGCTGCAGTCACAATATATATATATATATATATATATATACAACACAAATAAGCCACCCCAGTACCAGGGATAGAAAAGATGATACTAAATATAAATATACTTCAAATAAAATAAAATATTAAATATAAATAAAATGTAAAGACAATGACATGACAAACGACGACATGACCTAACCCAAGTGATTGATCAAACAAACAGGAAAACGACAAAGAAGGGAAAAACCGAAACCAAAGAAGAATAAAGACAATTGAAGGAAGTGAACGAATTCATACAACCAAATAAAATAAAACCAAACGAGAAGGGGAGAACCGAATTAAAATGAAGCCAATTGAAAATGAAGGAGAAGAAGAAGAAAAATGAAGAGGAAACGAAGTGAAACCAAGAGATAAGAAACACCACAAATATAAAAGGGAGAAATGGTACACTCAAGTATAATATTGGGAATAAAACCAATAATTATCCAATACCAGAAATAAATATTATTCTCAATTAAATAATTAATGTAACTGTTTTAACCAAAACCCAGTAAAGTAAGATCATAAAAAGAAAAAGTACACTCACCCAAAAATTAAAGTTAGATATAGTAAAAATCTATAGAAAAATAACATTAATAATACTGTGTATAATTAGTAAAGAAAGAAATAGTGAGAAAGTGACAAAGAGAAATAATTGTAGGGATTACCCACTAAGAAACACTTAATGTGAACAGTTAAAAAGTGCAATAGTGAAAGTGTGAAACCCCAAAATTGTTTGAAACCATATCAATGATAATAAAACGCTCAATTATCAATAAGAAACAATAATTGGTTAATAGTGAATCCAATAATAATTAAGTATAAGGTTTTAATGATAGCATTAGATGTAAGCACTTCATAATGTGAAATAAACACTGAAGAGTGATGAGGAAATACTATGTGATTAAAAGTGATACAAATTAGTAATTAGAAATATAAAATTTTAATAATAATAGTAAAAGAAAACAATTAGTAATATGAAACGAACACTGGAAAGTGATAATAACATGGTTAATTAAGAGATTTAAGATTAATTGTAAACGATTGTATTTAAAAGGGGAGTATCCCATGAAAAGATAAACAGCTAGTGTTAACATGGATTGAGAGTAGAGTTTACTTAGGAAATAAGCAAATAATAATAAATAAATAAACACCCCAGATTGTAAGGGAAAACCAATTATTCAAAAGGTGATGTTAGTTAACGCCCAAAAAATAGTAATTAATGAAATGAGTTGTAAACAAACTTTACTTAATAATGGTAAAATAATTGTATAACTATATTTATGAATAGGGTATGACTGAAGAATTTGTACAGAGGATACGCCTAGATGTTATGTTTTTAATTGAGGAAGAATAGGGAGTGGTAGCCATATTATTAACAAAGGCAAAATAGATGATTAAGAAGTTAAGACAATACAAATCTAATTACAATAGAAAATCAATAAGTGTAGAAAATAACAGAACCATTAATAAAACAAAATACATTAGAATAAAATGAGACATCATTTGTATAAATTCAGTAAATATAGTCAATGGCTACTAGTGCATCTGAAATGCCTAACTGTCAAAACCAATAAATACAAATTGTATAAAATCCACTAGGAAATTAACAAATCTAAGGCAAGTAACTAGCCAAAAATAAGGTATAAATCATTTTAAAAGAAAAATGTTGCAATAAGAGCTTAAATTAAAAGAAATATGTAATTATCAAATGTTAACATAATTAGACAAAAGTTAATATCTAATAGAACATGACCTTATGAGGTATTATTTTAATCTTTGAAAGGAAATAAATACAATAGTGATAATATTTAAAACTCAGGAAGGAAGACAGAAGAATAAAATCAATCAGAAAATATATAGTAAATTTGAATAAAAATTCAAATATGATAACAATGGTAATAATCTATGCCTTAGCCAATCAAAGGGTTGAGGTTACCATTGAAACCCAATTTTCCGTTAATTTTGAGTACTCGTACAATGATGCTTGGGTAGTAGGGATGCAAGATTTTGTATGACACGAATTTTACTTTAAAAAGTTTAAAAACTAGTCAGAATCCAAAAACATGTACCAGTAAGAAGGAGATGAAGAGGAATAACATTTAACTGATGTCCAGGAACAATATAAACAAAAATAAAAAGCAGAAATTCCCAAGACTAATTAGAAAAGGATGCCAGCAGCCTAAGTCACTCAAAATTGATGAATTTTCCATGTCCAAAGAACAACGCTCTATCACAAACCTTCTGAACTGATAAGTATCATTTAAATACCCTAATCCCAGGAATAAAAGCACTTTAAATTTTCTCATATCTATACAAAATCTCACTATGAATTAAAAATAATTTTCTTTCAAGGATTAAATGAAACAAACTTATGTAGAAAAACTTGTTAACTAAAAAATAACCTTGCACAAGGTTGCGAACTTTTGTAACACCTATTACTACACTACAGAACAAATTGTAGACACACTGTATATTATATAAGTACGGAGAATGTATGGTAGTGTACTTTTTTATTGTAACCATATTTAATGTTTTCTTTATAATCTAAAGAACCCCAGATTTTGAACGAGTTGACGTATAATGTACAAACAGTAGCCATGATGGTGTCAGAATAGCTCGTTCAAAACCAATTTCGTCAGCTTGAGATAATGCGTTTCATGTTTAATGACGGAGTGATTTTATTGAATACTAAATTATAATATTATTGTCACATTAATTAATTACCAAACTATCATTAAAGAAACAGTACAGAGTGTAACCATTGTTTATTTCATAGGAAGTTGTGTTATATATGTGTGTGTTAGCAAACTTACAGATCAGACAACTAGCGCTTTCGCTATCTGTGCAATACAGTAAGCTGTACAAAGGCGGGAACCGATTCGAACGCTCCAGCCGTCACCGCTGAAAACACCATACTAGCATATTAATTCGTAAATTTAATTGTTTTCAACAAACAATTTGGCGCCACCCGGGATTCACAAACCCGTATGAAATTACAGGTAAGGTTTCCACTAGGTTGTACTGATAATTGTGACAACGCTACGGACTTTGTTAGCAACAACCCTTGATGTAACGACCGGTGTGAGACGAACACACCACACTAACACATAAAATATAGTATACACGTCTTTACAGAGACGACTCAAACCATTCGTTACAATATATATTATAACATCGCCAAATTCAGATCAATTTTGATAACTATAAGTATGTATAAACAATGCTAAAAAATAATATATTTTAATAAATAAATAATGAAGAGAGTAAAAATATAAAATGTAATTAAGAAAGAAGGAGAAAGAGTTATAAACTAAAAGTGATTAATAAAGAAACTCAACGACTAGACTGACAGACAAACGACATTGACCCAACCCCAGAGATTGGCCAGATAAGAACCAAAATAAAGTAGACAAGATGAGAAGTGAAGGAGAAGGAAAATGAGAACAAAGAGGGAAAAAACCAACGATGAAGAAAATAAAATGAAACACGTCAAGAAAACACAGACAAGACATGGAGAATAGGGAATGGAGAAATAATGTAATCAAAAATAATAAAGAAAATGAAACCGGTAAAGAACCAAGATGAATAATAAATGTTAGTATTGATTGAGTGACAATTGTAAATAGTCATTAATATAACACGATAGCTAAAAATACACTAGCCAAAGAGTCAGAAATATATGTAAGTTAGTAATAGAGAAAGACATGATGTTGATAATTATAAGTAATATGTGTAGAGAAAGAGAAAGATATTGAAATAGTGAGAAGTAAACGGACGTTAACCTAGTGAAAGTGAAATTACCCTAAGGTGAAATGATAGGAAAAGAAACACTAAGTAAATTATAATTAACACAAAATAATTTGAAAAATGTAAGTGAAAAATAAATGAAAATATTGTCAATTATAGAAATAGTAAAAAGAGGGAAGACTAGGATAAACACTTGGTAAAAGTAACAAACACTTAAGTTTTAATAGTGAGCAATAACATTTAAAAAAGTTATTAAGAATAATATTTAAAATAATACATTGAGTCAGTAATAATGAACACTGAAGAGTGATGTTAACTGTAATGATTATAAAATAATATTATGTAGAACTTAAAAATGTATTGGAGAATTTAAAAGGTGAGAATCACATGACCAAGTAATAAGATAGTGTTGACATGGAAAAGAAAGCAAAGAGTTTTTATAAAATAAGTAGTTTAAAACCATAAGTAAACACCCATTTTATAAGGGAAGAGTAATGAAACAAGTTCAATAGAGGTGAGGTTGTGTATCACCCAAGCAATAAATCAAAGTTAATGAATTGTACACAAACATTAGATAATAAGTGTTAATTAATTATCTAAACAATTATTTATGAATAGGGTATGGATTGGGTAATTATCCTAAACATAGACCTAAATGTTATATGTTATATGACGAAAAAAAGAGTAATTAATAGCTATATTGTTGACATTGGCAGAGTAAATAAATAAGAAAAGAAAGCAATGTTTGAGTTAGAAAGGAGAAAACCGTTAGTAAATAATTAGCAAGAAATAATGAATAAAACAATTGTAACACAGTAAAATCACACAAAAAACTGAACCAAAACACATCCATAGATAATAAACATAATTTTAAGAACTAAATAACGCTCTAGGACAAAATGAGATATAATATGTAGGATATAATCAAAATTCAGTAATGGCGACTTAGACTTGAGAAAGGCCTAACGGTCAAACACCAACAAATACTAATTGTATGAAATTAGCCAAGTAATTAACAAATCCAAGGTGACAAATTAACCAAGGATAAATGATAAATTTCATTAAAAACAAAATATTAAAATAAGGAGTTATGTAAACAGAGAGATGTAATTAGTAAATATTAAATTAATTATAAACTTATGAAACATGAAATAACCCAATATTGTGGGGTACCAAAATAATCTTTGTGAGAAAATACAAATGACAGTGCTAATAATTAATACTTAAGAAGGAAGATAAAAGAAGGAAGAATGTCAGAAGATATAGGAAGATTTGAAAAGAATTCAAATTTTGATAACAATGGATTTATATCAAGCTAGTCCAATCAGATTTCTTTGGTAACCATGGAAACCAGGGCTGAATACGAATTTACCGTTGAATATCGTTACTCTCCAAAAGTGACGCTCAGGAAAAACAGACGCCAGAATTCTGAACAACCAATTTTCTTATTTAAAATGTTTTAAAATTCAAACAAATTATCAAAATTGAACGAGGAGGAGGATGACTATCACTGAACACAATTACCTGATGGAGAAGAATTTTTATTTCAAGACGAAGTGAATAAATAAATCCAAATACTTTGAAAAAGATGCCTGAAGCCCGAATGAATGAAAACTGAATTATATTGCAGCTACAGTCCTTTATTCCAGACCAACAGAGTAATCACATGCTACAAAGCTGTTAAGTATCCAATAAATTATCTAAACTTCCGAAATAACGCACTTTGAATATTTCTCACTATATTCTGAAATATCACTGAATCAATTTTATTCTCTTTCAAAGATTAAATAAAAACAGTAAGACACTGAAAATTTGTCAAATTATAAAGCTAACCTAGTATTAATGTACGAACCTTTAAAACACTTTTACTACACTCCAACAAACCACTTATAGCTACACGTTACAATATTTAAGTAGAAACATTGTAAGGTTGTGTATTTTTTATTATTGTAATTGCATCTGAGCCTTTTAACGTGATCAAAAGAATCCAAACATTTGAACGAAAATATTTGTTTACCACTTAGGTAGAACGACATACTGTATGTTAGTCACATTCAAAATCGATTGTAAAACCCAGAGAGAAATTGTCTCATAAGTAAATAACGGGTGCGAAAGTATATAAGAAATCAAATATAGCTTGTGTCTATGAAAACAGTAATAAACTATCGTTAATAAATCAATACTGTGTATATAAAAATGTGTTTTATTTTCAGTAGGAAGGTATAGTATTAATATTATAAATTACAGTGGACATCTGTGAAGTGGTTACTAGCGCTCAAGCAGCGAATACGGCAAACTGCTGGCTTGATCGTACAAATCGATAAGCGGCAGGACAAATTGAATTCTTCACACCGCCTGAGCGGAACCGCTGGTGATAATAATACATATTTAATTGTTTTAAATAAACAATTTGGTGCCACCCGGGAATCATACACTCCTAGTGAACCTCAGGGCAGTACTTCGATACCTGGTTATCCGTACGTTCGCGACGGACTCAAGCATCGTAAGTTACGTTACCGAGCGAGGACGAATTGGTAAGACACACGTACACAAGTTACACTCTGACACACTTCTACATTTTCCAGAGATATAATAAGACGGACGTCTCCAGTTCGTAATAAATTGGCGCCCAACGTTGGGCATTATAACACGGGAGACACACACACACACGACAAATAATAACGACGATGGCACACGATTAGTAGTAAATTGGCGACCAACTGGTGGGACTAGAAGAAAGGAAGATACGAAATTCTAGCGGCGGTCACGAAAGGAGATCAAGATGCATACAAGAGAATTATCGAAAAAATTGGCGAAGGACAAAGAGATGGAAGAAAATAGAGGGGAAGAAGAGGAAGGAACATCGATTGAAGAGGTAGAGACAACAATAACCACAACAG
Source organism: Magicicada septendecula (assembly GCA_034769895.1). NCBI lineage: Eukaryota > Metazoa > Arthropoda > Insecta > Hemiptera > Cicadidae > Magicicada > Magicicada septendecula. Next base: position 299,097,636 of record CM068373.1, on the reverse strand, counting down.
AACCAACCCAAGCCAAAGAAATGGAACCACAAGCAAGTGACAAGGAGGAAACTAGAGGAGACCCAAATCTGATGAAATTTATAGAACAAATGAATGAAAGGTTATTAAAACGAATGGAGGAAAAATTGGACAGAAACAAAGAAGAAACCAATCACAGTTTAAAACAAATCAATGAAAAAATAGTGAGTACCAATGAAAGTACTAAGGAAGAGTTGAGACAAACGATTAACAAAAATAACGAAACTCTCCAACAACAGCTGAAGGAGGACCACGAGAAAAATAAGGAAGAAATGAAGCAGCAAATAAGACTAATTTTCAGAGGATGTCGTGAAGAAAGCGACCAGACAAAAACGGAGATGAATAAGAAATGGGAAGAAACCAAATGCAAAATAGATCTACTTAATGAAACATTAGATAACGGGTTCAAGAAAGTAAATGAAACACTAGACAGCACTCCAGAAGGAACTAATGAAAAAACAGAAATAAAGATGACCCAAGTACATGGTTATCTCAAAATAAAAGCAACAAAACAAAGAGAAAATTAAACACATAGAAACCAACAGTAGAGGAGTACAGAAGAAACAAATAATTAAGAAGACTAAGAAAATGCATCAAAGAAAATTAATCAATACCAGAGAAGAATTGGAGATGATGAAGAACGGACTACTTTAGATGTTCAATTTACCAATTACCGACCATATGGATATGATGAATGTTATGGAACATAGGAGAACTATGAAGGAAATTCTAGGAGGGATCAACAAACAACCAGCGAATAAAACTTTCAACAGACCTATCTTTAAATGTAGGAGCTCCAAGGTTGAAAACCATCACAACCAAACAATGTATGACAAATTAAGAAAGTTTATAAGAAAAGGGAAATTATCAGAGATAGAACTGCGAAATCAACCAATATCAGTGAGAAAATCAAGGACGGGGATACGATTCACTTCGTTGAGTAATAAACAACATCATCAAGCGATTGAGGTAGGCACTGATGCCAAGGAACACATGGTATTAGAAGAATGGCAGTACCAGATAGAAGATACTTATATAACATGGACAGAAACAGTGATGCACACCAGAGCAGTCCAAACAACAGAGGTAACTCATGTCATCATGGACCATGGATAAACCAAGCGCAGATAAACACTGGAATATGGGACTGATTTCCTGATTACTGAACCAGCAAACCAATGGAAAAGAAGGAACATTGAATTAACTAAAATAATTGATCATCATCGAAGGGGAGAACATAGACAAACATTATGACAGCCAAACATGACTGAAAAAACCTAAAATTGAAAGACCAACCAAATTACTTTGAAATAAAAGAGTTAACAAGACAAACGAATAAGTTTGCTAATAAATAGTAAAGAAAAGTATAAGATGAATTTCAAAATTCAAAAAAGTTAGGTAAGGACAACTTACACAAATATTTCGATAATATTCTAGACCAATTATAAAATGGAGAAATAAAGTTACCAAGAATCCATATAAAGTAAGAACCACAAACTTACCATAATATTTAAGTAAGAAATAATAATAAAGGAGTGAAGTTACAGAACTTTCCTACAAAATAAGATTAAGTTACAATAATCTTTAGCCAAAATATGAGGCATAAAAAAGCAAAACATACTATAAAGGAATAAGCTACAAAAATTCCTAACTAGTAAGAAGCACTTACTTACTATGATATTTAAAAAATTATGAAAAAAAAATATCAATCAAAATGATCAACTTCCACAACTATTTAGAAAAAGATGGGAAGTAAAATTAAACAAACCAATGATCAAAAAACGAAATAAATAAAATAAACATTGTAAGAGTTATAATATGAAATGAGATGAACCAAAGAGTAATTAAAAATGAATAAAAAATGTGAATTGTATCAATGAAAAGCAACGCTTCAAGTATTATGAAATGATATCTATAAAGAAAGATGAAAAAATATATGACTCGAACTGAGCAATAATGAAATACAAAAGTAAGAGATTCCTAACAAATATTATTATTATGAGTCACGAGATGACTGTATTGAAGATTCATTAATTGAGATTGACTGTTGAATAAGTCCAGCAATCATTTAACTGAGCAGGGATGATGTTCCCCTGATCTCAGAATAAGAGTGGTTTTGAACGACGGAGTTAGGTAAGCCAATAGAGCCCATCCGAATCGATTTCAGCTACAAAGTAGGGATAGTTAGGGAAAATAAGAATTATAGGGAATAATTTATAATAAAAAATCAATAAGCCAGTTCGTAATAAGAGAAAATAAGGAAGAAAAGACTCAGAAGAAAGGAAATAAGAGATACAGAATTAAACATAAAAATGAACGAGAAGCAGGGGAATGTAAGAAGAAAATGATACATACAATTGATAATTTCATCAAACTTAGAAACACGTTTTATAAAATGATCAATTTTGGTGGAAAGGCATTATATAACATCGCCAATTTCAGATCAATTTTGATAACTATAAGTATTTATAAACAATGCTAAAAAATAATATATTTTAATAAATAAACAATGAAGAGAATAAAAATATAAAATGTAATTAAGAAAGAAGGAGAAAGAGTTATAAACTAAAAGTGATTAATAAAGAAACTCTACGACTAGACTGACAGACAAACGACATTGACCCAACCCCAGAGATTGGCCAGATAAGAACCAAAATAAAGTAGACAAGATGAGAAGTGAAGGAGAAGGAAAATGAGAACAAAGAGGGAAAAAACCAATGATGAAGAAAATAAAATGAAACACGTCAAGAAAACACAGACAAGACATGGAGAATAGGGAATGGAGAAATAATGTAATCAAAAATAATAAAGAAAATGAAACCGGTAAAGAACCAAGATGAATAATAAATGTTAGTATTGATTGAGTGACAATTGTAAATAGTCATTAATATAACACGATAGCTAAAAATACACTAGCCAAAGAGTCAGAAATATATGTAAGTTAGTAATAGAGAAAGACATGATGTTGATAATTATAAATAATATGTGCAGAGAAAGAGAAAGATATTGAAATAGTGAGAAGTAAACGGACGTTAACCTAGTGAAAATTAAATTACCCTAAAGTGAAATGATAGGAAAAGAAACACTAAGTAAATTATAATTAACACAGAATAATTTAAAAGTGCAAGTGATAAATAAATGAAAATATTGTCAATGATAGAAATAGTAAAAAGAGGGAAGACTAGGATAAACACTTGGTAAAAGTAACAAACACTTAAGTTTTAATAGTGAGCAATACCATTTAAAAAGGTTATTAAGAATAATATTTAAAATAATACATTGAGTCAGTAATAATGAACACTGAAGTGTGATGTTAACTGTAATGATTATAAAATAATATTAATGTAGAACTTAAAAATGTATTGTAGAATTAAAAAGGTGAGAATCACATGACCAAGTAATAAGATAGTGTTGACATGGAAAAGAAAGCAAAGAGTTTTTATAAAATAAGTAGTTTAAAACCATAAGTAAACACCCATTTTATAAGGGAAGAGTAATGAAACAAGTTCAATAGAGGTGAGGTTGTGTATCACCCAAGCAATAAATCAAAGTTAATGAATTGTACACAAACATTAGATAATAAGTGTTAATTAATTATCTAAACAATTATTTATGAATAGGGTATGGATTGGGTAATTATCCTAAACATAGACCTAAATGTTATATGTTATATGACAAAAAAAAGAGTAATTAATAGCTATATTGTTGACATTGGCAGAGTAAATAAATAAGAAAAGAAAGCAATGTTTGAGTTAGAAAGGAGAAAACCGTTAGTAAATAATTAGCAAGAAATAATGAATAAAACAATTGTAACACAGTAAAATCACACAAAAAACTGAACCAAAACACATCCATAGAAAATAAACATAATTTTAAGAACTAAATAACGCTCTAGGACAAAATGAGATATAATATGTAGGATATAATCAAAATTCAGTAATGGCGACTTAGACTTGAGAAAGGCCTAACGGTCAAACACCAACAAATACTAATTGTATGAAATTAGCCAAGTAATTAACAAATCCAAGGTGACAAATTAACCAAGGATAAATGATAAATTTCATTAAAAACAAAATATTAAAATAAGGAGTTATGTAAACAGAGAGATGTAATTAGTAAATATTAAATTAATTATAAACTTATGAAACATGAAGTAACCCAATATTGTGGGGTACCAAAATAATCTTTGTGAGAAAATACAAATGACAGTGCTAATAATTAATACTTAAGAAGGAAGATAAAAGAAGGAAGAATGTCAGAAGATATAGGAAGATTTGAAAAGAATTCAAATTTTGATAACAATGGATTTATATCAAGCTAGTCCAATCAGATTACTTTGGTAACCATGGAAACCAGGGCTGAATACGAATTTAACGTTGAATATTGTTACTCTCCAAAAGTGACGCTCAGGAAAAACAGACGCCAGAATTCTGAACAACCAATTTTCTTATTTAAAATGTTTTAAAATTCAAACAAATTATCAAAATTGAACGAGGAGGAGGATGACTATCACTGAACACAATTACCTGATGGAGAAGAATTTTTATTTCAAGACGAAGTGAATAAATAAATCCAAATACTTTGAAAAAGATGCCTGAAGCCCGAATGAATGAAAACTGAATTATATTGCAGCTACAGTCCTTTATTCCAGACCAACAGAGTAATCACATGCTACAAAGCTGTTAAGTATCCAATAAATTATCTAAACTTCCGAAATAACGCACTTTGAATATTTCTCACTATATTCTGAAATATCACTGAATCAATTTTATTCTCTTTCAAAGATTAAATAAAAACATTAAGACACTGAAAATTTGTCAAATTATAAAGCTAACCTAGTATTAATGTACGAACCTTTAAAACACTTTTACTACACTCCAACAAACCACTTATAGCTACACGTTACAATATTTAAGTAGAAACATTGTAAGGTTGAGTATTTTTTATTATTGTAATTGCATCTGAGCCTTTTAACGTGATCAAAAGAATCCAAACATTTGAACGAAAATATTTGTTTACCACTTAGGTAGAACGACATACTGTATGTTAGTCACATTCAAAATCGATTGTAAAACCCAGAGAGAAATTGTCTCATAAGTAAATAACCGGTGCGAAATTATATAAGAAATCAAATATAGCTTGTGTCTATGAAAACAGTAATAAACTATCGTTAATAAATCAATGCTGTGTATATAAAAATGTGTTTTATTTTCAGTAGGAAGGTATAGTATTAATATTATAAATTACAGTGGACATCTGTGAAGTGGTTACTAGCGCTCCAGCAGCGAATACGGCAAACTGCTGGCTTGATCGTACAAATCGATAAGCGGCAGGACAAATTGAATTCTTCACACCGCCTGAGCAGAACCGCTGGTGATAATAATACATATTTTTCCCTTGACTAAAAATGAACTTTTTTCATGTGAAAAACTTACTATTTTATTGTACGCGTTTCGGCTTAGTATCCGCCTTCTTCAGCTTTGGTAACAGACTGTAATATGTTATATGTTATATGTTGAATAATCAAGACGAAGAGATGAATAATCAAGACAACAATATACATATTTAATTGTTTTAAATAAACAATTTGGTGCCACCCGGGAATCATACACTCCTAGTGAACCTCAGGGCAGTACTTCGATACCTGGTTATCCGTACGTTCGCGACGGACTCAAGCATCGTAAGTTGCGTTACCGAGCGAGGACGAATTGGTAAGACACACGTACACAAGTTACACTCTGACACACTTCTACATTTTCCAGAGATATAATAAGACGGACGTCTCCAGTTCGTAATAAATTGGCGCCCAACGTTGGGCATTATAACACGGGAGACACACACACACGACAAATAATAACGACGATGGCACACGATTAGTAGTAAATTGGCGACCAACTGGTGGGACTAGAAGAAAGGAAGATACGAAATTCTAGCGGCGGTCACGAAAGGAGATCAAGATGCATACAAGAGAATTATCGAAAAAATTGGCGAAGGACAAAGAGATGGAAGAAAATAGAGGGGAAGAAGAGGAAGGAACATCGATTGAAGAGGTGGAGACAACAATAACCACAACAGAACCAACCCAAGCCAAAGAAATGGAACCACAAGCAGGTGACAAGGAGGAAACTAGAGGAGACCCAAATCTGATGAAATTTATAGAACAAATGAATGAAAGGTTATTAAAACGAATGGAGGAAAAATTGGACAGAAACAAAGAAGAAACCAATCACAGTTTAAAACAAATCAATGAAAAAATAGTGAGTACCAATGAAAGTACTAAGGAAGAGTTGAGACAAACGATTAACAAAAATAACGAAACTCTCCTACAACAGCTGAAGGAGGACCACGAGAAAAATAAGGAAGAAATGAAGCAGCAAATAAGACTAATTTTCAGAGGATGTCGTGAAGAAAGCGACCAGACAAAAACGGAGATGAATAAGAAATGGGAAGAAACCAAATGCAAAATAGATCTACTTAATGAAACATTAGATAACGGGTTCAAGAAAGTAAATGAAACACTAGACAGCACTCCAGAAGGAACTAATGAAAAAACAGAAATAAAGATGACCCAAGTACATGGTTATCTCAAAATAAAAGCAACAAAACAAAGAGAAAATTAAACACATAGAAACCAACAGTAGAGGAGTACAGAAGAAACAAATAATTAAGAAGACTAAGAAAATGCATCAAAGAAAATTAATCAATACCAGAGAAGAATTGGAGATGATGAAGAACGGACTACTTTAGATGTTCAATTTACCAATTACCGACCATATGGAATTGATGAATGTTATGGAACGTAGGAGAACTATGAAGGAAATTCTAGGAGGGATCAACAAACAACCAGCGAATAAAACTTTCAACAGACCTATCTTTAAATGGAGGAGATCCAAGGTTGAAAACCATCACAACCAAACAATGTATGACAAATTAAGAAAGTTTATAAGAAAAGGGAAATTATCAGAGATAGAACTGCGAAATCAACCAATATCAGTGAGAAAATCAAGGACGGGGATACGATTCACTTCGTTGAGTAATAAACAACATCATCAAGCGATTGAGGTAGGCACTTATGCCAAGGAACACATGGTATTAGAAGAATGGCAGTACCAGATAGAAGATACTTATATAACACGGACAGAAACAGTGATGCACACCAGAGCAGTCCAAACAACGGAGGTAACTCATGTCATCATGGACCATGGATAAACCAAGCGCAGATAAACACTGGAATATGGGACTGATTTCCTGATTACTGAACCAGCAAACCAATGGAAAAGAAGGAACATTGAATTAACTAAAATAATTGATCATCATCGAAGGGGAGAACATAGACAAACATTATGACAGCCAAACATGACTGAAAAAACCTAAAATTGAAAGACCAACCAAATTACTTTGAAATAAAAGAGTTAACAATACAAACGAATAAGTTTGCTAATAAATAGTAAAGAAAAGTATAAGATGAATTTCAAAATTCAAAAAAGTTAGGTAAGGACAACTTACACAAATAGTTCGATAATATTCTAGACCAATTATAAAATGGAGAAATAAAGTTACCAAGAATCCATATAAAGTAAGAACCACAAACTTACCATAATATTTAAGTAAGAAATAATAATAAAGGAGTGAAGTTACAGAACATTCCTACAAAATAAGATTAAGTTACAATAATCTTTAGCCAAAATATGAGGCATAAAAAAGCAAAACATACTATAAAGGAATAAGCTACAAAAATTCCTAACTCGTAAGAAGCACTTACTTACTATGATATTTAAAAAATTATGAAAAAAAAATATCAATCAAAATGATCAACTTCCACAACTATTTAGAAAAAGATGGGAAGTAAAATTAAACAAACCAATGATCAAAAAACGAAATAAATAAAATAAACATTGTAAGAGTTATAATATGAAATGAGATGAACCAAAGAGTAATTAAAAATGAATAAAAAATGTGAATTGTATCAATGAAAAGCAACGCTTCAAGTATTATGAAATGATATCTATAAAGAAAGATGAAAAAATATATGACTCGAACTGAGCAATAATGAAATACAAAAGTAAGAGATTCCTAACAAATATTATTATTATGAGTCACGAGATGACTGTATTGAAGATTCATTAATTGAGATTGACTGTTGAATAAGTCCAGCAATCATTTAACTGAGCAGGGATGATGTTCCCCTGATCTCAGAATAAGAGTGGTTTTGAACGACGGAGTTAGGTAAGCCAATAGAGCCCATCCGAATCGATTTCAGCTACAAAGTAGGGATAGTTAGGGAAAATAAGAATTATAGGGAATAATTTATAATAAAAAATCAATAAGCCAGTTCGTAATAAGAGAAAATAAGGAAGAAAAGACTCAGAAGAAAGGAAATAAGAGATACAGAATTAAACATAAAAATGAACGAGAAGCAGGGGAATGTAAGAAGAAAATGATACATACAATTGATAATTTCATCAAACTTAGAAACACGTTTTATAAAATGACCAATTTTGGTGGAAGGGCATTATATAACATCGCCAATTTCAGATCAATTTTGATAACTATAAGTATGTATAAACAATGCTAAAAAATAATATATTTTAATAAATAAACAATGAAGAGAATAAAAATATAAAATGTAATTAAGAAAGAAGGAGAAAGAGTTATAAACTAAAAGTGATTAATAAAGAAACTCTATGACTAGACTGACAGACAAACGACATTGACCCAACCCCAGAGATTGGCCAGATAAGAACCAAAATAAAGTAGACAAGATGAGAAGTGAAGGAGAAGGAAAATGAGAACAAAGAGGGAAAAAACCAATGATGAAGAAAATAAAATGAAACACGTCAAGAAAACACAGACAAGACATGGAGAATAGGGAATGGAGAAATAATGTAATCAAAAATAATAAAGAAAATGAAACCGGTAAAGAACCAAGATGAATAATAAATGTTAGCATTGATTGAGTGACAATTGTAAATAGTCATTAATATAACACGATAGCTAAAAATACACTAGCCAAAGAGTCAGAAATATATGTAAGTTAGTAATAGAGAAAGACATGATGTTGATAATTATAAATAATATGTGCAGAGAAAGAGAAAGATATTGAAATAGTGAGAAGTAAATGGACGTTAACCTAGTGAAAATTAAATTACCCTAAAGTGAAATGATAGGAAAAGAAACACTAAGTAAATTATAATTAACACAGAATAATTTAAAAGTGCAAGTGATAAATAAATGAAAATATTGTCAATGATAGAAATAGTAAAAAGAGGGAAGACTAGGATAAACACTTGGTAAAAGTAACAAACACTTAAGTTTTAATAGTGAGCAATACCATTTAAAAAGGTTATTAAGAATAATATTTAAAACAATACGTTGAGTCAGTAATAATGAACACTGAAGAGTGATGTTAACTGTAATGATTATAAAATAATATTAATGTAGAACTTAAAAATGTATTGTAGAATTTAAAAGGTGAGAATCACATGACCAAGTAATAAGATAGTGTTGACATGGAAAAGAAAGCAAAGAGTTTTTATAAAATAAGTAGTTTAAAACCATAAGTAAACACCCATTTTATAAGGGAAGAGTAATGAAACAAGTTCAATAGAGGTGAGGTTGTGTATCACCCAAGCAATAAATCAAAGTTAATGAATTGTACACAAACATTAGATAATAAGTGTTAATTAATTTTCTAAACAATTATTTATGAATAGGGTATGAATTGAGTAATTATCCCAAACATAGACCTAAATGTTATATGTTATATGATGAAAGAAGAGTAATTAATAGCTATATTGTTGACATTGGCAGAGTAAATAAATAAGAAAAGAAAGCAATGTTTGATTTCGAAATGAGTAAACCGTTAGTAAATAATTAGCAAAAAATAATGTATAAAAGAATTGTAACACAGTAAAATCACACAAAAAACTGAACCAAAACACATCCATAGATAATAAACATAATTCTAAGAACTAAGTAATGCTCTAGGACAAAATGAGATATAATGTGTAGGATATAATCAAAATTCAGTAATGGCTACTTAGACTTGAGAAAGGCCTAACGGTCAAACACCAACAAATACTAATTGTATGAAATTAGCCAAGTAATTAACAAATCCAAGGTGATAAATTAACCAAGGATAAATGATAAATTTCATTAAAAACAAAATATTAAAATAAGGAGTTATGTAAACAGAGAGATGTAATTAGTAAATATTAAATTAATTATAAACTTATGAAACATGAAATAACCCAATATTGTGGGGTACCAAAATAATCTTTGTGAGAAAATACAAATGACAGTGCTAATAATTAATACTTAAGAAGGAAGATAATGGAAGGAAAAAAGTCAGAAGATATATGAAGATTCGAAAAGAATACAAATTTTGATAACAATGGATTTATATCAAGCTAGTCCAATCAGATTTCTTTGGTAACCATGGAAACCAGGGCTGAATACGAATTTACCGTTGAATATCGTTACTCAAAAAGTGACGCTCAGGAAAAACAGACGCCAGAATTCTGAACAACCAATTTTCTTATTTAAAATGTTTTAAAAGTCAAACAAATTATCAAAATTGAACGAGGAGGAGGATGACTATCACTGAACACAATTTGTGCCGGCGTTTGCACGAGCCGGCATTCGGAGAAGTGCCATACTAGTGTTCGTCTACGGATAAATGTCGTGGCACGAGTGGGTGAACGCAATTTCGCAGGCAGTGCCTCGACTATGACGCGATGTGGTGGCGAAGTTTAGGTTTCGTGATGGCAGCTGGTGAACAAGCCAGTCGCCGCCAGCTATTCATTGTATAAACAGCTCAGCTTTCTTTCCTCGGGCAGTTTTCGTGTGCAGTCTTCTTCTCCTGTATGGCAGGCAAATTGTTTGAGACTCACCGGTAAGTGCCTTATATACTTGGATTTCGTTGTCCATGACGTGTCCGTTACTTAACTAAATATCACTATAATATTGACGACTCGGAACACTAAGTTTTTTATAAGTAAAAACGTAAAGTTTTACCTTACAGCCTGTAACTGTTACGTTTTTACTTATAAAAAACTTAGTGTTCCGAGTCGTCAATATTATAGTGATATTTTGCCTTATATAATTTTACACAATGATTTGGTAGTAAAGAAATATTTAAATTAAAAATGTATTCAGCCGGATGCGAACGTTAGAATGCTCGTGGTTCGATCAGATGTGTGTGTGAGTATTAAGAAATTTAATGGATGTTATAGTATTTGGATACCGCCTGTAATTGTTTTAATCATTGTTCATTCAGCCTAGTATAAAGATGTGACTAAATTAAGTAAGTTAGTGAGAACTGTATCTTGTCGGTTATGCATGAACACGCACTGTTGACCGGAAGTGTGAACTTTCTTTTAATTAAATCAGTTAAAGGTAATTTTTAAAACCGCCCTAGATGAAGTACTGTAATTGTTTTAATTGTATGTAGCTGAGAGGGCCTTTAAATGGGTTCATTATTTGCAAAAATTGTGATTATGGTATCGCCACGTGGCAAGGTGGCTGAGAACATGTTCAGTTATGTCGCCGCTGGTTAATGCCGGTGTGCGTTCCTCATTACTATGCATGGTTATGAGTTCATGATTATCATTGAGTTACAAATAATTCATATGCAAATTTAAAATCATTTTAGGCATTATTTTGAGTTGGTTGGGAGCTCCAGTTCAGGTGTTTAATATGCATGACTAGTGTGCAAGTTTTAGCGGCCAATTTTTTAATCTTTTTGAATCCTTAGGGTTCTCGCCCTAGAAACGGAGATCTGGCCACAGCTTGGTGTACTGCCGCCTTCACCAGCCATGAACCACTAGAAACTTTGTCTGTGCCGAGGAGGGAGCTAGCTGCCAATAACTATGTGATACAGCCACTTCAGATAAGGTGATATGAACTCTTTTCTTATTTTTATCCTGGCCCGCAGAACATCACATGTGAGGAGGTTGTGCTAGAACAATTTGCTTATTCAGCTAGATAGTTAAATCGAGGGTGTCACCAAGACATTTATTATGAACATTATTCATGATAATACCGTACTATCACTGTAATTGTGAGCTGCACTGTGGGAGCGTCCCAGAGCTATTTTCATAGATATTGAGTGCAAATGTTGTAAGGGTAATTTGTTCTTTAAAATTAAGTATAAGGTATGAGTTTCTTGATTCCGAACCGGCTGGTTCAGATGTCTTCTGAGTATTACTGGGGTTTCATATTTAATTATTATTTAACCTGGCCTGGAGAAGTAGGCCAGGTCTCCGCAGCGCTAGAGAACCCGGGGGTCGCTCGAAGGAAGGAACAGTACTCGGGTTTTTCGGTTTGTAAGTCATGTTTATGTTAGGTGTTTCGTGGGAATTTATGTTTTGGTGTTGTGTGTTGTGAATTGTGCAATTCTGGCGGCGGTATGCTATCAGAAGTTGCCCCACCCCATTTCAGGCGTTCTCCAGAAATTTCCGGTGGTGAATGGAGTTGATGAGGACCAGCTGCTGGTTTTCTTGGACCTGGTGCTGCAGTTGGCAGATTTCCCGGGGGTGTCCGATGGGGAGGTCTTGGCCCTTATATACCCGTATTGCCGGGGTCCGTTGGTTGAGCTGGTCACCAACACTCTGCGTCGGGGTGGCAGTGTTGACGCTTTCCATGGGGAGGTGTTGAACTTCTTCCTACCCCTTCGACGACGTGCCCAGCTTAAGTTTGAGTTATTCTATCGCCTACAGGCCAACGGAGAGGCGTTAGGGGACTTCGTGCACGATATACGGAAAGCTGCCCGGGTGTTAAGGTTGGGGTTGCCCGAGACAGAAGTTATACAAGCAATTCTGGAAGGACTGAATCCCCAAGAGAGATCTCGTTTGATATTCGCGGACCGGCCACGTTGTTTCGCGGATCTGGACCAGTTGTGTGTGATTTCTAGTACTGTCCAGGCGGGGGACGAGTCCCGGGGAAGAGCTGCTACAGAGCCTTAACATTTTTTAATGTAATTCGAGTGTCGCACATTTGCGCCTCATCTGCCATGTAGCTTTCTTAAACGACTCGGTTCATTCAAAATTAAAATGTCATCAGACATAGCCAACCTTAGCGCTCTGATTTAAGTGTACAACAAAACTTAATAAATGTATTAAATACAGTCCACTATCGTCATTATTCTGCATCCTGGCAATAGCACCACAAAGCATCATTCTTCCTAACATTTAAGGGTCCTACGGGACGAAACATAACATTTTTTGGTACAAACGTGCCGGATCTATTCAAAATTCAAAAACAGCTCTCAATTTTCCTTTTGTTTTAAATATCTACAATATATATATATATATATATTGTCACTGGACAAAAGGCTTGCCGCATGACAAATGGCGCCAATCGTACACTCTAGTTATTTTGGTGGCCCTAAAAAGGACCTTGTGGCGAGAAGGCTGATGTTGGTTGTGCCGCACTATGTTCGGAGGCTGCGCCCGCTGTTCGTGGCGTACTACAGTCCTCCTCTTCTTTCGGCACCGGTTGTAGAGTCGGCTGCCGGCCCAGCGAAATCCATCGCTGGCGCGGAACTGGAAGGTGAGACGCAGAACGCCGGTTCTATTCTTCGGCCGTTCCTTCCGGCTGACTCCGCGCCGATGTCGTCCGAGAGAGGAGAGGAGATGAAGTGCGTCCGATGGCGTGGCGATGAAGAGTGCTCAAAATTTTCTGCTGGCCCGGGTTTTATTAACTAACCGGGATCGCTGATTCGCTAGCTCCGAACACGCAGTTGGTCACGTCTCGGCGGCTGCTGATGCCGGATTGGCTCGCTGTGTACACCGCTGGTACCGGAGAGCAGATGTTCGCATACCGCTGCCGTCACAACTCCACCGGGTCTTGAATGCTCTCCGGTAGCCAGCCTACTGCTCTTCTCCAGATGTTGTGGAGGTGTCTGTTGGGCGCCATGTTGATTGGTGTGCCGGCTGGTAGCTCGCTGGCGTGGCTGGATCTTGCATCCGCAAGACGATCGTCGCCCCACGTTGGGCGCCACTTGTCACTGGACAAAAGGCTTGCCGCATGACAAATGGCGCCAATCGTACACTCTAGTGTTTTTGGTGGCCCTAAAAAGGACCTGGTGACGAGAAAGCGCTGTTGGTCGTGCCGCGCTGAGATGTTCGGCGGCTGCGCCCGCTGATCGTGGCGTACTGCAGTCCTCCCCTTCTTTCGGCACCGGTTGTAGAGTCGGCTGCCGGCCCAGCGAAATCCATCGCTGGCGCGGAACTGGAGGGCGAAGACGCAAGAACGCCGGTTCTATTCTTCGGCCGTTCCTTCCGGCTACCTCCGCGCCGATGTCGTCCGAGATAGGTGAGGGTGAAGTGCGTCCGATGGCGTGGCGATGAAGTGTGCTCAAAATTTTTTTTTGTTTTTTTTTTATTCCCCTCTGGGCTTTGCGGTTGTGCGTCGCAGAGACGAACCGCTCGGTAACTGAGTTCCGAGCTACCTTCTGGAGCTCCTGCCTCGTGGCCCTGCCCAAGTAGGGCGTTGCTCTATAGCAGGCCGATTCTCGGCTGTTGTGCTAGCCTACACTAGCGCAGTATACACCGAGGGAGTTTCCACGAATCACCTGGACGTATACGGTACCTTCCCAGCCCAGTCACTAGAGGATTGCCTGGGAACCTCGCCGCACGTGCATAAAATTTGCGTGCAAGCCGCCTGAATGTGTCGTCTAAGGAGAGGACGCCAAGTCCTCTCCTTAGAAGGCGAGATGAAAAGCGACGGGGGACTTTGGCCGCTAGCCGAAGTCCCCCGTCGAGGACGCTCTGCAACTTCTTTTTATGCATTGCGGTGAGGTAACCCCAGACCGGACAGGCTTAGGTAATGACCGGCAGCAGATACGCGCCGACGATCATCCTGCCCAATTTCCTGGTCATGGCTGAGCTGATCAGGAGTGGAAACAGTGCGCACAGGCGAGTGGATGCTCGCTTAAGAACTGTCTGTGCGTGGGTACGCCAGGTGAGCCGACGGTCAAGGTATAATCCGAGGTACTTGACCTCTTTGGACCAGCGCAAGTACGTTCTGCCGATACGTAGCTGCCTAACAGGGTTCTTCCGTCGCTTGGAGAATTCGACGGCTACACTCTTGGTAGCGTTGAGTTGCACTCTCCAATTATCAGTCCAGTCCACGAGCGTGTCGAGCTGGCGCTGCAGTCGTAGGACGGCCCTTTCCACGTGACGATCGGCCGTAAATACGGCCGTGTCGTCAGCAAAGAGGGCCATCTGGACTCCAGGCTGTCTCGGCACGTCGTTGACGTAGATCGAGAACAGAAGGGGGCCTAGAACACTACCTTGAGGGACGCCGGCTGTGATTCGTCTCTCGGAAGAGACTGAATCTCCAACTCTCACGCAGAAGGTCCTCTCCGTCAGAAAGCTGGCAACCAGATGGAGGTAGCAGTCCGGGAGCTGGACTTCCCTAAGCTTGAATAATAGGCCATCATGCCATACGCTGTCGAAGGCTTTTTCAACATCTAAGAAACAGCCAACGGTCCGTTCTCTCCGACACCCGGCTTCCGTGACGCTTTCCACTATTCTCATCAGTTGATGAGTGGTCGAATGCCCCACACGAAAACCGAACTGTTCGGGGACCAGCACGTCAAAGTTGGTTAGATGTTCTCGTACACGACGCTGCACGAGGCGCTCAAAAACCTTGGACGTAGCGGAGAGTAGGCTGATGGGCCGGAGGTTTTCAGAGCGGGTGGTATCCTTTCCCTGCTCCGGGATCACGATAACCGTCGCCTTTCGCCATTTCTTGGGAAAGTAGGCCAGTCTGAGACACGCGTTGAACAAATCAGTCAAGAATTGAACTCCAGGCTCGGTAAGAAGTCGTAGAGCGGTGTTCGTAACACCGTCCGGGCCTGGAGCTTTTCTTGGCTGAAGTTCAGCGAGCCGATCTGAGACCTCTTCCAAAGAGATGGGTTCGGGCTCCGCCGTGATCAGAAGAGACAGAAAGTCTTCCACAGCCATCTCGACTTGTTCGTCGAAGTCCCAGTCCATGGGTGGGTTGGGAGCGAACTGTCGCTCGAAACACAAGCCCAAGTACTCGGCCTTCTCCTCCGGGCGACCCAGGAGTCGTCCGAACGGTCCAACAATGGCGGGGAGTGGAGGTCGTCGCCTCCGTCCCGTCAATGCGGTACGTATTCTATATGGGTGACTTTGCGGGTCCACATCCCCCGTTCGGGCCACAGCGAGTTCCCAACAGCTACGTCGGAACGCCTTCAGACTGCCACGCAGTCGTCCGGTGAGCCGATTGTATGCTGCCTTATCGGCTGGATGACGGGGCCTCTGCCAACTTTTCCGGAAGTAATTGCTCTCGCGAGCAAGAAGAGAGACTTCCTCAGGGATGCGTTGGTAGTCAGGCGTAAAACCAGCTCGCGTACGTGAAGACAGGCCTATAGCCGAGATGATTGCCTCTTCGATTCTCGCTACTGCTTCGTCTAGGAGGCGAACGGAATCGAGTGGGGCCGCTGGCGGCAATCGACGGCACAAGGCCGGGCCGTAGCGATCCCAATCGATAACCTTCTTCTGGTCAGAACGTGCATAGGCGTGCTGAGTAGCGACGTGGCCCAAGATAGGGTTGTGGTCGGATGTCAACTCCGTAAGTGAGAATACCCCGACCGGACAGACAACTCCTTGGGTCACCGCGATATCCAGAACATCGGGCGCCGCATTAGGCCGTGACGGAAAGAACGTGGGTTGCGCTGGACCAAACACCATCGCCCGGCAGTAGGGGTAAACTGACAGTTCTACCCCGGATGTGACGTCATATGGCGGGAAATTCAAAAATAGTGGTGGTGGGGGTAAAAATCGGGTAGTCGGCTTTCGGCGATGTTGTCGGCGGTCAGGATAAAGAGGGGTTATGTGTGCGTTGGTTGGTGTAGGGGTCGGCGAGGTTCCCGATTCGTGCATGTGTTATAGTGTACGGGTTTGTATTTGTAAGGTGTTTTTCCGGTCGGCCATGTTGGAAAATCGTCGTGGTCGGCGTTGCCAACTTGTGCTGGTTAATCGACGTAGTCAACTCGTGCGTGTGTTATAGTGTACGGGTTTGTATATGAACGGCGCGGCGGCCGTGCGGATATCGTCGATGCGGTGTATTGCATTGTTGGCAACAGCGTGTCTATGTGTTGTCCATGTTGATGACGTGTCGGTCGTTGATTGGTCGTAATTTGAAACGGCGTGGTTGGCGTGGCGAACTGTATCGTAAGTCCGTGTAGTGATCCGGTTCGCCGTTCGCCGGCCGCCGTTGTGTTGATCTGCTGTCGGACGCCATCCGCCGCCGACGGCGAAGGGCGAACGGGTTTGTAAGGCTGCGTTGTGATCCGGTTGGTGCCGTTCGTCGTCGAGGATTGGTCTGTGTGTCGGTGGTAAGTAAAAACCGTGCATGTGTTATAGTGTATGGGTTTGTATATGTAAGGGGTTTTTCCGGAAGTGCGGCCATGTTGGAAAAGGGTCGTCGGCGTTGCCAACTTGTGCTTGTTTATCGACGTTGTCAACTCGTGCGTGTGTTATACTGTACGGGTTTGTATATGTACGCCGCCACCGCCGCCGTCCGGATATCGTTGCAGTTAAAAATCAATTCACTTGTAAAAATTGAATATCACACATTTGTGCATAGAAGATAAAAGCGCGACGTTGCCAACTTGTGCATGTGTGCTGGTTTAGCGTCGTCCATATTGTCAACTCGTGCATGTGTTATAGTGTACGGGTTTAGATATGTACGCCGCCACCGTCCAGATATCGTTGATGCGAAGAGACTGAGTGACGTGTATTGCATTGTTGTCAACATGTGAACTGTGTAAATTCGAATGCGTGTGTTTGTGGTAAGTATATATTGTAAAAATTAAAAAATGTGCACACCATCACTGCGAAACTCTCGATGACTCGGTCCTTCGGTGCATAATTGAAATCAATTCACTTGTAAAAATTGAATATCACACATTTGTGCATAGTAGATAAGTATTACTATATACATAATATTCTGATTGACACTTCACTTGTAAAGATTATGCAGGACGCATCATGCATGGAAAAAGGATAGTTGAAAATAAACATTTAAAAGAAAAATTTATATATATAATTTAAACAAACAAAAAATATATGTTAAAGTACTAACAAAATATATTAGAAGGACTTTTGAAATTAAATACAATAAAAATGTTAAAGCAATACCGTTTAATTAAAAACAATTAAAATATATGTAATCAAAATATATTACAATTTAAAATACATAATATATAAACCACGCAGTAGTGACAATTACAAAATACATAATATATACACGAAATACATCTAAGTAAACTAAGTACAAGTTAAAATAAACAAGTGCACTATGACAAATGTGTACAATTAAATAAAAATGAAATATGTATAAGGAAAATAAATATTATGTAAACGCACACAGTAGTGACAATTACTGTGACAATTACACAATACAATAAACATAAACACAATGACAATTGTGTACAATTAAATCAAATGAAATACATATGTAATCGTACTTACAGGCAATGACAATTGTGTGTGTGTGTGTGTGTGTGTGTGTGTGTGTGTGTGTGCAATGACAATTATACATGATAAATGAAGGTGCCCATTCGGTATTACTCTAAAATGTCTACCACGTAAGCCCTATCTTTTTCTCCACGATAAACCAGTTGAAGTGAATATTGTGCTAAAATTTTTTAATTCTTCATCATCGAAAACGCTTGCGTATCTCTTAGGTAGATTTACGTGATATTTCAATTTTGGGTCCCTGTAGTCCTGGATAGTGGCGAGTACGACCTTCCCGTACTTCACGCCTATATTTTGTAATTCTTCTATTGGATATTTAACACCAATTATTAATTCCTTAATTTTTTTATATTCAATCGCTCTAATGGTAGCAAACTTCACAACGAATTATGCCATTTTACGATGAAGAATTTCGTTTGCGCGTCTGTCAAGGTCTGAATGAATAACACTAGTTTGTAGCGGTATAAAATAGGTAGGTAGTTGAGGAGGGGAAACCGGACAGTGGGATCCACTCAACGTACAGTAAGCGGTTATTTTTAACCGTGTAAACAGGATGCAAGCTGCTTTCTCATGCTATGTTCAGCGGGTAGGTGGGGGAGGGGGAGACGACTCGCTTTTTTTTTAGACAGGGTGATGTCATCGACTACACTCGAGCGTGTGGGAACAAGTCGATGGTGCTAATTGTTTTATGCATGTAGACAGGATGATGTAATTGACAGAAAGGCAACAAGTGATATTTTTATGATGCTAAATAAAAACAACAATGTATGCAATTAGTAATTAGCAGAACCTATTGATTAGTCTAAAATCCGATACAACCCACTCGCGTAAAGCGTGTACTCTCTGATTTGTACATATTTCCGGAAATAAGCGGTGCACGAGACAGGCTGTTCCGTGTATTGAACGTAATTGTTCGAGTTTAGGACAACTGAAATCTTCTAAATTTATAATATTGAAATGTACAATACGCTTCTCCAGAAATCTTTTTTTCTGTAATCCTTTTACGAACACATAGTTAAAAGGAAACGTGTACTTTATTAATATCGACACAAGATGTTCGTACGATGTGTCCCCGTCCGTCCACTCTAATCTATGATAATGCTCCGTTAACCAACGGTTTGTCCTCATGTGTTTGTGATTCGAAACGATCGTGTTTATTGGAGGTGCAAATATCCAATGCCTGCTGGCAAATGCGGTGATATCCATAATGGCTAGTTCCTTGATGAGTTCGTTTCCATCGTCGTCAACGAAACAGTGAAAGTCAAGTATGACTGCTATCTCGTTGTTGATCATCCTCGTGGCTTGATCGTCGCCAGGAGTGGTGGGGTCGTCGTCCGTGTTGGAAAAGTGGCGAGGTTGTCGGGTTGTGTAAGAGTGTGCTGGTTAAGGGTCAGCCACGTTGCCAACTCGTGCATGTGTTATAGTGTACGGGTTTTGATATATACAGCTTTTTCCGGAACGGTGACCATGTTGGAAAAGCGTCGACGTTGCCAATTTGTGCATGTGTGCTGGTTTAGCGTCGGCCACGTTGTCAACTCGTGCATGTGTTTTAGTGTATGGGTTTAGATATGTACGCCGCCGTCGTCCGGATATCGTCGATGTGAAGAGACTGAGTGAATATAAAATTGAATATCACGCATTTGTGCATAGAAGAAAAGTATTATATGTACAAATATATTTGTTAATTTTGAAGATGTCTATCCGGGCTTACTCTAAAATGTACACCACGGAAGCCTTGTTTTATTATCTAGACATAAGCACATTGACAATTGAATACAATTAAATCAAATGAAATATGTTTAAGCACATTATATTATAAGTTAAAATATATTATGTATAATTAAAAGAATTTAAATGAAATACAACTAAGTACAAGTTAATATAAATATGCAATCGTACGCGCAGCTAATGACAATTATGTGTATGTGCAATGAAAATTATACATGATAAATGAAGATGTCCATTCGGTCCTACTCTACAATGTCTACTATGTAAGCTCTATCCTTTTCTCCACGATAAACCAGTTGTCTAAGGAAAACTAAGTACAAGTTAAAATAAACAAGTGCACTATGGCAAATATGTAAACGCACACAGTAATGACAATTACAAAATACAATTGTATACAATTTTTGATAAATATGTTTTAGGGTGCCAATGAGTAAGCGATTCAAAAGAGCGTTCATAAGAAAATGGAATAATTTCATTAGAATGTTTCTACTAAAAGAAAAATACAAAGAATGCGAAGCTCTCAACATGGGTAACGGACAAATATGTTCAAAATTAACGACCTACGAGTTGTGTACATCAAACTATAAAATACAAAAAGAATTCTGTAAATTTTACCACTTAGTTAGTAAAAAATATAAATTTGCCGATGTCAATGTGAGCACTTTAGCAAAAGTTGAGTATACACTACGAAAAAATTATGCAACACAATTTAGAATTCCAAATGATGAAGGACACCAAAATTGGATGGGCTATTTAAAAAACACTAATAAAAGAGGAAACAATAAATTTTCCCAATTTTCTATACGTTAAACCGTCAGAATATTTACACGTGTTTACCAACTCGAATAACTATGACAATTGGAGAAGAATGTGCTCAACAAATCTTTATAAAAGTATAAAATGTTTTACAAAGGAAAGTATTTACACAACATCCGTCGTCGAGGTGGTGGCAGTATTTCGATCTGAAACATTCTCGCTACGGACGTTTGGACAATGAAACATTGAAAATAATTCCACACAACGGACGTTGCAGTTTTGCTATGTCCTTCTCGACGAACGGTGTCGGCTGTTCCGTACTGATGAACAGGTATCATACAACGATTCCCACAAAATCCAAACGCATGACAAACTAACATTCTTGCTTCAGATATGGACGTGTACACAAATTCTTTTGAAAACCGACGAAAGAGCTTTTACAACATCCGTCGTCGAGGTGATATTAAATTTTTCCCTCGACGCATAATTGAAAACCAATTCACTTGTATAAATTGTATATCACACATCCGTGCATGGAAAATATATACATAATGCACGGAAGATAAGAATTACCATATATAATATTCTGATTGATATGTAATTTCTATCGCAGGACGTATTAAAAGAAAGGTGTAGTGTCATCTGCATCTGTTGTAAGAAATTCACATGACATGAACCCCGTGTGTATGCACTGCATAAGTGAAAACCACTTCACTTTTAAAAATTGTCTAACACACATCATGCATAGGAAATAATTACCATTTATATTTTTTTGATAGGTATGTAATACCTGTCGGGCAGACGTAGTAAAAAAATCTGATGGGTATGTAATATCTGTCGGGCAGACGTAGTAAAAAATAGTGGAGTGTCTTCTGCATATCTCGTAAGAAACTCTCTTCTCTCTTTGATTTGGTCCATTGTGTATAAATGAAAATCACTTGACTTGTAAAAATTTTGTAACACGCATTATGCATGGAAAAAATATGTGTAACACATATCATGCAGGGAAAAGAATAGTTGAAAATAAACACTAAAGCAATGAAAAATTTACATGTATATTGTAAGAAAATAAATACAATAATTTATACATACATACAACAAATATATACATTGCAGAAAATGGAAACAAATATATACAATTAAAAGATACTTATCAAATAATATATATACATAGAACAAATATATACATTGCAAGAAAAAATGGAAACAAATATATACAATTAAAAGATACTTATCAAATAATTATATACATAGAACAAATATATACATTGCAAGAAAAAATGGAAACAAATATATACAATAAAACGATACATATCAAATATATACAATGTAAAAAATTCTAGTAGATTGTTGTTGTTGTTGTGCACAGCCATCTGTAACAGAAAAAATAGAAACAATATTAGTGCTGTATGGTTAATACGAGTAGGATGGATTAGAATAACGTTTATAAGCACTATAACATACCTCAAATATGCATACGCGCATATAACGTCAGTGTCGTCTTGCCGAATGCGTATAGACGATAATGTGGACATCTAGGCGGGACCCCTTCCAACGACACCGTCTGGAGCCAACTCAGGATGCAACGATAGTGATAGGCGTGTCCACACGCCAAACCGAGGAGCCTCTGTCCGTCGGTGTAATCCTCCATACATATACTACACGAGGTATGGGGCACTATACCCTGGACGGGACAGAGTTCTCCTCGGTGCCAACACCACGTCGGTAGGTTCCTTCGCAGAAGGAGCCTCATCGTGGTTGGCTCACCGTCCATCCGTGGTTCTATGGTTTCCAAAATGTCAAAGAAGACCGGTGCGGCTTCTGGAGGGGGTCTCAAACGGGGATCTCGTTGTTGCTGCTGCGGCAGAAGGTGCTACTGTTGTGGATGAGGCTGTGGTTGAGGCTGAGGCTGCGGTTGAGGCTGAGGCTGCGGCTGTTGCGGCTGAGGTTGCGGTTGAGGATGAGGATGCTGCGGCAGAGGGCGTATCAACTGCGGTTGTGGCTGCGGCAGCAGAGGACGTGGGCACGGCTGAATGTCGCTGAGGACAAAAAAAAAGACATAAAGAACGTATACAGACGTGGAAAAAGAAAAATATGTACGCATAAGAAGAAGACTTACATACTGTCCTCGAAGATGGAAATCGTCGATGACGATGAGGGTGTATATTCCTCCTCCTCCTCATCATCATCATCTTCTGCTTCGAGGAAATCGATATTGTATCCCAATTCATCCTCATCTCCCACGAACCCGCTGAGGGTTTCGACGTCGTCGTCGTCATCGTCGTCGGTATGATCGACATCGCTGGAAAAAAAGTACAAATTTAAAAACAGACGTAAACGGATTACTACAAGAGATTGTTAATGAAAACGGACTTACAGACTCGAGCCGGGTTGAGGAGATGTGCTCCCCAGCAGAGCACGACGTAACCGTTGCTAATTATAAAAAAAAAAACAGTAAGTCAGTCGAATGGAATATTCTGGTTGTACACATTAAATAAAGAAAAAATTACCGTACGATTTACCGTCGTACTCGTCGTTGCTCCTCTGACAGACGTTTATTCACTTTGTTGTTCATTCTGTAAAACGTAATGAAAGTTGTAAAATAATTAGGTAAAGAGCATATGAAGTGTGTGTGTGTGTGTGTGTGTGTGTGTGTGTGTAATGCTGAACATCAACGTAAGTACTTACATGCAAGTTGTAAAACAAACTGAATCGACACAACAAAATACATATTTATATGCATATGCTCGACGAGAGCTGCTACAGACAGAGCTCCCCCCACCCTCATACACGCTGCGAGGTCAGACAACATCTTGTTTAAAATTAAACGCGATTACATTAAACCCCTCCCTTGCAAAGCTCTCGTCGATTACATCACCCACGACTTGCATCCTGTTTCACAAGTTTAAACAAATATATGTACATATGAAAAAGACCCACCAGCCTCACAACGTTCACACGCAACGGTAACATATGGGCAGTCAGCATATTGATGTAAATGAATAAAAAAATAACTGGACTTGTACATAGCGTGTGAATGTCTCAGCGGGAGTCGATTAGATCCTGTATCACAAATTAACTGTTGCCGTCTAGTCGCCTACCTCCCCGCCCCTACTCAGTGATGCTCTATTGAATTTAGTACTTTTTATACATGAAATACGAGTTTATTCTTGCCGCTAGTTATTGGTCCGTGTACCTCTGTCTCTTCGCGTTAGGACCAGCAGCGTCGTCGGATAGCGCACGTTTACGTGTTCCGAAGTGTCCGTACGCAAGTGTAGTTACGCCGTCGTCCAGTACGTACCTCTTATCGTCATAAGGTGACAGGGAAAGTTTTGTTACACGTTGCGTGTACAGCTTATGACGATCGGTTCGTATACACTCGGCAGAGGTGAAAACCGTACGACTGACGAAAAGACACTCGCTGTACAATCGATGACGTAATCTTTTTTTATTGCTGTCCTTGGTACACCTTTTGCCACCTTTTTGTCGGTGCAGTCGGACAATAGGAGCGAGTAACATTTTGCTCTGAGTCCGACAAATTCCCTGATGGGTTTCCCATTGGTTTCATCCTTGAACTTCACCACGACTTTTTTGTTGTCGTCGCAATGACAAAGATGATCCACGGGATAGTCCGACGTGTCGAAAAGGTGGAGATCCTCTTTCATATCCGCGTACACGTCGTCAGTCTGTATGCTGTAAAGCAAACTGTTCGTGTCAGTCATTAGTAATGTCAATCGTCGACCGTACTTGGCGACAGCGTACCGATAATGAAAATCGTACATTATCAATTTACTGACATCGAGTACTGTGAAACCTACGTACACCAGACGGGAAAGGAGTAGTCGCGCCTAACGGTTAGAAAATAAAAAAAAAACAGTTGTGGGCTGTTCGCACGTAACAACTGTTCACCGTTAACTAAAACAGTCGACAAGCGTTCAGGTAAATATAAGTATCTCAGAAAAATAAAGAAACTCTCGTAGACTGTCCGCATAATTGCACGTAACAGCTGTTCACTGTTAACTAACCCAGTCTTTGAGCGTTTGGGTAAAATAAAAAACAGTTGTAGACTGTTCGCATAAATGCATGTAACAGCTGTTCGCTGTTAACTGAAACAGTCGTCGAACGTTCGGGTAAATACACATGTCCTGGAAAAACAGCTGTAGACTGTTCGCATAAATGCACGTAACAGCTGTTTACTGTTAACTAAAACAGTCGTCGACCGTTCGGGTAAATACACATGTCCTGCAAAAACAGCTGTAGACTGTTTGCATAAATGCACGTAACAGCTGTTCACTGTTAACTAAAACAGTCGTCAACCGTTCGGGTAAAGACACATGTATTGGAAAAATAGCTGTATACTGTTCGCATAAATGCACGTAACAGCTGTTCACTGTTAACTAAAACAGTCGTCGACCGTTCGGGTAAATACGCATGTCCTGCAAAAACAGTTGTAGACTGTTCGCATAAATGCACTTAACAGCTGTTGACCGTTAACTAAAACAGTCGTCGATCGTTCAGGTAAATACACATGTCCTGGAAAAACAGTTGTAGACTGTTCGCATAAATGCACGTAACAGCTGTTCACTGTTAACTAAAACAGTCGTCGACCGTTCAGGTAAATACACATGTCCTGGAAAAACAGTTGTAGACTTTTCGCATAAATGCACTTAACAGCTGTTGACCGTTAACTAAAAGAGTTGTCGATCGTTCAGGTAAATACAGATGTCTCGAGTCACCGACGTCAGTCGGTGTACTGCCGTTTATCAAGATGGACGAAAAGAAGAAACAACTAGCCCGTGATATCGACACTATCAGCAATGACATACGTAAGAAATACCGTGCGTTAAAACATGTGATCCGTGATGAGGAAGAAACGTTAACCAAAAGTTACAAACCGATTCTCGAACCGTTACAAATTATTTCGCAAGCGTTGGTTGAAAAAAAACGTAAAAGAACAAATGAAAAGCCTACAAGTGCGAAAAAGATGAAACGTGGTGAGGAGGAGGAGGATCTGTTGGGTTCAAGTAATAGTAATATCAATGTAGGAACACCGCTCCGTCCGTCACCGCAACAGCAGTTGAGACCACGTTTCGTGAAAACTTCTGTGATAGGTGAAACATCGGACGAGGACGACGAGGAAGATCCAGTCGTCGACCGTTCGGGTAAATACACATGTATTGGAAAAACAGTTGTAGACTGTTCGCATAAATGCACGTAACAGCTGTTCACTGTTAACTAAAACAGTTGTCGATCGTTCAGGTAAATACAGATGTCTCGAGTCACCGACGTCAGTCGGTGTACTGCCGTTTATCAAGATGGACGAAAAGAAGAAACAACTAGCCCGTGATATCGACACTACCAGCAATGACATACGTAAGAAATACCGTGCGTTAAAACATGTGATCCGTGATGAGGAAGAAACGTTAACCAAAAGTTACAAACCGATTCTCGAACCGTTACAAATTATTTCGCAAGCGTTGGTTGAAAAAAAAACGTAAAAGAACAAATGAAAAGCCTACGAGTGCGAAAAAGATGAAACGTGGCGAGGAGGAGGAGGATCTGATGTGTTCAAGTAGTAGTAATATCAATGTAGGAACACCGCTCCGTCCGTCACCGCAACAGCAGTTGAGACCACGTTTCCTGAAAACTTCTGTGATAGGTGAAACATCGGACGAGGACGACGAGGAAGATCCAGTCGTCGACCGTTCGGTTAAATACACATGTATTGGAAAAACAGTTGTAGACTGTTCGCATAAATTCACGTAACAGCTGTTCACTGTTAACTAAAACAGTCGTCGACCGTTCGGGTAAATACACATGTCCTGGAAAAACAGTTGTAGACTGTTCGCATAAATGCACTTAACAGCTGTTCACCGTTAACTAAAACAGTCGTCGATCGTTCAGGTAAATACAGATGTCTCGAGTCACCGACGTCAGTCGGTGTACTGCCGTTTATCAAGATGGACGAAAAGAAGAAACAACTAGCCCGTGATATCGACACTATCAGCAATGACATACGTAAGAAATACCGTGCGTTAAAACATGTGATCCGTGAAGAGGAAGAAACGTTAACCAAAAGTTACAAACCGATTCTCGAACCTTTACAAATTATTTCGCAAGCGTTGGTTGAAAAAAAACGTAAAAGAACAAATGAAAAGCCTACGAGTGCGAAAAAGATGAAACGTGGCGAGGAGGAGGAGGAGGAAGAGGAGGAGGATCTGATGGGTTCAAGTAGTAGTAATATCGATGTAGGAACACCGCTCCGTCCGTCACCGCAACAGCAGTTGACACCACGTTTCCTGAAAACTTCTGTGACAGGTGAAACATCGGACGAGGACGATCCTAGTCTCAACATCGAAAAAAAGTTAGACACACCGGAAGGGAGGCGAGAAGCGCGTAGATATTTTCAGGAAAAATACGACAGTGAATCGTTAGCGAATAAGTACATGCGTATGATCGTGTCGGCTGAACGCGATCGTTTGATGGATTATACGTACGGTGTAAGATACGAAAGCGGAAAATGGATGATCGGTGATTCACCGTTGGAAATCGAAACAGACGATTCAATCTTTATCAACGGTAAACGTTACAAAGGTACACCGGGTCTATACGAACTCATGTTCATGAAGCACCCTAAAGAGAACGTTTACAACGAGATGGATCTGAATGCGTACAAAGATATACTACGTGATACCAACGCGCACAAGCATCGTTATTTAGTGAACGCGCAAGTAAACACAAACAGAGGTGTAAAGTATAAACAGATAATATCACGGTTGTTCCCACCGAAACGTACAGGACACGGACATAATAATACCGACAGAACGTATATGATGCTCTCGAGAAAAAAAGACAAAATCGATTACGTGCACTGGGACGATCCGACGATCCGAACGAACTGGTGGACAGATTGCGACTGTTGATAGCGTCACAACGCGCCCGAAACGGTGGACACACGAACGAAATCGTTTCCATAGTGGAAGAACTACGTGAAGCCAACATCATCGTATAAAATATCGTGCACAGCGGTCGACGCGCTTCATTCACGAGATGAGCGTTGACAAGTTCGGCAGACACCAGAGCGCTGTCAGAGCGCGAAGAGAGATGCGACGCAGTCTGCGGTAGGATATCGGTATCGCGATGACCGAGGACGGACACTTCGATGTAGCGGGAAAAAGAAATACACAACTTGGACGAACCGCACGACGGTAACGATGCCGTTCCACTGCGGTTTGTGCGTGACCACTGTCTGGTCAACGATTCAAGGCAAGGAATAGACATGAAAGGTTGTAAGCTCGTCATCGTCGCCGCTCCCGTCGATCTTGGGGACGCTGTCAACAAGCAGTACGTAGACTACACGTGCTTGCGTTTCACGACAGTACCGAACAATAAGAACAGCCCTGTCGTCGACGAGCGGGACCATCGCATACAGTCTCTGAGAGATCCAATTCGTGCGAGAGACGCTGCGACCAAAGTATACGTGGACGCGAAGATCATACCGAAGGATACGAACTCTAACCTAATGGTCGGGAACGTACGAATAACACAGTTAGCGCCACCCGTCAACATATACTATATTCTTATTGATATGTAATTTCTATCGCACGAACGTAAAAAAGTGTAGTGTCGTGTACAATTGTTGTAAGAAACACACATGATATGCACTGCATAATTGAACGTCAATTCACTTATATAAAACACACATCACTCATGGAAAATAACACAGTTCACAAGTTGGCAACAATGCAATACACGACGGCGTACATATCCAAACCCGTACACTATAACATATGCACGAGTTGACAACGTGGCCGACGCTTAACCAGCACACACGCACGAGTCGACAACGTGGACGCACGTCCGGAAAAACCCCTTACATATCCAAACCCGTACACTATAACACATGCACGAGTTGGCAACGTGACCGAAGCTTAACCAGCACACTCTTACACTACTTGACAACCTCGCCACTTTTCCAACATGGCCGACCACACCAATCATCTACCACCCGACAAAGTGGACGCAGACCTCACCACTCCGGGCGGCGACCAGGACACCGTCAGGCCACCGCCGGACGGTGAACCGCGAACGGCGAACATACCGCCGCCACGCCTCCGCCTATCAACGCACAATTATGTATGCACTGCATGTATGTGATTTTTTTTTTATTAAAAAAAAATGTAATCAATTTTCATGTATTTTATTTTCTTAATACCCATAACCTTGGAGGGGGAAACGTCTTATTATTGTCCCCTCCCTCCGTACGTTCGCACCAACCTGTTGGGCAGAATGACTTTTTTAGGGCTCGACATAGCGCGCGCTAGACCAACAGTTTAATGCGAACGTCATGGTAGCACACAATAACAGGGAACTCGTACTCCGTATACAAAGTCTAGCGCCGGAAGAACTGATTTCAGGTAATGTAGGTAAATTGTCGTTGTATCAGGTCTGTTTGCAATTCGGTATCGACGTTGAAAACGATACGAAAAGTAGATTTTTCTGGAACTGCACCATACAGGATAAAATAAAAATTACAGACGATCTATTGAATTGGCTCGGATATACAGGTAAATATAAAAATCAAAAATCCAGAATTACCAAATGGTTAAAGAAAAACGATTACATTGAAAATTACGAAGTCCAAGATGAAGATAATGCACAAAAAAATATTATGTGTTAAATGGAATAGATTTCGCTTCTTTGTTGATGCAAATGAGAACCCCTAAAGCTGTTGAATTGCGTGAATTATATGCCATTATGAAAGAAATTGTAATGAAATATAGACAATATGCAAAATTGAACGAGGAACGTTTGAAGGAGTTAATTAGTATGCAAAATAATTTGTTAACAACACAAATGGGTAATTTACAATCCATGATAAAATCTATTCAAGAAACTAACGAAGAAGAGAGACGTCGCGCAGAGGAAGGAAGACAACGAGCGGAAGAAGAACGACAGCGTGCAGAGGAAGAGAGACGTCGCGCGGAAGAAGAACGGCAACGTGCGGAAGAACGAAGTAGACTGTTACAGTCCAAAATCGAATACAGTGTCGACAAACTGAGGAACGTACTGGCTAAGAAGATCGCGCCAAACCCCATAAACAGGAACAAAATTCGTTGTCTGTCTCTGTGCAAAATATCCGAAAACGTTTGGTACATTATGCGCAGACAACTGGAAAGTTTCAACGAAGGAGAGAGAAAAATATATCACAAACATTCTACAGCGAAAAAACAATGCGCATGGGAAGACGTCGCTCACGCCGTGGATATTGGAAATATAGTTAAAAAACAGTATCGTAATTGCCTGAGATGGGACGCTCGCGGTAATGTCATCAAAACCGCCCGACACGAACGACACTACAGTCGTCACCGACGAAGAAATGCTCACAACGTTCGAGCGAGCCATAAACGAAGAAAACGACGCCCACGTGTTAGCCAACAATATCTCTGTATGAAAAGAAAATTCCACCTGACAGTAAAAATAACAGTCATCCACTTGTCCATCCACTTGAACTAGGTATATATTGAGTCGATTGAATTAATGTTATTTATTCTTAGGATTTACAGTACTTTGACTTTAATTTCATATAAAAAAAATGTAATCAATTTTCATGTATTTTATTTTCTTAATACCCATAACCTTGGAGGGGGAAACGTCTTATTATTATCCCCTCCCCCCGTACGTTCGCACCAACCTGTTGGGCAGAATGACCTTGTAGGGCTCGACATAGCGCGCGCTAGACCAACAGGTTGGTGCGAACGTATTAGTATGTATTAGGCATCCGTCATGGTAGCACACAATAACAGGGAACTCGTACTCCGTATACAAAGTCTAGCGCCGGAAGAACTGATTTCACGTAATGTAGGTAAATTGTCGGTGTATCAGGTCTGTTTGCAATTCGGTATCGACGTTGAAAACGATACGAAAAGTAGATTTTTCTGGAACTGCACCATACAGGATAAAATAAAAATTACAGACGATCTATTGAATTGGCTCGGATATACAGGTAAATATAAAAATCAAAAATCCAGAATTACCAAATGGTTAAAGAAAAACGATTACATTGAAAATTACGAAGTCCAAGATGAAGATAATGCACAAAAAAAATATTATGTGTTAAATGGAATAGATTTCGCTTCTTTGTTGATGCAAATGAGAACCCCTAAAGCTGTTGAATTGAGTGAATTATATGCCATTATGAAAGAAATTGTAATGAAATATAGACAATATGCAAAATTGAACGAGGAACGTTTGAAGGAGTTAATTAGTATGCAAAATAATTTGTTAACAACACAAATGGGTAATTTACAATCCATGATAAAATCTATTCAAGAAACTAACGAAGAAGAGAGACGTCGCGCAGAGGAAGGAAGACAACGAGCGGAAGAAGAACGACAGCGTGCAGAGGAAGAGAGACGTCGCGCGGAAGAAGAACGGCAACGTGCGGAAGAACGAAGTAGACTGTTACAGTCCAAAATCGAATACAGTGTCGACAAACTGAGGAACGTACTGGCTAAGAAGATCGCGCCAAACCCCATAAACAGGAACAAAATTCGTTGTCTGTCTCTGTGCAAAATATCCGAAAACGTTTGGTACATTATGCGCAGACAACTGGAAAGTTTCAACGAAGGAGAGAGAAAAATATATCACAAACATCCTACAGCAAAGAAACAATGCGCATGGGAAGACGTCGCTCACGCCGTGGATATTGGAAATATAGTTAAAAAACAGTATCGTAATTGCCTGAGATGGGACGCTTGCGGTAATGTCATCAAACTGGCCGACACGAACGACACTACAGTCGTCACCGACGAAGAAATGATCACAGCGTTCGAGCGAGCCATAAACGAAGAAAACGACGCCCACGTGTTAGCCAACAATATCTCTGTATGAAAAGAAAATTCCACCTGACAGTAAAAATAACAGTCTAGCGAACCGCACTCTGTATATTATTGTTTTTTTTTTGCTGTAAATATTATGTTGCTTTTTACAATATTATGTGTGTGTATTTCATGTATGTGTTTTTTTATATTAAAAGATGTAATCAATTTTCATGTATTTTATTTTCTTAATACCTGTAACCTCCCTCTTTCCGAACGGTGGGAGAGGGAAACGTCTCCCCACCTATTCTTCGCTCAGTGTTTCATCAGCGCGAGTCGTGAGATGACGTGCACGATGCTTTCGTACGATCACAAGGATGACGATAACGATCGCAACGAAAACCGCTATTTCAGACAGTGCGGTGAAGCGATGACGATCAAGTCCGTATCTCCGGACGACAAAGAAGTGCAGATCGCACTGATTAAAAAAATCATATCCCCTTATCCGCGTTACAGAAGCATTGAAGACCGTTTAAAGAGTTTTAAAGATTGGCCGATATCGTTGACGATAACGCCTAAAGAACTAGCCGTAGCGGGTTTCTTTTACAACGGATGCAACGATAGAGTGATATGTTTTTGCTGTGGAGGCGGTTTAAACAAATGGGAGCGAGGAGAAAACGCTTGGACGGAACACGCACGTCATTTCCCCGTGTGCTCTTACGTAATGTTAGTGAAAGATAAAAAATTCATCCTAAAGGCATTGGGTATCATTACCGAACCGGGAGCAGCAGCAGGAGCAGCAGCAACAGCAGTGGCAGCAGAGAACGGACAAAGCACCGACTCGATCAAAGGGAATAAAAAAAAAGGACCAGGAGCAGCAGCAGCAACAGCAGTGGCAGCAGAGAACGGACAAAGCACCGACTCGATCAAAGGGAATAAAAAAAAAGGACCAGGAGCAGCAGCAGCAACAGCAGTGGCAGCAGAGAACGGACAAAGCATCGACTCGATCAAAGAGAATAAAAAAAAAGAAGAAGGGGGTCCGGATCGGGATACGATGTGCAAAATTTGTTACGCACACATCGTTGAAGTCGTACTTATTCCCTGTCGTCATTTTGTCATATGTGTGAATTGCGCCATCACTCTAAATAAGTGTCCCTTATGTAGAGCCACATACACCGCTTACATGAGAGCGTATTTCTAGTTCGTTTTCATGCACTGAGAACGTCTAAACAACGTGCAGTCAGAAAACGAACAGCAAATTCATACTCGCGCTTACCGACTGTTAATACAAGAGCAAGAACGTTTCGTCTAATGCATGAAATAAACCAGTACAAATTGTTTGAAAAAACAATGCTGCTGCAGTGACGGAAGTGTTTATAAATAAACGATATCTCACTACCTCCTAAGTGTTTCGGAAGGGCGTGTCGAGAACGAACGCATGGAGCTGTTGACTTCGTACGAGTACAGACGATGCAGTGACTTAACGCACGCAGTACTGTACCCTGTAGATCTTTTTGTATACAACGTTTTGATGCAAGAATTTGTTGCACTGATTCGTGTCGTGGAGACAAGGTACAAAGTAAACGTTCCGAAAAAATTCTTTACGGACGTTTCACAACATACAACGTGTCTGTTGCGCGAGACGGACGGATCGGCAGCGTTCCTAGTAGCACCGAACACATTGTTTGTAACGAAAAAAGATAGCAGTCGACGAGCTTGCAGTCATACTTGACTTTCACTGTTTCGTGGACGATAACGGAAACGAACTCGTCAAGGAACTGGCCGTTATGGATGTCACTGCATTTGCCAGCAGACATTGGATATTTGCACCACCAGTGGACACGAACGTTTCGAATCACAAACACATGAGGACGAACCGATGGTTAACGGAGCATTTTCACGGACTAGAGTGGAGGGACGGGGAGACATCGTACGAACATCTTGTGTCGATATTAGTAAAGTACACGTTTCCTTTTAACTATGTGTTCGTAAAAGGATTACAGAAAAAAAGTTTTCTGGAAAAGCGTATCGTGCATTACAATATTATAAATTTAGAAGATTTCGGTTGTCCTAAACTCGAACAATTACGTCCGATGCACGGAACAGCATGTTTCGCGCACCGTTTATTTCCAGAAATATGTACAAATAATAGAGTCCACGCTTTACGCGAGTGGGTTGTATCGGATTTTAGACTCATCAGTAGGTTTCTTGTAAATTATTAACATTTTTGTTTTTATTTAGCATCATTTCGCTTGCATAAAAATTACTGCCTTCACGCCAGAATTCGATTACATCACCCTGTCTAGACGCATAAAAAATTAGTGCCGTCGTCTGGTCGCCTTTCCCCTTCCGCGCTCGACGGGAATCAATGACATCACGCTGTCTAGACGTATAAAAAATAGTGGCGTCGACTGGTCGCCTACCCCCCTTCCACGCTCAGCAGGAGTCGATTAAAACACCTTATCTAGACAGATAAAAAAATAACTGTTGCCGACTGGTTGCCTCCTCCCACCCACCGAACATGATGTGTGAAAGCGGCATTCATCCTGTTTCACAGGGTTAATAATAACCGTTTACTGCTCGTTGTCTGGTTCCCCATCCCTCGCGCTGTCTGGTTTCCCCCTCGTCAACAGCCTCCCTACTTATAACGACGCGAACGAGCGTTATTTAATTCAGACCTTGACAGAGACGCAAGCGAATAGTGATTCTTCATTAGAAATGGCTTCATTCGTTGCTAAGTTCGCGGACATTAGTGCTATACAATATAAGAAAATTAAAGAACTAGTAATGGGTGTAAAATATCCCATAGTGCAACTTCAAAACGTAGACAGTAAATACGGAAATGCTGTACTCGCCACTATCCAGGACTATACGGACGATAAATTGAAATATCGTGTTTATCTTCCGAGGAGATACGCAGGCGTTTGGGAAGACGATGAGTTAAAACATTTAGCACCGAACTCACTATATCTCGTTTACCGCGGAGAAAAAAACAGGGCCTACGTGGTGGACATTTTAATGTAATACTGGATGGACATCTTATGAAGTAACAAGTATATTTGTATTTCATAATGTACACATTATTATATTTGTAATATATATATAGCGCTTACATGTAATTCATTTGTTTTAATTACAATTCAGTGTGTGTATGTGTGTGTGTGTGTGTGTGTGTGTGTGTGTGCATAATATGTATTTTAACTTGAATGCAATCATAAACTTGTAATATAGTGTGGTTACATATATTTCTTAATTGTACACAATTGACAAGGTACAGGTGTTTACATATTATGTATTTTAACTTGTAATTAGTATGCATACATGTATTTCTTAATTGTACACAATTTAAAATGTACACGTGTTTACATATTATGTATTTTAACTTGTAATTAGTGTGCATACACGTATTTCTTTTGTTTTAATTATATGCAATTGTCAATTCAATTCATTGTGTGTGTGTGTGTGTGTGTGTGTGTGTGTGTGTGTGTTTAAATATTTTAACTTGTAACATATTGTGCTTATATGTATTTAATTTGATAAAATTAAACGATATTATCTTAACATTTCATTGTATTTAATTTCAAAATATCCTTTGAAATAACAGTAGGCCTACATTTAATCATATTTTAAATAACAGTACAACACTGAATCTACAAGCTTGGTCGGTCGTTGCGCACCGACCGTTATTACATACATTCAATTAAAAAAAAAATCAAATGTTTATTAAAATAATTGCATAATGGTAATATATTACAGAAACTAAAGAATAATTTTAAAGCAACTTACCCTGTACGAGATATTCTGTCTTTCACCGATGATGTCAAAGCAGAATCCGGCGATGACATGTACTTCAACAGATCAAATCTTTCGGCTTTTTATACATCGCTGAACAGCCCGCTTAAGGAAATGAAGATATGTAGTCATGAACAAAAAAAAGTTAACGACTCAGGAATGTAGATGTTTAGAGACCTGTTTGACTAACCACGCCCGGTCGACCACTACCGAATATCAGCTAACGCCCAGACGTCCTTACTACCACAATATATAATTAAATTCTTTTTTTGAAAAAAATAATTTTCAACTCCGAACAGACACTTATTACATACCCCGTCACAATAATACAAATGATAATAATTTTTTTAAATAATTTTTCCATGCATAATGTGGTTATACAATTTGTACAAGTGAAACGGTTTTCAATTGTGTTTATTTTCAATTAACCTTTTTCCGTTCATGATGAGTGAATTCTTTTTTTGTACGAAATAATTTTCACCACTGAACATACACTTATTACATACCCAACACATTAAAATAATTTATCATGCATAATATGCATTATACAATTTATACAAGTAAAGGTCATCATTTGTATCTTTACAACGATGCTGAACACTTTGTTTTTTACTTACCACCGACACACAGACCAATCCTCGACGACGAACCGGATCACCGCGTAACCCGTTCGGCGACGCTCGCCGAACGGCACCAACCGGATCACAACGCAGCCTTACAAACCCGTTCGCCCTTCGCCGTCGGCGGCGGATGGCGTCCGACAGCAGATCAACACAACGGCGGCCGGCGAACGGCGAACGGCGAACCGGATCACTACACGGACTTACGATACAGTTCGCCACGCCAACCACGCCGTTTCAAATTACGACCAATCAACGACCGACACGTCATCAACATGGACAACACATAGACACGCTGTTGCCAACAATGCAATACACCGCATCGACGATATCCGCACGGCCGCCGCGCCGTTCATATACAAACCCGTACACTATAACACACGCACGAGTTGACTACGTCGATTAACCAGCACAAGTTGGCAACGCCGACCACGACGATTTTCCAACATGGCCGACCGGAAAAACACCTTACATATACAAACCCGTACACTATAACACATGCACGAATCGGGAACCTCGCCGACCCCTACACCAACCAACGCACACATAACCCCTCTTTATCCTGGCCGCCGACAACATCGCCGAAAGCCGACTACCCGATTTTTACCCCCACCACCACTATTTTTGAATTTCCCGCCATATGACATCACATCCGGGGTAGAACTGTCAGTTTACCCCTACTCCCGGCGCGATTCAACAAAACTGAACAAGCGCCTCCTGTTCGGAGTAGTCAGGCGACTATTCCAAACGCGATTCAGATCGCCGGCCAAAATTACCCTTCGATGGGAACCGAAGATGACGTCCAGGTCGCCGACAAGGAGTTCAGCTTGTGGGGGCTTTTATGCTGAAACCACGAGGACGCCGCCAAGAGCTCCGTGGACCTCAATGGCGGTGGCCTCTAGGTTGGTAAGCTGAGGCAAAACGACACGATGATGACCGATGGAGGTCCTCACCGCGATCGCCGTGCCGCCTCCTCGTCGGCCAACTCGGTCATCCCGATAGACCACGTAATTTGGTAATCAAAACCGGTTCGCCGGGGTCAGGTGGGTTTCAGAGAGGAGAAGTACGTCGGGTTTGAACCGAGCCAGGAATTCTAGAAGGTCGGAATGCTTGGAACCAATGTTGTTAGCATTCCAGGCTACAAGCGAGAGATCTCGTCTAAGGGCTCGGTTCATAGAAGACCTATTACTTCGCAGGCTTCCACCAAGAGCATGAATCTCTCAGTTGGGTCAGCAGTTTCCAGGCGGTCTCGGATGGACCTGAACGTGGATGCGACTTTCTTGAGGTCGTAGCCGGACAGACAGTCTTGACCGTATCACCGCCAAGCAGCTTCAGGTCAAGCTTGTCGGCCGAATTGCCGTGGGCCGCGAGCAGCCGCCTGTATAAGGCTGCGACATTAGACACTCCATGGACGAACAGGGGCGGCGCGCGACCAACAGCGGCAGCAGCCGGAGCTGCTACCGAAGCAGTCGGAACCGCAGCCTGTTGGCCCTGAGAAGGTCCGATGTCCATGGCGGAGGCCCGAGAGGAAGCGGATCCAGTGGAATGGGTCCTCTTCGGTTTCTTAGCCGGACGATTACGCCGACCAACGGTCGCGAATTCGCCCGACTCGTCTACCGGGAGAGGGGGAAGCGGGTTAGGGAGAGGATCATTCGTCTCCATCGCCCGAGGCGATTCAGGCGAGTCGCCCAGATGGGGCAAGGCAGAGCCGAGCGACTCAGCACTCGAGCCGTTGCCCGTAGTAGGCATGCTGGCCAGGTGCGGCTGCCGGGCAGAGACTGCTAGGCAGTCACCGCCAGACGCCAGGGATCTCGGGTCCGGCCGAAGCCGTGTTACCCGCGCGTCTTCCCTGCTCATGACGATTCGGGAGGAGCTGGGCTAACGACCAGCTTCGTTGAATACCAGTCCTTACCAAGACTGGCGTCCACTGGTCCCTTTACCCCGGCGATATCCAAGCTCGCTTACCACTGGTGGGGGCTTGCAAGGATCGTCAGGGGCAGCGCTACCTAACAGTCGCGAGCAGGTTAGGATTTACACACTGATACGGCACTCACCAGGTGAGCCCAGAGCAGTCCTCGTCTCTTCCTGTCCGGCAGATGGAATCCGGCGCAGGTGGCCCTAATAAGGTCTTCTGCCAGCTGCCACTTGTACCGGCTACTTAGCTCACCGGCAGCAGCTGGCTCCTTGGTCTTCTTTCCTCGAAGAAGAAAGCAGTAGAATTCCTCGTCCAACGGCGAGGTGGGCGAATGCAGCCAGAAGCTGAAGCAACGTCCAGAGTAGAGAGCAGTCCGAAGGAGCAGTCCTGATCGTCTGAAGTCTGGAGCAGAAGTACCGACTACGACTCTGCTCAAAATTTTCTGCCGGCCCGGGTTTTATTAACTAACCGGGATCGCTGATTCGCTAGCTCCGAACACGCAGTTGGTCACGTCTCGGCGGCTGCTGATGCCGGATTGGCTCGCTGTGTCCACCGCTGGTACCGGAGAGCAGATGTTCGCATACCGCTCTCCGGTACCAGCGGTGGACACAGCGAACCAATCCAACAACGTGCTCGGAGCGAGCCAACCAGCGATCCCGGTTAGTCAATAAAACCTGGGCCGGCAGAAAATTTTAGGCACTACTACACATCAAGGCTCAGGAGCTCTTCCAGGCTGAGATTGCAGTAAGAAGTGGACTCTTTCGTGGAACGTTGTTGGCGGTTGGAATTCCCGCCCTAGTAAGGTCATCGTCGACTGAAGGTGTAGAAAACTACGGGATCACCTGCAGTGCCGGTCCAGTAACGACAAGAGTGAAGCCAAGCTAGCTGCGGCGACGCATTAGTGGGTCGTGCGACCGCCTTCAGCGTCCCTTGTTAGGGCCGCGTGGCAGCAGACTCGACTAGTCCGGGTGAATCGGTTGCTTTGACTTGTGTACGCGGTAGTGTTCGTGTGCGCGTGTGCGAGTCTCTTGACGGCGGGAGCCGTTCGCAGTCTGGTGTCGGCTGGTGTTTTCCGAGTGTAGTGTGCCAACCCGAAGCCAAAGGCGGCAAAGTGCAGTGGACCAGTGAAAGTGCTGTGTGGTGTTTGTGGCTTTCGCGAGGCTCCGGACCAGTGGACCTGTTTTTGGGATTACTTCGAGGGATCACTCAAGGTAAGGGCTATTTACTGTTTTTCTCGCGGTTCTTGGTGGCATCGCCCGCTTAGCTTGACGTAGGCTAAGTTAGGTCCCTGCCGGTAGCGGTCGGTCTCTTCGCCTTGTCGTGGTGCGGCCTCCAATACCGGCGCTAAGCGGGTTAACTATCCCAGTAGGAGGGCTTCGGCCGAATACCTCTGCCAAAACGCGATGGGCGACCGTCGCGTTGCGGCCGGGCAGCGGAATGGTCCTGCTAAGGGCCACTCCAATGCTTCAACAGTAGGCCCCGGCCCTGTCCCTGACTCGGTCGGATCGTGCAGTGGTCCTTCTCAGGGCCGCCAATCGGTCTCGGCCGTGTCCAACGTTGTCTCTGGGGGTACTCCTGCCCCGACGTGTACTGCGTCCCAGCCCACGCCTGGGTCGTCATTTACCGTAGTAACATCGAAGAAAAAGCGGAAAGCGGAGGAAACTCCGCTCCCCGATGAACCGGAGCTTGATCTGGATGCTCCTTCCCGCAGAAGCCGCCCTCCGCCCTTGTTCGTCAACGGCGTCAAGAACGTCGTTGACTTCTCCAGACGCCTCCGGCTCGGCGTTCGTCTCTCGGCGGACGTACAGATGTCTCTTCGTGGAAGAGACAGTCTGCGCGTTAGCTGTGCGACGGACGAAGAGTACCGTGCCGTCTATTTGTTTTTACAGGCAAATGGCCTTCAATTCCATACGTTCACCAACGAGAAGGCGGCTCACGTCCGGCTAATTATTCGTGGCCTGGACGAGGACACCGATCCCGACGAGGTGGCGGACGAGCTCCGCCAACTCGGCTTCCCGATTAAGGAGAGCATCAGGGTCTACACCTCTTACGGACCCAGGCGTAAGTTACCCCTCCTCCGAGTGATCCTCCTGAAGGGGGAACAGGCAGACAGACTACTGGGCCTGACCAGTCTTTGCGGGCTTAGAATAAAAGTTGAAAGGAGCCGCGAAGCTGGCCACGTCCCGCAGTGCCATCGTTGCCAACGGTTCGGGCACGGCTCGGACAGCTGCCATAACGCAGAGGTCTGCGTCAGATGCGCAAAAGCCGCATCCGACCAAGGCCTGTCAATTGCCAGCTGCGGGGCGCCGCTTTTGTATTAATTGCGGCGACCCTCACTCGGCAAATTACCGAGGATGCTGGGTTTTCCAGCAGCATCTGAGGCAGGCCGCGGACAGGAATAATCCTCCTGCCCGCCAGCAGCTTCCAGTCGTCCCGGATCGTGCTGCCTTTCCCCGTCTCCCGGAGAAGGTCAGCTCATCTGTGCCACAACCTCCCGCCCGACCTCGCCCACGTGCTCAGCCACGTGCATCGTCCCCACCTGCTCGGGACGAGCATGCTACGCCAGCATCGGCCCTAGACCAGCCCGCCGATGAACGAGGAACCTGCCCCGGAAGTAGTCGAGCCAGTCCCGGAGAGGTCAGAATCTTCCCCACCCACGGCTCGCTACAAGTCCAAGAATAGGAAGAAGAAGAAGCAGAAGAAACAGAAAAACGCTGCTCCCGCTCCCCCTGCCTAGAAACCGCAAACCAGACCAACGCAGCGCTCCGGCGCTGGGGTTGCTCGGCAGTCCTGAGTAGAGCCCCGTCCTGCAGCTGAAAGGACCGAGCGCCCACCCAAGAACACATCTCGGGTGAATTCCGCCCGCAGCGACCCTGCCCCATCTGCTTCGTCGTCGTCCACATCACCCTCAGCTCTAGCCGAGGTAAAGTCTTTCCTCGAGGAATATGACCTCGAAGAAGTGGCCCGTCTGTATCGATCCATCCGGGAGCGTCTTCGCACGGCGACCCCGACTGAAAAGTTCCTCCTCCTCGCGGAAGCTGCAGCCGCCATAGGTCTTCTGTAATGCTCCACGCTAACAGAATTACCTCCATCAAGCGCGACCTTTCCATTATAGCGTGGAACGCCAACAGCCTTCTGCCCAAACTCGAGGAACTTAGAGAGTTCCTAGCCCGTCGCAAGCCCGACGTGCTTCTCCTCTCTGAGACCTGGCTTAGGGCCCACAGCAACGTGAGACTGCCCAACTATGCGTTTACAGGGACGATAGACCTGAGCGGAGCGCGGGGGGTGGCACGGCCATAGCGGTGAAACGTTGCATTGCACATCACCGCGTGGTCTTGCCTCCTCGCCAAAACATCGAGGCCACAGCCGTTGAACTCTCCGGAGTTCTCGGAGGTGTCCTCCTGGTTTCGGCTTACAAACCACCGACCAAACCAGCTCTAGACGCCGACCTGTCCGCAATTTTCAGTGCGCATAGGAAGGTAATTCTTGCAGGTGACCTGAACTGCAAACACCCCGACTGGGGTAGTCGGCTGACTACGCCATCCGGGAAGGCGCTTAGCAGGTACCTTCACGACCACCACCTACGAGCCTACGGACCCGGACTACCGACGCACTATCCCCTCCGCCCTGGAGCCCGACCTGACATACTAGACATTGCAGTTGTCAAGGGAGTTGTCACCCAGATTGAGGTATCCGTGTTAACGGAACTGTCCTCTGACCATTGTCCCATCGAGGTGCACGTACCTACCCGTCACACGATTGGGAGAGCAGCACGACGGGTGGTCGAGTGGGACCGCTTCGGGCCTGCCCTTTTGTCGCAGACTTCCCGAGGAGGTTCCGCTTGATACCACTCAGCACATCGACGAGGCGGTCGCCTTGTTCGATGATGCCGTGGTCTCTTACGTCGGCGTGTGCTCACGGATGAAGCCTAATCTCACGCCCGATTATCACCGGATCCCAGAAGAAGTCCATCTTCTTGCTTTAGAGAAGAACAGACTTCGGAGACGGTGGCAGCGGACGCGAGATCCGGACGACAAGGCCAGCTTCAATCGGGCGGCCGGCAAGTTACGTCGTGACTTGCAGGTCTTCCGACGAAGCTGCTGGGAATTTACGGTCGCCAAAATGGCAGACGATGCACCGGAGGGCGACTCCTCCGTTTACAGGATACCTACCGCGATGACCGGGAAGAGTCGCCGTCCTCCACTCCCGGCCATCAACGGACCTGGTGGACATCCCCTTGCCAAGCCGGACGAGAAATCAGAGTTCCTGGCCGGGTACCTGGAGCTTCAGTTTGCTCCTAACCCGTCCGGGGACCCAGACTCCGACGAGGAGATAGAAGCCGAAGTTGAGGCTTCTCTCGGCAGCCCGATCACATCCGAACCTGAACCCACTTCGGTGGAAGAGGTAACGGACAGGCTTTTAGCGCTTCGGCCCCGGAAGAGCCCTGGACCGGACGGTGTTACTAACACCGCCCTACAGAGACTTCCGGACCGGGGAGTTCGCTTCCTGGTCGATTTGTTCAATGCCTTCTGCCGATTCGCCTACTTTCCTAAGAAATGGCGTTCAGCTACGGTCACGATGATCCCGAAGCCGGGAAAAGACCACACGTTCGCCGAGAACCTCCGGCCTATCAGCCTGCTGTCGTCCACTTCGAAAGTCTTCGAACGACTAGTGTAGCGGCGGCTAATGGATCACCTTCAACGGTTCGATATTCTG
Organism: Magicicada septendecula; assembly: GCA_034769895.1. Taxonomy (NCBI): domain Eukaryota; kingdom Metazoa; phylum Arthropoda; class Insecta; order Hemiptera; family Cicadidae; genus Magicicada; species Magicicada septendecula. The sequence continues at coordinate 299,054,759 of CM068373.1, read as the reverse complement.
GTCCCCGAGCAATTCGGTTTTCGTGTTGGGCACTCCTCGACGCATCAATTGATGCGTTTCGTGGAGACCGTGGCCGAGGCCGGTTGCTCGCGAGAGCAGACCGTCGCCGTTTTCCTTGATGTCGAGAAGGCTTTCGATCGTGTTTGGCATTCAGGCCTACTTTACAAACTCACGGAGATTCTGCTTCCGGATTGCTACCTTCATCTGATTGCTAGCTTTCTTCGGAACAGAACCTTTCGCGTGAGAGTTGATAACACCCTTTCTTCGGAAAGGGCTATTACTGCTGGTGTACCTCAGGGAAGCGTCTTGGGCCCCCTGCTTTTCTCTGTGCACGTCAACGACGTGCCCAAGTTGCCTGGCACCAGGTTGGCCAGACGACACGGCAGTGTATGCTGTCGATCGTCGTGCTGAGACGGCCGTTATCTGGCTCCAGGAACAATTGGACGAATACATTGAATGGGCAGAAAAATGGAGAGTTGCCATCAACGCAGCCAAGAGCACAGCAGTAGTCTTCTCCAGACGCTTTAGGCTCCCCGACAGACTCTACGTAGGCGATACACTTCTGCCCTGGTCTCGAGAGGTCAAGTACCTCGAGGTTCACCTCGACCGACGTCTCACCTGGCGGACACACTCTGCGCAAGTAGCCCGAAAGACCGCCCATCGTCTCTATCAACTCCGACCCATATTATGTAGCAACGCCATAACCCGCCGCCTAGGGAAGCTCATCGTCTCCACTTATGTGGCGCCGATGACTACCTACGCGATACCCGTTTGGGGCTACTTGGCCAAGACCCATAAGCGAAAGCTTCAGTCTCTCCTCGACCGAGGATTGCGCTGGGCATGCAAAGCCCACTATCTGACATCAAACAAAACTATCCGTGACTCCCTGCGTGTCCGTTCCCTGGACGCCACTATACGGACACTGTCCCGCAAATTCTATCGTCGCTCCGCCCGATTCCAGGGCAACCATCTCATTAGCGCCCTCGGTCGCTACCAATCTATGCCAGGAGAACCTTGGACTCGGCCTCGGCGAACACTCACCCTCAATTAAATAATTAATTGAAAACCCACGGCCGGTAGCAGGCCACACCCTAAGTCCAGAATATCAGTAGTCCCTACGGCAGGAGCTCTTTCTGAAGCTCGGGACGTAGTACACGAGCGGGCGACGGGCAAGCCCTTCGTCCCGCACAGCCCCCGGTCAGCATTTTAGGCACTCTTCATCGCCACGCCATCGGACGCACTTCATCTCCTCTCCTCTCTCGGACGGAATCGGCGCGGAGTCAGCCGGAAGGAACGGCCGAAGAATAGAACCGGCGTTCTTGCGTCTTCGCCCTCCAGTTCCGCGCCAGCGATGGATTTCGCTGGGCCGGCAGCCGACTCTACACCCGATGCCAAAAGAAGAGGAGGACTGCAGTACGCCACGAACAGCTGGCGCAGCCGCCGAACATCTCAGCGCAGCACTACCAACATCAGCTTTCTCGCCACAAGGTCCTTTTTAGGGCGACCAAGAACACTAGAATGTACGATTGGCGCCATTTATCATGCGGCAAGCCTTTTGTCCGGTGACAATATATACATAGAATATGTGTTCATCATAATAATAATGTTATTTAAACAAGAATTCATCAAGCACATAACAGGTGGATCCTTTAGTAGTTAATCATATAATTCACAAATACGTATAAGGATGTAATCACAGTGTAACGGTACAATCCGGTACATATAGAGGTTTTGGGGAAAAACATGTATAAATTTTATTTCATGCAAAAGCATAATATATAGTGGTAAAGTTGAGTAAGGTTTGGAACATCTCAGCGCAGCACTACCAACATCAGCTTTCTCGCCACAAGGTCCTTTTTAGGGCGACCAAGAACACTAGAATGTACGATTGGCGCCATTTCTCATGCAGCAAGCCTTTTGTCCGGTGACAAGTGGCGCCCAACGTGGGGCAGCGATCATTTTGCGGATGGAAGATCCAGCCACGCCAGCGAGCTACCAGCCGGCACACCAATCAACATGGCGCCCAACAGACACCTCCACAACATCTGGAGAAGAGCAGTAGGAGGCTACCGGAGAGCATTCAAGACCCGGTGGAGTTGTGACGGCAGCGGTATGCGAACATCTGCTCTCCGGTACCAGCGGTGCACACAGCGAGCCAATCCAACAACGTGCTCGGAGCGAGCCAACCAGCGATCCCGGTTAGTCAATAAAACCCGGGCCGGCAGAAAATTTTAGGCACTCTTCATCGCCACGCCATCGGACGCACTTTATCTCCTCTCCTCTCTCGGACGGAATCGGCGCGGAGTCAGCCGGAAGGAACGGAGTCTACCTAGAGCTGTTGCCCGGGTAGGCTGTGTTACTCATATTCGCATTTGCGATTGTGGTTTTTAACCGTTAATAATATCTTTTTCAATCTGTTTTCTTCATCATCATCATCATCGTTCTTCAACATCATCAGTGTGCTACAATTTCAGAAGTGTATTGTGTCGTGCGCGAGTGTTTTTGTGATTCGTGGCAGTGCGCGTCTGGTGTTCGTGTTCTTTGTCTGTCAGTGTAATGATTCAGTGCTGGTGAAAGTCACTCTTTCCTAGCCCTTTTTTGCGTCTTCGACGTTCATTTCGGTTAATCTCGGGATGGCGTCGAACGCAACGCCCGTTCCTTTACCGGCACCGCTGGTAACCTTAATGGAAACCTGCGGTTCCGGTCCTCAATCTACCCCGCTACCTTCCCATACAATAAGTGAAAGTGAAAGTGAAAGTGATTGTGCCTCGATGTGTAGTGTGGGGACGGGGGACGGTGAATTTTCGCTTGTGGAGGGCAAGTCTGCCAAACGCAAGCGAAAATTAGTCGCCAGCCCGCCACCGGCCGCTCCTACGCATCGGGTATCCAGTCCTGGTAACAGCGCCAGCCATCCTACTCAGCCAAACTCTATATCTGTGCCCAAACCGAAAATTCCTCCGATTGTTATTCCCGACAATCGCAATTACAGGGAAATTCTCCGTTCCCTGCAGAATCTGCTTCCTTCGGCCAAACTCGAGGCCAGGTGCCAAGGCGCCTCGCTTCGAATTGCGGCTACTACAGTCCCGGACTTCCGATCGGTCCAACAGTTTCTCACCGATCGGAAGATCTCCTTTCATACTTTCGCGCTTCCCTCAGAGCGCGAAATTAAAGTAGTTGACTTCCCTCCTGGACCGCCCCCGATGCCATCAGGCAGGAGCTTGTCGCTTTAGGCTATTCGCCGACGGCGGTAAGTGTACTGCATGCTGGCAAGGGGGAAGATCACCGTCCAGTGAATAGTTTCCTTGTGAAATTACTCAAGGTAGGCCAATTCGAGGAGGCTTCCAAAACTTCCTGCACCTTCGGGTGCAAGTCAGAACCTTCGACCCGCGGCCAGGCCCCTCGCAGTGTTTTAACTGCCAGAGGTTTGGTCACTCCAGCTTGTTCTGCAATCACCCTCCGCGTTGCGTGCGATGTACTGAGCCTCATCGTGGGTGTGATAAGCCCAAGACGGGGTTCACGGCCATTTGCTGCAATTGCGGCGGGGACCATCCGGCTAGTTATAGAGGATGTAAAGAATTTATATCAGCCATGAAGCTGCAGCGGACTCCTGCTCGCCCTGGCGCGCAGGCAAGCCGTGTTGCAGGTCCCCTCCCTAACCGCAGAGAGGCCTTCCCACCCGCGGAGAGGGCCCCAGTTCCGCCTGCAGTCCCCTCTGTCCCGGCGCCTGCCGGAGCGCCCGGTCCTTCATACGCGGCTGTGGCCGCTACATCTGTCCCTCCTTCCGCTCCTCGGAGCACCAAAACGAAGTGCACTCGTCACCGTCAGCGACAAGTTCCACAGGCCTTGCCTGTACAGCCTCAGCGGGCCCCGCCCACCCCCCGCCATCAACCTAAGCTCCCAACTGAGGAGACCTCACGTCCGTCCCCAAGCCCTGCGCCATCTACGACACCGGCTGAGGCCAGCCAGGTCCGTCTTCCGGAATCTCGGGAATCTTCCCGGGCCCCGGTGGACCCTCTGACTGCCTGGGCTGAAACTTTGGTAAATAACATCAGGTCTGCTCCAGATACAACCACGGTTCTCGCCCTGGTGTTTCAATCACTGTCTACCCTCTTTCCCCTTCTTCCTTTGAATGGCTAGGAGTCTTAGGATCGTTGCGTGGAATGCCCATGGGGTAGTCCCTCGACGATCTGAACTGATGACTTTCGTAACGGAGTACGACGCTGATGTCCTCCTTTGCGAGACTCATCTGGCTCGCTACCATACCTTCAACCTGCCATATTACATCTGTTTTCGTCAGGATCGTCCCCAGCGGCCTGGTTGTCGCCCCTCGGGGGGGACAGCCGTCTTAGTCCACAGGCGGATATCCCACAGGCCACTACCCCCTTTAGATACATCTCTTGTTGAAGGTTGTGCGGTGGCGATAGACGCTGGCGGATCGGAGTTGCGCGTTGTTGCGGCGTATCTCCGGCCCGGCCTGCGGCTACCTCCACCGCCCGAGGAGTGGGACGCTCTCCTCGATCATCCCCTACCAACCATTGTAGACGGCGACTTAAATGCCAAGCATCCCTCCTGCAACAGCAGAGTAGCCTACGCCTAAGGAAAATCTCTGTATCGGTTCGTCTCCGACGACCCGGTACTTCAAGTCATCGGCCCAGAAGACCCTACTCACTTCCCCTTTTCCGGTCATCGACCGGACGTCCTTGACATTGTCATAGCCAAGGACGTGACCCATCACATCCAGGTCTCGTCAGTGTCGGATCTCTCATCTGATCACAATCCCCTTTTTATAACTGCCCGTGAGCTGTCGGCCTCAACCCGACCTCCCGCTCAGATTGTTAGGAGAGTCAACTGGCGCTCCTACCATGATGAGCTCTCACGGCGGTTACCATCACTCCCCGCGGACCCGATCGTCACTTGTGACGATTTGGACCTCCGAGCCACTCATGTTCAGGAGTTGGTCCAAGGTGTCATGGATCGACACACATATACTCTCTAGGTGAATCATCGCAAATCGGCCTTGCCTGCGGATGTACTCCACGCCATCTGGCTACGGCGCAATCTCCGCCGCAGGTGGAAACGAACCCGTGATCCCGGCGTCAAAAGTCGCTTTTAGGCCCAGTCTCTTTACTTCCAGCAGCTACTGCGGAACGTAAACTCTGATTGATGGGACTCATACCTTGAGTCTCTTGAAGTCGACCACGCCTCCGTCTGGAGAGCGGCGAGTAGACTGACCCGCGAGAAGAGAACTCGCAACCCACTTGAAACTCCGAACGGGGTTGTATCTTCATCAGAAGGCAAGGCCGAGGTCTTCGCCGACTGCATGGAGGTGCAATTTACTGTTCACCAAGGCGTCTCGGACCCTGCCCACTCGGCAGAAGTCCGTGACTTCCTATCTGGACATTTTTCACGCCCTCCCGATGTCCCATCCCACCCGTTCGACAGGGATGAACTAGTTTCATCTATCTACCGACTAAATCGCCGTCGCCCCCTCCCCGGTCCTGACCGGATCGGGGCCGCTACTCTACAAAATCTCCCGGCCTCAGGCGTTGACCTCGTTCTTGAGCTGTTTAACTCCTGTCTCCGGCTACAGTACTTTCCCCGCCTGTGGAAAACAGCCAACATCGTAATGATTCCGAAGCCTCGCATGCTTCCTGAAAGCTATCGACCAATCTCTCTCTTGCCAGTCATCTCGAAGGTGTTCGAGCGTCTCCTGCTGGCTCGCATCTCGCCGCTGCTAGATGGCTTCATCCGCAGCGAACAGTTCGGGTTTCGCAGAGAGCACTCGACCACGCTTCAATTGGTCCGCGTTGTTACGCACTTGTCAGACGCCACCAACAGGCGAGCGGCTACGGCCGCCGTACTGTTGGATGTGAGCAAGGCCTTCGATAAAGTCTGGCACGAAGGTCTTCTCTTCAAACTTGCCAATTCCCCTCTACCATCGGCCACAGTGTTTTTCCTCCGGTCGTATCTCAGCGACCGAACCTTCAGGGTGAGCGTCGATGGGTCCTGTTCTACAGTTCGACCCGTCGCCGCCGACGTACCACAGGGATCTGTCCTCGGCCCCGTTCTGTACCTTGTGTACACGAACGACCTGCCTGTCTTGCCCGGAGTCACGTTGTCTTTGTTCGCTGACGATGCTATGTATCACTGCAGCTCCCTGTCCTCGCGATTTGCGAGTACAAAACTGCAGCGTCAGTTGAACCAGCTTCCGGACTGGCTAAGGAAATGGCGGGTGACGATCAACACGGAGAAATCCGAGGCGATCTGCTTCACCCGTAAGTCCATCTCCCGATGCCAGCCCCTCTCCCTAGAAGGGAGGCCCATCGCCTACAAAGAATCGGTGAAGTATTTAGGCGTTCGGCTAGATCGTGCCTTTGCTTCAACGCCCACGTGACGGAAACCCTTGCCAAGGCTCGCGGCGTCGGAGCCAAATTATCTCCTTTCCTCTCGTGTCGCAGCCGCCTGGCCATGCGCACGAAATTTACAATCTATCTGCTTTTTCTCAGGTCTGTACTGACCTATGCGGCACCCGCCTGGTGGTCTCTTTTATCCACCACCAACAGATGTAGGCTGGAAGCTTTCCAGACCCGAACCCTCCGATCCTTGACGGGGTCCCCTTGGTTTGTAAGGAAGTCGTGATTCGAAGGGGTCTCCGTGTTCCTACCTTGACTTCCTTTGTCCGGTCGCTGGCTCTAACTCTCTTTGCTAAAGCCTCGACCTCCACCACCCTCGGGCGCTTCTTGATGACCCGCCATAACGTCATCCTATTTAAATTCAACAAAAACAAATTGTAATCATCAGTCCTAGACCAGAGTATTTCACCTAAACTGTCCTTCTCTCCTTCCTGCCTACCTCCTAGCACGCTGAGCCGGCTGCTTGTCGCTGTCATCAATCATTGGCACGGAGGCTCTCCGCCTCGCGGGGAGCGACCGACGCCCTCAGGGCGTCTGCTGACTGGACTTGAACTGGCAAAACTTCTGTTGCTCGAATCGGTACCAGCGGCAGTGCACCAAACAAATAAATGTTATTATACTCCCCCGCCTTCGCAGTTAACTGGTTGGCGGTTTCCTTTTCCAGTTTTAGGAACTAGTCGACATAGTTACCACCACTAAGTTTACTTCTGGCAGCCATTGGACTCGTTCCAGATGCTGCAATCAAGCCACGGGTGCAACGACACCCCGCATCCATAATGCAATGCAATCCGGAAGGAACGGCCAAAGAATAGAACCGGCGTTCTTGCGTCTTCGCCCTCCAGTTCCGCGCCAGCGATGGATTTCGCTGGGCCGGCAGCCGACTCTACACCCGATGCCAAAAGAAGAGGAGGACTGCAGTACGCCACGAACAGCTGGCGCAGCCGCCGAACATCTCAGCGCAGCACTACCAACATCAGCTTTCTCGCCACAAGGTCCTTTTTAGGGCGACCAAGAACACTAGAATGTACGATTGGCGCCATTTATCATGCGGCAAGCCTTTTGTCCGGTGACAATATATACATAGAATATGTGTTCATCATAATAATAATGTTATTTAAACAAGAATTCATCAAGCACATAACAGGTGGATCCTTTAGTAGTTAATCATATAATTCACAAATACGTATAAGGATGTAATCACAGTGTAACGGTACAATCCGGTACATATAGAGGTTTTGGGGAAAAACATGTATAAATTTTATTTCATGCAAAAGCATAATATATAGTGGTAAAGTTGAGTAAGGTTTGGTAACGACGTAGTAAGCTCAGTGCAGGAATTGTGTCAAGGTCAATATGTGTACGTGCGAAACAACAACTAGATTTCGCCAGACGAAATCTGACCTATTATGTCATCGTGTCATGCCAAGCCTGCAAAACGTCACATCTAAGAATGCAATGCGCAATTGCCTAGCCTTAATATTTGAGACGTCATAACCGAAAACAATAAGACTTGGTGACGTGACACCCTCTCCACCTCAGAATTGAAGCCGTTCATCTTGCTCTCAGTCACGTAATACCTTCTGTGCCGGCCGGCCACACAAATAAAAGTTCCGGAACGAAATCGCGGACGTCCGCACGTATAAAATGTAAAATGCGAAATACAAAATTAAAACCAGTATAAAGTGAACTAGCAGTTTTGGCTTAAATATACAAACAATTATATTCAAATAACATCTGGTGAAAATTACGATGAAAGTGCGTGGAACAATGCGGAGTCATCTGGACGATCCAGCTAAGTAACAAATGGGGGGTAGAACAAAATTTAATAAGAACTAAAACCGAACTTTCGGTATTACTATTATGTTTATCAAATATGAGCTCAATTTGGGGAATAGAGAAATTGTATAGCATGAATGAGGGTGTGATTGCGTGAACGAAAAATCTATATTTAAGAAGTGCTGGGTTGTTGAAATTATAAATATATAATTTAAATTGATAAGTAATTATGTTTATTTTGGTGGGAATGTAAAAAAGTTTAATGGGAATAATTATTTCGAACTTGATTTGCTAAACTACGCCTCATCGCTGAATATCAGTGTTCAAATTTTCAAAGTAGGATTCAATGTAAATGTATGCTGTAAGTAAAATAAAAGGTAATGTCATTGGTAAATAACAACATTAAGAGTAATTTATTTCAAATAACAAGTTCTGCTGTTTCTAGTTCGCTTAACCGAAGACTGACCCTAAGGTAAGATAATTTTAGGTTTCATTGTTGGTAACAAGATGGCGTCCAGACAAAATGTGTGAAATAAAGCGAACAGTATTAAAATATAAGTTGAAAAGATAAAAACATAACAAATGTCGCATTGTGAACAGGGACTCGACATAAAATTTTAGTTTTGGTAGTTGTTTGATATCTCCGAACTATGGTTTTTGCATAAATTACTGTTCAAAACGTTGGAGACACACTTGTGGAACATAGTAAAAGTGAAAAAACCTTTGGGAAAACACTGGGTTATATTTTATTCCGATTTTAAAATTACCTAGTTTTATCCACTACTGACATACACAAACGGGACATATTGAAAATATACAAAGAGTTTCTGCTACGTGACGTCACGGTTATACCTCCCACTCATTTCTCAAACACTTTCATGCCATTTGTCGAGTTGTCACCCTGTTTGAAATGCTGCTCTATGATTTGCCCATTTCAAAATTACCGTTACATGTTCGTTACTCCACGCGGTAATGAAAATCCGTTAACCGACGCCTGGTAAACGTTCACTTGTTATTCGGCGGCTGTTCTGTGTAGTCATTGTAGTTCTGTGTTAAAAACTGTGTGTGCGGCAATTGAAATGGCTTGCGAGAATTGTGTCGTGAAGTACACAGAGTGTGTCGGTTGGGGGGAAGGTTGGGGCGACGAGGCAAAGTTCGGCCGCAGAAAATACAACCGAGGTCGTATCGTGGAGGGACAGTGGGTGTTCGGCGGGATCGAAAGGGGCAGCGGCAAGTCGTCTTTTGTGCCCGTCGATACGCGTAATGCGGACACACTACTCCGCATCATCCGCGAAAGGATAGAGCCGGGCACTACAATCGTGTCCGACTGCTGGAAAGCGTACCGATCCTTAGAGGAGGCCGGCTTCGAACACCACAACACTGTCAACCACTCCATCGAGTTCGTTGACGCACGCACCGGCGCTCACACAAACACCATCGAACGTCAGTGGCGAGAGGTGCGCAGTCGTGTACCTCGGTTTGGAGTTCGAAAGGAGCATTTTGAAGGGTATTTGGCTGAATATTTATTTAAGGCCAAGTACCCGGCCTTCGAACGTCTCCACCATTTTTTTCCGCGGCCGCACAGCTTTACCCCCCCCCCCCACCATCCAGTAGGTGAGTACACATTACATTTTCTCTTGCAGTAATAATAAAACCTTTATTACATTAGGTTAGGTTAGGTTAGGTTAGTGTTGTGTAGTGTAGTATAATTTTGCCAACTTACAAGATCTAACGGTCGGGAAAATTTTGCGTGTGATATACAGTTCGGCTAGGTTAGGTTAGGTTAGTGTTGTGTAGTGTAGTATAATTTTGCCACCTTACAAGATCTAACGGTCGGGAAAATTTTGCGTGTGATATACGGTTAGGTTAGGTTAGGTTGGTGTAGTATAGTTTAATTTAGGCTACTTACAAAATCCAACGACTCGCTGTTCTATAGTACGTTCATCAAACGCCATTTCGAGTGCACCAATGTGGAAAAACTTCGCGTGGAACTTGCGATTTGCAACCCCCCTTCCCCGGGAAATGGGACTGAATTTCTCCCATCCCAGTGTTTTCCCACAGATTTTTTCGCTTTTACTGTGTTCCACAAGCGTGTCTCCAACGTTTTGAACAGTAATTTATGCAAAAACCGTAGTTCGGAGATATAGGCCTACTGTAAAGAGCAGAGCGGTTATTTGAAGTAACATAAAATTTTGAGGTACGTGACAATAGACGTACAGGTAGGGTTATGTTATAATAGTATTTACATACGTGTACTAGAAATAAGCAAAATGAGTACAAATGAAAACATTAATAAGGAAGTCAGCTTCACTGACAACCAGACGGAAAGTCAAATAAATGTTGAATTAAGCGAAACTGAGTCAAAAATAATGGAAAACGTTGAACACCAATCAACGCCAGTCCAAAGTAAAAAATCTTATACAGATGAGATGTTGAAACGTTTGTATAGTATGATAGAGACAAAATTTTGTGAAGTAAATAGTGACTGATGTTAAGTTCAATAAGATTAATAGCAAGTTCGATGAACAGAAAAACGAAATTAAAGAAATAAAAAGTAATTTCAATGATAAATTTGATGAAGTAAAAGATGAAATTAAACAACAAAATTTTAATTTTAATAAGCAAATGAACGAAATTAATACACGTTATGAGAATATAACAGAACAGATAATAGAATCAATAAGTAACAATTGCGAGAAGATTAACGAAATGAATAAAAATTTAGACAGGTAATTAAATCAGATAATAAATAAGAAGTTAGGTAACAGTGTTAGAGATCTGACAGATAATAAAAATGGTAAAATAGTGGAAGTGGTAGCGTTAGAGAATGAAATATTAACTAGTGATGATAATGTAGTGGGGATAGAAAATGGTAGAGAGACAGACCAATTAAACGAAAATAAAGACGATAAGGTAAGTAGGGGTGAGAAAGATGATAATATAATTAAAAATATGGTGTTAGAGAGTAAGGTTGTGAGTATTGAGAGTGCTGATGAAGTTATAGTGGGAGTAGAATTTGATAATGAAGTGATAAAAAGTGTTGATGAGTTAGAGAGAAAGTGTAGAGAGAGTTTACAGGTAGAGGGGTTGCAGAGGCTAAAAATTTCCCGTGGTGTTGTAGTTGGGGGTGAAGAAAATGCTTCACGAGTGTATTTGGGAGACGTATGGTCTACAAATAGTGGTCCCTTGATTTTTGGTGCATCTGGTAGATGGTGCAGTAATAAAGTTGTAGTACCTTCTGTATGTAGTGATAGAGAAAGTGTGATAGGGAGTTATGGTGGGAGATATTTTGGGAGAGAGTTGTGTGTTGATGGGGAGATAGAATTATTTAGGAATTATAAAGAATTAGTAGAAAGGTTAGGTATAGAGAGAGTGAATAATTATATTGAAATCTTACCTTGTGTTGAAGCTGATATAGCAGCAGTAGATGATGACGTTGTTAACGACGAATTTATAACTTACCTAGTGGTGACAGATTATACTAAAGGCGACATGACTATACTCGATGGCGACACGTTATATGATAAAATAATATGGAATAATCCTATTAATTGTAATGATATTGTGGAAAAATATGAGAAATTGAATAGTCATTATGTTGATGGTAATATTATAATGTATTTACTAAAAAATGATTTGTGTAGTTGTAAGATCAGATTGTTATTCGATGATGGAGAGTAAATGTTTTATTGTTCAGGAACATTTAATTATGTGAATAGTGTGGTTTCGACATGGACTGTATTGTGAAATGATTTGTGGTAAATGATAACAGATAACAATTTGTATTGTATATTCTTTTGTATGTTGATGTCAAACGTATTTGTGTATTACATTAGGTTGTGCATTATATTTTATGTAAACAATGTATGTAGGTAATAGGAATTGATTTAATAATAATTATAACATTTTTTCAGACTAAATAAGTGATGAGAGTAATTGTGAAATTTTAAACTGATTGAATTAAATAATTGGAGAGTAATTAATTAATTAATGTTATGATGAATTTAAATGATTTTCTGAGATTTAGATTCTATGATGAATAGTAAGTGATTAAACATACAATGTGTTTAGGTGTTGAGTTATATTATTATTATGAGGTAAGCGATGAATTTTCTAGAGTAATTTTCAATGATCATATTAAGGTAAAATGTTGTATAGAGTTTGGGTGATAATAATTGTTTCAATAAGGCATTGAGTCAATCCAGGTTAACTTTAATGGGTGTTAGACAAAATAAGAATTTTGGAATATAAGTAATACAGAAACGGGTCAGTAGCAGGGACACAGTAGCGATAGCATATATGTAGATAAAGTGAGTGATGTAAATGGAGAGTAAATAGGTGATGGTGAAATTTTGTAGTAAGGGTGATGTGTAGGGAGTGATCAACGTACATCGTTGTGGCAGGTTTCGCACGGAGAAGTTTCGAAGAGTGTTTGCCGAGATTCTTGTGGAGGGCAAAAGGGTATGAATGGAATTGCAGGTTCGGGAACACACATCCTAGTTACAAAGAGGGTATCAGGTATTTTATTCTAAGAGGAGAATAAATTGTATAAGCAGAGTAGATAAAGTGTTGAAGGGGGTTATTATTGAGGGATTGGTGTCACCCTATGTGGTTAAACTTTGTACTTGTTTAAACTTTGTACTGTAACATCCGCATTGTGGTGCGTGCAGTGACGTCATTTTCTCCCCCGTTAAACTGCTGCCGGCTTGTATTGCAGGCTCGCAACAGTCAAATCTAGTTAGTTAATTGCAAGACTCCGGACGGGCAACTAGCCTTCAGTTCGCCAGCCTCGGCTACATAATTATTTTCAATATTTCAAAATTTTAGCATGATTATCATGCGCTAATATTTAGGCGATCTCGGCCTCTATTCACGATTATGGATTTCAATATTTAATTCTACCTTATTTCTCAGGCATTTATGCCGCGCTACACTGCACGCGCCATGCAATTATTTTCTAACAATTTTCAATAAACAATTAACTCAAAGAACATATACAGTCCACTTCGTTATTTCATTTCTTACCAGCTAACTCATCACCTAGCGTTATAAGACCAACTCTAGATTACTTCGAGAGCGTCTAAGACGCATCATTTATAGTCCTCCGGGCCGGATCCGGATCGTGATTCGGACTAAGATTTTCATCAATATTTAATTTAATGGGCCCAAACAACGTTTGGTTCAAGCCCAAATATTCTCAAACTTAAGATTGCTGGCCGTTTCATGCCTTCACTGTTTTTGAAATACTTCATACTTGACATTACAAGATTCTGCAGAGCATCATCTCTGAGACAGCAAGACACTACAAGTCATCATCATTTGTCGTGCAGCAGCGAAATTCTAGAACTTCAAAATTAAACGGAGAGCTACAGCTTCAAGCGTTACCCGACCAGCAGAAACAAGAGTTGCGCCAACATCTAAGGACTGCCGAACAGGATCACCAAGGAAACAACAGGATCGGAGCCATCTTGAACACGCCGGGATTCACAATCCACGTGACTATGAACTTGCATTTCTTATAATTTTTCATTTATAATTTTGATGTACAGCAAAGTCAGTAATATTTTAGCATATATTTAATAGCATTTAATATAAAATTATTAATAATTTTTACATAAACAGAAATTAGTGTCAAGTGACCATAGACTTGTATTTTTACTTAAATTTTCATTTACGCAGCTTCACAATAATGCTTTCAGAAACTTAAGTAATGTGATGAAGCTATATGTATATTTTCACTTTGAATGAGTCATATTTTCAATAACTTACATAACTATTTTTTAAAGAAAATAAGTACCTATTATAATAAGTAATAGATTAAGTTGCATACCGATCACTGGCTCCCGCAGCATATCAGGATTTAGTAAAGTATTCAAATTACAACAATTGTTCACCTGCTCTATATTTAGCTATCGTTTTCGAATCACAGTTTGCATTTCGGTCATGGCTGATGTGAAAACGTTAATTAAAAAACGTGGCACAATTAAGGCCTCTATATTCCGTGTAAATACATTCGCTGACAATTTCGATCCGGACATAAGCGATCACCATGCCTTAAAAATTAAAGTCCGCCACTTGATGAAATTGTCCGCGAAGTATGATGAAATTCAGACCCAAATTGAGGCTGATGATTCCGATTTCACATCGGTAAGTGACAGGGTTCAAACAGAGGATGATCTCTGTACTATTGAGTGTAAGTTGCACAATTTATTAGAGCGAGTAGAGGAGGTGAACAAAAAACCATTAATTCAAGCTGACGTTACGCCAATTTGAACCTCCCCTATACAGTTAGAGCCAACTAAATTGCTCTGCTTCTCAGGCAACATTTTTATAGCATTATTATAATATGTTTTTGGAACTAGTACACGTCAGAACTGACCTGATGGACATTCAGAAATTACAGTATTTACATTCTTCACTAAGGGACGAGGCGTTAAATGTAATAAAATCTCTCCCAATAACCCATGATAATTATGCGGTAGCCATTGATCTACTGAGGGCCAGGTATGATAGCAAATTAATTGTCTCAGCCTATCATATAGGGAATGTCTTGGGCATGAAGTCCATTCAGCAAGAGTCCACGGTTGGCATTTCCAAATTCATTGACGAAATCACCGCAAATGTAAATGCTTTAAATTCATTAAATTTACCGGTAAATACCTTTGAAATCATTTTCGTTCAATATTTAACGCAAAAACTCGATAACCAGACATGCCGACTATGGAAGGAAAGCCTATCCGACGAGCGATTCCCTAATTTCAACAATTTTATTAAATTTTTAAATGGTAGAAGGCAATTAATGCGAAACGTCGGCGCCTCGGGCAATTCAGTAAATAGAATACAAGTTAGCGATAAGACTAAACTATAAGATCGCAAAACTATTAAACCGGTTGATCTCACTAGGTCAACCTTTCATACTCATATCAGCAATAACATTTGTCAGCTGTGTCGAGGTAAACATCGACTCTCTGAATGCCCACAATTCGTGGCTATATCTCCCTCTGAGCGAAAAAACATTTTAATCAAGCATAAACTTTGCTTAAATTGTATACGTCCAGGCCATGATCTCTCACACTGTCCTTCCAAATTTGCTTGTAGGACATGTGCTAAACGCCATCACACAATAATCTACATATCAGGCAATAACGCTTCGAGTTGAGGCAACAATCAATTTTCATTGAAACTGCAAACAAACAAATCTATTTTATTATCCACCGCTGTCTGCATGACAACTGACCATGCCGGCAGGAAGCACCCAGTAAGGATTTTATTAGACTCAGCAAGCAAACTTCTGTACCATGAGTTTCGCGCGTCGCATGGGTTTAAAACTAACCAAGTCTCAATTACCCATCACTGGTATAAACAATTCCTTATGCCAAGCTGACTTTAGTACAAGGGTAACGCTACATTCTCGTTACAAGGATTTTAATTTGAACGTGCATTGCGCTGTGCTTCCCAGCATTACGAATAATCTTCCTGACGGAATCGTTTGATATCTCATCCCTAAATATACCAAAAGGCATATTCCTAGCTGACCCGCAACTGAACTTTTCTTCGCAAATCGACATATTACTTGGTGCCCAGTACTACTTACAATTGATTGGACCTGTCAAATTTATCCGCAGCCCACATTTTCCCATAATACAGGAGACAAAATTGGGATTCATCCTCGCGGGTAACCTGCCCTTTAATGTCGACATGTCAAAACCTGTCTCGTCATTTATAGCATGCGAAGATAATAATGCCATTTCATCGCAATTAAAAGACTTCTGGCATTTAGAGGACGTTGCTGCTCGTGCTCCCTCGGTTGAGGACTCAGAATGCGAAAGTCATTTTGTCGCTAACACTTTCCGCAATAATAGTGGTAGATTTGTGGTGTCCCTACCTCGCAGGGCATACAATTCTCATTTGGGCGATTCTCTTCCCGGAGCTATTCGCAGATTTCAATCACTGGAACTCAAGTTCAAGCAGAACCCTGCCCTTCATAAAGACTATGCCACATTCATGCAGGAATACTTAACTCTGGGTCACATGTCTTTGCTTGATTCTTACGATTTGTCAGTCAGTAAGTCAGACACATTCTACTTACCGCACCATTCGGTTTTTAAGGGCTCTAGTATAACCACCAAATTGCGAGTTGTTTTCGACGGCTCTGCCAAAACAACAAATAATTTATCCTTGAACGACACATTGATGGTTGGTCCCACGGTCCAGCAGGATCTTTTTTCGATTATGTCTCGGTTTCGTACGCACCGATATGTCCTCATTTCGGACATTGAGAAGATGTACCGTCAAATTTTAGTTAATCCCAGGGACTCTAATTTGCAACGAATTGTCTGGCGCGATGCCCCCCATAGGGAACTTCAACACTACGCCTTGAGGACAGTCACATATGGGACTGCAAGTGCGTCATTTCTGGCCACAAGATGTCTGGCACATATAGCTCAGGAAAACAAAACTCAACACCCTATAGCCTGTTCAGCTATCGCAAACGATTTCTATGTGGACGATCTCATGACCGGTTCAGATAGCCCACACATCTTATCTAAAATGAAGTCCGACATTACAGATTATTAAGTCAATACGGGTTTACTTTGCACAAGTGGGTTTCCAATGATCAAACCGTTATAGCTTCACACGCCAATTCTTCCCTTGACTTTAGCAAAAATCAAACTGTACGTACATTGGGTATTCAATGGGACATTAACGATGATAGTTTCATATATAGTTTCCAAAGACATGTCGAGGTGGAGGTATTCAACAAGAGAAGGGTATTATCAGTTATCGCAGGAATTTACGACCCATTGGGACTCATTGGCCCGGTTACATTTTGGTGCAAGCATTTCATGCAGATATTGTGGTTAACCGGTACAAGTTGGGATGACCCCCTATCAGACTCATATCTAATCAATGGGTAGAGCTTTATACTCAGCTGATTTCCGACACTTACTTTAAGATTCCAAGGTCTGTAAAGAATTTAAATAATTCTCAAATCACTTCATTTCAGCTCCATGGGTTTGCCGACGCGTCAGCAAAGGGTTACGCGTGTTGCCTTTATGTGCGTGCTGTGTATTCAAACCACAGGATCTCATCAAACTTGTTGTGCTCTAAATCTAAGAGTCGCTCCATTGAAGCAGGTGACATTACCCAGACTTGAACTTTGCGCCTGTCTCTTATTGGCTCAGTTGGTTTCCAAGGTTATAAACGCGGTGAGTTACAAAGTCGACGACTTATATTTTTACTCTGACTCAATGATCGCCTTACACTGGATTCACCAGCAGTCTTCCAGATGGAAGGTATTTGTCGCCAACCGCGTTGCGGAGATACAGCGTCTCACTGCAAAGGGTACCTGGCATCATGTCTCGTCACATGACAATCCTGCCGACATTCTATCGCGTGGTTGTCTCCCTCGGTTTTTACACGGTCACCCACAATGGTGGTATGGTCCATATGGTCCATCCTGGTTGTCCCAGGAGTCATCATCATGGCCCATCAGTACTTTCGATGCCCATTCACCCTGCACTCATCTCGATCTTGAGCAAGAACAACGTAAGCAAGTCCAAACCTCACTGGTTGCTGCTTCATCTACGCCTAGTTATTTTGAAAACTACTCTTCGCTTTCAAAACTCCTCCGTGTATTTTCGTATTGCCTTCGATTCATTCGGAACTCTAGGCTTCCCATAGCTGATAAAGACACTTCCTTTTTAACTTCCCATGAGTTACATGGTACACTTTTGGTTTTTATTCGCCAGTCCCAGCGATCGCACTTTAGCATCGAAATCAAGGAACTTGAGTCACAACGCTGCATCCCTAATAATAGTAAAATTCTTTCACTTAACCCCTTTCTGGACAAGGCGGGGATATTACGCGTGGGCGGACGCCTTCAGCACTCCCAGCTTACCTATGATAGCAAACACCAAATCATACTACACCCGCATTCTCATCTCAGTAAATTAATCATAGAAGGCGAGCATCTTCGTCTACTACATGCTGGGGTACAATTGACTCAGTACTCTCTGCGGCAGAAATACTGGATAATTAATGATAAATCATATATACGATCAGTAATACACAAATGTATCACTTGCTTTCGATTCCGTGCTAGGGGCTCAAGCCAATTGTTAGGACAATTACCCTCTTCCCGGGTTACTCCTGCTAAGCCATTTTCTCAATCTGCAGTTGACTATGCCGGTCCTGTATTTATACGTCATGGTGGGCAGCGTTTCAAATCGACGTCAAAGCCTTATATTGCTCTATTTATATGCATGGCCACTAAGGCCATTCGCGTTGAATTAGTCTCAGATCTTACCTCAGACGCTTTCATAGCAGCCTTAAAACGGTTTATAGCTCGTAGAGGTATCCCTGCACAGATATTCTCCGACAGTGGTACAAATTTTCGTCGTGCTAGTAGTACACTTCACGACTTATACAAACTTCTTCAAACTAACGGATTTGAACAGACTATCCAGGATTTTACCAGTGCCCAAGGCATCAAATGGTCCTTTATTCCCCCGTCAGCACCTCATTTCGGTGGCCTGTGGGAGAGTGGAGTCAAGAGCGTCAAGTTTCATTTGCGGCGCGTTGTCGGCGGAACCATTCTTATGTTTGAGGAGTATTACACTATTCTAACTCAAATAGAGTCCTGCCTTAACTCACGCCCCTTGTTCGCCATCTCAAATGACTCTAGGGATCCCGAACCTTTAACTCCAGCGCACTTCCTGGTTGGTTCTCCGCTCACTGCACTCCCGGAACCTGACTATTCCAAAGTCAAAATTGGTCGTCTGGGTAGATGGCAACTGCTCCAAAGATTCATCCATTCTATATGGAAAAGTTGGTCGAAGGATTATTTGCACCAGTTGCAACAACGCAACAGATGGCGCATCCAGTCAAAAAATTTGGCTCCCGCACAACTCGTCCTTATTTTGGAAGACAATTCCCCCCCCCCACTGCAGTGGAAACGCGGGGTAGTCACTCAGGTCTATTTGGGTCAGGATTCAATAGTGCGCGTCGCGGATGTTCGCACCGCAAACGGTATCCTACGTCGACCCATTCACAAATTATGTCCACTTCCAGTGGCCTCAGACTAATTGCATGACCGTTCATGCGACATGCATCATTGATTCGAACCTTTATCATGCTTTCTATTTGTCGTTTTTATTATATTATTATCATGTCTATTGTATTACTATGTATCATTATCATGTTATTAATTTTTTTGGGATCATTATTATATTATTATGTACTGTTAATTATTATGTCAATCATATTGTTATGTACCATTGAATTTTGGTATCATCATTCTAATATTATGCATATCAATTATTATGTCCTTTATTATTGTATTATCGTCTGGTATATATTTTTGAATTTTTGGGGATTATTATTCTAATATTATGCATGTAAATTATTATGTCTTTTATCATTGTATTATTACCTGTTATATATTATTGAATTTTTTGGGATCATTATTCGATTATTATGTACTGTCAACTATTATGTCTGTCGGATTATTGTATTATTATGTATCATTATCATGTTACTATGTGTTATTAAATTTTTTTGGGTCATTATTATATTATTATGTACTGTAAATTATTATGTCTTTTATTATTGTATTATTCTACTGTTATATATTGTTGAATTTTTGGGGAGCATTATTCTAATACTATTCATGTAAAGTATTATGTTCTTTATTATTGTATTACCATATTGAATCAGGTTTTGAGGATGTTTTCTTTTATATAAATTAAGTGTTATTATTTAAGTTTGTTAAAAATTAAATGTATGTATTCACTGAACATATGTTAATGCTTCAAGAAAGATCATGTTATTTATATAAGCACTTTTATTTTTATCATGAGTTTTTATTTTGTACATTTTTTAGCACAGAAATTGTTTGTTTTGCTTTTGAGTTTTTCTGATAGCTTTAATTAATTTTGTTATTTACAGATTTTTATGTCAGGGTCAATTTAATGTATAAACCTTTCAAGTATATTGTATATTGCCTTTGTATATAACATTTGATAATAATTTGTGATGCACTATTCACATAATGACTTAAGCTGCAAAATCGCCCGATTTTGTGCGGGCAGTATGGTTAAACTTTGTACTTGTTTAAATTTTGTACTGTAACATCCGCATTGCGGTGCGTGCAGTGACGTCATTTTCTCCCCCGCTAAACTGCTGCCGGCTTGTATTGCAGGCTCGCAACAGTCAAATCTAGTTAGTTAATTGCAAGACTCCGGACGGGCAACTAGCCTTCAGTTCGCCAGCCTCGGCTACGTAATTATTTTAAATATTTCAAAATTTTAGCATGATTATCATGCGCTAATATTTAGGAGATCTCGGCCTCTATTCACGATTATGGATTTCAATATTTAATTCTACCTTATTTCTCAGGCATTTATGCTGCGCTACACTGCACGCGCCATGCAATTATATTCTAACAATTTTCAATAAACAATTAACTCAAAGAACATATACAGTCTACTTCGTTATTTCATTTCTTAACAGCTAACTCATCACCTAGCGTTATAAGACCAACTCAAGATTACTTCGAGAGCGTCTAAGACGCATCACTATGCAAATCTGTTAGTGGTTGTTAGAAGGAAGAAAGGGAGTAAGGTTATATGTATAAATGCCCATGCAATAAATAAAATCATTGTGAATAACGGAAAATCACCCTAACTAATTAAGGATGAAAGTGTTAAAGAGAAATTCATAGTTAAAATTAAATAATAAATGAAATGTGATGTAAAATGAAGGTTGATAATAAATTTGAATTTGTGGAGAATCCAATTGTATAAGAAATGATAAATAATTAAAGGTTGATATAAAAACAGTTAATAGAAAGTTCAAGTTGTAATGTTTATAATTTTCTATACAAATTATTTAAAGGTGAATTGTTTAGTTCAATGTAGCAATGTTAATGTTCAAGGTTAATATTTATTATGTTATATTATGTTATTATGCAAGATTAAGGGGTGATTTTGGGGGGTTGTTAGGTGTCAACAGAGAGAGAATAAGTTGTGGTATGTGGTACTAGTAATGAAGAACGGCATAAGTTTAGTAATAAGCTAGGCTATTGCAGTGACGGCATGTTGTTACTGTAGATAGCGATAAGGGTTGATGAGTGACATCGATGCATGTTACCATCATCGGAGGCCTAAATAGGGCATAACATACACTGTACACCAATCTTATATAATATTATATTATATGTGAATTTAATACGTACAGTGTATAAAAATGATGAATTGTAGAACACGCTAATGATAGATTTCCCCACATTTCGGGCGATTACTGTCTCACCAACACTAATCGTGGTTTTGGACGACAGCCAGCTGTGGCCAGAAATTGTAAATCTGACCATGGTTGGTTGCCTGTGAAATTGGTTTGAAATTGAAATTAACTCAAGGTGACTCAAGGGGAAATCCCCGGAACTATGGAACAGCGGCTATCACCCATTCACGTGGGAACAAATAAAAGGGTGATAGACCCATTTTAAGGTTGTGATTATATAATCAGTTATTATGATATCTGAATTTAAAATGTAATGCAGAAGCAAGGACAGGAGACGACAAAATTCCTCCCTAACTTCAGTCCTTGTGGAAGCAACTGGGCGCTACAGTCCAGGGGGGCCATAGTGTGTGTGGAAGGTGGTTACTAGAATATTAGTAACGAAATAATAGATGTTAAATATATTATGTTAATGATGTTGATCAGAAAAGATAATGAGATGATTTTGTATTGAAGTAAGAAGTATTATGATAATTAAAGATGATTAATAATTTTCAAGTAGATAATTTGTTCTAGTAAACTTGTGTTTTGTTCTATATACGAATTATATTAATGAATTGTTTTGTTTATTCTCTTAACTTAATTAATTGTTTTGGAAATATTATTGCCTTAGGGTAAGGATTTATACTTCTTCTTGTAAAATGGTAAAGGCTTAATTATTGTCGATTGGAATCGAAAATTTTATAGAATATTTGGGGTGAAGTAAGAGAATGAAAAGTCTATGTAATAGATATAAGGTTATATATTCCTAGATCAAGAAAACCAGTGCTTCTTAACGCAAACCAGCACATAGCTAAGGGGAAACAGATCAGTTAGGGATATGGTATTATGTAAGGCCACTATTTGATTTTAGTTTGATGTTTCAGTGTCGGGTGATGCTGTGGCGGCGGTCCTGAGCTGGCCAGCGCGTCAGAGCAGGAGCGTCAAGTGCCTGACTGGCCTTGCAGTGTTGGGATCTCGAGAGAAAAGTCCAGTAAGGTTATTCAGGTGCTGTCACAATCACTAGACCAAGGGGTAAGTTAAATACTGTTTATATAAACCCTAAAGGGGGTTGTGGCGACATATCCTGGCTGATCCCTTTAGGAAGTATGAATGTGTCAATGAGAGTTTTTATGCTTTGACATAAAACCTCTCATTGAGGGGGTCTTGTAACGGTACAATCCGGTACATATAGAGGTTTTGGGGAAAAACATGTATAAATTTTATTTCATGCAAAAGCATAATATATAGTGGTAAAGTTGAGTAAGGTTTGGTAACGACGTAGTAAGCTCAGTGCAGGAATTGTGTCAAGGTCAACATGTGTACGTGCGAAACAACAACTAGATTTCGCCAGACGAAATCTGACCTATTATGTCATCGTGTCATGCCAAGCCTGCAAAACGTCACATCTAAGAATGCAATGCGCAATTGCCTAGCCTTAATATTTGAGACGTCATAACCGAAAACAATAAGACTTGGTGACATGACACCCTCTCCACCTCAGAATTGAAGCCGTTCATCTTGCTCTCAGTCACGTAATACCTTCTGTGCCAGCCGGCCACACAAATAAAAGTTCCGGAACGAAATCGCGGACGTCCGCACGTATAAAATGTAAAATGCGAAATACAAAATTAAAACCAGTATAAAGTGAACTAGCAGTTTTGGCTTAAATATACAAACAATTATATTCAAATAACATCTGGTGAAAATTACGATGAAAGTGCGTGGAACAATGGGGAGTCATCTGGACGATTCAGCTAAGTAACAAATGGGAGGTAGAACAAAATTTAATAAGGGCTAAAACCGAACTTTCGGTATTACTATTATATTTATTAAAAATGAGCTCAATTTGGGGAATAGAGAAATTGTACAGCATGAATGAGGCTGTGATTGCGTGAATGGAAAATCTATATTTAAGAAGTGCTGGGTTGTGAAATTATAAATATATAATTTAAATTGATAAGTAATTATGTTTATTTTGGTGGGAATGTAAAAAAGTTTAATGGAAATAATTATTTCGAACTTGATTTGCTAAACTACGCCTCATGGCTGAATATCAGTGTTCAAATTTTCAAAATAGGATTCAATGTAAATGTATGTTGTAAGTAAAATAAAAGGTAATGTCATTGGTAAATAACAACATTAAGAGTAATTTATTTCAAAGAACAAATTCTGCTGTTTCTAGTTCGCTTAACCGAAGACTGGCCCTAACGTAAGATAATTTTAGGTTTCATTGTTGGTAACAAGATGGCGTCCAGACAAAATGTGTGAAATAAAGCGAACAGTATTAAAATAAAAGTTGAAAAGATAAAAACATAACAACAGGTCTGGTTCTAACCAAACTTTGATCATTACAAATGTACAACAAATTACTGCTCATGGATATAGTTTTATATTAGAAAATATATATTGTAACGTAACACAAATGCGGTCCTCGACGTTACATAAATAAAATATTAAAATTAGAATAGGGAAGAAAATATTTTAATTTTCCACACTTATAAAAGGTCAGAAAATAAACTCATAATTGTGTAAAAGTAATAAGAATGCAAGGTAATAATAATAATAAAAGATAAGCATGTAATAATGATAATAGTGATAAACCTCAAGGTTCAGTGAGAGGTAAATAAAAGAAATTGACAAATATTGTAAGAAAGAAAAACTAATGTTGACTATTTCAGAGTAATTAATGTTGTGAAAATAGATAAGAATGAGTAAATAATGTACGTTCTAAATTACTCAAAAATACTTGTTATGAATTGTATGATGTTACGTTATTATCATGACTGATTTTATATTTTGTGTTCATGTGAAAGTTTTCTTGTTGATAGAATATCAAGTAATTAAGTAATATGTATTATTCATTTACTGTTGTAGAACTGTGGTTGAACTCAGTTATTGAGTATTAATTAATTTCATTTTTATGTGTTATCTATAGGTCAAGATAAAGTTGTTGTTAGATATTATAAAGATAATTATTTGTATACATGTACGTAGATAAAAGTTTATTATAATTGTAAACTTGGATAAAAAGGCTATAATTGTTACCAAGTTAAATTCAGAAGTAGATCAAGGTATAATAATAGGCCTAACAGCCAATAACATTATATAATAAATCAGATCAGAAAGGTTAGGTAAAGAAATTAGTAACAAATACTAAATATAATTCAATGAGTTAGTAGAAATTAATAATAATTAATAATAAATAATAAACAAACTCAAACTAAACAAATTATGGTAATGCCATAGTGCAATGATACCGATAAATAATGTTTGGTAACGGAAAAATAATATTTATTAAAAGAAACAGACTAAGAGTAAAAAACCGGCAAAATATATAGGAATTAGTAAACAAGCTATAAATAAGATTATATTCGGATATAATGGAAGTTTAGTAAGGAATTATTTTGATGAGTGGAAGAATATTTTATGAAATGATTATAAATTAACACCATATCGAATAAGAATAAAAAAGGTTGTTGCTATGGACAAGATGGATATAATTTGTTGATTTGATTATTGAAATTTTTGACATGAACGAGAAGAGTTTAACTAAGAGAGATGTTCAATAAAAAACTGAATTAATTTGGAATACTAAATACATTAAACGTTACAATAAATGAATGACAAATTGCAATAGTTTGGGTCAAATAACCATTAACCAAATTGTCTAATTGGATAGTATAAAACGATAATAAGTAACTAAAATTAAAGGAAGAACTTGGATTGCCCAATTTCGGATCATGAACAGAATGTTAAATTAATGAAGTAATAAAACCAGAGAAATAACTACCTGCATAAAGATTTAATCCTCTAATACAAATGAAACTAAAATAACCACCAAATTACATTGGAACTTGCAATTTACACCTTCCAATAGAAAAACGTATTTGGATTCGGAGTTCGTCGAAGCACGTAATCACAAGCTTGGACATTGGTGAACAAAAGGAGTGGTATTTCTGCATCACCCAAGGACCAAGAATTCCACTTTATTTACAACTTTGGAGACAAGACGGACGAAGATCATTTCATCTGCTCTCGATACGGACCAAACGCTAATAGAGGTTAGACGTGAACAGCCTCCTCGAGCTGCGATGTCCAGCGGACGGTAAAGCTTCAATTACTTAAATAATATTTAATAAAATAAAACGTTATATTGTAATACCTTGTATTCCTATTTATGTATTTTCTGATCTTCCCAACAGTTGAAAGAACCTTCACGCCCTGTATTTAAAAGAATTATAAAAAAAACCATAACTGAATTTCATATAGTGCGCCAAAAACACAACTGGGGGTCGCGAGTAGTGCAGTGTCCCGAGTCTCAGAAAGGACTCCTGCCACTGGGTCTGTTTGAGTTCATTTTATACTTTTTATCTAATTATGGGGGGGGGTCTGAAACGACCTGCGATTGGTGGGTTATACCACCGGGACTAGCAAACGAGGTCGCTTCCAGGACTCACCTGGTCGCGGGGTGTATTTACCAAGTCCGGCAATGAGGGAATTGTGGGTTACTCTGTCGGAACGAACATAGAATCGTCGCGCCAGGCGTCTCACGGTGTCATCAAGAGAGCGGACACCGAGTCCTCTCCTCAAAAGACGAGAAGAGTACCTCCGGGGGACTTTGCACGCGAGCTTCAGTCCCCGGTCGAGTACGCGCTGGAGCGTAATTCTATGACCACGAGCCAGGTATCCCCAAACAGGACAGGCGTAGGTAATCACGGGCAACACGTACGTGTTGACTATGAGCTTACCTAGCCGGGGGGTCATTGCCGGATTAGAAAGCACGGGCCAGAGTCTACTGAGTTGCGCCGAAGCGCGTTGTCGGATGTAATGTACATGGGTTCGCCAGCTGAGTCGGGAATCCACGTGGAGCCCGAGGTACTTGACGCTATTGGTCCAGGGCACCTCGACGGGGCCTACTTTAAGCGGCCGAGGCCGCTTACGTTTTCGCGAGAATATTACCGTGGCGCTCTTGGAAGCGTTAACGGCAACTCTCCAGTCATCGGTCCACCCGACATACGCGTCGAGTTGGCGCTGGAGCTTAACTGCCGCATAACTCGCGTTCGGTTCTGAGGCAAAAGCCGCAGTGTCGTCCGCGAACAGCGACAATTTCACTCCAGGAACTCGGGGCGTGTCGTTGACAAACAACGAGAACAGGAGAGGCCCAAGGACGCTTCCCTGAGGGACGCCGGCGGTAATACGCCTCTCCGAAGAGAGAGCGTGGTCTACTCTCACTCGGAAGCTACGGTCTCGCAGAAAGCTGCCGATCAAATGAACGTAGCAGTCTGGGAGAAGGACTTCCGTGAGTTTGTACAGGACACCCTCGTGCCACACGCGGTCAAAGGCTTTCTCTACGTCTAGGAAGATCGCAGTCGTCTGTTTGCCCTGGCAGCCAGCCTCGGTTATGCATTCCACGAGTCTCATCAGCTGATGAGTCGAGGAGTGCAGCTCACGAAAGCCGAACTGTTCGGGGATCAGCACGTCTAGTCTTTCTAGATGGTCGCGGATCCTACGCTGGATCAGACGCTCAAAAACCTTGGACGTCGCGGACAAGAGGCTGATGGGCCTGAGGTTTTCCACGCGAGAAGAATTCTTTCCCGGCTTAGGTATCACAATGACGGTAGCCGTTTTCCATTTCACCGGAAAATAGGCCAGTCTGAGGCATGAATTGAACAGGTCAGTGAGGAACTGGGTTCCTCGCTCCGGAAGGCGATGGAGGGCGGAATTCATGACTCCGTCCGGGCCAGGCGCCTTCCGGGGCTTGAGCTGAACAATCCTCTCAGAGACCTCCTCCGGGGAGATGGGCTCCGGCGGGACTGTGATATCGGCCGATAGAAAGCGCTCTACCTCGCGGCAGATTTGCTCAGTGAAGGCCGGGTTCTTGGATGGGTTGGGAGCGAACTGACGCTCTAAACTGTCAGCCAAGAACTCTGCCTTTTCGAGGGGGCGGCCAAGGGGTTGACCGCCGGGTCCGGCCAGTGCGGGGAGAGGCGCGCGTTTGCGCTTTCCCGTTAGGGCACTGGGAATCCGCCAGACATTACGGTCCTCGGCTGGGCCATCCATCTGTGTAACAGCTAGCTCCCAGTTGCGTCTACGGAACGCCAGCATGTCGCGACGCAACTTGCCGGACGCTCTGTTGAACGCAGCCTTGTCAGCCGGGTCACGAGTCCTCTGCCAGCGTCTCCGGAGGCGATTCCTCTCGCAAGCGAGCTGAGACACATCTTCGGGGATCCGCTGATAGTCGGGCGTGAGCCCCGGCTTCATCCGGGAGGACACGTCTACCGCCGAGACTACGGCTGTGTCGAATAAGGCAACTGCCTCGTCGACATGCTGGGTAGTGTCGAGCGGGATATGCTCTGGTAGGCGGCGACTGAACGCCGGGCCAAAGCGGTCCCACTCGATTACCCGCCGCTCGTCGCGGACGGTGGCGTGCTGGGTAGCTATATGCACACTGATAGGGCAATGGTCCGAGGACAGTTCCGAAATGACGGAGACGTGGACCGGGCAATAAACGCCCCTGACCGCGGCAATGTCCAGTACGTCAGGGCGGGAGTTAGCCCTCGAGGGATAGTATGTAGGCCCGGTAGGACCCATGACTGTGACCCGAGCCGCATCAGCATACCTGCGTAAGCGGGTCCCGTTTGGGTTCGCCAAGCGGCTCCCCCAATCGGGGTGCTTACAGTTCAGGTCGCCCGCCAGGACTACCCTCCTGTGTGCTCCAAAGACGGCCTCCAGATCGTTCGACAGGAGCTCCGTTTGAGGAGGCTTGTAAGCAGAAACCACGAGTAGACCGCCGAGAGCACCATGGAGCTCGACCGCGGTGCACTCGAGGTTCCGCCGCTGAGGCAGGACAACGCGGTGATGGCGAAGACTCGCCTTCACCGCGATGGCTGTGCCCCCTCCTGCGCGACCCGACCGGTCGTCCCGGTGGCACACGTAGTTTGGTAGTCGGAAACGACGATGCGGGGTCAGGTGCGTCTCGCCAAGAAGAAGCACGTCGGGCTTGTGACGGGCAACGAACTCTAAGAGCTCAGAATGCCGGGAAGCGAGGCCGTTGGCGTTCCACGCCACGAGCTCGAGGTCTCGCTTGAGGGATTGCCGTGGTTGTCCGTTCATAACAGACCTGTAACACGGCAGGCTTCCACCAAGAGGAGGAACTTATCCTGGGGCGAGGCTGTTGCCAAGCGTTCCTTGATTTTAAGGAAAGTCTGGGCTACTTTCTGCAAGTCGTAGCTTGCCAGAAAGTCTGATACAACGGCGAGATCATCGGAAGATGAGGCCGGGGGAGAACGCTTGGCGGCAGCTGCATATCTGCGGCGGGGCGAGACGGTGGAAGCCTTGGGGGCAGGTACTGGAGCGGGTGGCCGCTCTGGCTTTTGGTGGACGGGCTTGGGTCCAGTGGCAGGTAGTTTAGGCTGGCCCGTGTTCTTGGCCTGGGTCCTACCTTTCTTGCCCGATCTGGGGGTATCGTGGCTTGGGTGGCGGCGGCCGTGGAGGATCAATTTCCTCGTCGTCCGGCAGCGGGACTTGGGTATAGTGGGGGACTTCGCGTTCCGGTTCCGGGGGCGCGGTGGTTGGTTTGGCCTTTGGAGCTTCGCTCGGGCTCACTGCACTGCTGGGTTTCGGAACCGGAGCAGACCTAGGGGCTGGTTTCCGGACCACAGGTTCAGCGGCTTTGGCCGGTTTGACTGGTTGGCTAACAACATGTCGAGGCTTAGGCTGGACGGGTTTCTTGAGCTTGTCCAGCTGCTCGCTATAGACTGGGCAGCGCCTGTTATTAGCAGCATGGGCGCCGCCACAGTTGATACAGTATCGGTGGTTGTCCGGGACAGCGCAGGCCTGCGTCAAGTGGTCATTTCCACGTGCGCCAAAAATTCTAGCGGCGCTCTTTTTATGCCCTGACAGGTCGTGTGCCATGAACCTATCAGAGTGCCGCTGGTCCCTGGTTGGCTCGCCTCGAGCACGTTAGATGGTCACGTCGAGGCCAATCAAGCTGCTGCTGATCCTCGATTGGCTCGCCTCGCCTTCTCGTGTCACGTCTCGGCTGGCGCCGAGAGCAGATCTTCGCCTCGCTACGTCACAACTCCCCCGGGTCTTGAATGCTCTGCGGTGGCCAGCCCATTGTTCTTCTCCGGCGGGTTTGAGCCGTTTGCGGTGAACCTTGTATGGGCGTCCGTCCTTCTCCACTGTGTAAATCTGGCCGCCGAGGGTTGTGGCAACGCTAAAGGGACCTTCCCAGGCTGGCTCCCATCCAGGGTACCTCCGTCCTTTGGCTGGTCCGGCGTGGCTCTTGACGTACACCAGCTGCCCTACGGCCAGTGTAGGATCCTGTGTCCTCCGTTCCGGATACCGCCGTTGCTGATACTTGGTCTGGTGTGACCTGGCTGCCTCTTCTCGTTCTTCAATTGGCCGGACGTCCTGTTCTGCGTGTGGCCGACTCCACTCGCCGGGTCGGCGTAGGTCTCTGCCCAGCAGAAGCTCGCTCGGTGTCACTCCAGTGGCGGCGTTTGCACGATTCCGCAGCGAGAACAGAACCGCCGGCAAACGCTTGTCCCAGTCGCCATGGTCCTTGCAGTCATGGAGCTGGATCCGCAGCGCCTTCTTGATCTTGCCGTTGCGCCGCTCGGTCGGGTTCGCCCTGGGATGGTAGTTGGCTGTAGTCCACGGTCGTATGTGCAGCTTGTCGCACATCTGCTTCCACTTGTGGCCCGTGAGCGGCTTCCCGTTGTCGGTGAGCAACGCCTCTGGGTATCCCCAACGAGGGAACACTTCTTCCTCCAGGTAGCGGATAATGGTGTCGGCGTCCGCCTTGCGCACGGCCTTTGCTTCCACCCATCTCGACATCATATCCGTGACCACTACGATGTACCGGTTGCCAGCTCGAGTCAGCGGATATGGTCCCATGACGTCCAGGGCGACAGTATTCCAACATCTCCTGGGTCGGTGAGGTCGCTGTTGGTCCTGTTCGGGATTTGCGCCGCGCTTGTGTAGGGCGCATATTCTGCAACTCCGGACGTATCTGCGGGCATCAATGGTTAGGCCGGTCCAGACGAAGTCCTTGCCGATGGCCCGAAACGTTTCTTCGGCTCACGGATGACCGGCTTCAGGGGAGTCGTGGAAGTGCCTGATGACCTCCATGCGGACACTTGGCGGCACGTACAATCCTGGTTCCTGGTTGCGTCTGTCCTTCCAAACCAGGCCGTTGTCCACCCGGTATCCTCTCGCTGTAGCCGCCGCAGGGTCGTTTCTCCACGCTTGGCACTCCTGGTCGCCTTCTTGCGCCTCCTGCACTGCCTGATGGATGCCGACAGCTGTGATTTCTTGTAGTCGCGGTGCAGCTGCCGCAACACTACGAAGTGGACTCTCTTCAGGCTGCATCCGTGGTTCTTCTTGGACGCCGGCAGTATCTTCAAGCCCAGGTTCCCTCGAGAGGAATTCCGGCAACTCGTTCTCCTTGCCCGGGCAGTGGACGACGGTGAATTTGAAGCTCTGTATCAGTAGAGCCCAGCGAGCGTACTTCGTCTTCTGCCCCGTCGCCTGCTTCAGCCAAGTTAGCGCCTTGTTGTCGGTCCTTAGGGTGAAATGGCGATCCTCCAAGTATGGCCGGTATTTCTTGATGGCCCAGACGACTGCCAAACACTCCAGTTCGTTGGAGTGGTAGTTCTTCTCCGCCTCGTGGAGCTTGGCACTGGCGTACGAGATGATACGCCTCTCTCCGGCTTCGGTGCATTGATAAAGCACCGCTCCAAGTCCCTTTTGGGCTGGCGTCGGTCTGCAGAAACATCGGCAAGTCTCGATCCGGTCGTGAGAGTTTTAACGGCTGCCGGAAAGCGGCCTTAACCTCTTCGAAGGCTCGCTGAGTTGTGTCGTCCCAATGCCACTTTCTTGTCCGCAGCAGGTCCGTTAACGGTTCCGAAATCATGGCGAAGCAGGGGATGTACTCTCGCAGCCAGTTGCAGGTTCCCAGGAAGCGTTGCAGCTCTTTCTTGTTGCTGGGGGCCGGCTGGTCTTCAATCGCTCTGAGATGTTGCTGCTGCGGGAGGTTGCCGTCCGGAGTAATCTCGTGGCCCAGAAAGGCGACTTCTTCCCGGCCGAAGTGACACTTGTTGAGCGAGCAGGTCAGCTGGTGCATCTGCAGCCTTTCCAAGACTTGATCCAGGTGTCGCAGGTGCGTTTCCCAGTCGGGGGAGTAGACAATGATGTCGTCCAGATAGACGAGGCAGCACTCCCGTAATAGTCCCGTGAGAACATCCTGCATCAGCCGTTGGAAGGTGCTGGGCGCGTTCTTCAGCCCAAAGCACATCACCCGGAACTGGTAGCGACCTCCGTCGGGCACCGAGAATGCTGTGTACTTCTTTGCTTCTTCCTCCAGCGGGATTTGCCAGTAGCCGCTCTTCAGATCTAGGGTCGAGAAGACTTGGGCCCCGCTGAGGTCCTTGATTGTTTCGTATATCAGCGGCAGTGGTGAGTCCACATCCTCGGTCTGATCGTTCAGCCTCCGGAAGTCTACGCAGAACCGGAGTGTGCTGTCCTTCTTCTTCACAATCACCACCGGAGAGCTGTATGGCGAGGTGGCCGGTTCAATGATACGCTGCCTCAGCATCTCTTCTACCTGTTCCCGGATGGTGCGTTTCTTCTCGTCGGAGTACCGGTACATTGGGAGCCGGAATGGCTGGCTACCTTCTTTCAGCCGGATCTCGTGCTTGGCCGCAGATGTAGTGCGGAGCGGACCACGGGAGAACAAACTGCGATGACGGTGTAACATTTCCAGAAGC
Source organism: Magicicada septendecula (assembly GCA_034769895.1). Classification (NCBI taxonomy): domain Eukaryota; kingdom Metazoa; phylum Arthropoda; class Insecta; order Hemiptera; family Cicadidae; genus Magicicada; species Magicicada septendecula. The sequence continues at coordinate 299,022,517 of CM068373.1, read as the reverse complement.
CGTTTATGGTGTTGGCCACCTGCTGACGTTTGAAGGCTAGCTTCGTCAATGTCCTCTTCCTCGGGCTCCGCGCGGTCATTCCAGAAGACCGTCTGTCGGTTGTCGCTGCCAATGTGAAGGCAGCCCCGTCGGTAGTCCACAACTGCTTGGTTGGCCGTGATCCAGTGGTGGCCCAGTAAAACTTCTTGCAGTCCGGGCACTTCTAGCAGACTGGTGGTGGACGCGAGACTTCCAATTATAATGTCTGCGACGACGGCGGCCGTTGAGTGACACTGCTGACCGTGTAGCGCTAGCTGGACAACTCGGGGCTCCGTCTTCCTTCCTCCGGGCAGCAGACCGGCTCGTACGAAGTCGTAGTTTGCGGCGGAGTCCAAGGCTGCAGTCAGTTTTCGGCCGGCGATCTCTATTGGAGTGCGCGGTATGTCCGCACCTAGTTGGTTCACGCGCCCCGGTGGGCTATTTACCGGGGCGCTTGGTCGTTTCCCTGCCGGTTTTTCACAGGGCAGTCCCGATGGAAATGTCTTCCCGGGCAGTAGCGGCACTTGGGCGTTAGGCTGTTCAATCTTTGTTCCTCTTTCGTGCTTGAGGCCGATCGACACTGCTTCGACCCCCCTACTCGATCCAGGGAATTTTCAGCAGAGTCATCCCGACCTCGCGCACGACTATCTTGATCCAAGTCCGCCTCGATGCTCATTGCCCGTTGTAAAAGTTCCTCTAAAGTCGCGTAGGTGGCGAGAACCTCAGCGCGGGTCGAAGGCGTGGCTGCAGCTGTTGTGTAAGCATGGCTATGCTCGTCCTCTCGTCACCTCCGAGGTACAGACGGCGGAACAGCTTGATTTTTCTTAGGATGAAGATTTCCGCCGATTCCTGCCGCTGCGTTTGTCTGTACAGCTCGGCCAGCAGCTCTGCGTCGCGTTGCATCCCGCAGAAGTGATGCCGGAAGCAGTCGCAGAACTCGGGCCAATTTATCTGCAATCCCGTGTATCTCTCTGCCCACGTGGCAGCTTCTCCTCGGAGCTGCCGCACTGCGTAATCTGCCCACTGTTCAGGTGGGACTCTGTAGTCCCGCAGCTGTCGCTCTAGCTGTTGAAGATATCGTTCTGGATCCTCGTACTTGAGGCCATGGTATGTAGCGGTGATCACCGGTGACAACGTGCACCTCAGAGCTGCGGCGAATTGCGCAAAGCCTTGCTCTACCTCGAACCCGGTGTCCCGCTGGGTGTAGCTGTTGGGCGCCATGTTGTTTTGTGTGCCGGCTGGTAGCTCTCTGGCGTGGCTGGATCTTGCATCCGCAAGATGATCGTCGCCCCACGTTGGGCGCCACTTGTCACAGGACAAATGGCGCCAATCGTACACACTATCGTTTTTGTGGTCCTTAAAAGGACCGTTTGTCGAGGACGCTACATTATTTGCGTACGCCGCCCGAGCCGCACTGTGATGTTCGGCGGCTGCGTCCGCTGTTCCGGGCGTACTGCTGTCCTCTTCTTTCAGCAGCGGTATGTAGAGCTCGCTGCTGTCCCAGTCGATTTCGATCACTGGCTCTCCTGTGCTCTCCATTCTTCCTTCTTCCTCTTCTTCCTGCTGTCTTCAAGGCGTCCGATGGAGTGCGCCAAAAACACACAACTGGGGGTTGCGCGGCCCGCGCGAAGCGCGGGTCGCGAGTAGTGCAGTGTCCCGAGTCTCAGAAAGGACTCCTGCCACTGCCCGGTCAGAGCTGTTGGGTTGTGCGTCGTGAGACGACCCAATGGGTTCCTAGTACCGAGCCTCCGGTAGGGGCTCCTGCCTAGTGGTCCTGTCCAGACGGAATATTGATTAATTAATTTTTATTGGTCGCTACAACGACATGCTCGTACTAGGTCGACTAGTACAGTATTTGTCGAGGCCGTTTCCAAGAATCACCTGGACGTATTCGGTACTTGCCAAGGCCAGCTATGAGTGGGTTTGTCTGGGTCCTCGCAGCTCGGACGTAAAATTTACGTGCAAGTCGCCTTGCGGTGTCATCCAAGGAGCGGACACCGAGTCCTCTTCTCAGGAGACGAGAAGAAAACCGATAGGGGACTTTGGCCGCTAGCCGAAGCCCTCTATCGAGAACGCTTTGCAACCTTCTTTTATGAACGGTTGCGAGGTAGCCCCAGACGGGAAGAGCGTAGGTAATGATCGGCAACAGGTACGCGTTGACGATCAACTTACCCAGCTTGCGGGTCATAGCCTTGTTGGCAAGTATCGGAAACAGTTGCGCGAGACGAGCGGACGCTTTCTTTCGCATCGTCTCAGCGTGGACACGCCAGGTGAGCCGACGATCAAGGTGGACACCGAGGTACTTTACTTCTCTCGACCAGGGCAAGTACGTTCTACCGAGTCTCACTCGGCCTCGTGGTTCTTTCCGGCGCTTTGTGAATAGCACCGCGGAGCTCTTGGTTTCGTTGACGGCAACTTTCCAGCTTTCCGTCCACGTCGAATACGCATCGAGTGCGCGCTGAAGTCGTGGGATAGCAAAGTCTGCGTTCCGATCGGCGGTATAGACCGCCGTGTCGTCGGCAAACAAAGCCATCTGGACTCCAGGCTCTCTGGGTGCGTCGTTGACATACACGGAGAACAGGAGAGGCCCTAGCACGCTACCTTGAGGTACCCCGGCTGTAATACGTCTCTCGGAAGAGACGTGGTCGTCTATTCGCACGCAGAAAGTCCTCTCCGTCAGAAAGCTAGCAATCAAGCGAAGGTAGCAATCTGGGAGCTGGATTTCCCGGAGCTTGAACAAGAGCCCGTCATGCCAGACACTATCAAAGGCCTTTTCCACATCTAGGAAACAGGCGACAGTCTGCTCTTTCCGACACCCGGCGTCCGTGATGTATTCCACCAGTCTCATCAGTTGATGAGTGGTGGAATGCCCCACACGGAAGCCGAACTGTTCGGGGACCAGTACATCGAAATTTCTTAGATGATCTAGTACTCTCCGTTGTACGAGACGTTCGAGGACCTTTGACGTGGCTGACAGTAGACTAATGGGCCGGAGGTTGCCGGGACGGGAAGCGTCCTTTCCCTGCTTCGGGATCACTATAACCGTCGCCTTACGCCATTTCTGGGGAAAATAGGCCAGTCTAAGACACGCGTTGAACAGCGCGACCAAGAAAAGTACTCCTCGCTCCGGGAGTCGAGTAAGAGCGGCGTTCGAGACGCCGTCCGGGCCAGGAGCTTTTCTTGGCACGAGTTCAACGAGCCGATCTGTGACCTCTTCCCTAGTAATGGGTTCGTGCTCCGTAGTGATCGGAAGAGACAGAAAGTCTTCCACTTCGTTCTCGACTTCTTCGTCGAAGTCCCAGTCCATGGGCGGGTTAGGTGCGAACTGTCGCTCAAAACACGCGCCCAAGTACTCGGCCTTCGCCTCCGGGCGAGCCAGGATTTGACCGAAAGGTCCAGCAATGGCAGGGATGCGAGGCCGGCGCCTCTTCCCTACCAACGCCGAAGGTATCCGGTAAGGGCTACTTTCGTCCGATCCGTCCCCTGCCTGGGCCCCGGCGAGTTCCCAACAGCGTCTCCGGTAGGCCTGCATTTCACGACGTAAAATGCCGGTCGCCCGGTTGTACGCTGCCTTGTCGGCCGGATCACGGGTCCGCTGCCAGCGTCTCTGGAGGCAATTTCTCTCGCAAGCGAGAGCACTCGTCTCCTCTGGGATCCGCTGCCAGTGGGGCGTGACGCCAGGCTTCATCCTGGAAGACGCGTCGATCGCAGATACGACAGCCTCGTCAAACGCGGCAACTGCCTCGTCGACTTGGCGGAAGGTTTCGAGTGGTCCCGCGTCTGGCAATCGGCGCCTTAACGCCGGGCCATAGCGATCCCATTCTACCACCTTCCTGACATCTCTGCGTACGACGTGCTGGGTAGCGACGTGTATCAGGATGGGGAGATGATCGGACGATAGTTCCGTTAGCGCGGACACATGGACCGGACAGTCAATTCCTTGAATCACCGCTATGTCCAAGACATCGGGAGCCGCGTTGCGTTGTGAGGGGTAGAACGTAGGTTGGGTAGGCCCAATCACTTGTATCCTGCGAGAATCGGCAAACCTGCGTAAACGTTTCCCGTTTGGGGCAGTCAAGCGACTGTTCCAATCGCGATGTTTACAGTTCAGGTCGCCGGCCATGATGACCCTCCTGTGTGCATCGAACGCGACAGCTAGATCGGGGTGAAGGAGCTCTTTTTGCGGCGGTTTATACGCCGCGACCATCTGTACGCCGCCTAGAGTGTTCAACAACTCCACAGCGGTGCCTTCGAGGTGAGTCATTGCAGGCAAGACGACTCGGTGATGCTCGAGATTGAGCCTCACCGCGACGGCAGTACCGCCACCAGCAGTGCCCGGTCTGTCGTTTCGATAGCACACATAGTTGGCCAGTCGTAACCGACTCGCAGGAGTCAAGTGGGTCTCATTGAGAAGCACTACATCGGGTTTGAGTCGGGCCAGTAATTCTTGGAGTTCCTGGATCTTGTTGGACAACCCGTTGGCGTTCCAGGAAAGAATCGAGAGATCTCGTTTGAGGACCCGACTCACAGAAGACCTACACAAGTGGCGGCTTCCACCAAGAGCATGAATCTCTCGGTTATGTCAGCAGTCTCCAAGCGGGAGCGGATGGACCTGAAGGTCTGGGCGACTTTGTTGAGATCGAACTCAGCAAGGAAGTCTTTGACGACCTGGTAGTCGTCAGGTACGGTTTTTGAGGCAGATTGCCCGGAGACTGTGTGCGCATAAGAGCGCCGAGGCTTGTCAATCGGGGGATTGGTGGAAGCCAGGGGTTTCTTAGGGCCAGGTGTAGCGCCTCTAGCGGAGGTGCTAGGAAGAGGGACAGATGCGAGTGCGTCGGACTTCGCGCGCTGCGCAGGCTGTCTGGACTGTGCGGCCGGGTTGGCAGGAGCCCGGGATCTAGCGCCACGGGGCTTTCTAGGCCGCTTCTTTTTGCCTGCGTTGGGAAACCGCGGGGGCGGGAGGTCAGGCGAGGCTGCTTCTAAAGCAGGGGCAGGAATTTCCGGTGCTGGGGAGGATTGAGAAGTCTCAGGCTCCACAACCGAGATGTTTTCTGTTGGCTGGATGGTCTCACTTTTAGATGCCACGAGGTTACGGCGCTTTTTCGCCATAGGCGGGACAGGGGCCTGTGAAGGAGCCTGAGTTGGAGTTGCCTGTGCTGCAGGTGTTTGATTCGGGCCTTTGGAACGTTTCTGTTGCCTGTTTGAAACTGTGGCGGAAGACACGGCAGCCGTAGCAGGAGGCGCAGGGCCTGGCTGCTCGGTTGCAGGTCTGGAACCAGCTACCGGATGCCTCGGTGGTGGCAGGCGCCCTTTCGGCTTTCGCCGCTCGAGCTCCTGCTGAAACACCGGACATGCCCGGTAGTTGGCGGGGTGACTCCCGCCGCAGTTGATGCATCTTTTGAATGCAGGTGCATCGCAAAGTTTGCTGGCGTGAGGGAGAGAACACCTCACGCACGCCGGAGCGTTTGAGCAAGAGTCGGAGTGGTGCCCGAAGCGTTGGCACCTGTGACACTGAGGCAGAGCCCCGGGAGCGCGGCTTCTTTCCACTTTTACGCGGAAACCAAAAAGCCGCGTAAGTGAGAGTAGGCTAGTGCCTGCCCCGCTATTCTCCGCCAGGATGCGGACCAGAGGAATTGGACGCCGTGGTCCGGCTGGAGTAAACACCCGATGGACCGCGCGAACAGGATAGCGCGGCTCATCGAGGATTTCCTCGAGAGGAGATTCCACGTCCAAGCCTCTGAGGATAAACGACAGAGGCTTCACGTGTTTGGGCGAGAAGGTGTGGTACTGGAATAGCTGGGATTCCACGTACGCCACGACACTGCGGTACACGTCCATTCCGTGGACAACGATCTTGACTGTATCGCCCCCAAGGAGCTTCAGGTCAACGTTGGCCGGGGAAAGTCCGGGAGCCACTATCAATCGCCGGTAAAAACCGGTGACGTTGTTCACGCCGTGAACGTATACGGGCGGGATGCGACCAGAGGCCGGCGGTGCTTGGGCACCGCCGGACACAGTCGGCCCCGGGCCGGATTCGCCATCGGCAGGGACAACTTCCATGGCGGACGCCGAGGAAGAGGCTGAGGAGGATCGATTCCGGCTCGGTTTCTTAACCGGGCGCCCCCGTGGCCCAACCGCCACGAAAGCGTCGGTCTCGTCACCGGGCAGCGGAACCGACCGGGGATCGACTTGGTCCGCTTCCATAAGCGGAGAACACGGCGAATCGCTCGTGTGGGGCGGGGCAGTGGCGAGCGACTGCGTGCTCGATGACGCGCCCGAAGCGGGCATTTCCGCCATCGAGCGGGAGGTTCGCCGACCAGAGGCAGCCAGGCTGCCTACGGCGGTAACCAGGGACCTAGGGTCCGGCCCGAGCCGGATCGCTTGCGGGATTTCTGAAACGCTCAGGCTTACTACGAGCTGGGCAAATGACCGGCTTCGTTAGATACCTCTCCTTACCAAGAGAGGTGTCCACCGGCCTCTTTACCTAGGCGATATCCAAGCTCGCTTACCACTGGTGGGGGCTCGCAAGGATCGTCCTAGGCAGCGCTACCTATGAGCCTGAGCGTCAGCGGGCAAGATGCGCTGTGCAACCTTAAGCTCTGGTAGGCCAAAAGTGCTTCCTCTTCAACTGCAGTTGGTGGTCCTAAAAAGGGTCACTCGGCTGGTGGTCCTTAGAAGGTCCGACAACCGAAGCTGCTGTGGCCGAACCGCTGGCACCTGTGGCACTGGGAAAGTCGGCCGGTCTGACGGCAGGGCTCTACGCTCACGCAGAGCCCGAAAAGCCGTTTCAAATCTAACAAGGCCTGGGAGGAGTCGCCCTTCTCTACCAGGAGTCTGATTAGCGGAAGTGGTCGACGCGAGCCATAAGTAGTGTATAGCCGAGAGGCTCCCACAACCTTATAGCCCGCGTCGCGCAGTTCGTCTAGGACGACCTGCGGATCCGCCTGTATGTCCAGGCCCCGAAGGACGAGGGCTACAGGCTTGGTGCGGTTGAGTGTGTAGGTGTGGAACTGGAACGATTCACGTTCCAGCCACTGGACAACTCCGAAGTGTTCGGATGCACTGCGGCAGGTAACGCGCACAGTCTCGCTCGCAAGGAGCTTGACCGATGCGTTATCTGCCAGCGCAACGACCTTACGGAGTCGGCGAACGAAGCCGATTACATCCCTGACGTTCGTCACGAACACCGGCGGGATTCTTCCTTCGGAGGTGCGACTAGGCACAACCTCAGCGGAGGCTTGGAATGCCGCCGAGTCCGTAGCCGAACTCAAGGAGGTCAGGGAGGGAGACTTTCTCGGCTTGCCACCGTGCCCTACTACCACCCAGTCGGTGGAAGCCGAGGTCTCCATGTCTGGGGAGTCAGACTCCGGCAGAGGTACAGGGCTGCTTGGCCTACTGGCGGCCGTGCAGCCGGAAGGTCCGGCCTTAGCGGGCTTGGTCGGCCCTAATAAGGACCGATTATTCTGACGAGCTTGCGCGGGTTCAGCAGGGCTTCCCGCGCGAGTCGTAGGGTTCCCGGCTGGCCCAAGTGGCCGGCCGGGGGGCTCGTTGCTGCCGCACAGTGCTTTAGGGGCACTAAGAGCTGGGCTAATGCCGACTAACTCGGCTCTTTGTCCAGCGGGTACCCGGGGGCCGAACTGTGACACCGTCACAGTGGCGGCGCAACCCGCATCTCTATTTGTCAGTCCTACTCTCGGACTCCCCGGGTTTCGCTGGACAGCGCTACCTACCTGACTTACCGGCACTGTGCGGCAGGTCCCAGTTGTGTGCTGCTGCTTGGCGTCGTCTTGCTGGCAAGGCGGTAGGTCAATTTCCATCGCTGCAGCTGGATGATGGCGCTGGCGATTCTTGATCCGGCGGTTTCTTCTTTACTGCCGCCGCAGTAGCTTGCGCTGAAGGCCTCTTCATGGCAGTAAGTAGAGGACGAGGCTATCCTCTTCTGCGATGCTCTTCTGTAACGTCCGATCTCTTCCAAGGTTGAGTGCAAGTCACCACGATTCTCGTCACATCTCACCTCACGTGTCACTCTCGGAGTGCGCCAAAAACACAACTGGGGGTCGCGAGTAGTGCAGTGTCCCGAGTCTCAGAAATGACTCCTGCCACTGGGTCTGGTTGAGTTCTTTTTATACTTTTATCTAATTATGGGGGGGTCTGAAACGACCTGCGATTGGTGGATTATACCACCGGGACTAGCAAACGAGGTCGCTTCCAGGACTCACCTGGTCGCGGGGTGTATTTACCAAGTCCGGCAATGAGGGAATTGTGGGTCACTCTGTCGGAACGAACATAGAATCGTCGCGCCAGGCGTCTCACGGTGTCATCAAGAGAGCGGACACCGAGTCCTCTCCTCAAAAGACGAGAAGAGTACCTCCGGGGGACTTTGCACGCGAGCTTCAGTCCCCGGTCGAGTACGCGCTGGAGCGTAATTCTATGACCACGAGCCAGGTATCCCCAAACAGGACAGGCGTAGGTAATCACGGGCAACACGTACGTGTTGACTATGAGCTTACCTAGCCGGGGGGTCATTGCCGGATTAGAAAGCACGGGCCAGAGTCTACTGAGTTGCGCCGAAGCGCGTTGTCTGATGTAGTTTGTATGGGTTCGCCAGGTGAGTCGGGAATCCACGTGGAGCCCGAGGTACTTGACGCTGTTGGTCCAGGGCACCTCGACGGGGCCTACTTTAAGCGGCCGAGGCCGCTTACGTTTGCGCGAGAATATTACCGCGGCGCTCTTGGAAGCGTTAACGGCAACTCTCCAGTCATCGGTCCACCCGACATACGCGTCGAGTTGGCGCTGGAGCTTAACTGCCGCATAACTCGCGTTCGGTTCTGAGGCAAAAGCCGCAGTATCGTCCGCGAACAGCGACAATTTCACTCCAGGAACTCGGGGCGTGTCGTTGACAAACAACGAGAACAGGAGAGGCCCAAGGACACTTCCCTGAGGGACGCCAGCGGTAATACGCCTCTCCGAAGAGAGAGCGTGGTCTACTCTCACTCGGAAGCTACGGTCTCGCAGAAAGCTGCCGATCAAGTGAACGTAGCAGTCTGGGAGAAGGACTTCCGTGAGTTTGTACAGGACACCCTCGTGCCACACGCGGTCAAAGGCTTTCTCTACGTCTAGGAAGATCGCAGCCGTCTGTTTGCCCTGGCAGCCAGCCTCGGTTATGCATTCCACGAGTCTCATCAGCTGATGAGTCGAGGAGTGCAGCTCACGAAAGCCGAACTGTTCGGGGATCAGCACGTCTAGTCTTTGTTGTGCGCCAAAAATTCTAGCGGCGCTCTTTTTATGCCCTGACAGGTCGTGTGCCATGAACCTATCAGAGTGCCGCTGGTCCCTGGTTGGCTCGCCTCGAGCACGTTAGATGGTCACGTCGAGGCCAATCAAGCTGCTGCTGATCCTCGATTGGCTCGCCTCGCCTTCTCGTGTCACGTCTCGGCTGGCGCCGAGAGCAGATCTTCGCCTCGCTACGTCACAACGACGATCTTTTTTTGAGATCGAGACGGACACTTCTGCTCCAGCTTCAGACTGAACAGGACTGCTCTTCTTGGACCTGCTCTCTTCAGCTCTTCGCTGGACGACCTACGGCTTTGCTGCCTTCGCCCACCTCGCCTTCGGACGAGGAATACTTCTTCTCTTCGTGGGACAGACGACTCACGTGCCAGCTGTTTCCAGTGAATCGAGTAGCTGGTAGAAGCAACAGCTGGCCGAAGTTGCCCTTCTAAGGACCACCTTTGCCGGATACCATCTGCTGGCGAAGAACAGAAGAGGATTGCTCTGGGCTCACCTGGTGAGTGCCGTATCAGTGTGTAATTCCTAAACTTGCTCACGACTGTTAGGTACCGCTACCCCGGACGATCCTTGCAAGCCCCCACCAGTGGTAAGCGAGCTAGGATATCGCCGGGGTAAAGGGGCCAGTGGACACCAGTCTTGGTAAGGACTGGTATTCAACGAAGCTGGTCGTTAGCCAAGCTCCTCCCGCATCGTCGTGAGCAAGGAAGACGCGCGGGTAATCCGGCTTCGGCCGGACCCGAGATCCCTGGCGTCTGGCAGTGACTGCCTAGCAGTCTCTGCCCGGCAGCCGTCGCACCTGGCCAGCATGCCTTCCACAGGCAACGGCTCAAGTGCCGAGTCGCTCGGCCGTGCCTTGCTGCCCCATCTGGGCGACTCGCCTGAATCGCCTCGGGCGATGGAGACGGATGATCCTCTCCCTAACCCGCTTCCTCCTCTTCCGGCTGACGAGTCTGGCGAGTTCGCGACCGTTGGTCGGCATAATCGCCCGGCTAAGAAGCCCAAGAGGACCCACCCAATCGCTTCCTCTAGTACCTCGGCCATGGACATCGGACCTTCTCAGGGCCAACAGGCCGCGGTTCCGACTGCTTCGACAGCAGCTCCGGCTGCTGCCGCTGTTGGTCGCGCGCCGCCCCTGTATGTCCATAGCGTGTCCAATGTCGCCGCCTTATACAGACGGCTGATCGCGGCCCACGGCCTGTCGGCCGACAAGCTTGACCTGAAGCTGCTTGGCGGTGATACGGTCAAGATTGTCGTCCGCCGGCTCGAGGACCATCGCTTGGTCGAGGCCTTCCTGCAGGCGCACAGCCTCCAATACCATACCTTTCTCCTAAGCGAGTCAAGCCCTTGTCTGTAATTTTGCGAGGGCTTGACGCGCATACAGATCCCCAGGAGATCCTCGTGGAACTCTGTGACCTCGGGTACCCAGTGCAGGCAATTTTCCGCCTGTTCACGCACTCAGAAACCCGAGTACCTCTCCCGCTCGTTCGTCTCCAGCTCGAGAAGGGCGAGGCAGCTGACAAAATATTCCAACTGACGCGGCTGTTTGGCTTCCGCGTCAGGGTGGAAACCAGTCGTCCCCAGGGCAAGCTCGCGCAGTGCCACCGGTGCCAGAGGTTCGGCCATCACACCGACGTCTGCCGCAATGCCCCGGCCTGTCTACGTTGTTCTCTGGGACATTCAACCCAGGCCTGCACTGTGGCAGACAAGACCAAATTCCGCTGCATTAATTGTGGCCAAGGCCATGCAGCAAGTAATGTAAACTGCCCGGTCTATAGGGCGGAGCTCCTGCGGAAGCAAAGGCCGCAGGGGCCCCTCCCGAAGCCAAGGCAGCCAGCTATGCAGCCCCAACCCGACACAGCCTAAAGCTCAGGCAAGGCCTCAACCTCAGGCACAACCGGCACGGCGCGCGCCCTCACCGGCTCCACCTCCAGCCCCTGCAAAGGCAAACAAACGTACCGCGTCTCCTTCCGAAGCAGAGACACGCCCAGTAGCCGTCATCTCGGTTTTGGAGCCGGAGAATGAACCCTCCACCTCCGCGGAACCTCCTACTCCCGCCTCTGTACCAGAGGCAGCCTCGCCACCCTTGCCACCTCCGCGAGCAGGCATCACAAAACCCAGGAACAAAGGGATAACCACACCGGATGCTCGGCCCCGAGCTCCTGCCGGCCCTCAGCCCAAGAAAAGTCCTGCTTCCCGGTATAAGTCCGACGAAGCGCAACAGCGTACTTTTCCTGTCGCTGATTCAAAACCGTCAGCCCCTGGTCCTGTGGCTTCCACCACGACCCGATCTGCCGTTAAACCTGGTCGCTCTTACGCGGCCTCAGTTTCCAGGCAAACCGCCCAGTCCGTCATTTCCGATGACGCACAGTTCGTCCGCGACTTTCTGTCTGGCTACGACCTCAAGAAAGTCGCATCCACCTTCAGGTCCATCCGAGACCGCCTGGAAACTGCCGACCCAACTGAGAGATTCATGCTCTTGGTGGAAGCCTGCGAAGTAATAGGTCTTCTATGAACCGAGCCCTTAGACGAAATCTCTCGCTCGTAGCCTGGAATGCTAACAACATCGGTTCCAAGCATTCCGACCTTCTTGAATTCCTGGCTCGGTTCAAACCCGACGTACTTCTCCTTTCTGAGACCCACCTGACCCCGGCGAACCGGTTTCGATTACCAAATTACGTGGTCTATCGGGATGACCGAGTTGGCCAACGAGGAGGCGGCACGGCGATCGCGGTGAGGACCTCCATAGGTCATCATCGTGTCGCTTTGCCGCAGCTTACCAACCTAGAGGCCACCGCCATTGAGGTCCACGGAGCTCTTGGCGGCGTACTCGTGGTTTCAGCATACAAGCCCCCACGAGCTGAACTCCTTGTTGGCGACCTGGAAGTCATCTTCGATTCCCATCGAAGGGTAATTTTGGCCGGCGATCTGAATTGCAAGCATCGCGTTTGGAATAGTCGCCTGACTACTCCGAACAGGAGGCGCTTGCTCAGTTTTGTTGAATCGCGCCGGGCGATGGTGTTTGGTCCAGCGCAACCCACGTTCTTTCCGTCACAGCCTAACGCGGCTCCCGATGTTCTGGATATCGCGGTGACCCAAGGAGTTGTCTGTCCGGTCGAGGTATTCTCACTTACGGAGCTGACATCCGACCACAACCCTATCTTGGTCCACGTCGCTACCCAGCACGCCTATGCACGTTCTGACCAGAAGAAGGTTATCGATTGGGATCGCTACGGCCCGGCCTTGTGCCGTAGATTGCCGCCAGCGGCCCCACTCGATTCCGTTCGCCTCCTAGACGAAGCAGTTGCGGGAATCGAAGAGGCAATCATCTCGGCTATAGGCGTGTCTTCACGTACGCGAGCTGGTTTCACGCCTGGCTACCAACGCATCCCTGAGGAAGTCTCTCTTCTCGCTCGCGAGAGGAATTACTTCCGGAAACGTTGGCAGAGGACCCGTGATCCGGCCGATAAGGCAGCATACAATCGGCTCACCGGACGACTGCGTGGCAGTCTGAAGGCGTTCCGACGTAGCTGTTGGGAACTCGACGTGGCCCGAACGAGGGATGCGGACCCGCTAAGTCACCCGTACAGAATACCTACCGCATTGACGGGACGGAGGCGCCGACCTCCACTTCCCGCCATTGTTGGACCGTTCGGTCGACCCCTGGGTCGCCCGGAGGAGAAGGCCGAGTACTTGGGCTTGTGTTTCGAGCGACAGTTCGTTCCCAACCCGCCCATGGACTGGGACTTCGACGAACAAGTCGAGATGGCTGTGGAAGACTTTCTGTCACTTCCGATCACGGCGGAGCCCGAACCCATCTCTTTGGAAGAGGTCTCAGATCGGCTCGCTGAACTTCAGCCAAGAAAAGCTCCAGGCCCGGACGGTGTTACCAACACCGCTCTACGACTTCTTCCCGAGCCTGGAGTTCAATTCTTGACTGATTTGTTCAACGCGTGTCTCAGACTGGCCTACTTTCCCAAGAAATGGAGAAAGGCGACGGTTATCGTGATCCCGAAGCCGGGAAAGGATACCACCCGCTCGGAAAACCTCCGTCCTATCAGCCTACTCTCCGCTACGTCCAAGGTTTTTGAGCGCCTCGTACAGCGTCGTGTACGGGAACATCTAACCAACTTTGACGTGCTGGTCCCCGAACAGTTCGGCTTTCGTGTGGGGCATTCGACCACTCATCAACTGATGAGACTGGTGGAAGGCATCACGGAAGCCGGGTGTCGGAGAGAACGGACCGTTGGCTGTTTCTTAGATGTTGAGAAAGCCTTCGACAGCGTATGGCATGATGGCCTGTTATTCAAACTTAGGGAAGTCCAGCTCCCGGACTGCTACCTCCATCTGGTTGCTAGCTTTCTGACGGAGAGGACCTTCTGCGTGAGAGTTGGCGATTCAGTCTCTTCCGAGAGGCGAATCACAGCCGGCGTCCCTCAAGGTAGTGTTCTAGGCCCCCTTCTGTTCTCGATCTACGTCAACGACGTGCCGAGACAGCCTGGAGTCCAGATGGCCCTCTTCGATGACGACACGGCCGTATTTACGGCCGATCGTCATGAGGAAAGGGCCGTCCTACGACTGCAGCGCCAGCTCGACAAGCTCGTGGACTGGACTGAGAATTGGAGAGTGCTCCTCAACCCCACCAAGAGTGTAGCCGTCGAATTCTCTAAGCGACGGAAGAACCCCGTTAGGCAACTACGTATCGGCAGAACGTACTTGCGCTGGTCCAACGAGGTCAAGTACCTCGGCTTACACCTCGACCGTCGGCTCACCTGGCGTACCCACGCACGGACAGTTCTTAAGCGAGCATCCACTCGCCTGTGCGCACTGTTTCCACTCCTGATCAGCTCAGCCATGACCAGGAAATTGGGTAGGATGATCGTCGGCGCGTATCTGCTGCCGGTCATTACCTACGCCTGCCCGGTCTGGGGTTACCTCGCCGCAATGCATAAAAAGAAGTTGCAGAGCGTCCTCGACAGGGGGCTTCGGCTAGCGGCCAAAGTCCCCCGTCGCTTCTCATCTCGCCTTCTAAGGAGAGGACTTGGCGTCCGCTCCTTAGACGACACTTTCAGGCGGCTTGCACGCAAATTTTATGCACGTGCGGCGAGGTTCCCAGACAATCCTCTAGTGACTGGGCTGGGAAGGTACCGTATACGCCCTTGCGCTAGCGTAGGCTAGCACAACAGCCGAGAATCGGCCTGCTATAGAGCACACGCCCTACTTGGGCAGGGCCACGAGGCAGGAGCTCCAGATGGTAGCTCGGAACTCAGTTCCCGTGCGGTTCGTCTCTGCGACGCACAACCGCAAAGCCCAAAGCAAAAAAAAAAAAAAAAGCTACGTCACAATATATATATATATATATATATATTGTAACGTAACAAAGTTAAGGTCCCCGACGTTACATAAAAACTTTGTCAATATAACTTAAAACAATACCCAATGTATGCCGTAATTAAGGTCAGGAAGGTAAATCTCACCTAATAAATATATTAATAATACCTAGTAAGGTTACTAGGTAATAAAATAGTAAAAATGTCTATAAGTATAAAATGTGGAGTGATCAGTGGAAGATGTAAACTATAAACACAGTAAATACGAAAGTATAAACTTTAAACAATACGAAGTATAAACACAGTGTCTAATGAGATGAATTTAATATAGACAAGTTTGAAAATAGTAGACTGTTTAATTGATACTTAATGTTTTATAATGATGTACATGTTGTTGTGCTTTATCATGATATTTTGTTTACATGATATTTATTCTGTGTTTTGTATGTAGCAGGTGTGAAGCCATTGCTTTAAGAAAGTATTAAGTAATGGATGCTAATTTCATTCATGTTAAACTTGTATTTAAGTAATTAAATACAAGTGTATTTATTATGTATTGTATCATGTAAGTGTATTTACTTTGAATAATTAATGAAGATATCATAAGATAATATTTGTAAACTTGGCCAGGAAGACAATAATTGTTAATAAATTGTCAAGGGGTCATTGTCATTATGTTATAAACCAACGAAGGGTTCAATGATAAAATAAATAATAATAATAATAATAAATTGAAATCAGGATAAAATAAAATTTGAATAATTGGCCATAAGCCAGTGACTCATTGTACAGTAGGTCAGGTCAGAAAAGTTAAATTAAAAACAAAAAATTATAACACATGTAATAAAACAAATAGGCCTAAAATTAGTATTTTGTAAAAGGAAAATAATACCTTTTAAAATAAGTCGATCAAGAAGAAAATGTAGTAAAATGTATATGGTTTGATAATGCATATTAGGTGAAAGTTTTATGTGATTTAATGTAATTCCAATAAGGGAGTGTTTTATTAAATAAGTGTAAGAATATTTCCTAATTACGGCTCTAGGATAACAAATATTATCCAATAACAGAAGAAGAAGATGGTTGTTAGGGACGACTGAATGCAAGATATCTTGTTGATTTTCAACACTCAATTGTTATATGTGAATGAGTAGAGTTGAGTTCATACAAATTTATAAACAGGAAGAAAACCAAAACTAAATGAATAAAATTAAATAAATCAAATTTCATAAAAAGAAATCCAGTAAAAAGGACTGAGTAGTAACTTCTGGATCTATCTCTCAGCAAATATAATTCTATATACCATTAAAGTTAAATGAATTCAAAAAAATAAATCATTCAACCTACTAACAGCAAAAGAGTAATGATGAAAATGAACTATAATTAAATAAAGATGATCCATAGCCGAGGGATGCCAAATTAATTAAAAATATATTAAAAAACAAACGAAGAAATTTGAAATAACGTACTAAACCTCACTTAATTCCACTGAACGAAATCTTAATACTACACAAATTCCATTGGGACCTGCAACTACCAGAGCCGTGAAGATTAACGAAGACCAGAACTGAAACTTCTACTACATCCTGGGACATCAATACCAAACTTTTATTGAGAAACTGGAAGCTGTTATCGTTCAAGAGCTGAATCGCCATTCTGTTCTCGTCTCGGCATAGCAAAACACTGCCACATTAAGTATCCGATCCAAGTTGGTAAAAAACCTGCTTATGTTTAATTTTATATAATAAGATTTTATAACAATATTGTAATACTTAGTAACCTTAAAACTGCATCACCTGACCTTACTAATAGTTAAAAGAACTACATGTACCCTGAGATTAAAAACAAACTGAAAATTATAATTAAATCTTAACACATCTAAAACCCGAATTCAATAACAAATCGATTTTGTATTGTGTAATCGATATGATGTATTAGTCGCAAGAGGAAGCAGCTGTTGGAATTAAAACATATATAAAATAAAGAATCCTTCTTGAATTTGACGATTTCTTGTTATTTGTAGAATAATTAGTGTATTTCGAATAGGGTGTAATTTACAGAGAAAGGAACGTGAGAAACGCCTCAAGCGGAACGACTTAACCTATAATAACTGGCCGATCGGCAACCACGGCGCTCGTTTGTTGACAGCTGGTGAATACGGGAGAATAGAGAACTAACTTTATTTCTCCGCTCTCTTCTCTTTACAATTTCGATAGTATATACCAACTAGGGTTGGAGAAAAATATTGAATTATTCAATATAATAACTGGAATATAGCGTTTTTCTCTTGTAAAACACTTGATAACTATTTAATACAGATCTATTATCAAGAACCGAATAATATCAACCACATAGTAAATAATTTTCTTTATAAATAAATTAACATTAATTTGCAGGAGATTTCATCTACAGCAAAATATTACAAATTGACGCATTCCACAGTGGAGCTTTTGAACACAATATAATTCAATAAATACATCGAGCCATATTTGTTACAAATTGGCGAACCCAACAGTGGGGCTTAATTAGGCGAGAGTTTCGAAGAGTAGTAACAACATATATTTGTTACAAATTGGCAAACCCAACAGTGGGGCTTAATTAGGCGAGAGTTTCGAAGAGTAGTAACAACATATATTTGTTACAAATTGGCGCTCAACGAGTGGGCTTTAGTTAAGTAAAAAATCGATTATATCGCGATTACTTAACTTGAGCAGGCAACTATTAGAGGCACAGGAATGCATAAGAGAGGTGTTTCTAAAAGGAGGGCGAAGGACCAAGAAACGGAAGAAGGTAGACGGGAAGAAGAAGCAGAGGTAGTTACAGACACCGAAATGGAACAACAGGCGGGCGATAAAGAGGAAGCCAGAGGAGGACTAAATTGGGAAAAATTAATGGAATTAATGACTAGAATGGAGGAACAAAATAAACAAACTAATGAGAAAATAGACAGTATTAAAGAGGATAATAAACAAACTAATGAGAAAATAGACAGTATTAAAGAAGATTTCAAGAAACAGAAGGAGGAATTAAATAAAAAATTTGACGAAAATTCAGAAAAGCTAGAAAATAAAATAGACAGTATAAATGAAAATTCAGAAAAGCTAGAAAATAAAATAGACAGCATAAATGAAAATTCAGAAAAGCTAGAAAACAAAATAGACAGTATTAACAAAAACTCAAAGAAACAAAACGAAATTTTGAGTGAGAACTTAATCAAACTAATGAATGAGAAGTTTGACAAAAATAAAGAGGAAACTGATGAGAATAACCGGCTGATAAATGAAAGCTTAAACCAAATTAATGAAAGGTTTGACAGGAACGACGAGAGCTTAAGGCAGATTCAAGAAAATAACAAACAAATAGACGGGAAAATTGAAAACAGTAATAAGGATTTGCGGCAAATTATAAATGAACAAAACCAAGCGTTGAGGGAAGTCATCAATGAAAGGATTGCAAATGTCAATGAAACACTTAACAAAAGGGTGGATGATTATGAAGAGGAAGTAAGACAGCAAATAACTGAAAGTAAGGTAGGTCTAGAAAAGACAGATGAAACCATCATACAACTCGGAGTGGAAGTAGAGGCCAAAATAAATCAAGTAGAAAACAATAACCAAACTAGAATAAAAGAGGTACAATTAGAAACCCAAGGAAAATTGGACGAAATACAAATTAACATAGCTGGGAGAATTGAGATAGTTAACCATGAAATAACGCAAATAAAAACCCAAGTGGATCAAAATAAAGGGACCGTTGAAAATATACAGAATCAGGAGTTGATTAATATAAAGGAGTCCATAGAAATTTTACAAAATCGACCAATGTACCTGGCACATCACATAGCCCCGGATCAAAAGGAAAATATCAATTTCAAAATTTATAGAGGAAGCCCCATAGAATTTTTAGAGAGAATAGATGAATGGTTTGGTAGAATTAAAGTGACCCGATGGAACATAATCAAAAATTTGTTGGATGACTGTTTTAAAAGCATAAATGATAATTGGTGGTCAGCGGTTCGAAACGAAACAAGTAATTATGAAGAGTTTAAGAAGGCTTTTAGGTCAAAATACTGGTCGGATTCCGTACAGAACATGATTAGGGACAACATTACCAATGGAAGATTCAACATTAATCAAGAGCAGTCCCCAACTACCTACTTTTTGGGAAAGGTGTGTTTGGCGCGTCATTTGGAACCGTGAATACCAGAGGAATGTTTAGTGAATAAACTATCTTACCATTTCGAAGAAGAAATAGTTCGTGCCAGACGCAGTGGACAAGTGAAGACAGTAGGAGCAATGGAAACCTTGTTAGCCAGCTATGAAATGGAAGACTATTATCAGAGGTCTCGAAGACAAAGTGACTATTCAAACAATAGGAGAGAGGAGCAAAATCAAGAGTCGTGTCAGGGAATGAATAGGTATAACCACAATAATTATAACCGAAATGTTAATGACCATTATATGAATAACCGCTACCGCAATAATAATTACCAAAACAATAATCATTATAATAACCCTAATAATAACCGAACAGCACAGGCCGCAGGAATCTTGATAATGGGAGAGACTATTGGAATAGTAACCGAGGGAACAATGACCGACGAAATCAAAACAGTAATAGAAGTCGAGAGGAGGACCTACTAGGAACCAAGAAAATCATAGAGAATTCAGACCAGATGATGTCAACGCAGGAAACACTGCTAGAGACGATCGTCCGCAGGATAGGGTGGAAAACTAAATTCAGCAGTGGAAGTATCAAGTAACCCCTCACTGCTGGGATTGAAAGGGTATACACGAACCAAAAAAGACAATAACAAAATTATAACCATTATGGAAAACAATTATTTAAAAGATATACGAGAGGATCTAACTGAAGAAGGGTTACCGTCAGAAAATAAAAATGACAATCAAATAATATATATAATGGCAGAATTGCAAGGAGTTATGACAGATATGGTGATTGACACCGGAGCGAACGTGTCACTTCTGGACAAAGTAGAATATAACCAAATAAAGGAGATGTATAAGAAAAATATACCAACACTACCAGTCAATAACATGGTTATAATAGGTGCTACTGGCAGACCAAATAAAACAATACGGCAACAAGTAATGATGGAAGTATCCAGCGGAGGTAAAACTATTCCTATGGTGTTTATGGTAGCTCAAGGATTACCATTTAAAGCAATGCTAGGGTGTGACACGCTGCGGCGCCACTCAGCTGTTATTGATATGGGCAGAGGAAAAATAACCCTGTACCATGAAAATGGGGAATGGTCAAGTGAGATAGTGGATCATAAAAATGCCACTCACCACCGACATTCTTTTACCCTAATGCGTGATGACGGAACGGATATAGAACACCTTTTGAGGAATTAGCCTGTGTTAAGGATGATGAATGGAAAGAAAAATTACAAGAAATTTATTCGTTTAAAACTACCAATACAAATGGAGTGACACCGGAACAAAAAAATCAGTTAGTAAAAATCTATAACAAATATAAAAAAAGTTTTTCAGATTTGCCAGGAAAGGCTAAGAATTTCATTTGTGAATTGTCATTTAAACAACCCATCAACTTTAACAGGAAATCATATCCTATACCCTAATCCCTAAAACCAGCAGTGAGAAGGGAAATACAGAGTATGATGGAACAGGACATAATTGAGTATAGCTCATCACCATACACCAGCCCTATAGTAGCCATAAAGAAAAAGGACGGTACCGTACGTTTATGTTTAGTTGCCCGGGAGATAAATAAAAATATAATTAATGATAGGACTTCACCAGGGGAAATTGAGGAATTAATGACGAAATTTAAGGATTGTAAGTATATGAGCATTTGGGATGCCGTTTGTGGATATTGGCAGGTGGAGTTGCATCCCAACAGTAGAAATTACGTCGCCTTTATATTTGAAGGTAGAAATTACCATTTTAAATGTCTTCCTTTTGGATTAGTAAACTCTGTGGCGGTTTTTATCAAATGCATGGACCAGGTCCTAGGTAGGGAAGTGTTAGACTTCACAACAGTGTACGTAGATGATATATTGGCAACTTCAACCACATGGGAGGAACATTGCCAATGTGTGGAAATGATATTAAGCAAATTAGAAAGAAGCAACATTACTCTGAAGTTGAATAAATCAAAATTAATAACCAATCAATTACAATTCCTCGGTTTCATACTCTCTGAAAATGGAATATCCACATCCCCTGAAAAAGTGGAAGCTATTCAACACTTCCCCAGACCAAAAAACATTCGACAGCTGCAATCATTTCTAGGAGTGTGCAACTACTACCGCAAATTCCAAAGGAATTATTCCCAATTAACAACGAGGTTTAAACACTTACTATCATCTAAACATAAATGGAAATGGAAGGAGGAAGATGATGAGACATTCATCTTAATTAAAGAAAAATTTTTACAGAACATCATTCTGCATCATCCTGATTTTGATAAGAAATTTTTTATCAATTGTGACGCCAGTGTTGTGAGTCTTGGTGCTGAACTGTACCAGGAAGATAGGGAAGGAGATCACCAAGTAATAAGCTTTGCCAGCAGGATATTAAATCAATGTGAACGAAATTACAGTGTCACGGAAAAGGAATTATTGAGTGTGGTATTTGCATGTGGTAAATTCCACACGTACATATTAGGTTATCCCTTAATAGTACGGTCCGACCATAAGGCCATATCATTCATACAAAGGTGTAAGTTAAGCCATGGGAGACTAACTCGTTGGATATTGGCTCTCCAAGAGTATAACATAACATGGGAATACATACTGGGTAAACAAAACACTGTAGCTGATGCTCTATCTAGAGTGAACCTGGAGAATGGTACTTTTGAAATTGAAAGGGGGGATGTTGGAAGAATATATCATGTAATAACAGCCAGAGAATAACTAGTAGAAGTATTAAGCAAAATTCGGGAAGAACAGTCAAAGGATCAGAGATTATCCACCATACGGGAATGCCTCATCAATGACGATGCCATGATTGTCCAATATTATCAAAACTATAACAGTTTAATTTTCATAAAATCCCCTGTCGTGAAAAATAAGTGGAAATTGTATATTCCCAAATTAATGGAGTCATTAATAATAAATAATTACCATCAAATGTATGGACACATGGGTCCCATCAAGGTAGTAAAGGCACTGGAGGAGCATGTGTATATTAAGGGTTTAAACAAAAAGGTAAGGGAAATAGTAAAAAGATGTGTGATATGTCAAAAGTCAAGGTGAACAACGAGCGAAAGGAAGGGGCTTTAATAACAATTACTTCGGAGAGGAAATTAGAAAAAACATTTCTTGACATTTGCGGGCCTTTCCCACGCAGTGGAGGCAGGCACCGATATAAATACATTGTAATCATCCTAGACCATTTCACACTGTATCCTATCAGTAAAGCATCCACCAATGTTATTGTTAAAGTGATCACAGAAAGGTACCTCATAGATGTAGGAACTCCATATTCTATAATAACGTATCATGGAACCCAGTTTAAAGGTCGAAAATGGAAAATAGAAATGGCAAATCGAGGAATCAAAACCTACAAAACTTCTATTTACCATCCTAGCAGTAATCCGGCGGAGAGGGTACTCAAAGAGGTAGGGTGAGTCCTCCGTACTTATTGTTATGACAACCATAAAAAATGGAGTGAATTCATAAGTGAAACAGAAACCTTTTTAAATATTGCACATCACGAAACTATTGGTGTTACACCATACCAAATGATGTTTTCAAAACTGCCACCTCGAGAAATTACTAAATTGATACAATTCCCTGAAGGACCAGAAGAACTTGACCTTACCCATGTATGTAATAGGTTACTACACAAGATGGAAATTAGAAGAGAAAAACAGAATGCAACCCGAAAAAATATCATCAAATACACCGTCGGTGAAAAAATTTTAATAAGAAACAGGCAACAACCGAGCAGTTCTGAAGGGATAGCTAAAAAATTATTGTTATTATATGTTGGACCTTTTGTAATAAGCCAGGACAATCAAAACAACACATACATGGTGACTGACCCAATAAGTAATAAAGTGAAGGGTACTTATAACCAAGCTGAAATAAAAAAATACTACAATTAAGAAGAAAACATTCCCATAGACGAACTATAAGTTTATTTCAACTAAACGATATTCAGCTAAAATAAACTTCTTTCAGAGGGAGAGTATTATGTAACGTAACAAAGTTAAGGTCCCCGACATTACATAAAAACTTTGTCAATATAACTTAAAACAATACCCAATGTATGCCGTAATTAAGGTCAGGAAGGTAAATCTCACCTAATAAATATATTAATAATACCTAGTAAGATTACTAGGTAATAAAATAGTAAAAATGTCTATAAGTATAAAATGTGGAGTGATCAGTGGAAGATGTAAACTATAAACACAGTAAATACGAAAGTATAAACTTTAAACAATACGAAGTATAAACACAGTGTCTAATGAGATGAATTTAATATAGACAAGTTTGAAAATAGTAGACTGTTTAATTGATACTTAATGTTTTATAATGATGTACATGTTGTTGTGCTTTATCATGATATTTTGTTTACATGATATTTATTCTGTGTTTTGTATGTAGCAGGTGTGAAGCCATTGCTTTAAGAAAGTATTAAGTAATGGATGCTAATTTCATTCATGTTAAACTTGTATTTAAGTAATTAAATACAAGTGTATTTATTATGTATTGTATCATGTAAGTGTATTTACTTTGAATAATTAATGAAGATATCATAAGATAATATTTGTAAACTTGGCCAGGAAGACAATAATTGTTAATAAATTGTCAAGGGGTCATTGTCATTATGTTATAAACCAACGAAGGGTTCAATGATAAAATAAATAATAATAATAATAATAAATTGAAATCAGGATAAAATAAAATTTGAATAATTGGCCATAAGCCAGTGACTCATTGTACAGTAGGTCAGGTCAGAAAAGTTAAATTAAAAACAAAAAATTATAACACATGTAATAAAACAAATAGGCCTAAAATTAGTATTTTGTAAAAGGAAAATAATACCTTTTAAAATAAGTCGATCAAGAAGAAAATGTAGTAAAATGTATATGGTTTGATAATGCATATTAGGTGAAAGTTTTATGTGATTTAATGTAATTCCAATAAGGGAGTGTTTTATTAAATAAGTGTAAGAATATTTCCTAATTACGGCTCTAGGATAACAAATATTATCCAATAACAGAAGAAGAAGATGGTTGTTAGGGACGACTGAATGCAAGATATCTTGTTGATTTTCAACACTCAATTGTTATATGTGAATGAGTAGAGTTGAGTTCATACAAATTTATAAACAGGAAGAAAACCAAAACTAAATGAATAAAATTAAATAAATCAAATTTCATAAAAAGAAATCCAGTAAAAAGGACTGAGTAGTAACTTCTGGATCTATCTCTCAGCAAATATAATTCTATATACCATTAAAGTTAAATGAATTCAAAAAAATAAATCATTCAACCTACTAACAGCAAAAGAGTAATGATGAAAATGAACTATAATTAAATATGATGATCCATAGCCGAGGGATGCCAAATTAATTAAAAATATATTAAAAAACAAACGAAGAAATTTGAAATAACGTACTAAACCTCACTTAATTCCACTGAACGAAATCTTAATACTACACAAATTCCATTGGGACCTGCAACTACCAGAGCCGTGAAGATTAACGAAGACCAGAACTGAAACTTCTACTACATCCTGGGACATCAATACCAAACTTTTATTGAGAAACTGGAAGCTGTTATCGTTCAAGAGCTGAATCACCATTCTGTTCTCGTCTCGGCATAGCAAAACACTGCCACATTAAGTATCCGATCCAAGTTGGTAAAAAACCTGCTTATGTTTAATTTTATATAATAAGATTTTATAACAATATTGTAATACTTAGTAACCTTAAAACTGCATCACCTGACCTTACTAATAGTTAAAAGAACTACGTGTACCCTGAGATTAAAAACAAACTGAAAATTATAATTAAATCTTAACACATCTAAAACCCGAATTCAATAACAAATCGATTATGTATTGTGTAATCGATATGATGTATTAAATATCACTATAATATTGACGACTCGGAACACAAAGTTTTTTATAAGTAAAAACGTAAAGTTTTACCTTACAGCCTGAACCGGCTTTCACCTATAGAAGGCTTCATCAGAGGCTGTCGTTAGTAAAGCCTTCTATAGGTGAAAGCCGGTTTAGGCTGTAAGGTAAAACTTTACGTTTTTACTTATAAAAAACTTTGTGTTCCGAGTCGTCAATATTATAGTGATATTTAGTTAAGTAACGGACACGTCATGGACAACGAAATCCAAGAATGATGTATTAGTCGCAAGAGGAAGCAGCTGTTGGAATTAAAACATATATAAAATAAAGAATCCTTCTTGAATTTGACGATTTCTTGTTATTTGTAGAATAATTAGTGTATTTCGAATAGGGTGTAATTTACAGAGAAAGGAACGTGAGAAACGCCTCAAGCGGAATGACTTAACCTATAATAACTGGCCGATCGTCAACCACGGTGCTCGTTTGTTGACAGCTGGTGAATACGGGAGAATAGAGAACTAACTTTATTTCTCCGCTCTCTTCTCTTTACAATTTCGATAGTATATACCAACTAGGGTTGGAGAAAAATATTGAATTATTCAATATAATAACTGGAATATAGCGTTTTTCTCTTGTAAAACACTTGATAACTATTTAATACAGATCTATTATCAAGAACCGAATAATATCAACCACATAGTAAATAATTTTCTTTATAAATAAATTAACATTGATTTGCAGGAGATTTCATCTACAGCAAAATATTACAATTTGACGCATTCCACAGTGGAGCTTTTGAACACAATATAATTCAATAAATACATCGAGCCATATTTGTTACAAATTGGCGAACCCCACAGTGGGGCTTAATTAGGCGAGAGTTTCGAAGAGTAGTAACAACATATATTTGTTACAAATTGGCGAACCCAACAGTGGGGCTTAATTAGGCGAGAGTTTCAAAGAGTAGTAACAACATATGTTTGTTACAATATATATGTACTCTGTATGAATGATCATTAGCAGGTACAGTTAGCAATAGGTTACTCAAGTAATAAATGAATGGATCCTTCATAAGTTTAAACAGAATATGAATTACAGCAGTACGTTATAATTAATTACATGAAGGTTTAAGTACAGCCTTTAAACAATTAAAATGTTACTGATAAGTTATAATTTTCAATCTTACTTAAATTTCTGAATTCTTTTAGATTCCTTTTTAAACATTACAAAATTCTAATCAGTCTTCAACATTAGGTTTCAGTTAATAATTACAACTAAATTATATGAAAAGGTTAACTGCAGCTTTCAACAGACTATATCTTGCTCTCTCATTACAATTTCAATTTTGAAAGTTAATTAAACTGTTAAGGAACCAAAAACCAAACACTGTACTTCTGATATCTTTACGGCAATGTTTTTACAAGAATTTAGAGTTTCATTTACATCAAATAACCATGTGTGCACTGCTGCTCACTGATTTAGTAAATGGAATGTTCCCACTTGTTTTAAAGACTGACTTGGCATTGAGAAGCACACTGGTTGAAATGTGTGGTGTGTGTCGGAGGTCTTGAAGTCTAGGTGCTCTACGGGTTCAGCGATGCTTCAGGGTGTTAAGATGGTTCACCTGACGGCTTCGGGGAGTGGCATTTTCTTTATCTCGCTCTGCCCATGGTGACGGATGGTCTTGTCACCATGATCAGAACCCCTCTCCCTCGTATAAAGCAAGGACCCTGAAACGACTTTATAGACTATCTGCTCATAGTGGATAGCAGGTAGCACGAAACAAACTAGGTAGCTCCCCTGGACCGTCAGATGAATTCCTTGTTAATGTCGTAGCAAAATGAGAGCGAGGATTACATTTCTTTAACCGAAGTCAGCTCGCTAAAAAGTACGTCGAAAATTGTAATCTTACAGGGGTCAGCTGACCAAACAGCTAAATGACTTCGCTGTCAGCCGTCCACAGCCTAACTAAATTACGTTGCCGCTCAAGGTTGCTGCGAACGTTTTACAAAATAACCTTGTCTCTGAATCCAGTAGTCAAGCAATCAAGGGTGCCCAGACTCATGCAGCAGCAATTCAAATTCAAAATCTGCCGGGGATTGTGTAGCCACGGCACAATAGAATCACTGGACTGGAGGAGCTGACTTAGCAAATATGTACAACGGTTAGAAACTAACCCAATGTTTTCCTGTTATAGTATAATGGACAGGCTAAGACTACTGCAGTGTAGCCACTGTAGGGATATGGATTTCCTTCTCCACTAAGACATTCAGGTCTATGCTGTACAGTGGTAGGATGCAATCCACTCCATAGGCAGACAGTCAGGTAGCATATGAACAAGTAGTATTCACACCCATCACCAATAACTTATAAACACTCTCCATCATCTGTTGATTAATATTATCTCTTGTTTTTTACAGAAAGGTTTTAGGTTTTCACACTGATTAGAAAAGAAAAGTTAGTGGATTTAACACAGTTTGTTTTCTTCTACTATTGTTTTTTAAACTGTGTGTGACACTCACATTGGGGACATAGACATGGACACCACTGGTTTACAAAAACCTTAACATAGCCTTATAGTGCAGGTCTACCAACTGGCAGTCATATTTCTAAGTCACAGAACATATGTGGGTGTCAAACTGTTTACTCACATATGAGTCGTATAAAACCAATAAACAAAAACCAATACACGAGAACCTAAGGTAACAAAAGTAATGACATTAACATGCCATATAATAATTAAAACAATGTCAAAAATGTTGTCTATCTGCTTGATGTGTGGCTAATCAGGGATAGACCACTGCAGTTTCCTACTGTTAAGGTTATGGGTAGTCAGGCTGTTTTCTTTTTAATTTTCACCACATCTTCATAAAACCATATGCAATAGATAAATAACATCAAAACTATTTTTTAAAAATTAAAGGTATCTAGAAGATCCAGATTTTCAGTTTACTGTCTTACAATGTACTTAGATAATCAGATATTGACTGTTAGACAGGAATAAATGCTAAATTTTATGTTATTACCCCTTGCACAAGGTGTATACAGTACTTACATTCCGTTGTCAGTAGTTTAATTTTTAATATATATTTATGAAGTTATTTGAAATTACTCCAAGCTGTTTACGTCTGGCTGGGTACTCAGGGTTTTGAAACCACTGAGGATCTCATTAGTGGCAATAACTTTTGACTGGCTACCTTGACAGCAGGTGTTTTCTATAAAGGACTACTAAAGTTGGTGCAAGATGTGGTAAATCCTGAACATGGGTGG
Organism: Magicicada septendecula; assembly: GCA_034769895.1. Lineage (NCBI taxonomy): Eukaryota > Metazoa > Arthropoda > Insecta > Hemiptera > Cicadidae > Magicicada > Magicicada septendecula. Next base: position 298,994,530 of record CM068373.1, on the reverse strand, counting down.
TGATAATGAGGAAAAGTAATATAGACATATCTGTATCTTTTGTACACACACACAGTGGCGGCTGGTAAGGTTTTTGACTGGAGGGGCAAAATTTAGTTGTACCCATATATTATGTAAAAAAAAACAGTAGAAACTAAATTATTGCTATTATCATCAAATAATTGTAAAATTGAATCTTTTGCTTCACTACTAAAATTATTGTTAATATCAAAAACCTACCTTGCAAACTACCAATATTTAAACAGTGTTTGAAACTAAAATTATTTATAACCCCGTTTTATAATTTTGTTGTGTAATATCTAAATTCGGTTTTGGTGGCCCTAATTTTTTTAGTTCTATTTTCTTTTCATAAGTAAGTGAATTTGAAATAATCAATCGTTTAATATTACTTACCGAATTCATAGCCATTTTAATCGTTTCTAACAAATACGCACAGAAGACACAGGCTCAAGCCTACACAGAATAAGTTACACGTTTATGTAGGCCTACGCAAAGTTCGACAAAAACACATATACATTATATATATACACAGAATACACTGCCTAATAAAGAATAAATTATTAGAACATTACGTTTACACAAAAAGTACAACAAGAACACAATCAAAACTACATAAAACACAAAAGAAAATATAGCACTTATATATGCTATATGAAAATATATGCTAACAGCAACAGAGAAGTTTTGAACAACGCTCCCTCTATGAATTTAGCTGCGAAATCAGAAAGCGGGCAAAGCCCTACCTGTAATGGCGGAGCTCATGTAAATGCATAGACATGTGTACACATCTCTTGCCCCGCTCCCCGAAAGACTCGCCCATGCAGGGAGGACGATAGCAAAACCGTCCTGCCTGTGGGACCATGCCGAAAACATCGGGTGATCGCTATTAGTCGCCCCAAAAATATCTTTCAATAAGGATACTACACATTATCACATTATAGTTATATTAGTGACAAGTTTAATTTGCAAATTTAGTGGGAGGGCTGCGCCCTTTTGCCCTCCCTGTGCGAGCTGTTACTGCACACACACATACACAATGGTATACAATATATATGCCACTTACAATTTTTACCATCCTATTAGAGGTTAATTTTGTACTATGCTTGTATTTTTACGTTAGGAAACCTGAACTGATGTTACATAAGATTCTAGATTAAGAGACAATTGATTATGCTTATTTAACTCTTTAAGTCAACTGCCAGTAGGACTACATGAGAGAAATCAGAACAGTATATTGTATTCACTGTCAAACTCATTTGTATTCAGTGTCACTGTACTCATTTATTGCACAAAAAATGTCAAAAATTTGTAATTTCTACTTAAGAAACTAATTATTTAGCCCCAGTAACTAGCTGCATAGATCCCATTTTACTTGGCTATCTGAAATTTTTGTGGTGGTATTGTTCCCCAATTAGTTGTTATATTTTTCTATTTATATTCCATACGAGTTTCTCCGAACCATGTAAACTCACCTCTGAAGACACCTGACACCTCTGAAGACATGCAAGTTCATAAAACTTTTTTCCAAACCAAAAACAGGTTTTGGAAAGGAAGATGAAAATTGAACTTATCCCTTTCATTGTTGTCACGTTAAAGAAAAAAATGAAAGGAAAACTGAAATTAATGAACTTTCAATAAGTGCTAATGGTGAAACAAGAATGGAGGGTAAATGACCAAGAAAACAAATTTATTGCATGAAATGGCAGATAATATCATACAACAGAAATTATTTTATTTTGTAACTAGTTCACATCCATAAAGAATACTGATGGGGAACTTCTAGAAACCCTTGTATGATTGTAGATTATATAAAAAATGATTGACACCATAAATTAAACACAAATTACATAGGAATGATCATCATCGCATATGGACATATTAAACACAACAGAGATTTGAGCAAAATACAAGGGCTATGCAACAGTAACTTATATTTTAAAAGTAGTGAATAAGGAGTGACACCATTTAGCGCACCAGATGAATCTATGGTATAGTTCAATCTAAGCAATGGTAGAAAGTTGCTTAGGTAGTTGTTACGCATTTAATAACAATTGTTTAAAATGTGTTCTGCAATGAAGAATGTCAACAAAGCCAAATTCTTGTTAACCAGAAATCACATGGTTGAAATCCACCATCAACTTTGTGAGGTTTATATAGTGATTTAATAAGTAGGGGTTGTATAAGACAATGGTGCAGTATGAATTCAGAATTTGCCAACCAATGTCAATGATAACTAAAGGCTCTTAAATGAGAAAGATGAAGAACTGGTTGTGACCACTAACAACAAACATAGAGAATGGTAAATTCACCATGTAAGAGCTTTCTAATTCTTTTGCCTCAGTTCTTCGTGAAGGATCACAATATCGATATGCTAGTGTATGTGTTGTGCCTGGTGGATGCTAAACTTCTTCCACAATAACACAAGGCTGACTGGATGGTGTGAGTGTCAACCTTTTTTGAGAATTATTATAAAACAAAGTTAATAAAATTTGATAAAATGTTTGAGGCAATGATACTTGGAAGTTTCATATAAAAACACTGAGACAAAACTCAGTGAATGGTCACAAACACCACGAAAGCGTCAGTACATTTTTCTGCCACAAAGAACACAAGAAGTCTCTTGAGACAGGAGATTTAGAGAATTTATGAAATATGGCACAACATTCAATATGAAAGTATACTGTATGCAGTGATGTACATAACAACTGTAGCCAGTTGTGATAGGCCTAAAACTTAGCATACAAATTAATTAGAATTTTTCTAGTACCTAGTGTTCTTTTTAGAGCCAAAATATTTTTTTTTTAGAGTACTTTCTATTGTTCCCTGGCAGAAGAAGAAAGTCCCAGTTCAATGGGATCTGACTCCATTATACTTACACAGAACAAATCAGGACACAAATAATTGAATTAAAAATAATAAAGACATAGAAACACATGACTAAATGAACAAAATACAAATAGGTATGTAGTAACTGCTGCACGTCAGTTGCAAAAACAAACAAAGCTTCTAACTGAGTGGTTTGACGGTTTATACAGCGGTAATACATTGGGTGGACGAATGACCCCCCCCCCAAAGTTTGTACAATGACAACTACTACAAGGTCAATGACTGTACTCAGTAAAGCACTTCTGATGTCCGAGCCAGCAGCGCAAGATGGTGCAAGTGCCCAGCAGTTTTAAAGCAATGCTATGCTTTTCTTCAAGTTTCCCTACTAATATTGTTCGCATTTCAAATTATTCAATAACCAAAGTATTCATTCTGTGATATAATTAATAATATTTTCCCTTATTTCCAGTGCTATTGCCGCCGGCAACAGCGGTTACATGGACCCCACGCTACTAATTATGACATGAAAAAAATTCGCAAAAAGCTATTCAAAACAAGTACTATAGCATATTGAGCTCTGGTATTGATTTTTGCATGACATGCACATCTTACACTGCCACACAAGTGCAACAATTCAAGTGGGAAGTTCGATTACTTTCCACTCAGCCTAAATTTAGCTGACCTAGTGATGTTCACAGACATGAAGAAAGTATTTGCAGTAAAGCAGTTTGAAAACAATAAGTAGTTTAATCCAGTGTGGGAGGATTAAAATTTGGAAGTTAGTGACCTAGTGACGTTCACAGACATGAAGAAAGTATTTGCAGTAAAGCAGTTTGAAAACAATAAGTAGTTGTAATCCAGTGTGGGAGGATTAAAATTTGGAAGTTTATTGAAAAATTCAAGGAAAACACCAGCAACATACAAGAACTGTTGGTTAAAAATTAATCTTCGATTAGCTGATATACATAAACTTGTTGCCATAACAAAATAGTGCATTTGCAGTAGTGGCCAGTATCCTTTCACATTATCACACAAATTTGTGGCCCATTTTATCTATTTCTGTTCAAGTAGTGACTGAAGAAACATGTACTATACCTTTGCTGTCAGATCTACGATGTGTGGTGGTATTCGTTGAAATTACCCACTGTCTGCCTGAGTAAGTCTGTGACTGTTCTGGACAGTGTCAGATGAGAGTAAAACAGTTAGGCTGTGAGGGACCTTGCCCCGATATGGACAGTGGTTATTTCAACCTATTATTGTTCGATGAAAAGGCAGGGTTGAAGGATCACATCGTTGATGTGATTTTATTTACTCAGCAGTAGTAACTTTTATTGATGTCCTGCCAGCAGCCACTCGAGATTGTTATGCAGGTGGACTGAGTCTGGGTAAGGCACCATCATATCATGAAAGTAAAGGTTTGGCTGGCTATCCAGTGCATTGAAACAAACGAGGACCACATTAATGGCAGTGGGTCGTTGGTGGTTGCGTTTTTCAACAAGGGACACTACTCTCAAACTGTGCAATGAAACAAAACAATGTAACAATAGCACTATGTGGAAGGTGATTCCATACAATCACAGATAAGTATGACAATTTTGTATATAATAAAATATTTTTCTCTATTTTTGTTTTATCAGGCAATCGGAGGTTAATTTTGGAATAGCCCTCATTACAATAAGTGAGAGTTAGGTTGGGTAGCTTCGCGTGACAGGGCCCCAGTACACATGAATTTATATTTTACTGTCTCTTTGTACTCATTCCACTATACAGAATATTTGTTTCACCAATTGACACAACATCAGTTCAAATACTTTACTGGTAATTCAGGTCAAATCACAGGAAGAACTGAAATATTCCTGGATGTGCTGGAGAGGGGAAAGCAATGAAATTTTTGTGTTGATGGCAACTATTTGGACAACATACTGACATCAGCGGTAGTTCATCAGGGGAAGCAAGGGAAGCTAAGTCTCCCCAGTAAAATTTAGAAAATTATTAAAAAATAAACAAATAGTAACAGGTTCTGATTGTTATTGTAACTGAGCCTGTAATCAATCCATAATCACAATTTAGCATTTTAAATTGATTATTTACACAACTTTATCGTGCTTTATCAGTAATAGCAAAGAACTGCACGACAGTGGCAGGAATCTGAGTAGCCGCCATAGTACTCCTACATCTATGTGAGAACTGTGCCTGGCAGGTAGTGGGGAGATGCTAGTCCATCTGTAACCATGCCTGGGAGGCAATGAGTGATTTAGCCTCTCAGCATGGTTTTATGTGGTTGTGTTAGTTTTACGCAGTATTTATGTTTTCGTGCTCCTTGTGTGTGTGTGTTATTATTATTGATCTCTTCATGGTGTGTGTCTGTGATCTCTACCACGAGAATAAAACAGATTTAGCAGAAGAAAGTGAAAGTGATATTGCAGTACTGAACACAACTGGATAAACTATTTTCCTGGTTGAGTGATTTTGAGAGAAGTGAAATGCTGAAACATGGTCAACGTACCCCAAAATTTGTATTTCTTAAAAGACACAAAAAACCAATCTACAACTTTCCAGTCATCATGGACTGGAAATCAACATAAATAGCTATGCAGTAGTGGAGTAAAGCTGAAGTTATTCTGCTGGCCCTGCTTACTGTTAAGCATTATTATTGCTCAACTAGACATAACTAGATTTTCCAGCTGTGGGGAATTGAAATTTATAAACTTAGGCAACACTAAAAACTTTTCTCACTACGATAAAATATTCCTGACTGATTCTGTTATTCCATTAACACTTTGATGCCGGGCCGTAACATAGTGGTCCTTCGCCCATGCCGGGCCATTTTTGCATATATTTAAAATGATGTGTCTTCTAAACTATATGGTACAAAAATATGCTACCTACATTTTTATGAAGTGTCTTCTTTAAATGGTGTATACTGTATGTTATTGTGTTGGTTATTTTCGCTGAAATTTGGTTTTCAAAAAAGTGATGTTTTTGGAAGAAAAAAATTGGCCAAAACACATGTTGTTACTAGAAACTCGCAATTTTATTTTTACTTGTTAGAAGTGGATTAAACAATACATTACATAATGTTTATAATATATATTTGTTTATAAAGGTGTACTTTTATAATTTTTTTACAAGAAACGCTTGTCTGACATTTTGATACGTAAGTGGTGTTTAGCCAACTGACATAACAGTTTGCCATGCGCTGCTTCATGTCAACTGTACCTACAAAAGTGAACACATATGAGATCTAGCGGATGATTTGGGTACTACAAGGCCTGACATCATTTCAAAACAACTCCAAGGACGTCTTTATACATACGGAATCATGCAAAACACATTGAAACTTCAGGACGTCAATTGGCATCAAAGTGTTAATAGAAATATATGTTCAGAATTTTAACACAGAAAAATTAAGAATAGGACTTGAAAACATTTTCTCGCCATAACCCAGTGAAATTAACCAGAGTAATAAAAAAGATGACTGATGATGATGGTACAAACAAAGTTCTTCCCAAACCATATAAGTTATTTACTTTTATTGCAACAATTCTTCTTTGTAATTCTTATGTAGAGAGAAGCTTTTCTTGTCTTAAGGAAATCAAACCCTACTTAACAAACCGCACAATTAACTCAAGATTGTCTCTGCTCCATTGTTTTAGTTTGAATTGAAAAGGGAATCCTCTGGAAATTGAAAAGTCGACCAACATGGCATAATGATGATATCGACAATTTTGAGAACAAGAAAAACCGGTGAGTGAATCTGCTGTAGGCGTACAAATAAATTAATCGTAGCATACAAAATATATTTCTACTCACAAGTTTACTTCTTTGCTACCACAAAAGTTAAGTTAATCTTCGGTTTGTCTTGTTAAAGATATAGCCTACGTACATTTCTAATAAGGCGTGTATGCTGTAAAAATCAAATCACTCTACCATAATTAACATTGAATTAACAAGTGTTGGGGTGGGGGTGTTATGACCAAACGTGGCTCAGGTGACTGCGTCGTAGGCTCCCCATCCTCAGGATTCACTGGCTGCCACTGCCTGGCATTCTCCGTTTCTTTATTGGTACCTGCTGGCTTACCTTCTACACTTTTAAGTATTGTTCAAAATACTAATCAACTATTGCTAACAGTAAGATATAATTTAACCAGTCACATGTTCACACACACCTCTTTTAATCAGTTTGAGTGTCATAAACTGTCAGTAGCCAGAACCACTGCTTCAAATTTTATTTAACAATTTCTCAGTCAAATAATATTTAAATGTTCTTCATATTTAATCAAAATTAGTCCACATACTTGTTAATTTGACTGAATCAGACTTTTAAGAAATGTGACCCAAATAATTTTTTTACATATTTGTTCTTCTCTTCACAACTGTCAACCTGAAGCAAGAATTCTGAGTTGAGGGAAATCAGAGGTTGTTACTTTACACCATCGTGTACATGATACTTTAGTTAAAAACTGAAATATCAAATCAAATGTATAGTAAGCATATTTGGTTGCCTGTCCCTAATTACATAAAATAAACATCAGTGTGTGATATTGTAAACAATGATTTAAAATTCGTAAACTCATTTTAAGAAGCGCCTACTGACAGTGCTTTTTGCTTTCAGAAAAAAGCTTAGCTACTGGGCTGATCAAGATTCAATCAGCCTGTGAAGTGAGTTCATAGGTTAACATCTGCACTAAAACAAATTACTGACATGTATTATTAGCATGATGTTCCATATTTCCTGTTTAAGTAAAGCTGTTTCTTAGATGCTGCTTCATTGGTACAGAAAGAATAATTACTTTTATTAAAAAAAATCTTATCAACTAAACTGTTTCTAGGAAGTCCCTTGAGTCAGCTAATAACAAATTAACAGAAACTGTATTGGAACAATGGTACAGAAATCAATATATACCATTTATTGAATAACTAGATGCTATTGAATCAAATTCCCAGTTCACTCGCCATCATACTGTATTTTATTGTCTCCATGTTACCTGCTGGTTAAGTGAATCAAAATCCCTACCCTATTCTAATAAGCAGCACTTACTGTACTTTCTAGGCTTAATACATAATATTTATTTTAATAAAACTAATATACAACTGGATCAATTTATACTCCAGATTTGTTGTTTAAAAATTTTTGACATAAAACTGAATTAATTTTTTCTTTTAATATGTTTGAAACATTGATGTGTACTTGCTAACCTCACTAATATCTTGTGATAAACCATGGAAATTTAAAAAGTTATCATTTTGTATTAATAAACTTATCAAATTTATTGTTTTAAAATACACTCACTCAACAGAAAAAAGAAGGCATTGGTTTTTAAATATTTTACTGTCACAAACAGCTTCATCAGTTCTGGAGTAATACATAATGCACACGAAAAAAAAGGAAACAAGACAAAGATACTAACTTGGAAAATTAAAATCTAACAAATTTTTGTAACCGTTTTCACAAATTTATCCTATTCATGTGTTTCATGGTTTTGGAGGGATAAGTGGGGTATCCATTTAGAGGTGGGGTCTTGTTACGGATTATTTTAGCTGAATGGTTTGTGTATCAGTGGAAGATTGTCAAAGGTGGACAGGTAAAGGCCAAAGGTTTCATGTACCCAACTGTCCCAGACTCATTTCTTGATTCTGAATTAAGAAGGTTATTTGTGTTTCAGAGTTGAACAACATATTTAACAGATCAAAAACAATATGTTCTACAATAAGAGTACGTACAAATAATTAATTGTTAAAGATTATGATAATGATACAAACTGTATACACCATTTTAATATTATTAGTAATACTGGGTGACAGCACTTATGGCGAATGATGGCTATAAACAGCACTATAGCCTACGTGATTGTGGTCTCAAATATTACTAATACAAAATACAAGTCTGTTTCTTTGCATGTTCATTCCTTTACTTCGAACAGAATCAAAGAGAAAAGTAGTGAAATAAAAGTATCTATGCTTATATAACATAATAAATAGTGTTTATTTCCATAAATAAAACCAAGGGAAACACTACATAAAATAAAACCAAGGGAAACACTACATAACAACTCAGCTTTCTGACACATACAGAGGTATATATAAATTGACATACACAGTATATAAATTTAAATCACTACCTTCTTGTCAACAATTTTGTACTTAAAGAGCGCAGTACAAGCATACATCAGCATAAAATATATAAAACAAATACATTACGTTACATAACATAGTTACTATGTATAAATCATGAAGTACAATTAATAACAATAAATATTATTAATAACAAAGAACAATTAATAACAAAGTAAATATATTATGAATTCATATTTAAAAAAAATAAATATTGTGTTTAGGATTATGTATTATTTACATATAAAAAATAATACCTTGCCAGGTCAAAATCACAATTTACATTTAATCATATGATTAAGAATTATTGTTACATTCACAAACAAATTACAAAATATTGAGTTGAGAATGAATTTACAGAGCCATCAATTAAATATACATGAAAATGAAAAACATACTTGTGAACATGATAAAATTGTGTACAATACGTTCCTCAATCTCACAAACTAATTTAAACAATTAAACATAACAATAAAAAATAAGTATAATATCATACTATTGAAGTAAAAAAAAGAAACAGTTCTTGTTCCAACTGACGTACCAACAATATCTTACAGAAATTACAGACAATAAATACTGCCAACTTATAGAATAAATAGCACAGGGAAAAATTATTTCAAAACACACTGCACTCTCTAATATTTTACTTAAAACATTATTAGCATCCTCCAGCTTGTTAGTGAAGATTAGCAATAATAGCGTATGTGTATTCATTTGTTGTAGACTGTCCGCCCAAATCTTTGGTTTTCACCTGAAATTCACAACAAAAATTTGACCACTCTGGTTTGGGTCATTCAGTACAGATTATAATAGAGAAAACAAGCACACTTAATATCTACTGATGGCCACAACACTATATATTTGAAAAACAACACTAGTTTAAAACAAATTCATCAATCAAAGGGGAGGAAGTCAACAATTTTCAACATTTTTCTCTATGACAGATAAAACTGTTATTGAAAAAGTGAAATATTTCAAACAGTATTTTTTTTTTCTTTAGGTGTATGTATTTTGGAAACAAGTGTCTTTTTTAAGTTTTCTGGCTTTCATTATAATAATATTTAAATATAACAAAACTCAAAACCTTCCATCCTTAAATACAACAAGTACAGATTAATAAATTTGTAGTTTTAAATTCAAAACATCTGACACATAACATTAAATTTTTAACATCTTGAACACAAAAATAAATATTAGGGATCACTCACGCATGCAAGCACGAGTGCATGCGGGCTCACACACACACACACACACACACACAACAAAAATTTAAATTTAATAACTTCAAGTAATGTCATTTTATAATGAAAGTGAACTAAAAACTTGTACTAAAAACATTATCCTTTTAAGCTATGTTGATCCAATTATCTAAAGAATATTTGATGTCATATAATAAATAAGCCTCTGTAGTATTGTACAGCTACATGAAAATCCTCAAGCAGTATAACTACTTAGAATGATAAGTAAACCACAATCATAAAACAATCCATTAAGTGCATCTTATTTCAGTCACTTGATAATTCAGAAAAATTCAAAAGAATTAAAGTAAAACCCCATTAAAGCGATGCCACTTCTTATACCATCCTAACTAATATCCACTTTCTATCCAGTACCTTCATGTCACATGTGGAGCCTTTATTGTGTTAAAATCCCACATAACATGCGTTTTTCATTAAAATTTCCTTTCATTTTCATCAATCGTTGAAAAACCGGACTACAATGGTAATTGTTTGGGATCACTTGGGTTGCCAACTATGTCAGAAGCAATGACTTTTAAGCTTATACTTGATAAATCGTACATTTTCAAAAGAGAAAAGTCTCATTGCAAAAAATTAAGTGGAAAAAATCTAACAGTCTTGCTGCACATTCTGATAGCCCTAAAAAAACACTATCTCTCGTCATGATGGGAAAACCAGCTATACCATGATGCTGTAAACATGTAACAAAAACTTGTCACATGTTGTACGAGTCAAATACAAATGTGAATGACTAGCAATTTCTCATACAATTAAACAGTTTGGACATCAACATGATGATAATTAAATATAAATTCTTTTGTTCATAGACAACAATCCATCAAACAGACACATATGTACCTTCAAAGACAGTTTTAGGCTTTGGACAATGGCATTTGGATAAAAGTGTAATGGGGCAAAAGGGGGGTCTTTATATTTTATTAAGTCATATGGATTTATTTGTATCAGCTTGGTAGGTCCCACGTAAAACGGTTTTATTCAAACAATGAATGCAGTGACATAACTTGTGAGCGGGTGTGGTAACAACGCAATATGGTTCTGGGAAATCAAGCTTGGTGTTACGCACTCATACACACAACACCATAATGCGCGCAGAAGGGACGCCAACAAGATGGCTAAATTATAAAATTTCTTTCAACACGTGTTTGGAACATGACGGAAGTACCGTGATGACTCCGCCCATCTGAGTTGCCTGCCTCGGGGCGATGGAATATCATCAACACCTGAAGCACATGGACGAAGCCAGACTTTGTGTAAACTGACGAACAGTTCGTAGCAGGCAGGCTGTGCATTTCCGTTTTGAGCAACAGGTGGAGGTGGGCGCTGTGGTAACGCTCTTCCCAGTCACCTAACAGTTTTGAACCTGGCCGGGTCGACCACGAGACGCGTGGATCCAAAATAAGTTCTTGTAAAATTTAATAGAAAACAACAACCGAATCAAATTAGTGACAGTATCAAAATGAAATAAGTGCACTGAAAAAATCGAGAATGTGGCGAACAGACAAACATCCGAAGTGGACATGTGACGGGAGTCGACACCGAGGGACACGTAAAGTTGTATAATCTTCCTTTTAAAATCATAAAATCACAGAGATCTCTAAATTAAATAAATGGGGGCAAAATTGAGCGAATGAGTGAGTGTAGCAAACTGGGTCGTCTTACGTAGCTTTAATAAATTAGAATAAATAGCTCAGAGTGAAGTAAAGCTTTGGCAATAAATGTTTTGATGAGTTCTTTTTTTTATAATGTTTTATTAATAATTGAGAAATGATATAGTAAAGAAATTTGAAGGAATAAATGTGAGTTATATTATATAAAAGAGAGTAGTGTACGTTATTGATGTAACCTTAAAATCGTGTTGATATTCACAGTTCGTGTGACAAACCGGGACTCAATTAAGGTAGGTGAGACATTAAATATTATTTTATAATTGTGTATTTATTTATAATAGCACAAATGGCGCCCGAACTGGGACGAGTTTTTATAAATTAAAATTTATATATAAAAACCAACCTACAGGTGAATAACGTGATTTGAAGGTTAAGAAAAAATACGTACAAATTACGTAACAGACGTAAAATAGTATGTCATTGTTAGGGTAAGTGTCAGATGTTTTGTATGTAAGTAAATTTGTATAAATTTATAATTTAAAAATGGCAGGTAATAATAACGAGAATGATATCAATGAAATTACCAATTTTGATGAATCAGTTGTTATGAGCGGCCTTGAAGCCTATTCGACTCCAAATTTGGGTCAAAACAAAATAGTAGAATTAAAGGTAACAGATCAAAGCAATGTGATTGAGGATTCGGGGGTTCAATTAACCCCAACCTCAACAAAATGTAATAATCAATTTAATAATGATGTAATGAATATGTTAATAACAATATCAAAGGATATGAATGAACAAAAGAATAAATTTGATAAATTGAGCAGTGACGTTAGCGAAGTCAAGAGTAGTTTTGATGTACAGAATAGCAAATTTGATGTTATAAATAGTCGTTTTGACGTTCAAAATAGTAATTTTAATGATAAATTCAACGAGATCAGAGACGAAATAAAACAACAATATATTAATTTTAGTAAACAAGTGAATGAAATTAATACACGTTGTGATGGTATTAAAGAGCAGATATTAGAATCAGTAGATGGTAAGTTCAATGAAAAAATTTGTGAAATCACAGAAAATATTGAAAGTAAAATAAATTACGTAAATGAAAAAATGACAGACAAAATTAAAACTCAAGTCAAAGAGCAGTATGTAGAGATAGAAAGTAAATGTATAAATAAGATTAATGAACATAATAATGACATAGAAATTAAAATAATGGAGGTAGAAAATGTGTGTAAACAATCTATGCAAGAGAGTATGGGGGTTATGAGTAAACATAACCTTCAATACAAAATTAAAAATGATAATAAATTAAAAATAATTGAGCAAGACATAATAGAAATTAAAGATGAATTACATGTGGCCGTAAGCCAAAATTTAAATAGTGTTGCGGAGCGAGTATTGTATACTCGTGAAGCAAAAGATGATATAGAACTTGAACAATTTAATTGTGACAGCCGGAGAGTACACCCGATGCAATTTTTGAGTAGGGTAAGGGAATTTAACCGGTTTAATAGCAGTAGTTGGGAGATAAAGTTGTTAAAGATTTTAAAGTGTTTTAAAGGTAATTCCGAAATATGGGCGGAAGTACATAATATAGAGTGGAGTAGTTACGAAAAATTCGAGTCAGCATTCCGGAATAAGTATTGGTCCGAAGAAGATCAGGAACTTTTACGCAGTAAAATCATGGGAACCGGGAATTTTGGGGGAATAAACAACCACCTAACCATGTACGTAATGAGAATATTTAATGAGGGAAAGTACCTAGAACCGCTGTTGCCGTTTCGGTCATTTGTTAGACATGTTAGTAAACACCTGCCCAGAGAAGTACAAATTACGCTAATGACAAGAGAGATAGTAGACATAAATGAACTTGAGAACATGTTAGATGTATTACAAAACATTAGGGACCGCGAAATGGGTAGGCGTCCGAATCCACCAGCGGCACATACTAACGGGAATTATCATCAATCTGGGGTGTAACGGTACAAACTATTGGGGTTTATTTTTCTTAAATAATTGTAAAATGTAATGGCCACTCAAGCTGAATAACATTTGAATCATAAACGCTGGACAGTTTTTTAACACCTTACAGTCAGTGCGGTAACAAGCCAAGCCGTACATAGATGTTGTTGTTGCACAAAAGCCATTAACGAGTCTGGGAATGTGAACGTTAGCAGCGAGGGGAGCGTATTCACACATGGGTGTGCCACAGTGAACAGCTTAAAAAACACGCATGAAACATTCTTTCTCGCCCAGTGTGCAGAAAACAAAGAGCAGTCGGCTATGAACATCCAATAAATACGGACGCAATCAGTCTGCGCGTCCGCCGGCTCGGCGTAGTTTTCGTCGCGCCCGCAACTCAAACAAAATGTGATTTTAAAACCGAGTCTACAATTTAAAACGGAACATGATTATCCAGTGAGTAACTAAATAATTAAAGTAACAGTTTAGATAAAAGAAGGTGCGACTAATATGTGCGGAATGATGGAAGGTACTACGGAACATTGGACTCTTTCGTAAAGCCAGATCAGTAACCAGAGTGGTATATCAACTTCAAATTATGTTTTTTTTTAAAGTACACTATTTAACATTAAATGAAATTGAGATCTCAAATGGGCATGGGGTGTACGTATGAATGCTAGCGTGAATAAAAATGATAAAATAAGAAGCGCTGGTTTGGGTTAATTAAATTTTGATGGTAGTTTTAAAATGTTATTTTATCTATATAAGAAAAATTAAGTTTTGTCTGAATAATTTTCATTTTGATATGCAAAAAATTGTTAAGAATTATGGGAATTGAAAGAGATATAAAAAACAAGAAATGATCAATAAAATTTTAATTGCTTAGTAAAATAAGAAATGACTCGTTATTCAAATAACCAGTTCTGATTTTCCCGTTCGCTAATTCGAACCCTGGCGAGTGAAAATTCAGGTTGGCAGACAACAACATGGCGTCTACAGAGCCAGGATACATAATAAATAAATAAAACCTATTTATTAATTTATAAAAGGGTAAGTAAGATTGTTAACAATTGGCGATTCCGAACAGTGACTTTATATAAATTATTTATATAAATAGAGCCTACTGGGAGGAACAGAATGGTTATTTGAAATAACATAAAAAATTTTGTGAGGTACGTGAAAAAGACGTAAAGATAAGGTTATGTTGTGACTACATGTGGTAGGGTAAATAGTTTAAATAAAATATTTTTTTATATATAATAAGGTTGTGTAATATTACAGGGTAATATTTTGAAAAGAAATATATGCAAGAGATTTAAAAAAAAAAATGGCAGAAATAATAAAAATGATGCAAACACTTTTTAACGAACAGAAAAATAATTTTAACGTAAAATTCGAGGAAGTGAAGAAAGAAATTAGAGAACGAGGCTGTATTTATGATAAGAGATTGAGTGAAATAGAGACGCGGTTAGGCGAAATTGAATTAGAAAATAAGAAAGTAATAGACAAATTAAAATCGAACAAAGATGACAGGGTAAGTAGTAGTGGAAATGATGATTTAAATAATGGGTTTACAAGTGATAACAACGATAATAGAAATAAAAATATGGTGTTAGAAAATGATTGTGTAGATGTTGATAATGATAACGTAATTGTAGAGAGAGTAGAAGTTGATAATAAGATGTTTGTGTGTGATGAATCAGAGAGAGAGAGTAGAAAGAATTTACAGGTAGAGTGGATGCAGGTGATAGATTTTTCCCGTAATGTTGTAGTGGGGGGTGAAGAAATGGCTTCACGTGAGTATTTGGAAGACGATATGTCTGCAAATAAATTTCCCTGGGTTTTTGTGCATTTCATAGGTGGTGCCGTAATGATAAGTTAGTGTCCCCTGCATATTTTGAGATAGAGTGTGTAGCTTGGCGTGATGGTGAGGAATGTTTTGAGAGAGAGAGAAAGAGAGAAATAGGGATATTTAAAGTAAAGAGAAATTATGAAGAATTCGTAGAAAGGTTAGGCGCAGAGAGAAGTAGTAATAATAATAATGAGTACTTACCGTATAGTGAAATTGAGATAGCAGTAGATGATGTTAAAGATGATAATATAACTCACCTGATTTTAACAGAATATAATAATGGCGACAGGACTATACTTGAGCGTGACCAGGTACATGAGAGAATAATATGGAATAATCATATTAATTCAAATGATATTGTAGAAGAATATGACAAGACAGATAATCATTATGTTCATAATCATGAGGTTATGTATGTAATTGTAAATGACTGCTATAATCATAAGATTAGACTATTATTCGACGATATGGGGTAATTGTTTATTGTTTATTGTTCATGAACATTTAATTATGTGAATAGTGTGGTTTTGAAATGGATTGTCTTATGAAACGATTTGTGGTTAATGATAACAAATAATAAGTTGGACTGTATATTCTTTTATGTGTCGATGTCATTATGTTAAATGTATTTGTGTATTACATTATGGTGTACTATGTGTTATGTAATAGAAATTGATAATATTAATTATCAATTAAATTAAATTTTCAATTAATTAGTATAAATTAATAATAATTATAAAATTTTACAGACTAAATAAGCGATGAAAGTAATTGGGAGATTTTAAAGGGATTGAATTAAATAATTGAAGATTAATTACTTAATTATTGATGTTGTACAAAAGAAAGTTTGATAATGAAGCTAAATGATTTTATGAAATTAAGATTCTATAATGATTAGTAGATGATTAAACAGATAATAGGTTCAAATTGAGGTATATTATTATAAGGGGAGAAATGATGAATTTTCTAGTGTTATATCAAGGTGAAATGTTGTAAAAGGGGTTTGGGTGATAATGAAATAAGGCAGGTGAGTTAAGCAGAGTTAATTTTAATGGGAGTTAGAATAAGAATTTTGAAATACCAGTAACACACAAAGAGAGTATTAGATATTTTAGGGACACAGTAGTTAGCAATTATATGTAGAGGTGAGTAATGTGAATGGTAATTATATATTTGTTGATGGTGATATTTTGTAGTAAGGATCCGGTGTAGGAGTCCGCAACGAAAAGTGTTGGGACAGGAAGGGACCGTTGTGTGCCGGAAAGGGTTGCCTTAGGTAGAATCCAGGAACCAAAATAAGGGAATGAGCATAGGTAGGGAACATACATCCTTGTACAAAAATGAGCGGTGCCAGAGGTTTTAAATGGGATTTGTGAAGGGGGTTATTATAGAGATATTGGTGTCATATTATGTTAATGGTTAGAAGCGGTTGTTAGTAGAAAAAGGGGGTAGTAAGGTTAGAGTGACAAATGCCAAAATAAGATAGAGAAAATAGTGAATAATAGAGAGTCACCCAAACTAGATAAGGATAAAAGGGTTAGAAAAGGAAAATTCATGGTAGGAAGGTAATGTAATTGGAAAGGTTAATATTAAATTTGAAATTGTGAAGAATTAAATGATAATAAATGATAAATAATTGATGGCTAATTAAAAAAAGTTTAATTGAAATTAAAATGTAATGTTTATAATTTTTATACGCAAATTTAAAGCTGTAGGGTGTGTAAATTTTGATCAAAGTTAAATGTGAGTTGTTTGTTGAATGTAATAATCACAATGTTAATTATGAGTGTATTATTATGTATTATGTTTATTATGTATTAGTGTGGGAATTTAAACATGAATTGTATGTATGTATCACATGTTTTATAAGCGATTCCCTACATTTCAGGCGATCTCGGCCTTACCAACCCAGATCGTGGCTTTGGATGACAATCAGCTGTGGGCAGAGTTATTATAAAACTGACCACAGTTGGTTGCCTTTGAAATTGGTCAAACCTAGAAATTTAATGGGGTTTAATAAGGGAATCTAAGATTATTTTGAACGCAGGCTATTTTCACCCAGATAGGGGTGGTAGACCTTAGGGGCATATATTAAGCTAATAAGTAGGGGTACTTACCCTGAAGTTTTGTAACGCTGAAGCAAGGATGGGAGTGAGAGAAAAGAAAAAAGTGCTTACTCCTTCCGCCTCAGTCCTTGTGGATGCAACTGAACGCAACAGTTCAGAGGGGGGGAATTGTGTGTGTGGAGGAGTAAAGGGGATAAGTATTATTAACAGCGCCGGATCACTTACTGTTAATAATAATAATAATAGTAATTTTTTTCTTCTTTTATGAAAGAGAAAATGTTTAAGAATTGTCGAAACGGAGAAATATAGATGAATTGTATTTGAGTAAATTTTGATAGTGTGGTTAAATATTGTGGAAGGTATTTGTAATATTGTAATGGGAAATGTTTATTTTAATTCTGATGGGAATCAGGGCAATAATTTTGATTTTTGGGAAAAGAGTTAACAAGAGAAGGGTATACAGAATGATTTTGAGGAAGTTTATAAATGTATCATGTTAGTTTAAGGATTCATATATACATGTGTTAAGAATGAAGAAAAACCAGTGCTTCTTAACACAAACCAGCGCACAACTAAGGGGAAACAGATCAGGCAGGGATATGGTATTATCCAAGGCCACTATTTGATATTTTTAATTTGATGTTTCAGCGTTTGGTGATGTTGTGACGGCGGTCCTGAGCTGGCCTACACGTCAGATCAGGAGCGTAAAGCGCCTGATTGGCCTTATGGTGTTGGGATCTTGAAGGAGAAGTCCAGTAAGGTCATGCAGGTACTGTCACCATCATCGGACCAAGGGTGAGTTATTATAATTTTTTTTTATAAACAGTAAAGGGGTTGTGGCGACATATCCTAGCTGATCCCTTTAGAGAGTATGAGAGTGTCAATGCGAGTTTTTATGCTTCGGCCTAAAACCTCTCATTGAGGGGGTTTTGTAACGGTACAAACTATTGGGGTTTATTTTTCTTAAATAATTGTAAAATGTAATGGCCACTCAAGCTGAATAACATTTGAATTATAAACGCTGGACAGTTTTTTAACACCTTACAGTCAGTGCGGTAACAAGCCAAGCTGTACATAGATGTTGTTGTTGCACAAAAGCCATTAACGAGTCTGGGAATGTGAACGTTAGCAGCGAGGGGAGCGTATTCACACATGGGTGTGCCACAGTGAACAGCTTAAAAAGCACGCACGAAACATTCTTTCTCGCCCAGTGTGCAGAAAACAAAGAGCAGTCAGCTATGAACATCCAATAAATACGGACGCAATCAGTCTGCGCGTCCGCCGGCTCGGCGTAGTTTTCGTCGCGCCCGCAACTCAAACAAAATGTGATTTTAAAACCGAGTCTACAATTTAAAACGGAACATGATTATCCAGTGTGTAACTAAATAATTAAAGTAACAGTTTAGATAAAAGAAGGTGCGACTAATATGTGCGGAGTGATGGAAGGTACTACGGAACATTGGACTCTTTCGTAAAGCCAGATCAGTAACCAGAGTGGTATATCAACTTCAAATTGTTTTTTTTTTTAAAGTACACTATTTAACATCAAATGAAATTGAGATCTCAAATGGGCATGGGGTGTATGTATGAATGCTAGCGTGAATAAAAATGATAAAATAAGAAGCGCTGGTTTGGGTTAATTAAATTTTGATGGTAGTTTTAAAATGTTATTTTATCTATATAAGAAAAATTAAGTTTTGTCTGAATAATTTTCATTTTGATATGCAAAAAATTGTTAAGAATTATGGGAATTGAAAGAGATATAAAAAATAAGAAATGATCAATAAAATTTTAATTGCTTAGTAAAATAAGAAATGACTCGTTATTCAAATAACCAGTTCTGATTTTCCCGTTCGCTAATTCGAACCCTGGTGAGTGAAAATTCAGGTTGGCAGACAACAACATGGCGTCTACAGAGCCAGGATACATAATAAATAAATAAAACCTATTTATTAATTTATAAAAAGGTAAGTTTGTTAACAAGGGGAACACCAAACTCTTATAGAGGGACGCGTGGAAGTAATAATAATAACTATAGAGGTGAAATGTGGAAATGCCTAAATTGTGAATACGAGAATTATGCTATCCGAACAGTATGTTACAGATGCAACAAAGTGAGAGATTGCCAACGGGGCAACGTGGCCCCCAATCACCATAATCAACAACAACGAGGAGGAGGTAATGACAGAGGAGGTGGACATGCGACGAGAGGTAGAGGAGGATACAACCAGGCTGTGGCAGGTACGTCCACGGAAAACTGAGACCGACAATGGGAGTCAGGACCACACCATTGTCCACAGATGACAACAGGGTCCAGGTAATTGAAGAATATAAGAACAATGTGATCCAAATGGATATGACGAAGGAGTTGCTGAGCATCATCTTTGCACTGAGAAAATTCCGTACATACCTTCTAGGGAACCAGACCATCATTAGGACAGATCACAAGGCGTTGTCATTTTTGAATACTTGCAAATTAACTCATAGCAGATTAACCAGGTGGGTGTTAGCGTTACAAGAGTATCACTTTTCATGGGAGTACATTAAGGGGACAGATAATAAAGTACCAGACACTCTTTCCAGGGTAGATGTAATAGATAACAAAACAGGGAGGGATCTCAAAGAAATAGAGATTTTTCGATTAACAAGGGAAGATAGAATTTTTGGTGAGGAATTAAGGCAGGTTAAAAACATGCAAAGATCAGAAAATAAATTGAGTAAAGTAATTGCTAGTTTAGAAGCCGATGTAAATGGGTCGGAATACAACACACATTTCCAAATATATCAGGGAATTCTGTTCAAGAAAGTAGAGGGGGGTGAACGTGATTGGAGATTGATGGTACCTGAATAGTTAATAGATACAATTATTTGGGATTGTCATGTAAGATAGTGAGTATATGTAGAATAATGAAGGGGATGTAAGGGGAGAGTAATTAGATGAGGAATTTTGTAAAGGGGGTTGGTGTGATAAGGACTCCTCAACGAAAAGTGTTGTGGCGGGAGGTGAATAGTTTTAAATGGGATTTGGTGGGGTTACCTGGGGGGACCAGGAACCAACCAGGGAATGAGTATGGGGAAGGGAACACACGTCCTAAGTACAAAGAGGGTAGAGAGTATTTTGTTTTAAGGGTAGAATGATGTGAATGGAGTTAGAGAATTATTGATAAATGTGTTGAGAGAGTGGTGTCAGACTATGTAGATCTGTTAGTAAGTGTTGGGATTCAGAAGGGGGTTAAGGTTATATTTAAACACCCATATATAAATCGAATTATTATGAATAACTAAGAGTCACCCAAACTAATTGAGAATGAAAATGTTAAAGAAAGAATCATAGTTAAAATGTAATAATAAATGAAACAAGTGAAAGATTTTAATAGAATTTGAAAATAAAATAAAGCTGTAAAGTGTGAAATTTTGGTCAATTTAAATGTGAATTTTATTGTTTATTGTAAGGTAATGATAACAATGTTATTTTTGAGTGTTCTATGTTTATTATGTTGTATTATGTTTGAATGTAAAAAACTATAAACATGTGACATATTTTACCTTGTATAATTTTTGAGCTATATCTAGGGCAAGGTCATTCACTTGACCCAGAGAGATCAGCTGATGACTGATGTTTGATGTATAGTGGGTTTTTTACAATTGATTCATAGATTTTATTTGTGTATTTATACTGAAATGATTAAAGAATAAATTTAATCGAAATTTTTTTTGAACAAAAAAAAAATTTTTTTTTTATGCCTGCCGTATAGATGATGTTTTGAGGTTCCGAGTATATTGTATATGTATTACTAGTGTGTTTATTGAATTATATTGTTTAGTATATATGTGTAAGCAAATGTAATGATAAGTGAATTTATGATTCAATTTATTTTTTTTATGATTGCCAGCGGCTAGTGAAGAAGTTGTAATTTTAGTTTAAGGATTTTGAATTTTATGGTAAATGAAAGGAGATGATGAAATCAATAACAATATGAAATTTTGATTTTGAACTTAGATTAAATTCTGAACAAAATTTAATGATTTGATTTTAATTTGTTTGCTATGTTTTGATTTGAAAAGTAACGTTGATTTGAGAAAAGAAATTGAACTTGGAAAGATAAAATATTTTATGGAGTTTGTGCAAAATGTAATAATGAGTATGTGTACGCACCCAGTACTTGCTAAAGGCAACCCAGTATGCATGCAAGGGGGAACATATCGGTGGAGGATCTGGTATGGTATAAGGCCAGGGTTTTGATTTTGGGGTGGAATGTTAGAAGCTTAGGTGTACTATGGTGAGTATCTGTCCGATTTTATGGTGTTGGGATCTCGAACAGAGAAGTCCAGTAATCTCGTTCAGGTGCAGCCATAGTCGCCGAGCTAGGGGGGTAGTTTACCCATGATGTGTTTAGAAGTAAACGGGGGGTTGTTGGCACCATATCCTCACCGATCCTCTTAGGGGTAGCAATGAGAGTTCTTCTGTATCGGCAGAAGACCTCTCATTGGGGGGGTTATTGTAATGGGGCAAGAGGGGGGTCTTTATATTTTATTAAGTCATATAGATTTATTTGTATCAGCTTGGTAGGTCCCACGTAAAACGGTTTTATTCAAACAATGAACGCAGTGACATAACTTGTGAGCGGGTGTGGTAACAACGCAATACGGTTCTGAGAAATGAAGCTTGGTGTTACGCACTCATACGCGCAACACCATCATGCACGCAGAAGGGATGCCAACAAGATGGCCAAATTATAAAATTTCTTTCAACACGTGTTTGGAACATGACGGAAGTACCGTGATGACTCCGCCCATCTGAGTTGTCTGCCTCGTGGCGATGGAATATCATCAACACCTGAAGCACGTGGACGAAGCCAGACTTTGTGTAAATTGACGAACAGTTTGTAGCAGGCAGGCTGTGCATTTCCGTCTGGAGCAACAGTTGGAGGTGGGTGCTGTGTTAACGCTCTTACCAGTCACCTAACAGTTTTGAACCCGGCCGGGTCGACCACGAGACGCATGGAGCCAAAATAAGTTCTTGTAAAATTTAATAGAAAACAACAAACGAATCAATTTATCGACCACGATAACCAGTGAACAGTAAAAAATATTATCTTTAATTAAGAAATCCATTAAACCGACAGCTTCATAATATTACAATCGCATCGAAACCAAACTTAAACCAACATAAATAAACAACAAATGAACTAACCAACTAAAGGGAGGTATAACTCTGTTATGTTACAAAATGGCACCAGCAACTTGGGGCTTTAATTCAAGAGGAATCATGGCGTTTTGTTACAAAATGGCGCTCAAATGTGAGGCCTTTCACACTCATAGATAAAGTTTTGTTACAAAATGATGCAACCAACGTGTGGCGTTTAACCCAGCTTAAACGGGTACGAACTCCGTTTTGTTACAAAATGGCACCACAACTTGGGGCATAATAAATACGAACACTAGATTCCCGTCTACTGGATTGTTACAATATATATATATATATATTTATATATATTAGTTTCCTTACAATTGTTGACAATTTTGCATTAAAATTATACAAAGTTTCAAAACTTTCTGTTACAGTATCAGAGGCCAAACATACTAACCGTATCATCACTAACCCTGATCAGAGGGTTAATTGTTTCTTCATCTATATTTGCGATCAAACACTTATCAGGCCAGTTCGGGCGCCAGTTAAACTATTTAATTTACTTCAATTATTAATATCTTACCTTAGGGTTCTTCTCCAGGATCTTAACAGACGAAAATCAGCTGCAGAATAGGTTATCTGGGTTTAAGTTGCGAAATAATTACGCTAGCACAAATTTTGTGGATTCTACTAAATTTGCTTTCTTTTATTGAACTGAACTATTTCCTTTTACTTGGACTTTACACTACAATTTTCATAATAAAACAAGAATACATGTGCATTTAATCATTCAATATAAACTAATATGACAATAACTTAATAATAACGTTAATTCAGTAACCAGCACTTTGCGTCACTCTCTCTCTCATGCTATTTTAATCCCCTTACTGAGATCTCATTAATAAAATCTTTAAATTCGGAACTATTAAATTATATTTAAGCTTTGATTAAATTGTTTCTGTTTTTGTTAATAAATTATGTTCAGTACAGTTACCCATCCACTGCGTTTTCATATGGTTGGTCGTACACGCTCCTGTTCACCGCTTACTTCCATCTACCGCACTCCCGTAACTGTTTGTATTGACTTATTTATGTCTTTTTAACTTCCACTCATTACTTTGGTTGATATGTTATGTACATTGTAATATACATTTAAATATATTATTATAGCCGGCCGACTTTATTTTGCTCGAGCACTTAAGTGTTTTTAGCTGACCGCGCGGCCATGAGTTATCGTTGAACTGAATAGGCCGATTTTAATACTTTCGGCCTATCTTGCACCCGAGGCCACCATTTTACTTGTTAGGCTTGCAGACGACTGTGTAATTGCCCGAGCACTTAGGTGTTGACCACGCGGTCAAAGTTACCGTTGAACTGCCACTTAACTGCCGTTAATGCCGTGATTCACTAGGGTGAGTCTGGTCACATGATCACCAGTCTGCGCTCCAATTGGTTCCTTCAAAGGTGTTCTATAAGACAGGCATCGAGTTTGGCAACATTTTGCTGCCTGGTGAAATACATGACTAGCGTCATTTTCTCCGTGATTCACGGCTGCCACAAAACTGTATGTAGTTGTGTAAGGTGTCCGGCCCACCTGTGTCCACAGACAAAACACAGACGCATTGTTTTGTAATAAACACTGCATGTGGTTGATGAAATCAAGGTTCCAAAAAGGTGAACGCTGGCTACATAGGGATTACAGTCTTTAAAATATTACTTTGAACATACAATTCTGTACCGTTACAAAAAAAAAATGGTAATTGATTAAAACGTAATAACTAAAGTATTTCTTTTAAAGGAAAATTGAGATTAAAGGCAATAATGTGTTTTGTTTGTAGTATGTATCCTACGATAAGATTGTTAGTATAAGATTTGTATTTTATGTAATCCATGTATGATTTTGGTGGGTGATGTATATTGTATTGTAGAAATAAAAACCAGTACTTTATAAAATATTGAACCAGTACGACTAAGAGGAACAAATCAGTGTGGGACATGGAGTAATGGAAGGCCATTTGTTAATATTTTGCTTAAATGTTACAGTCAGGTGATACTGTGGCGGGTATCTGCCCAATCTTATGGTGTTGGGATCTCGAGCAGAGAAGTCCAGTAAGGTCGGATGGATGCGGCCACAGTCACCAGACTAGGGGGGAAAGTACCCATGATATTAGTAGAGAGTTAAGGGGGGTTGTGGCGCCATATCTTCACTGATCCCCTTAGGTTTTAGGCAATGAGAGTTTTTATGCTTCAGCATAAAACCTCTCATTGGGGGGGGGGTATTGTAACGGTACAGAATTGTGTGTTAGAGACAGTAAAGATACAAATCAGTTAATTTCAAAGCAACTAGTATTCACCTGTGAGGTACCCCCTAGTAACCAGCAAAACATACAATGTTATTGTATGTTTGTTGATGTCTAGACAGCCAAGCCAGACACATTATGCAACAGCTTGCCAGCTCTGTGTAAATCACAGTAAGAACACTTTATCACCAGTGTTTGCATCAGATGGTCACCTTAAGCAGTCAGTCAGTTGTTAACTAAAACGTTCGGTTCTTAATTACCAGTTTGTATCAGACCGTAGCAGATTACAGTCGTCTGCAAGTGAATTAAAAAACAGTGGCCTCGGGCGCAAGATAGGCCGAAAATAATATAATCGGCCTATCCAGTACAACTATTAAAGTGTGTGAACTATGTAGTAGTCAACTAATTAAAAAACTATCAGTGCTCGTACAACAGTTACGTTGACCCACACAATCATTAAATGTGAACAATATGGTTTTAGGAAACAGTAAAAATTAGTAACAGTACTAAGATAAAATTACTTTAATGAGCATACATCGACTTTCGAAGTGAGTGATAAAACAAGTGCATCACCAGTTGGAGCGAAGCCACTACCAGGATGAGTACCATATTATCAATTCAGAACTTTTTAACTATATTAAAATTTAACTATATTGTAACATTAGCATTTACAGATGTTTTTCTAAACAATAGAGATCTCTAAGGGAACAGATATGAATTACGCACTGGTTCATTAAAAATATAAATAATTTGTCATAGGCTAGTCAAGTAAGAAATGTTTATTTTACTAATTCGTAAATTCAGATTTTGACTTAAAATAAATTCAGATTTTGTTTAATATATAACCATGTGTTAGAGTAAGTTATTACGCCATAACCATTTCCTATTCTGTGCTGAAAACCTCGTCTAACGTTCTATGGGATTTTCTGAGTTTTAAGGGTGGTCAGATAGCGGGAGTGTGTTAATTTTTTTATAAGGGCAAGAGTGTAAAGGTTTCGATATTCAACCTCAAAATATTGTGGCGACCGGGGTAATTTAATAAGGTAAGTTTTATACAGGGATTATGACGGTAGGTAAAATTCTGGCAGCAGTTTGCAGATGGAATCTTCTGATTGTTGTATTTTATAAATGCAAGAGAGAAAGACCGTTACATGCTGACATATGCTTCAGAAACCTGGACAGTGACAAAAAATAGTGAGACTTCTAAAATGCTGTGAAATTCTAAGAACAATATTTAGAGGAGTACAAGAAAATGGATTGTGGAGCAAGCGCTATAATTTATGAACTACAGTGGAAATCGTTTAACGCGAAAACGGTTACCACAAAATATCGGTTAACACGAAATACCACTCGGGTACCGATCGCCGTTTGTTATGTACAGTGTATTATTTGTACGGTTAACACGAAAGGTTTACCTGAAAAATATCGGTTAACACGAAAAATTTTTGTTAAAAATAATTTTTTTTTGGCTGGCTTTTAAGTAACTGCATACAAAATAAAGCCACACAAGTACGCCCAAAAGCTTGTTTTCGATGTAAAGGAATACATTCTTCATCTCTAAAAGAGAAAGAGCAGGTAGTGACCATAGTTTGTTTTGTCTACCTGTTTTGTTTTGTCTTCAGTACCAAGTTCTATTTACAGTACGTACTGTATACAGTGCACCGTTGTTTACGAGAAACCATAGCCTCTCCTTCAGCACCAAATGTGTTGTTCATTGACCGCAAATAAACCGTTATCACTTACATTAACTACTGTACCTACTCTATAGGGTGTGGTGAGTTCAGTTCAGTTGTATTCTGTGCGTGTACAGCGGTGGTAAAGTTTGCGGTACGGTACCGATAACATTTTATTGTAAAAAATTTACTCAGTTGTGAGGATTAACTGTTTACTTTTTTCTGTACAAACTTCTTAGTCTTTTACAGCCAGTTAAGTGACGTTAAACATGTGACGTGTACGTGTTAAGTGAAGTTACGCTTTCGTAAATTTCGTTTTTGCAGTCCAGAAGTAAAATGGAGAAGAAGGTGCGTAAACAAAGTGCCCTCTCTTAAGAAAAAAAAGTTGAACTCCAAGCTGTTAATGAGGGTATTCGAACTAAAACAGAAATCTGTAAAACATTCGGTATACCAAACTCGACGTTATCCACGATTATAAAAAATAGAGATAAAACTTTAGAACTGTATGAGTCGGGCAAGTTTGAACCAGGCAGAAAACGTTTCCGTTAGGCAAACCACGAAAACTTAGAGGCTGCTCTTCTTGTTTGGTTTAAGCAAGCAAGATCACAAGATGCTCCTATTTCTGGACCACTACTGATGGAGAAAGCAAACGTTTTTGCTGAACAGATGAACTTAAATTTCACTGCAAATCCTGGCTGGCTAGAAAGGTTTAAAAAACGAAATGGCATAACCTTTAAAACATCTGTGGCGAATCAAGACAGGTGTCACAAGAAATGACATCATCATGGTTGCAATCTACACTGCCTGCAATTTTAAAAGACTATCCACGTAAGGATATTTTCAACGCCGATGAAACAGGACTATTTTTCCGTTGTATGCCCGATAAAACACTTTCATTCAAAGGGGAGCAGTGCTCTGGTGGTAAAAAGTCCAAAGAGAGAGTGACAGTGATGGTAGGTTGCAATGCTGATGGGTCAGAAAAACTTCCGTTACTTGTTATAGGAAAACGTTTAAAGCCGCGCTGTTTTAAAAATGTTAAAAAGTTTCCAGTAGAATATAGAGCTAACAAACGAGCGTGGATGACGTCTAAAATTTTTACCGAATGGCTGGTTTCGTTAGAAAAACATTTCACTTCTCAGAAGAGAAAAATTGTGTTAATTATTGACAACTGTCCTGCCCACCCATGTGACCTAAAATTGATGGCAATTAAACTTGTTTTTCTACCACCGAACACGACTAGTGTCCTACAACCTTGTGATCAAGGTATTATTCAAAATTTAAAATTTCAGTACAGAAAGTTACTTCTGCGGAAATACTTGGCCACTATTGAGGGGAAAAAAGATTCTGTGTAAATGTTCTGGATGCTTGTAACTTGTTAAGAACAGCGTGGAACCTCGTGACGCCTACAACAATTCAAAATTCTTTCTCTCATGTTCGATTCCTTTTGAATTCAGAAACTGAACAACCCGAAGAAAATGAAATTGATCCTACACTATCTGAAATGTTTAATCGTGTGTCATCTGTATTAAATGTTTCAATTTCTCTAAATGAGTACGTGACTGTCGACAAGAACGTAACTACGGCTCCCGTATTAACAGATACCGATATCGTGGAAACAGTGCAAGTTGACAACTGTGAAGGTGATGATAGTGACGACGAACTTGACACGGAAAATGATAGTGAAAATGTTCCTACCGCTACCTATATGCTTTCGTTGCTGAGCCGTGTTCGTCGATATTTTGAAGCCAACTCGGAAGGTAAAATGTTTGAACACGTTGATAAATTAGAACAATTTGTTGAAAATAAAATAGTGCAAAATTGTGTGCAAAAGAAAATAACGGATTATTTTAAACAAAGATAAACACGAAAACTACGGAAAAGTTGAAAGACATACAGTAGTCTATAAGAAAACCTAAATCACAGGACTAAATTTAGAACAGCTAATAATAATTTTAAGAATAATTAACAATAATAAACCATGAGGATAAATAAAAGGTTGTATTTGTTGCATTTTACTAGACAGTACAATAAATAATCTACAGTACACTATTTGTTCACTTCCTCATTTTGTTTCACTTTTTGTTCGCTTAACGCGAAATTCGGTTTACACGAAAAAAATAACTGGTCCCCGTCATTTCGTGTTAACCGATTTCCACTGTATGTCATCTTTACAAAGAACCGGACATTGTCAGGCTAATCAAAATACACAGACTACGGTGGGTTGGACGCATAGAGATAATGGAGGAAGGACAACCTACGAAACATGTTTTCTACCAGAAACCAATGGGTAGTAGAAAAAGGGGAAGACCCCGAAGTAGATTCAAAGACCAGATAGAGGAGGACCTTGGAAAGCTGAACATAAGAAACTGGAAACCCAAGGCATGCAATAGGGAGGAATGGAATCGACTCTTGGAGCAGGTCAAGACCCACCAAGGGTTGTAGAGGCACGGTTGATGATGATGATAATATTTGAGATCTGTTGTCTTTCCGTACTTCTTTGTGCCATCTGTTTTCATGTTTCCTAAATGTTCAGGTATCTGTTTTGTTAATCTTTTATTTTCCATTTTACAAATGGTAAATTTGATACTTACCTAAATTTGAAAGCTTTCATTTGTTTTGGGCCACAGATTTTTCTTAATATTCTTCTTTCTACTTTTAATATTTTTTCTGTGGAAATGACTCCCAAGTATTCACATGCAATGAGGTTTCATAACATAATACTGTTTTTAGTGTCTTAATTTTATGTTTCTGCTCATGGATTTTTTGTTATAAATGTTATTAGATTTTCAAAATCAACTGCTCTTTGCAGTTTTTGTTAGCGATTTTATTTATTTATTTTTTTTTTAATATTTTGTTTTTTCAAAAGACACTTGTAAGCCCATATATGAAGCACTTTTTTTCAATAACTATTCTGTAATTTTTACTTCTAGATTTTGTGCTAAGAAAACTAAATCACCTGCAAAAACTAAATGGTTAACTACTAAGGTATTCTTTGTTAGATAGATACCAAGATAGATTGAGTGTCATATATTTTCTTCTTTTAACAATTTTTCCCATTCTCATACTTTTTCCAAAGCAAAGTTAAAGGGCAATATATATGAAGCACATTTCATATAACTCATTCATCTTGTACTGATTCTCATCTTGCATAGGGTGTAGGACATATGTTATTTCTACCTGTTTTTGTATATTGTGTTGGGTTTTATAATGCTGTTCTTCAATCCACTTCATTTTTCTTCTCTCTTTGTTTTGGTTTTTCTCACTTTACCTAATCTATTGGGTTATTTATTAGTCACTTTACATCTAGTCTATTGTTGTTTTGTCTTCATTTTTTTAACAGTACTTTTTGTTTACTAAGGTGTCTTCTTTATTTTATAACATTATAACTTGATCTCCTTTATCAACTTCAAAGTTTAGGTGTGGTTGTTCTGGTGTGCCGTGATATTATGTAACATTACAATATATATATATATATATATATATAAACAGTGTTAAATAGACAATCTCCACTCTCCAATTTGTCAAAAATAGATACTTCGTCACTTGATTCATAGTTCGTAACATATTCATGAATTTCATCTTCAGTCAAAAAGTTAGACTTTTACATAGGTAGTTTATCAGAAACACTCAACATGAAATTAAAATTTTACACACTGTATAATTTATATAAAATGAACAATACAAGTTATTTATAAAAGAAAATACTTTTCACACCTCTACACTTTCATAAACTAAGCACAACATAACCACCAAACACAGTTCAACGCAACACTCCAAAACACGTGTGCCAGAGAACGCAAATTCATCACCACAGTCATCACGCCAAGAAAGAATGAACATCAATTTTTAAAAACAACCCACCAGAGTGCAGGACGAATGACATTGCAACTAATGTTGTATATCGGCAATACTGAGCCAGCAAAAGTTGAAAACGTACATATACGTGATTACTGGTTCATAGAGTTAAGGAAGGAATAAGTACAGAAAAATAATCGAGGAATTCAAGATGGAAGAAAATGTCAACAGAAAAGGGAGGAGAGGTGAAATCACAGAAGAAGAGAGAAAGATCATAAGTGAAAGCCTACTGGAAAAACAAAGAGAACAAAATATGCAAAGCGACAAACTTAAAAAATTTCAAGTTTAGTTCGATTACATTTTGATACCATCTAGTACTTGCCAAATATGTATAGTAGACCAAATATATGAAAATAAATTTAGAATATAACTTATATAAACTTAAAATATAGCAAAGTACTGTGCTCTATACATACCTTTCCAGCTGTCAATACCCTATTTACTGCATTTCTGATCATATCACCATAGTGTTTAAGATTTACGTGAGTCAACATCTTTGCTGCACACAGTAACATGGCTGTTGGGTTTGCTACATTTTTTCCAACAGCTTCAGAGAAAGTATGTCTTGCACCCTGTACAAAAATTGTGTTTTCATAATGAATTTTATTTTAGTTACGAGTAAATAATTACTTAGAATAAGTTTCTGAAAACTGTACAGGTTAACAATTTGAATAAATCCAACTTAAAGGGTTACACACTACTGTTAACCAATATTCAATGTAACACTAAAAACATGCTTTATTGCAAACTACATAATTCATCTTAACCAATCCAGAAGAGTCTATAGAACATAATATCTGATGCTTGGTTGGTATACAGTCTTAGATTTGGTTATAGTTATCCTTCGTTGCACCAATCTATGTATTCTTGATTGGGAAAACTTTTCTTTCACCTGGAAGTTGTTTCATTTCTTTTAGTGAAACAGAAATACAATCTAAATTCTAATATAAGGAATGCTATCTGAAACCAGTTGTCTTAAGAGTCATATCAACACATCTTTTATTAGGCCTCCGTAGTGTGCATACTAAATATTATGCTACAGTTGTTGCTGGTTTCTATGATTGTATATAGCTTGTTTTTTTGGATGATGATGATTTTGTTATGTCAAAGTCATAATTCCGTCAGTGTTCATATGAATGAGTTTCTGATTAATTTTAAAGTTGTTTGAAAATAAGAATTAGATTTCATTTGGGTATTTTATATAGCTCTATATGCCGATTATTTTATGCACATAATCTGCAGTATGTCTACATAAAAATTACTATACACTACAGTCCTTTAGAGAAAACATAAACAAATAAGATTTGCTGTGAGTATTTAATAATGCCTTAGCTAGCTCACACAGACAAAAAAAAAAAGCCCACACATCTCACTAAAAAAAAGCCACTAAGACAAAATGCATAGTAAAAATCCAGTCATCATCGATCGGTATGCCCATACTATAGTACTGCCGCCCACAGGTCAAGAGCTCCATTATCTAAAACATACACTGTTTATTTGTATAATTTTTCTAGTATTTCTGTGTCACAGCAAAACATGAATAAAAAAGACTTCTGATATGCTACTGTGCCACTTATTTGTCAGTCAATTATTACATTCAAACAAAATAATCAATTACAAGCACCAGATATAATACAACACAAAACAACTGTGCATCTTCCATTCTGTCCAGAAAACAAAAACACACATATACTTGGAGTCAAATTCTATACTTTATGTACAATGTTCCATTGTATGATTGCAGCCCAATGACTTGGCTGAAACTACGAGGTCTGACACAAAAATAACGAGACTGTTAGCATTACTAAGGAACTACTTATCGTGTTGTATTGCGTGTGCACTGTGTTTGACCTTGAACTGTATTCTTACACGGTGACAAGTTACAAGTTGCTCGGTTGACTCAGTCGCAGTGAGAGAGCAGTTGAATACAGTCGTGTTTTTACGCTTCGCCGGAAAATGTCGGATATGAAAAGTGATCAGCGCGTTAACATCAGGTTTCTCGTGAAACTTGTTGTTGGAAGCTTATGGCGATAAATGTTTGTCGTGTGCACGTGTCTTTGAATGGCATAAAAGATTTTTAGAAGGCAGGGACTCCGTGAAAGATGACGACCGTCCAGGCCGACCATGCACATCAACAATCGACGAAAACGTTGTAAAAGTTTGAGACACAATACGAAAAGACCGAAGATTGATTGTCCTTGCTGTTGCTGAAATGTTGCATATGAACAGAGAAAGTGTTCGACGCATTTTAACAGAAGAATTGAACATGAGAAAGGTGTGTGCGAAAATGGTGCCGAAAGTTTTGTCAGCTGAACAGAAGGAAAGGAGAACAGATGTTTGTTGTGACTTTTTGGAACGGATTGATAGAAAGCCCAGTTTTTTAAAGAGTGTTATTACAGCTGATGAGACGTGGATATTGTTACAACACAAATAAGCCACCCCAGTACCAGGGATAAAAAAGATTATTCTAAATGTAAATGTACTTCATATTAAATAAAATTATTAAATATAAATAAAATATAAAAAACTATGACACGACAAACGACAACATTACCCAACCCAAGTGATTGACCCAACTACAGGAAACAAACGAAGAAGGGAACCACGGAAAATAAACAAGAAAAAAAAAGTGATTGACCCAACTACAGGAAACAAAAGAAGAAGGGAAGAAACCAGAACCAAAGAAGAATAAAGACAATTGAAGGAAGTGAATAAATTCTATAACTAAATAAAATCAAACCAGACGAGAAGGGGAGAACCGAATTAAAATGAAGACAATTGAAAATGAAGAAGATGAAGGAGAGGAAGAAGGAAGAGGAAACGAAGTGAAACCAAGAAATAAGAAACACCACATATAAAAGGGAGAAATGGTACGCTCAAATATAGAATATTGTGAATAAACCCAATAATTAGCCAATAATGGAAATAAATATTATTGTAAATGAGATAATTTATATACCTGTTTTAAACAAAAACAGTGAAAAGTAACCTAGTAAAGAAAAGTACACTAACCCAAATATTAGAGTTAGATATAGTGAAATATATAGCAAAATATCATTAATACTATGTATAATTTTATAATGAAAGAAATAGTGAGAAAGTGAGAAAGAGAAATACTTATAGGGATTACCCACTAAAAAACACTTAATATAAACAGTGAAAAAGTGCAATAGTGTAGGTGTAAATACCCCAAAATAGTGAGTGTATCAGTGATAAAAACCAGTTAATTAAAGGTGAAAGTGATAAGTGGAAAAGGATATTATAAATAATAAAAAGGTAGTAATAGATAAGAAAACACTTAGTAAATCATTGATGAACCAATAAATGATTTAAGAGTGAGCTTGTAGAAAATTATATAGTTAAGGATAATTAGAAATAGTATTTAAAGTAGAGATAAGTAAAGGATATAATGTTATTCAGGGAGAAAGCCCATGTAAAAACAGTTTGTGTTAACATGGAATGGAAAAAAGAAGTAGTAATGAAATAAGAATTTAAGTATATAATTAATAAACACCCTATGTTAGAAGGGAAAATAAGTTTAATAAGTTTGAAGGAAGTGATTATATTTCTCACTCAAAAGAATAGAAAAAGGATGAAATGAATGTTAAACCAACAGTAACTAATAACTTGAAAAGAATTGTTCGTTTTAAATGTTATGAATAGGATATGGCTGAAGGAAGCTTACAGTCCATAGGCCTAATTGATATGTTTTAAATATTAAGATATAGAAAATAATATTGACATGTAATCAGAACACAAACAGACTCCAAACAAAACTCAACCAATTATAATAACAAAATAAAGCCCATCAGGCCGAAACAAAATGTAATTTAAATGAAATAAGTAAAATACCATAATGGCTACTTAGGCCTATGAACATGCCTAACTGTCAGAAAAACACAAATACAAATTATAACAAATTAACAAGGAAATGTACAAATCTAAGGCAAGTAACTAGCCAGTAATTATGTATAAATCATTTTAAAAAGAAAATATTACTATAAGAAATATGTAATTATCAAATGTCAGCATAATTAGACAAAAATTAATATATAATAGAACATGACCTTATGAGGTATTGTTTTAATCTTTGAAAGGAAATAAATACAATAGTATTTATTGTATCCCTTCCCAGAAGGGAAGACAGAAGAATAAAATCAATCAGAAAATATATAATAAATTTGAATAAAAATTTCAAATATAAGAACAATGCTTTTAATCTCGGCCTTAACCAATCAAAGAGTTTCTGTTACCACAGAAACGGGCCGTTGGTTACTAATTTTCCGTTAAATTTACTTACTTGGAAAAATGATGCTTGGGGAAGAGGTACGCAAGAATGAGATGACCGAAATTTTATTTTAAAAAGTTTGAAAAACGTTTAGAAGTCAACAGCATTAACCAGTGACGAGGAGATGAGTTTCAACTATTAACAGATGTCCAGGAACCAAATGAACAAAATTAAATAGCAGAAATTCCCAAGACAAATTAGAAGATGCCAGCAGCCTAAGTCACCCCAAAATTGATGAATTTCCATTACCCCAGAACAACGACACATCGTAACCTTCTGAACTGTTTAGTATCAATTAAATTCAATAATCCCAGAAATAAAAGCACATTAAATATTTCTCACATCAATCAAAAAATTCTCACTATTAAGCAAAATTAATTTTCTTTCAAGGATTAAATAATCATAATCTTACGTAAAACAATTGTTAACTTAGAAATAACCTCGCATTAATGTACGAAATTTTTAACAAATATTACTACACTGCCGACCAATTTGTAAACACACTTTATAACATTTAAGTACGGATAAGGTAAGGTAGTGTACTTTTTTTAATATAACCATCTTTTATGTTTTCTTTATAATCCAAAGAACTCCAGATTTTGAACAAGTTAATATACAGTGTACAAACAGACGCCATGTCGGCCTCAGTATAACTCATTTCAAAATCAATTTCGTCAGCCTAGAGATTTATGTTTCATGTTCTAAGCCGGAGCAATTTTATTGAAAACTAATTTATAATATTTTTCTCACTTTGATTAATGACCAAACCATAATTAAAATTACAGAACGGAATATTACCATTGTTTTATTTCATAGGAAGTTGTATAATATATGTGTGTGTTAGCAATTTTACTGAGCATACAACTAGCGCTCTTGCCAAGTGGGCAATACAATAAGCTGTACAGAGGCGGGAATCATTTGCTCCAGCTGTCAACGCTGATAATACCAATCTAACTTGTTAATTATCAAATTTAATTGTTTTAAATTAAACAATTTGGCGCCACCCGGGACTCGCAACCCCTATGAAATTACAGGTAGGTTGTACTGATAATTGTGACCACACTATGGACTTCGGTAGCGACAACTATTAATGTAACTACAGGTGTGAGACGAACACACCACACTAACACTTAATACACATAAAAAACAGGTGTACACATTTTACAGATACGACAAGAACGAGTGGTTACAGATTGACGACTCCAACGTGAGGCTAAAATAAGAAGGACGCCCCGAATTAGTGGTTACAGATTGGCGACGAACGTAGTGAGGCTAGAAAGGACGACTAGCGGCGATTATGAAAAGACACCATATGGTTACAAGACTCAAAAGTAAGAAAGAATCAAATCAAGAAGAAATGGAAGAAATTGAGGAGATGATTGGAGGATTGTTTGAAGAGGATCCCCAGGGGGACCAACGAGAAAATCCAAACCAACCAGAACCAGGAATTGAAGTAGTAGTTGATGTCCAACCAGTCAAACCAGCCCAAATAATGGATGCCAATTTCCAAGAAATGATGAGGATTATGGTGGAACAATTAAACAGAAACCAAGAGAAAACCGATGAAAATTTTAAGAAACAAGAGCAAAAAATTAATAATAAAATGGACCAAAACAAGGAAGAATTGAATAAAAAATTAGAATCATTGCAAGAGGGAAGGAAAGAAGACAGGGAATTTTTGAAGGAGAACATAGAGCTCCTGAATAATAAATTGGAAAGCAACCAGGAGGCGTTGAAGAGAAGCCAAGAGGCGCTAGAAAAGAGCGAGTGAAGAGCTGAAGAAACAGATCAAGAAGGATCTGGAGATAGTGAATAAGAAGATCGAAAATAGTAATGAAACACTCCAGCGAAAATTGAAGGAAGACAGCGAAAAAACCAAGGATGAACTGAAACAACAACTGGTAGAATGTCGGGAGGAGATCAGACAAACGGTAACTGAAACAAATGAGACTGTGATACAAGTCCGGGAAGAGTTAAACAATAAGATCAGCAATGTCGAAGAGGAAGGAAGAATGAGAGCGACAGAATTTTATCAAGTCACCACCGAAGAATGCCAGAGAAATAAACAGGAGGTGATTAAGAAACTGGAGGAGAGCCATCAAGAAATACAAATAGATGTCAATGATTGTGTGGGAAAGGTATACACCGCCATCAACAAAATAGACGGACAGACCAAAGAAAACAAGGAGAAGATCCAGGGAATCAGCCAAAGGGAGAGACAAATGCAGGAAGAGCTGGACGCACTGAGAGAGAAACCTTGTCATAATACACACATAGTAACCAGCGAGAATAGAGAGGTAATCAACTTCCGCAGTTACCGGCGGAATCCAATGGAGTTCCTCAAAAGAGTTGAGGAGTTAATAGAAAAGAATAGGGAAACCAGGTGGACAAGCGTAAGAAGCCTCATAGATGAAATGTTCCGAGACACCCACGACAACAGGTGGACCGCAACTCAACCAGAAATAAACGATACTCAGGAATTTAAAAAACAATTCCGAGAAAAGTATTGGTCGGAGTCCACCCAAAATGTAGTCCGTAATGACATTAGCAATGGGAGGTACAAACCACAAGCAGGATACACTCTAACGTCCTACTTTTTAGGAAAGGTATGTTTGGCCCGAAACCTAGAACCCAAGATACCTGAGGAATCTCTGGTGATACAGCTTGGATACCACTATGAGGAAGCTGTACAAAAAGCCAGGAGACAAGGGCAAATAAAGACGATCCAAGGAATGGCAAGCTTGTTGGAGGATCATGAGAACGATGGACAATATAAGAAAAATCGGCTAGTGAACCAACGGTATAACAAATGGAATAAGAATAATAATGCACCCAATGTCAACCTACCCTACAATCACACACAAAACGGCAACCGGAACAATAACCACTATAATAATGAACAGCCATTTAACAGGAATACACAGAATCATTCTCCGAATAACCAGCCATTTAACAGAGGCCCACCAAACAATCATCCGGGAAACCAGAATAACAACAGGAACATCCCAAACAATAATCCACCAAACAATAGCTACAGGGGAGCTGAACCAGAACAACGCACAAATGGTCACCCCAACAACAATAACTACTATGGCAACCGGTACAACCCTAATTATCAGTACAACCGGGGACCTGGGGGAAACCAAAATAGAGGCGACGGCAGACGCCAAGTAAACTTCATTCATGGGCGTAGACAAAACAACCACAGGAGATATAGTCCGAACTGGCATACAAACCCCTGGTATCACGAATTGAATAATAACAACAATCAGTTCTCAGAGAGTAGGACTAACGAACCACCAAGGGATGAAAATAACCATCAACAAGGACTGAGCAACGAGGCGGGTGACCAGTCGAATAGTCTGGCCACAAATCAACAACCACCTTTAAACTAAAGAGGTCAGTGGTAAAACCAAGATACCCTTCACATGACCAATCACTTGGGTTAATACGTTGTGTAATGTCAAAAGATAAACATAAAGTAATTACAATAATATATAACAACTATCTAAAGAATATCCGAGAGGAACTTCTCGAAGAAGAGGCCAACCAGTTACAACAAACTAACAGCGAAATTGTCCATATAAAGGCTACCATAAACGGCACTATAACCATAATCATGGTTGACACGGGATATAACATCTCTCTAATAAACCAGCCTGAATTAGAGCGGATTCAAGCCAACTCTCGAACACCAATCCCTACCCTGCCAATAAACAATATAATTATCATTGGTGCCACTGGCAAACAAAATAAGACGGTAAGAAAGCAAGTTTCATTAGAATTAGACAATCAAAAATCAACCATCCCTATAGTATTTCTTGTGGCCAATGGGCTACCATTCAGCATGCTCACAGGATGTGATGTATTAAGAAGATATTCGGCAGTTATCAACCTGCAGAAGGGAGTCGTATTGCTAACTTCAGGACAGGGAATTTGGTCTGCAAATATCATAAATTGTAATCCAACTCCAACCACTCTGAATCAAGACCCAGGATTGAAGAGTTACTACTGTCAAACGCATGAACCATGTAACGTGTCAAAAATGGGTAATTTTGTTTATTTCAGTTTTCGGGGTTTCATAAAAAATATTGTTCAAGTTTTAATCCCATTGTGAAAGAACATGTGGTGACTATAGCAGTTTGGAACAAAGCAGCAACATAATATTCCGTTGCGAAATCAGTTGAAGTATGTGGCCACCTCAAATTTCTCAGAACTTTGTTTGAATGTGACAGCGCACGCACGCGCGACACAGGTATACGCTCGGAGTGACGCTACCATCCAAAAAAAAAAAAAAAAAAAAACCAAGATGTCAGGAAACCAATGTTATGCAGTCTCATTTACCATGAGGCCGGATGTGAAGACTTAAGGACCACCTCTTTAGCGACGTCAGACCAGAAGTGCCTAAATATCGTCGGCACACACTACCGAAACAACCACTATGTAGCAGGTGCCTAGCCAATAAACCGCAACAAATCAACTATGAACGTCGACGAAATCCGTTGGCTGTGGACAGTAACTTCCTCCCGCTTGCAAGGGACGCTGGGGCAGTCTTTCTCTGAGTGTGTCGGCCGACACAGAGCCAAGTTCGGCTCTTTACAAAACTTCACATTTTACCGGTAATAAAGTGATACAACAGTTAAAAATACGTGACCGTGGTCGAGAATACAGGGAAGAACAGATCAAGTGTTATTTCGGACATGAATATTAACTAAAAAAGAGTCTCCATGAGTGCGAACTAAAACCACGTTGCCGGCGGGGGGATATTCCAAAATGTTAAGGGTTTTATAATTTTCTGTGAGTTTGTGAGAGTGTAAAAAATTGCAGGCTGGGCTCTGTTCTGTGTATGTGTAACAAGTAAGGTAAGATACTAATTTAAGCTAATATGTAGCAGATGATAAGCGAACAAAGAAAACTATAATTTGATCCATAAAACCAGGAACTAAAATTTTGAA
Organism: Magicicada septendecula; assembly: GCA_034769895.1. Lineage (NCBI taxonomy): Eukaryota > Metazoa > Arthropoda > Insecta > Hemiptera > Cicadidae > Magicicada > Magicicada septendecula. The sequence goes on along the minus strand of CM068373.1, from coordinate 298,954,636 downwards.
CCAAATTTGAAATGAGTCTGAATTATTAAATTATCAATTCTCTTCAAACAATGTGTCGAATTAGTTATTTCGATTACCTTTAACACAGGTTTGCATCTGACGTATGTGTGATCGAATTCTGGACCCAAATAGAAGCTTTACAGGTAGGTAAAAAATGAACTGTATTTTTGTATTTTATATATTTTAAAAGTGTATTTGAACATAACATTGGCGCCCGAACAGGGACTCGAATTTAATAAATTAATTAAATTCCACATCTCCAAAATGCAAACGTGTGTTGTTAGGTTAGCGGAATAAAATAAAAAGTGCGTCACTCACACAAAATTGGCTATATAGTAGATTACATATTGATTATAGTATATGTACACACAAGTATTATAAAAAAGTAAGAATGGCAGATAACGAAATTAACATAAATGAAATGACGAGTGTCGAAAATTTTGACGAGTCAAACATGAGTGATTTTGAGGTACATTCGACTCAAAGTGCGAGTCAAAAGAAAATAGAAATAAATGTAACAGACCAAAACAATGTAACTGAAGATTCGGGGATTCAAATAACCCCAAAATTGAGTAGGGACTGTACAACTAATAATGAAGAAGTCAGCTTCACTGACAGTAATGCAGAAATAACCGAATCAAAAATAATGAAAGATGTCGAACATCAATCGACACCTATCCAAAGTAAAAAATCTGACGATACGTATGAAATGTTTAAAGTAATACAAGCAATGATAGAAAAACAGAGTGTAAAGTTTGATGAACAGAAAAACGAAATTCAAGAATTTAAAAGCAGTGTTAATGAGAAATTAGATATACAGAATGATAAACTGGATAGACAGAGTAGGGATTTTAATGAGAAATTCGATGCTCAAAAGAATAGTTTTGATGAATTAAAAAATGAGATCCAAGAAATGCATAAATGTTGTGGAAATAATAATGAAACAATAAGAACTAGTTTGAATAAATTAGAACAGAGTGTTGAGCGAATGGGAGTACATGTGATGAGTACAAACAAAAGTAAAACGAATGAAAATTATAATGACAAAGAGTTAACAAATGATAATGATAATATCGAAAATAATGAATGTAATATTGAGAATAGTAATGTGTTTAAAGAGTTAGTATCAGAAAGTGATACGGTGAAAATAAATAAAGAGAGTACTGATGAGATTGTAGAATGTGATATTGAAATGTTAATGTGTGTGTATGAGTTAGAGAGAGAGAGAGAGAGAGAGAGGAAAAATAGTATAGTGGTAGAGTGGGGACAGAGGGTAAATTTTCCCTTTATTATTTATGATGATGATTTAATGTGTTCACAAGTAGTGTTTAAGAAGGGCAAGAGTCCCGTAGGAGTAGAAGATTGGAGTTGTTTATATTTGTTGTGTAATTTTGTACCCTCTGTCTGGAGTAATTTTGAGAGTGTGATATGGTATTATAATGAGAGAGATTTAAAGAGAGAATTGTATGCTGAGAAAGAAACAGAATTGTATGAATTGAATAGAAAGTATGATGAGTGGAAGGTGAGGTTAGAAGTGTGTCGAAATAATAATGATTTAATTGACAATACAAAAGTGAATAACCCGATAATGAAGATAATTACTGATGGAGACTTAACAAAAATACTTAACGTTGACTTGTTTAATGATTATTTTGGTAAAATGAATGAATTTGGTTTTTATAGTTATGACACACAAAGTAACCATTTGTTTGTCAATAAAACTGAACAGTGTTATATAAAACAAAGATTAATCTATGACGATGGTGGGTAGGCTATAAAACAATAAAAGACAATTATAAACATTTTTGTTTTATGGGTTTTGACCTGGCAGATTTGGACAATGAAGTGTGAAAAACGGAACAGTAAGAACAAAAGTTTGTAAATAAAAATGTAGTAAATTTATTTGTGTGTATTGTAGAATGTTAAGTAAACAAGTGTGTGTAAGTGTTGCAATAATAATATTCATAGTTGCAATTTAAATAAATATCAGAATCAATTTTGAAGACAGTAACTGATGAGTTGTAATTGTTTTGATAGCTAGGTAATTTGTATTTTCAGTAATTAATTTAATTAAAACAATTTGATATGTTTTAAATATTTGGATTGATTATTTAAATGCTAATTAATTAAATTTTTTAATGAATTCAATTTATTTTCGAGATTTGTGAATTTGGTAATTAAATGATAAATTGTTTGATTTAAACTAATATTTGTATTAAATGTTTCAGAGGTGAGGTGAAAGTATTGAGGTGTATGGTGAATATGTTTTGTGTATGCAAATTTAAATGTACTGTAAGTAGAGAAATTTTATAATACGAATCAAGTATAATAAAAATGTTTATTTGCAATATTTGTGTTAAATAAAAATGATAATTAAAAAAAAATTTTAAATAATAACTGAAAGATAATGGAAAATAAATCTTGATAATAAATTTTGAAAATTTTAAGGAAGATAATTGTTGAAAATTATGAATGATTTAAATGAGTTAAAGGATTAGTGATGGATGAAGGTTTCATATTATAATGTTGTATATTTGATTTCTTATTTAGATATTAAGAGGCTATTGCGGGGGTGGCCTGTGCCCTCGTAGATAGTGAAATGGGTTGGGGGTAACAGAGAGTGTTACCTCCATCGGAGGCCAAAATGGCGAAAATGTGCGGCACATTTTTTTGGTACACATTCAATTGGTACCCTGATAGACGCTCGTGTCGCACATACTAATAACGAAGTAGAACAGGCACTGAAATGCAAGTTAGATTTTCCCGACTTTTCGGGCGATTACTGCCTTACCAGCACTAATCGTGGATTTGGCTAGCGGTTAGCTATGGTCATATCAAGTCCCTTGACCATAGCTGACTTGAAATTGGTATATAATAGAAATTAAATGGGGGGTGAAGAAAAAGGGGAAATCCAGGTACTATGGAACAGCGGCTACCACTCTGTTCGAGTAGGAACAGCAAGGCCAGGTGGTAGACCCGTTTAAGGGTGTTTAAATATAACCAAAGATATGTTGATATCAAAAATGTTAAAATATAACTGCCGAAGCAAAGACACGGAGATGTCAAATTACTCCAAAATATGCAGTCTTTGTGGAAGCGAAAAGGTGCTACAGTCTTACATAACTTGCAATAGAGTGTGTGGATGGGAGGTGTCTCAGAGGAGCCACGAATTTAAATTTATAACATCAAATTTGCCAACTACAATTTTGATCTAATAAAAACGTTTATATTCCACTCAGATAATTAAATGCTCATACATTCAGTATAAGGTGTTCATTCTGTGTAAAGGTAATATTTTATTGTAGTAGGTTAGATATAAGAGTTGATGGAAAGTATGTGTTTTACATAATTTGTGTATTTTTTAAACTAAGCAAATAACTAAACCGACTGGCAGGCGGTTAACATAAATTAGCAGAATCAGAAAAAGGGGAAATACGGAGGATAGAAGTGAGGATTGATAGATATATATATTTCATGTGATTTGCTAAATTTTGAGATGTGTTTTCATTGTGTTAGGAATGTCAGCTGATCAGCAATAAAAGGTCACTGTTATATTGGTTGTAAATGTTCCAGGTAATTCATGTTTAATGTAATGTTTTAATGTATTACAGATGCTATTTAAAGTAATGAGAAAAGTAAGTGGATAAAGTGAGAAGTAAAGTAATAATTTGTGAAAGCTAATAAAAGATAGTTCTTGGGGTGATGAATATTTTGTGGGACCTATAGATCAGTCCAAGTTAAAGTTGAAATAGGAGAGAATAATATTGTTTTGAAGTAATGTAATGTTGTTATGAGATAATGAAGTATAATTTGAGAAGTATTGATGTTGACACAGTAGTTGTGGAGAATATATGTAGAGCTTTGAGTGATATATTGATGTTTATAATTGATGATGTTATTTTATTGTAGTTGAAGTAAGGAAATAAGATTGAGATTATTGGGGATGGTAATTTTGTAATAGGGGGTAGTGTAATGTAGGAGTCCGCAACATAATGGTTGGGACGGGATGGGACCGATTTAGGGGGAATGGGTTGCCTCAGGTAGAATCCAGGGACCAGATAATGGGAAATGAGTTTTGGGGGGGGAAACACGTATCCTAAGTACAAAGGGTTAGAGAGTTTTTTTAATATATTGAGAGAAGGTGGCGATTTGGGTTTAATGATAAGTTGGGGTTAGAGAGTGTTTGGGTAGATATGTTGATAGAGATGGGTGTCATGTTAGTTAAAGTTGATGAGTATTAGAGTCAAAGAGAGAAAGATTATATAGGTATACAGAGCAAGTAGTAAATCAAATTGTTACAAGTATTTAAATCACCCACAGTAATGGAGAATAAGATTGTCAAATAAAGAAAGAGATTTGTAATAAGAAAATATAAAATTTTGTAATCGAAGACAGCGACCAATTTTTGATAGAATTTGGAAATATAAAGTCAGAAAGTGTTTGTTTTAAATAATTTGAATGTCAATTTGATTATGATTTATAATAATATTTTGTTATTTTAAATGTTTTATTTTATTATGTTTTGTGTTTCAAGCTAGAATGTTACAGATGTTAAATGTATTTTCAGATAGAACTTGTACATGACGTATGTGGGTCAAGGTTTTTGAACTTGACCTAGTTTTAATCAGCTGACAGTGAGGTCATATACATACTAAGCTTGTTTAGTAAGGAAGTTAATTCAACTTTTGGGTTTTGATCAATTTAAACAAATTTTAAATAATTTCCATATGTAAAGGAAACCTTTTAATAAATTTAAAATTTTTCTTTGAATTTTAAAATTTTTTGGAAAATATTTTTTTGAAAAAAAAAAAATCAAAATCTTGATTTTTCGCCTGCCAGCTAATGGATGATTTTAAACTTTGATTATTTTATTGTTTGTGTACTAACTATGTTTATTATTATTGAATTATTTTGTATTGAATTGTATTGTTACACTCTAGGTAATCACATGTTAGGTTAAGGATGTTCTTAAGTGTAAGAAATGTTTGAACTGATTTATTTTAAATAACAGAAAAAACCAATGAAGAGAATAATTTAAAATATATACAACATTTATGATTTGATTTTAAATGGAAATAACCAGTGAGTGGTATTTTAACGAATTTTAAAAGAAGTTTTCAATTTTCAATATGTAATGTGAGTGTGTGTGAGCCCAGTATGTAACATACTCTTACTTACTTATCTTTATTATTATTGATACACTGATAAAATATGTATAACAAATACCATAATTTGGTAACTCTAAGTACTTACCAATTTCATCGGTTGCCGGGCTCATATTCTTCTTTTATAAACGTGTTTTTACCTAAGGGGTGCCAGGGTTCATTTACAGCGAGATTTTGAGACACAGATGGTGACACAAATGAATACACGGTATTGTTGAAAATAACCATCAAAATTTAATTCTCTATAAGGTATTACAGATGCGACCATGCGGTCAAAACAATGACGTCATATAAGATGACCCAAAACCAAAATGGCTGTTATTTTTTATATCTCATTTTACTCTCTATACTTCTTTTGTCTGCTAAATTAATATCAGTGTAAATTGTATTGCTGCAGCTTAAAACCATTTATTAATTGTTAGTTCGTTAATACACAAACCAATGCCCTCAGCATCTGTGGTTATGGCCATACGTTCACTCGCTCACTCTCACACACATTCATCTTTAGACCAGTACATTCTTTTAATTAGTGATTCTGTATTAATGAGCTCATTAAACTATAAAAAATGATAAAATGGGACTTCTCTGCTTATCGTTTGGTGTTGTCCATCCGTTGCTGGTGGGTGACGCCCATGGTGATGGCCGGTGTTCGCCTTTAATTCTGCTGAGTTTAACTGGAGAGATATGTGCACTGATTTTACATTTTAATATTCATGCTGTTAAACAAAGTGAGCCTTCATTGCTCCACTATTACTGATAATATTTTGATCTAGTTATTGTAAACTATTGGTAGAAAATTGTTCACACGGCGATACATCGCTGTGTCTCCTCTGAAGAATGGCGTTGAAATGAGAACGAGGCAAATGTAAATTTGCGCTTGTGGTGTGGTTCTTACGTCATACAGCTTTGTCTTACTGGACAACGCCTCGTTGCACGTATTGTAGTTAGTGCGTCATTATTTTCGGTTATGACGGAACAGTGCTATAGTCCAATCACAATGCATATTTTAGTCCTTCGTCACAAACACCGCCATGGCCTTTTCCGAATCCAGCACGTCCATCGGCGACCTTGGTGTCGTACCCTTGCTGAATTTATTCTGCTCCACCGTATATAGGGACAATGGACCTAACCATTCTGTGTTTTACTGATTAAACAATACAAAACATTGAAAAATACCTTTATACCCATAATTATGGTACTGGGTCATTATGTACTGTTACAAACCCCCTCAATGACAATTTTTTGTGTCGAAACACAAAAACTTTCATTGACTCATTCACACTTTCCTAAAAGGATTAGCCTAGATATGTCACCACAACCCCCTGTAATGTTACTATAAAAAAATTTATCATCACTTACCCTTGGTCCCATGATGTTGGTCGCACCCTCTGACCTTACTGGACTTCTCCTGAGAGATCCCTACACCATAAGGCCATAAGGCACTCTACACCCCTGTTCTGACGCTCCAGCCAGCCCAGGACTGCGGTCACAACACCACAAAACTCTGAAACATTGCATACAAAATTTAAAAATCGTGGTCTAGCACATTTCCATATCTACAACTGATATGTTCCCTTTTAGACGCATTGGTTTGTGTTTGAGGCATTGGTTTGTTTTTTAATTCAAAAGTTTCAACCTCACAACTACAAGACTTTAAAATGAATATTCCTTTACCACCACCAAACTCAATTTCTTCCTTGTAAGAAATAAACTACATATATATAACTACAAACAACACAATACATCAACAATTCTTTAATATACCCCCAAAATACCTTCACCTAATTATTACTACAAATTCAACTTACAACTATTATGGCAGACACTTTTATTATTTAAATTTTGTTACTCAACTTAGATTCATTTCATCTATTTTTGTAAATGGCATCTTACTACATTTTTGCACAACTTCATTTGTAATTTTAGACTTTCAACTTTTAAAATCTACTATCTTTTGACACTTGTTAACGTCATTACCCCCTGTAACGACCTCCTAACCACACACTCTACTGCCCCCCAACCGAACTGTAGCGCTCGGGTGCCTCTGCAAGAACTGTAATTGTGGAGGAATTGTCATCTCCTTTGTCCTTGTGTTGGCTTCACATCTAAACAACAAGATATGATAATATCTAAACTTATATAATTACACGCCCTTAAACGGTTCTACCACCTGGCTCTGCTGTTCCTCTTCGAACAGAGTGGCAGCCGCTGTTCCATAGTTCTGGGGAATTTCCCCTAGGTATACCCCCCTGTTAATTTCTACTCTACACCAATTTCAAGACAGCTATGGTCAAGGGACTTAGCTGGCCATAGCTGACCGCTCGCCAAAACCACGATTAGTGCTGGTAAGGCAGTAATCGCACGAAAAGTCGGGGAAATCAATTTCATTTTCATGTTTTACATTTTAACAATACTGATACACTGCACAGTTAAAATCACATATAATATGAATTACATTCAAGGTGTATAGTGTATTTACGCCCACATGAGGCCTCCGATGATGGCAGCATTCTATGTGTTGCTCATCAACCCGTTTCGCTAGCCACAGTAGTACATGTCACTACTGTCCTAGCCTATTACTTATACCTTAACTTCTCCTACATCAACTGTTCTCACAGTCCAATTTTGACTTATAATTCACTAACCACCTAACTACAAAATACTCTTCACTCTTGCTCAAAAACAAGTTCGTTAATTATTTAAAATTTTCACATAGACACTTTACAAGTTCGAGCTTTACCTTTTTTTTTTTCACAACTAATTTCACTGCTATAACAAGATAGGAACGACAACAATGGATCACCTGCTCTGCTTACCTTACATACATATATTTCCTCGTTTTCAGATGGAAAACCAACAACACTCATTTCTATAACTACAACAATTTTAACATATTTTACTTCACATCTTCAAAGAAACTATTTGTTACTGGAATACATATATATTGTAATATAAATGTAAATTACAAAATATACAAATATAAAAATATGTGTAGTTGTATGAGAATTGTACTCTCACTATTGTGTGTAGTAATATAGATGATGTCTTCTAGTCTTCATTCGGCTCTCTCTGCTGGTCTTCACTTTGGTAATATATAATTGTAATTGTAATGGTGTTCTGGTATAATATTACCCAGATTGACTTTTATGGTGCGTAGGTGTAGTAATGACGTTCCGCTCCGGGAGACGTCGATTTGGTAATGTTCCTAAATAATGCTGTTATCAAATGTTCTTGGTGTATGTTGTTGTTGTAGCAATTTGAAATGTGATATAATTTTATAATTCTGAAATAATTGTTTTCGAGGTGTTTATATTCTTAAAATTTAGTAATAAATTGAGATTATTGATTGTAATTATAAATAGTATGGTATGGTGTGTCTTCTAGTAATGATCTTCCCTTCGTTAAATTTATTAAAAAGACAATCCACTTTGAATTAGGCGCGAACAGCTCTCTTCTTCTTCCTCTTGAAAGGTTGTAATTCGCATATATTGCCTTTAAAGGTTGTAGAGTTTTCTTTATTAATTAATGGTTATATTCCTTTATTAAAGAAATCAAATTCAATTCACTAGATAACAAGCGTTTATTCAACAAAATAATGAATTTGCTTAATTGAAAACAATGTTATAATGCCGTATCGACTCACTCAGGTCCGGTCGATCTATGACTTTTATATTGGTATTATACACATATAGGTTCTTTTAACGGTTATTTATAAAAAAGCCAGAGAAGGTCAGGGTCAGAAAGTATAACACTTACAATGCTGAAAATGTATTAAAATTAAACAATAGAATGGTAATTAGTAATAATAAAAGTTTATATATAATTTTTATTCACCACAGTTCAGCAAACAGTCGACTGGTTGTGTTGATGAGATCAGTCAAAGTGGCCGTCTGGCGCATGCGTGGATTTCACCTTCTAACATTGACAAAGTACTTGTGGAATAAATATGTTCCTTCTGCGATTAAATCCTCTTCGTACTCGTTTAATCTCTTCTTGGGTATAGTTTAATGTCACTGGAGTAAGATGGAAAAGTCACTGGGTGTAAAAATGTTGTTAAATAAGTAGATCAATTGGTGTTTATGTGTGTCCGTTTAACCTCGAATATTCACTTGGTATTTGGTGTGATTCCAGTGTTATTTCGTTTAAATAGTGATATGTGATGCTGTTTATAGGTGTTATGTAGTTCATAGGGCAACTTCACCACTTCACAATGATTAGAATAGTTTAAAATTTAATTTTTACACAAAAACTGATTCCGAACTTTAGTTATACGTAATCGCCATTAAGGTTGGGTTTTATAAAATATTCACGTCAAGTGTGCTCTTCAATGTATAATAATGAACTGCGTGGATTTCCTTCGTCATCCGAAACGTCTTAGCCAATTTAATATTAAAAAGACATTGTTTAAAATTGCCATAACTTCCGACACACTTTAATTTCGTGCACTATGCTTATAAAGTAAATTCGTTATTACTTAACTGTTTGAAATATAAAATACATATTCGTTTTCACTATTCTATTCTACTTATTTTGATAGTAATTAAGTTAGTATTACAAAGTTTTATCTGAAAATTATTTCTTATAATTTTTTGGGAGGTAGGCCTAAAATTATACTTCCCTGTCTTCTATGTAAATAATAGCCATTTTAACTAATATAATTATTATTCTATGAAATCTGAAATTTGTATAATTATCAATTCTCACTTATTTTATTGCAATTTAGTATATTAATGATGGTTTTTTCATATAATTCAGTTGTATATGATTCCCCTTCTGATAAAGTTAGTGAACCTATTTCAGTTTCAAATGGTATTTCATTATACAAATAAATAATTTTACTCATAGAATGACCATATCTTTAGAAAGCCTTATTTACATAGTATTTAATATGTTGGGTGTATCTTGCCTAAATATTGTCAGTTTGACTGGTTTATAAGATTAGGTTTATTAATTATTCTGCATTTTAACTTTATTATATTGCCTAGATTTGAATTGTGGCTATTTGCAGAATGTTTTACTAATGTAATTATTTTATTTCCTTCTCTGACTTCTGACTCTGATATATTTGATTAAAAATTAGTTCTCTGATCTGGCATAACAGTAATTATAGATTATACAATTAAAATATAACACCCAGATATATAAAACTGGTGTTCTTAATAACATTGTTTTGGTATATCACCTAATAACATAATAAAAAGTATTTCTACAACATTGGAATGTTATCTAATTTTAGATAATGCATTCCTAAATTAACATGAACAATAAAATAACAATTATAATACTAATATTTCTTATGACTAACCCTTACTTATCTAAATGCTATATTTAATTAGAACCCCACATTTGGATCCATATATAATTGTTAATACCTTCTACTACTCCATCATAAACAGTTAGTTCTGTAATTCCCCATTTTATAAGATTTATGCCCCCTCTTAAAGTATAACCCTGGCTATCTAAGTTATATTCCATTCTATGGAATGTTCATACAGTTTTAGTAGCTTTTTATTAGTAAAATTACTACTTCATTATCAAAGTAGGCACTGTTCACAAAACTTAAAGTTTGTTACTTTGTACTGCTACTCGTGCACCTTTCTTAAAGTTTATTAGTTATAATTTGATCACTTACACCTTTCCATGGTAAATTATTACTATATTTACTAGTCTTTTTCTAGTTTTTAATATGAAATATTCAACCATGGGGGAACTGTGAAGATTTGTTTATGCACATTACACAATAACTTTTTGAATGCACTAATATTTACTACAGCTAACACTTTTAGTTTTTTGTCAGTTTTACAGTGATATGGTTTTTTAATGTGTTATACTTTCTTTTTTGGGCATTCATTGATTTTGGGGTTTTTTGGGGGTTCTTTCCCTATGGGGTTTTTGTTTTATATGGGTCGTCTTAATTATTCTTCTTTCTTCTTGAGTTTGGTTATTCTTCCTTCTTCTGTAGTTTTGGATTATCCTTCCTTCTTCTGTAGTTCTTGTTTTTATTATTCTTCTTTCTTCTTTGAGTTTGGTTCTTCTTTATTCTTCCTTCTTCAGTAGTAGTAGTTTTAATTAGTCTTCCTTCTTCTTTCTTCAGTAGATTTAGTTTGTTCTTCTTTCTTCAGTAATAGTAGTTTTAATTATTCTTCTTTCTTCTGTCTTCTGTATCTTTGATTGTTCTTCTTTCTTCAGTAATAGTAGTTTTAATTATTCTTCTTTCTTCTGTCTTCTGTATCTTTGATTGTTCTTCTTTCTTCAGTAATAGTAGTTTTAATTATTCTTCTTTCTTCTGTCTTCTGTATCTTTGATTGTTCTTCTTTCTTCAGTAATAGTAGTTTTAATTATTCTTCTTTCTTCTGTCTTCTGTATCTTTGATTGTTCTTCTTTCTTCATTCTTCAGTAGTAGTAGTTTTAACTAGTTCTTCTTTCTTCATTAGATTTAGTTTCTTCTTCTTTCTTCTTTGAGTTTTAATTGTTCTTCCTTCTTCTTTAGCTTTGATTGTTCTTCCTTCTTCAGTAATAGTAGTTTTAATTATTCTTCTTTCTTCTGTATCTTTGATTGTTCTTCTTTCTTCATTCTTCAGTAGTAGTAGTTTTAATTATTCTTCTTTCTTCTGTCTTCTGTATCTTTAATTGTTCTTCTTTCTTCGTTCTTCAGTAATAGTAGTTCTAATTATTCTTCTTTCTTCTGTCTTCAGTATCTTTGATTGTTCTTCTTTCTTCAGTAATAGTAGTTTTAATTATTCTTCTTTCTTCTGTCTTCTGTATCTTTGATTGTTCTTCTTTCTTCATTCTTCAGTAATAGTAGTTTTAATTATTCTTCTTTCTTCTGTCTTCTGTATCTTTAATTGTTCTTCTTTCTTCGTTCTTCAGTAATAGTAGTTCTAATTATTCTTCTTTCTTCTGTCTTCAGTATCTTTGATTGTTCTTCTGTCTTCATTCTTCAGTAGTAGTAGTTTTAATTAGTCTTCTTTCTTCTGTCTTCTGTAGTGGTAGTTTTGACTATTCTTCCTTCTTCTGTAGTTTTTCGCCGTGTATGCCTTCGTTTCTTCTGGTCTGGTTTCTTTGACGGGGTATATTAATTGCCTGCTTCTATCTTACCTGGGTAATTTTGTTATTATTAATTTTAGTCTTCTGGGTTTTTAAATTTGTATTATATTATATTATTTGCAGAATTTTTCTTTATTTAACCTTTCTTGTGAATATATTATTAAACAGTGCATTTTAATTAATTCTCATCTGGATATTCCATATATTAGAGCTTTATTAATGATCATTGAGTAATGCATTTGTGTGGATTATCTGTCACGCTACAGATTGCTCTCTTCCAGAAGTGATTAGTTCAGATCATACTTAGTTTGTCTGAAGTAATTGCTTATGACATTATATTATAAATTATATTTCTTTACTTCCTTCACATTTCTAAAAATTTTTTCTCCCATATTTTTGAGCTTATCTATATTTCATTATTAACTGGATTCTTACTGATAGTAATAGTCATCTGAGGTTCGTTATTTTTTATTTTTCCATTTTCTTCTTAACTCGTTTCTTTATCCTTGGGATATTTATTCCCTAAAATTCCCTAACACGTTAGCTGGGGCAGTGTCCAGAGGGGCTCTGTAGGCATCTCACTCTGCTGGCCATACTACGTCATTTATTGATTACAGAGGTAAATCATCTCTGACCAATACATAATAATACTGCTGGACTTATCTCAGACAGTTATTTATAAAAATTATATAAGAATAGTCCACCTTATGACTATAAAAAAAAAAATTAAATATCTTTGGAGATATTTCACTTCGTATACGAACAGATCTATTAATATTTCTATCTTAGTGAATCTCTATCTCAGTTATTTTTCTCAATGGTTAGCTCTGCTGTCATTTTATTTCTCCTTGTGATTGGAAGCTGGTATAATATAATCCTCACTTATTATTCAGTGTAAAGTTTTTAATTCTCTGTCATTTTTTGACTGTTATCACAATCTCCTTCTGGTCATTGGTAGCATATATTTTGTATTATATTTTTGTTCCTTTCTTAATTCTTGTGAATCGTTCCACTAGTATTGTTTTTTCAATTACTCTTTTAATTGTCTTTCTAATAACTGACATTTATTGTATGATCATCTTTTTCATATGGATTTATTTATATATAGTTTTTCCTTTCTTTTTCAAAATTTTATTTTGCTCTTGCTTTTTATCCAAATGCACTCTTTATTATTAATGTCATATGTTTAATATCTCTGTTTATTTGACATAAAATTCTCATTAATTTCACTTCACAATAAGTTTATTCATTTAAATGGTATCAGTGGTTTGTATTGCCATTTCTTTATTCTGGAAAGTTTTTCAGAATTGGTCCCATATATAATTGTTTGTAATGTGTTATCCAAATTCTTTTTCTCCTTGTTCATTTCTAAAAGTTGTTTTTAAAATAAGGTAGTAAATTGTTTTTACTTGGGTTTTTGAATTTTGATGATTTAATTCAAAATTCATTTTCTCTTTGATTCATAAATTGTTTCCTAAATGGTAGGCAGTAAGTAGTCATTACTTCATTTTTGAATTTAGTGGTTTAATTCAAAATTCATTTTCTCTTGTCCATAAATTGTTTTCTAAATAATAGGTAGTAATTAGTCATTACTTCATTTTTGAATTTAGTGGTTTAATTCAAAATTCATTTTCTCTTGTCCATAAATTGTTTTCTAAATAATAGGTAGTAAGTAGTCATTACTTCATTTTTGAATTTTGAGATTTAATTCAAAATTCATTTTCTCTTGTCCATAAATTGTTTTCTAAATAATAGGTAGTAATTAGTCATTACTTCATTTTTGAATTTTGAGATTTACTTACTTCTTCTATACCTTTCCTTACTCATAATATTTTTTCATAAATATGGTTAACATATCATATTATTACCCTAAATATGGTATTAGCTCTCTTCTTTTCTTTATTTCAAATGTACTTCTTATAATTATTTTTCTTTTAAATACCCAGGTTGAAGATTTTTATTAGGTTGGACAATTGCTCATAATTTCTTTTTCTTTGACATAGTTTTTTGCCATTGCCGGTTATCATAACATCAGTCCCTTTTTGTGGAGGTGTATGGTATTAGACTTAACCGTAGTCTGTCACTTCATTTGCTCTCATTGTCCGGATGACCATAGTCTTCATCATCGTTCCGGTACTAGTGACATCTCTGGCCTTTGTTTTGTATTTCATTTTCCTAGCTGCTATTCCTTTGTTGGCTGCTAAGCTTATTCGGCTCCCTCTATCATAGTGTTTTATATACCAGTACGTCTCTGGTCCATCGATGATCAATGATACCATTGACAATCTACCATATATCTCCATCCCTGTTGTATTCCATTTACCTCTGATCACTTCCCCGTGGTAAACTACTGTCTGCTGGTAAACCATTTCTGAGATTACCATCAATCTATTTCCATAATTTCTGGAACTCACGATTTCTTCATTGTTGGTAATAGGGATATTATCATTATCAAATAAACCATGGTTCATCATTTCCATTTCTTCCCTTGTTTTCATTAATTTCTTTGGATGCCTTCTTTTCATTCTCTTTTGTTTCACTTCCATATCCTTAGTATTTTCTTTCTTCCCGTTCGTTTTCTTTTCAGGTAACACTATCACTGGCTCCATTGTTTTATTGTTTGGTATTTCCTTTCGTTCTGGTTTGCTGTTGTCCAGTGTCTTATCCAATTCTTCATCCAAGGATGTGACGTTTTTATCTATTTCACTCAAACCTTCCTTCAAGATTTGTCTGTATTCTTTTCTATCCCTTCTTTCCTCTTCCCTGTCTTCTTTCATTTCCTTATGCCATCGTCGGTTATCCTCCCTTATTTCTTCTCTTAACCGTTGGTAGTCCTCTCTTAACTCTTTCCTTAACTGTTGATGATCACTTTCGATTTTCTTATTGGTTTCTTCCATCTTTTCTTCCAAATTCTTCTTATTTTCTTCCATTTTCTTTTCCACCTTTTTACTGGTTTCCTCAATTCTCTTATTGGTCCTTTCAATTTTACGGCCCAATTCTTCCTTTGTTTCTTGGTTGTCCTTCTTCAATTCTTCCCTTAAAGATTGGTTATCATTCTTCAAATCTTCTAATCTTTTATTATTTTCTTCTGTAGTAGAATCCATTTTCTTACTTAATTCTTCCTTGGTTGCTTGGTTGTCCTTCTTCAATTCTTCTTTTAACGATTGGTTATCATTCTTCAACTCTTCTTTTGTTGCTTGGTTGTCCTTCTTCCAGTTTTCTTCCATCTTCTTGCTGTTTTCTTCCATCTTCTTGCTGTTTTCTTCTTATCATCTTCTTATTTAAATCTTGACTCAACTTCTCACTGGTTGATTTGAATTCCCGGAGGATCATTTCCATCATTTTGTTCGTTGTACCTTCTTCTGTAGTCCTAGACTTATCCACTTCCTTGTCTTGGACATGTACGTCCCCTGTTTGAGTGGGTACTTCTGGTTGTTTCTCTGGTGGTGTTGGTTGTTTATGTTCCACCCGTCCTAATATTCTTTCCACGTCCTCCACTGGGGTCGCCTCCTTATCCTCCATATCGAGTTCTTTCTCGGCCTCCGCCGCTCTCTTCTTTGATGTGGCACGACGCATTATTTTCCCTGATTCCCTGGCTGGGTAACCGCTGCCAAGCTGAATTAGGAATTGGGTAAGTAATTACAGTAATTTCAACCCCTAATTACAGCCCTTTAGTTGGACGCCAATTTTGTAATATTAATGTAAATTACAAAATATACAAATATAAAAATATGTGTAGTTGTATGAGAATTGTACTCTCACTATTGTGTGTAGTAATATAGATGATGTCTTCTAGTCTTCATTCGGCTCTCTCTGCTGGTCTTCACTTTGGTAATATATAATTGTAATTGTAATGGTGTTCTGGTATAATATTACCCAGATTGACTTTTATGGTGCGTAGGTGTAGTAATGACGTTCCGCTCCGGGAGACGTCGATTTGGTAATGTTCCTAAATAATGCTGTTATCAAATGTTCTTGGTGTATGTTGTTGTTGTAGCAATTTGAAATGTGATATAATTTTATAATTCTGAAATAATTGTTTTCGAGGTGTTTATATTCTTAAAATTTAGTAATAAATTGAGATTATTGATTGTAATTATAAATAGTATGGTATGGTGTGTCTTCTAGTAATGATCTTCCCTTCGTTAAATTTATTAAAAAGACAATCCACTTTGAATTAGGCGCGAACAGCTCTCTTCTTCTTCCTCTTGAAAGGTTGTAATTCGCATATATTGCCTTTAAAGGTTGTAGAGTTTTCTTTATTAATTAATGGTTATATTCCTTTATTAAAGAAATCAAATTCAATTCACTAGATAACAAGCGTTTATTCAACAAAATAATGAATTTGCTTAATTGAAAACAATGTTATAATGCCGTATCGACTCACTCAGGTCCGGTCGATCTATGACTTTTATATTGGTATTATACACATATAGGTTCTTTTAACGGTTATTTATAAAAAAGCCAGAGAAGGTCAGGGTCAGAAAGTATAACACTTACAATGCTGAAAATGTATTAAAATTAAACAATAGAATGGTAATTAGTAATAATAAAAGTTTATATATAATTTTTATTCACCACAGTTCAGCAAACAGTCGACTGGTTGTGTTGATGAGATCAGTCAAAGTGGCCGTCTGGCGCATGCGTGGATTTCACCTTCTAACATTGACAAAGTACTTGTGGAATAAATATGTTCCTTCTGCGATTAAATCCTCTTCGTACTCGTTTAATCTCTTCTTGGGTATAGTTTAATGTCACTGGAGTAAGATGGAAAAGTCACTGGGTGTAAAAATGTTGTTAAATAAGTAGATCAATTGGTGTTTATGTGTGTCCGTTTAACCTCGAATATTCACTTGGTATTTGGTGTGATTCCAGTGTTATTTCGTTTAAATAGTGATATGTGATGCTGTTTATAGGTGTTATGTAGTTCATAGGGCAACTTCACCACTTCACAATGATTAGAATAGTTTAAAATTTAATTTTTACACAAAAACTGATTCCGAACTTTAGTTATACGTAATCGCCATTAAGGTTGGGTTTTATAAAATATTCACGTCAAGTGTGCTCTTCAATGTATAATAATGAACTGCGTGGATTTCCTTCGTCATCCGAAACGTCTTAGCCAATTTAATATTAAAAAGACATTGTTTAAAATTGCCATAACTTCCGACACACTTTAATTTCGTGCACTATGCTTATAAAGTAAATTCGTTATTACTTAACTGTTTGAAATATAAAATACATATTCGTTTTCACTATTCTATTCTACTTATTTTGATAGTAATTAAGTTAGTATTACAAAGTTTTATCTGAAAATTATTTCTTATAATTTTTTGGGAGGTAGGCCTAAAATTATACTTCCCTGTCTTCTATGTAAATAATAGCCATTTTAACTAATATAATTATTATTCTATGAAATCTGAAATTTGTATAATTATCAATTCTCACTTATTTTATTGCAATTTAGTATATTAATGATGGTTTTTTCATATAATTCAGTTGTATATGATTCCCCTTCTGATAAAGTTAGTGAACCTATTTCAGTTTCAAATGGTATTTCATTATACAAATAAATAATTTTACTCATAGAATGACCATATCTTTAGAAAGCCTTATTTACATAGTATTTAATATGTTGGGTGTATCTTGCCTAAATATTGTCAGTTTGACTGGTTTATAAGATTAGGTTTATTAATTATTCTGCATTTTAACTTTATTATATTGCCTAGATTTGAATTGTGGCTATTTGCAGAATGTTTTACTAATGTAATTATTTTATTTCCTTCTCTGACTTCTGACTCTGATATATTTGATTAAAAATTAGTTCTCTGATCTGGCATAACAGTAATTATAGATTATACAATTAAAATATAACACCCAGATATATAAAACTGGTGTTCTTAATAACATTGTTTTGGTATATCACCTAATAACATAATAAAAAGTATTTCTACAACATTGGAATGTTATCTAATTTTAGATAATGCATTCCTAAATTAACATGAACAATAAAATAACAATTATAATACTAATATTTCTTATGACTAACCCTTACTTATCTAAATGCTATATTTAATTAGAACCCCACATTTGGATCCATATATAATTGTTAATACCTTCTACTACTCCATCATAAACAGTTAGTTCTGTAATTCCCCATTTTATAAGATTTATGCCCCCTCTTAAAGTATAACCCTGGCTATCTAAGTTATATTCCATTCTATGGAATGTTCATACAGTTTTAGTAGCTTTTTATTAGTAAAATTACTACTTCATTATCAAAGTAGGCACTGTTCACAAAACTTAAAGTTTGTTACTTTGTACTGCTACTCGTGCACCTTTCTTAAAGTTTATTAGTTATAATTTGATCACTTACACCTTTCCATGGTAAATTATTACTATATTTACTAGTCTTTTTCTAGTTTTTAATATGAAATATTCAACCATGGGGGAACTGTGAAGATTTGTTTATGCACATTACACAATAACTTTTTGAATGCACTAATATTTACTACAGCTAACACTTTTAGTTTTTTGTCAGTTTTACAGTGATATGGTTTTTTAATGTGTTATACTTTCTTTTTTGGGCATTCATTGATTTTGGGGTTTTTTGGGGGTTCTTTCCCTATGGGGTTTTTGTTTTATATGGGTCGTCTTAATTATTCTTCTTTCTTCTTGAGTTTGGTTATTCTTCCTTCTTCTGTAGTTTTGGATTATCCTTCCTTCTTCTGTAGTTCTTGTTTTTATTATTCTTCTTTCTTCTTTGAGTTTGGTTCTTCTTTATTCTTCCTTCTTCAGTAGTAGTAGTTTTAATTAGTCTTCCTTCTTCTTTCTTCAGTAGATTTAGTTTGTTCTTCTTTCTTCAGTAATAGTAGTTTTAATTATTCTTCTTTCTTCTGTCTTCTGTATCTTTGATTGTTCTTCTTTCTTCAGTAATAGTAGTTTTAATTATTCTTCTTTCTTCTGTCTTCTGTATCTTTGATTGTTCTTCTTTCTTCAGTAATAGTAGTTTTAATTATTCTTCTTTCTTCTGTCTTCTGTATCTTTGATTGTTCTTCTTTCTTCAGTAATAGTAGTTTTAATTATTCTTCTTTCTTCTGTCTTCTGTATCTTTGATTGTTCTTCTTTCTTCATTCTTCAGTAGTAGTAGTTTTAACTAGTTCTTCTTTCTTCATTAGATTTAGTTTCTTCTTCTTTCTTCTTTGAGTTTTAATTGTTCTTCCTTCTTCTTTAGCTTTGATTGTTCTTCCTTCTTCAGTAATAGTAGTTTTAATTATTCTTCTTTCTTCTGTATCTTTGATTGTTCTTCTTTCTTCATTCTTCAGTAGTAGTAGTTTTAATTATTCTTCTTTCTTCTGTCTTCTGTATCTTTAATTGTTCTTCTTTCTTCGTTCTTCAGTAATAGTAGTTCTAATTATTCTTCTTTCTTCTGTCTTCAGTATCTTTGATTGTTCTTCTTTCTTCAGTAATAGTAGTTTTAATTATTCTTCTTTCTTCTGTCTTCTGTATCTTTGATTGTTCTTCTTTCTTCATTCTTCAGTAATAGTAGTTTTAATTATTCTTCTTTCTTCTGTCTTCTGTATCTTTAATTGTTCTTCTTTCTTCGTTCTTCAGTAATAGTAGTTCTAATTATTCTTCTTTCTTCTGTCTTCAGTATCTTTGATTGTTCTTCTGTCTTCATTCTTCAGTAGTAGTAGTTTTAATTAGTCTTCTTTCTTCTGTCTTCTGTAGTGGTAGTTTTGACTATTCTTCCTTCTTCTGTAGTTTTTCGCCGTGTATGCCTTCGTTTCTTCTGGTCTGGTTTCTTTGACGGGGTATATTAATTGCCTGCTTCTATCTTACCTGGGTAATTTTGTTATTATTAATTTTAGTCTTCTGGGTTTTTAAATTTGTATTATATTATATTATTTGCAGAATTTTTCTTTATTTAACCTTTCTTGTGAATATATTATTAAACAGTGCATTTTAATTAATTCTCATCTGGATATTCCATATATTAGAGCTTTATTAATGATCATTGAGTAATGCATTTGTGTGGATTATCTGTCACGCTACAGATTGCTCTCTTCCAGAAGTGATTAGTTCAGATCATACTTAGTTTGTCTGAAGTAATTGCTTATGACATTATATTATAAATTATATTTCTTTACTTCCTTCACATTTCTAAAAATTTTTTCTCCCATATTTTTGAGCTTATCTATATTTCATTATTAACTGGATTCTTACTGATAGTAATAGTCATCTGAGGTTCGTTATTTTTTATTTTTCCATTTTCTTCTTAACTCGTTTCTTTATCCTTGGGATATTTATTCCCTAAAATTCCCTAACACGTTAGCTGGGGCAGTGTCCAGAGGGGCTCTGTAGGCATCTCACTCTGCTGGCCATACTACGTCATTTATTGATTACAGAGGTAAATCATCTCTGACCAATACATAATAATACTGCTGGACTTATCTCAGACAGTTATTTATAAAAATTATATAAGAATAGTCCACCTTATGACTATAAAAAAAAAATTAAATATCTTTGGAGATATTTCACTTCGTATACGAACAGATCTATTAATATTTCTATCTTAGTGAATCTCTATCTCAGTTATTTTTCTCAATGGTTAGCTCTGCTGTCATTTTATTTCTCCTTGTGATTGGAAGCTGGTATAATATAACACTTACACTTATTACACTGGTTACACTGGTGGTTACACTTATTGGGCTGGTTTACACTTATTATTCAGTGTAAAGTTTTTAATTCTCTGTCATTTTTTGACTGTTATCACAATCTCCTTCTGGTCATTGGTAGCATATATTTTGTATTATATTTTTGTTCCTTTCTTAATTCTTGTGAATCGTTCCACTAGTATTGTTTTTTCAATTACTCTTTTAATTGTCTTTCTAATAACTGACATTTATTGTATGATCATCTTTTTCATATGGATTTATTTATATATAGTTTTTCCTTTCTTTTTCAAAATTTTATTTTGCTCTTGCTTTTTATCCAAATGCACTCTTTATTATTAATGTCATATGTTTAATATCTCTGTTTATTTGACATAAAATTCTCATTAATTTCACTTCACAATAAGTTTATTCATTTAAATGGTATCAGTGGTTTGTATTGCCATTTCTTTATTCTGGAAAGTTTTTCAGAATTGGTCCCATATATAATTGTTTGTAATGTGTTATCCAAATTCTTTTTCTCCTTGTTCATTTCTAAAAGTTGTTTTTAAAATAAGGTAGTAAATTGTTTTTACTTGGGTTTTTGAATTTTGATGATTTAATTCAAAATTCATTTTCTCTTTGATTCATAAATTGTTTCCTAAATGGTAGGCAGTAAGTAGTCATTACTTCATTTTTGAATTTAGTGGTTTAATTCAAAATTCATTTTCTCTTGTCCATAAATTGTTTTCTAAATAATAGGTAGTAATTAGTCATTACTTCATTTTTGAATTTAGTGGTTTAATTCAAAATTCATTTTCTCTTGTCCATAAATTGTTTTCTAAATAATAGGTAGTAAGTAGTCATTACTTCATTTTTGAATTTTGAGATTTAATTCAAAATTCATTTTCTCTTGTCCATAAATTGTTTTCTAAATAATAGGTAGTAATTAGTCATTACTTC
Source organism: Magicicada septendecula (assembly GCA_034769895.1). Lineage (NCBI taxonomy): Eukaryota > Metazoa > Arthropoda > Insecta > Hemiptera > Cicadidae > Magicicada > Magicicada septendecula. The sequence continues at coordinate 298,932,807 of CM068373.1, read as the reverse complement.
ATTTTTGAATTTTGAGATTTACTTACTTCTTCTATACCTTTCCTTACTCATAATATTTTTTCATAAATATGGTTAACATATCATATTATTACCCTAAATATGGTATTAGCTCTCTTCTTTTCTTTATTTCAAATGTACTTCTTATAATTATTTTTCTTTTAAATACCCAGGTTGAAGATTTTTATTAGGTTGGACAATTGCTCATAATTTCTTTTTCTTTGACATAGTTTTTTGCCATTGCCGGTTATCATAACATCAGTCCCTTTTTGTGGAGGTGTATGGTATTAGACTTAACCGTAGTCTGTCACTTCATTTGCTCTCATTGTCCGGATGACCATAGTCTTCATCATCGTTCCGGTACTAGTGACATCTCTGGCCTTTGTTTTGTATTTCATTTTCCTAGCTGCTATTCCTTTGTTGGCTGCTAAGCTTATTCGGCTCCCTCTATCATAGTGTTTTATATACCAGTACGTCTCTGGTCCATCGATGATCAATGATACCATTGACAATCTACCATATATCTCCATCCCTGTTGTATTCCATTTACCTCTGATCACTTCCCCGTGGTAAACTACTGTCTGCTGGTAAACCATTTCTGAGATTACCATCAATCTATTTCCATAATTTCTGGAACTCACGATTTCTTCATTGTTGGTAATAGGGATATTATCATTATCAAATAAACCATGGTTCATCATTTCCATTTCTTCCCTTGTTTTCATTAATTTCTTTGGATGCCTTCTTTTCATTCTCTTTTGTTTCACTTCCATATCCTTAGTATTTTCTTTCTTCCCGTTCGTTTTCTTTTCAGGTAACACTATCACTGGCTCCATTGTTTTATTGTTTGGTATTTCCTTTCGTTCTGGTTTGCTGTTGTCCAGTGTCTTATCCAATTCTTCATCCAAGGATGTGACGTTTTTATCTATTTCACTCAAACCTTCCTTCAAGATTTGTCTGTATTCTTTTCTATCCCTTCTTTCCTCTTCCCTGTCTTCTTTCATTTCCTTATGCCATCGTCGGTTATCCTCCCTTATTTCTTCTCTTAACCGTTGGTAGTCCTCTCTTAACTCTTTCCTTAACTGTTGATGATCACTTTCGATTTTCTTATTGGTTTCTTCCATCTTTTCTTCCAAATTCTTCTTATTTTCTTCCATTTTCTTTTCCACCTTTTTACTGGTTTCCTCAATTCTCTTATTGGTCCTTTCAATTTTACGGCCCAATTCTTCCTTTGTTTCTTGGTTGTCCTTCTTCAATTCTTCCCTTAAAGATTGGTTATCATTCTTCAAATCTTCTAATCTTTTATTATTTTCTTCTGTAGTAGAATCCATTTTCTTACTTAATTCTTCCTTGGTTGCTTGGTTGTCCTTCTTCAATTCTTCTTTTAACGATTGGTTATCATTCTTCAACTCTTCTTTTGTTGCTTGGTTGTCCTTCTTCCAGTTTTCTTCCATCTTCTTGCTGTTTTCTTCCATCTTCTTGCTGTTTTCTTCTTATCATCTTCTTATTTAAATCTTGACTCAACTTCTCACTGGTTGATTTGAATTCCCGGAGGATCATTTCCATCATTTTGTTCGTTGTACCTTCTTCTGTAGTCCTAGACTTATCCACTTCCTTGTCTTGGACATGTACGTCCCCTGTTTGAGTGGGTACTTCTGGTTGTTTCTCTGGTGGTGTTGGTTGTTTATGTTCCACCCGTCCTAATATTCTTTCCACGTCCTCCACTGGGGTCGCCTCCTTATCCTCCATATCGAGTTCTTTCTCGGCCTCCGCCGCTCTCTTCTTTGATGTGGCACGACGCATTATTTTCCCTGATTCCCTGGCTGGGTAACCGCTGCCAAGCTGAATTAGGAATTGGGTAAGTAATTACAGTAATTTCAACCCCTAATTACAGCCCTTTAGTTGGACGCCAATTTTGTAATATTAATGTAAATTACAAAATATACAAATATAAAAATATGTGTAGTTGTATGAGAATTGTACTCTCACTATTGTGTGTAGTAATATAGATGATGTCTTCTAGTCTTCATTCGGCTCTCTCTGCTGGTCTTCACTTTGGTAATATATAATTGTAATTGTAATGGTGTTCTGGTATAATATTACCCAGATTGACTTTTATGGTGCGTAGGTGTAGTAATGACGTTCCGCTCCGGGAGACGTCGATTTGGTAATGTTCCTAAATAATGCTGTTATCAAATGTTCTTGGTGTATGTTGTTGTTGTAGCAATTTGAAATGTGATATAATTTTATAATTCTGAAATAATTGTTTTCGATGTGTTTATATTCTTAAAATTTAGTAATAAATTGAGATTATTGATTGTAATTATAAATAGTATGGTATGGTGTGTCTTCTAGTAATGATCTTCCCTTCGTTAAATTTATTAAAAAGACAATCCACTTTGAATTAGGCGCGAACAGCTCTCTTCTTCTTCCTCTTGAAAGGTTGTAATTCGCATATATTGCCTTTAAAGGTTGTAGAGTTTTCTTTATTAATTAATGGTTATATTCCTTTATTAAAGAAATCAAATTCAATTCACTAGATAACAAGCGTTTATTCAACAAAATAATGAATTTGCTTAATTGAAAACAATGTTATAATGCCGTATCGACTCACTCAGGTCCGGTCGATCTATGACTTTTATATTGGTATTATACACATATAGGTTCTTTTAACGGTTATTTATAAAAAAGCCAGAGAAGGTCAGGGTCAGAAAGTATAACACTTACAATGCTGAAAATGTATTAAAATTAAACAATAGAATGGTAATTAGTAATAATAAAAGTTTATATATAATTTTTATTCACCACAGTTCAGCAAACAGTCGACTGGTTGTGTTGATGAGATCAGTCAAAGTGGCCGTCTGGCGCATGCGTGGATTTCACCTTCTAACATTGACAAAGTACTTGTGGAATAAATATGTTCCTTCTGCGATTAAATCCTCTTCGTACTCGTTTAATCTCTTCTTGGGTATAGTTTAATGTCACTGGAGTAAGATGGAAAAGTCACTGGGTGTAAAAATGTTGTTAAATAAGTAGATCAATTGGTGTTTATGTGTGTCCGTTTAACCTCGAATATTCACTTGGTATTTGGTGTGATTCCAGTGTTATTTCGTTTAAATAGTGATATGTGATGCTGTTTATAGGTGTTATGTAGTTCATAGGGCAACTTCACCACTTCACAATGATTAGAATAGTTTAAAATTTAATTTTTACACAAAAACTGATTCCGAACTTTAGTTATACGTAATCGCCATTAAGGTTGGGTTTTATAAAATATTCACGTCAAGTGTGCTCTTCAATGTATAATAATGAACTGCGTGGATTTCCTTCGTCATCCGAAACGTCTTAGCCAATTTAATATTAAAAAGACATTGTTTAAAATTGCCATAACTTCCGACACACTTTAATTTCGTGCACTATGCTTATAAAGTAAATTCGTTATTACTTAACTGTTTGAAATATAAAATACATATTCGTTTTCACTATTCTATTCTACTTATTTTGATAGTAATTAAGTTAGTATTACAAAGTTTTATCTGAAAATTATTTCTTATAATTTTTTGGGAGGTAGGCCTAAAATTATACTTCCCTGTCTTCTATGTAAATAATAGCCATTTTAACTAATATAATTATTATTCTATGAAATCTGAAATTTGTATAATTATCAATTCTCACTTATTTTATTGCAATTTAGTATATTAATGATGGTTTTTTCATATAATTCAGTTGTATATGATTCCCCTTCTGATAAAGTTAGTGAACCTATTTCAGTTTCAAATGGTATTTCATTATACAAATAAATAATTTTACTCATAGAATGACCATATCTTTAGAAAGCCTTATTTACATAGTATTTAATATGTTGGGTGTATCTTGCCTAAATATTGTCAGTTTGACTGGTTTATAAGATTAGGTTTATTAATTATTCTGCATTTTAACTTTATTATATTGCCTAGATTTGAATTGTGGCTATTTGCAGAATGTTTTACTAATGTAATTATTTTATTTCCTTCTCTGACTTCTGACTCTGATATATTTGATTAAAAATTAGTTCTCTGATCTGGCATAACAGTAATTATAGATTATACAATTAAAATATAACACCCAGATATATAAAACTGGTGTTCTTAATAACATTGTTTTGGTATATCACCTAATAACATAATAAAAAGTATTTCTACAACATTGGAATGTTATCTAATTTTAGATAATGCATTCCTAAATTAACATGAACAATAAAATAACAATTATAATACTAATATTTCTTATGACTAACCCTTACTTATCTAAATGCTATATTTAATTAGAACCCCACATTTGGATCCATATATAATTGTTAATACCTTCTACTACTCCATCATAAACAGTTAGTTCTGTAATTCCCCATTTTATAAGATTTATGCCCCCTCTTAAAGTATAACCCTGGCTATCTAAGTTATATTCCATTCTATGGAATGTTCATACAGTTTTAGTAGCTTTTTATTAGTAAAATTACTACTTCATTATCAAAGTAGGCACTGTTCACAAAACTTAAAGTTTGTTACTTTGTACTGCTACTCGTGCACCTTTCTTAAAGTTTATTAGTTATAATTTGATCACTTACACCTTTCCATGGTAAATTATTACTATATTTACTAGTCTTTTTCTAGTTTTTAATATGAAATATTCAACCATGGGGGAACTGTGAAGATTTGTTTATGCACATTACACAATAACTTTTTGAATGCACTAATATTTACTACAGCTAACACTTTTAGTTTTTTGTCAGTTTTACAGTGATATGGTTTTTTAATGTGTTATACTTTCTTTTTTGGGCATTCATTGATTTTGGGGTTTTTTGGGGGTTCTTTCCCTATGGGGTTTTTGTTTTATATGGGTCGTCTTAATTATTCTTCTTTCTTCTTGAGTTTGGTTATTCTTCCTTCTTCTGTAGTTTTGGATTATCCTTCCTTCTTCTGTAGTTCTTGTTTTTATTATTCTTCTTTCTTCTTTGAGTTTGGTTCTTCTTTATTCTTCCTTCTTCAGTAGTAGTAGTTTTAATTAGTCTTCCTTCTTCTTTCTTCAGTAGATTTAGTTTGTTCTTCTTTCTTCAGTAATAGTAGTTTTAATTATTCTTCTTTCTTCTGTCTTCTGTATCTTTGATTGTTCTTCTTTCTTCAGTAATAGTAGTTTTAATTATTCTTCTTTCTTCTGTCTTCTGTATCTTTGATTGTTCTTCTTTCTTCAGTAATAGTAGTTTTAATTATTCTTCTTTCTTCTGTCTTCTGTATCTTTGATTGTTCTTCTTTCTTCAGTAATAGTAGTTTTAATTATTCTTCTTTCTTCTGTCTTCTGTATCTTTGATTGTTCTTCTTTCTTCATTCTTCAGTAGTAGTAGTTTTAACTAGTTCTTCTTTCTTCATTAGATTTAGTTTCTTCTTCTTTCTTCTTTGAGTTTTAATTGTTCTTCCTTCTTCTTTAGCTTTGATTGTTCTTCCTTCTTCAGTAATAGTAGTTTTAATTATTCTTCTTTCTTCTGTATCTTTGATTGTTCTTCTTTCTTCATTCTTCAGTAGTAGTAGTTTTAATTATTCTTCTTTCTTCTGTCTTCTGTATCTTTAATTGTTCTTCTTTCTTCGTTCTTCAGTAATAGTAGTTCTAATTATTCTTCTTTCTTCTGTCTTCAGTATCTTTGATTGTTCTTCTTTCTTCAGTAATAGTAGTTTTAATTATTCTTCTTTCTTCTGTCTTCTGTATCTTTGATTGTTCTTCTTTCTTCATTCTTCAGTAATAGTAGTTTTAATTATTCTTCTTTCTTCTGTCTTCTGTATCTTTAATTGTTCTTCTTTCTTCGTTCTTCAGTAATAGTAGTTCTAATTATTCTTCTTTCTTCTGTCTTCAGTATCTTTGATTGTTCTTCTGTCTTCATTCTTCAGTAGTAGTAGTTTTAATTAGTCTTCTTTCTTCTGTCTTCTGTAGTGGTAGTTTTGACTATTCTTCCTTCTTCTGTAGTTTTTCGCCGTGTATGCCTTCGTTTCTTCTGGTCTGGTTTCTTTGACGGGGTATATTAATTGCCTGCTTCTATCTTACCTGGGTAATTTTGTTATTATTAATTTTAGTCTTCTGGGTTTTTAAATTTGTATTATATTATATTATTTGCAGAATTTTTCTTTATTTAACCTTTCTTGTGAATATATTATTAAACAGTGCATTTTAATTAATTCTCATCTGGATATTCCATATATTAGAGCTTTATTAATGATCATTGAGTAATGCATTTGTGTGGATTATCTGTCACGCTACAATATATATATATTTTTTTTTTCAATACACAATTAATTCTCATTCACACATCTAATCAAGTACCCATTGTTACTTTCTATGCTGTCCAGTACAACTTCAAATTACTAGCATTTTGTGTACCCACTATTTCTTTAGTCTCCCTATCCTGTAATACATAGGCATTCTGCATTTTAACTTCAATTACCTCATAAGGTCCTTCGTACAGCAGGAAGAACTTCTTAATTTCCTTCTCCTGTGCATTTGATAAATCGTGCCTCTTCACCAATACCAACTGTCCGATTTCATATTTCATCCACTTACCTCTTGTGTCGTGCCTACTCTTCCGTCTTTCTCCTTTACTCAACAGGTTCTCATTTGCCAAACGAATCTTGATGCTCATGTCCATAGGTGTACTCTCAGGTGGGTAATCAAATAACTGCTCCAATATTCTCGGAGGGCGTGTTCCTTTGATCAGCTCGTGAGGTGTATAGCCGGTGGACTCGTGGGTGGTACTGTTCAGCCAACTTTCTACCTTCTTGACATACAACGGCCACTCGCTGTGTTTAGCGTGACAATAGGCTCTAAAGATCCTGCCTATCTCTCTCATTACACGCTCAGCCTGGTTGGACTGGGGATGGTACACAGCCGTATGCTTCGTGATGATTCCTTCCCATCCTAACGTCTGTCGCCATCTACCACTGATTAATTGCGGTCCGTGATCCGATAAAATTACTTTCGGCTTACCCACTTGTATCATGTAGTCTTTAGTCACTTTCTCACTCAATACCCGACTGGTAGCTCTTTTAATACTATACACCCTCACATACTTAGAAAAGGTATCCAACATTACAAACACATACTGCACTCCGCCTCTACCCTTTGGTAACGGTCCGAACAAATCCACTGCAACCAGGTCGAATGGTCTCTCCACTTTTATAAAATTCATCTCCCCTTCGACTCTATAGTTGACCACTTTTGATTTCTGGCATAAGTCACAACTCTTTAACAACCTTCTAACCCTTCTCTCCATATTTCTAAAAACACACGACTCTTTCAATACACTCACACACTTCTTCGCTCCGAAATGACCATACCTTAAATGACAATCCCAAATAACCTTCTCAACTAACCCTTCTGGAACTACTAATTTCCAAACACGCTCACCCCCTACTATCCTCTTAAACAATAACCCATTATGAACTTGAAAATATTGACTATACTCTGATCCACTTACCTCCTTTTCTAAACTCTCTATAACCTTACCTGACTTGTCCTCTGCTCGCTGCATGGTCTGGATGTCCCTCATCTCCGCTCCAAAAATTCTATCCTCTCGGCTGATCCGAAAAATCTCGATTTCCTTTAAATCTCTGCCAGTCTTATTGTGCAGCATGTCTATCCTGGACAGTGTGTCCGGTACCTTGTTCTCCGATCCCTTGATATATTCCCACTCAAAATTATATTCCTGCAGTATCAGTACCCACCTGGTTAGACGGCTATGAGCAAGTTTACATGTGGTTAAAAATGATAAAGCTTTGTGGTCCGTCCTAATTACTGTGCGATTTCCTAGAATGTATGTTCGAAACTTTCCAACGGCGAATACTATACTCAATAACTCCTTCTCCGTCGTCGTATAGTTCTTCTCTGCCTGGATCAATGATCTACTTGCAAATGCTATTACCTTATGCTCCTTGTCCTCGCCTTCTTGGTATAATTCTGCACCGATGGCCACATTGCTCGCATCCGTTTGTAAATAAAATACTCTCTCGAAGTCTGGGTGGTTCATCATTACCATTTGACTGAATTTCCTCTTTATCTCTTCAAATGCTGTGCGCTCCTTCTCTCCCCATTTCCATTGTTTGGTTTTCTGGAGTACTGAGCTCAATCTTGTGGTTAAATCTGCATAGTTCTGCTGAAACTTTCGGTAGAAATTACATAACCCAAGGAAACTTTGTAATTGTTTCACATTCCTCGGTTCAGGGAAACGCATGATTGATTCGACTTTGTCTGGGTTCGCTGAGATTCCTTCAGGCGTGATAATAAATCCTAAAAAATTTACCTGTGTCTGCAGAAACGTTGATTTATCCCAATTCACTGTGAGTCCTCCTGCCTCTAGTTTAGCCAATACATATTCCAAGTGCTCTAAATGGTCCTCGAAGGTCCTGGATGCAATCAAAATATCGTCCACGTAGACCGTCAAAAAGTCTAAGTCCTTGGGCCGCAAAATTTTATCTAAACACTTTATAAAGCTGGCGACGCTGGTGTTCAATCCGAAGGGTAGACGTCGAAACTGGTAGTTCTTGCCATTAAACAAAAATGCTGTGTACTTTCTACTAACCTCTGCTAGTGGAACCTGCCAATATCTAGATGTTAAATCCAACGATGTCATATACTTTACTCCACTGAACTTTTGGAAGATCTCATTGATAGGCTCTGGTGACTCTCGGTCGGGAATTATGATTTGGTTTATTCTTCTGGCATCTAGACATAAACGTACTCGTCCGTCCTTCTTGATTACTACTACTAGTGGATTAGAATAATGCGATACTGACCGTTCGATTATACCTGTTTCTACCATCCTGTCGAGTTCTCTCTGCACCGCTCTTCTTTTTGAGTAAGGGACGGCGTAGCTCCTTTGCATGAACGGTGTGTGTTCCCTTATTTGTAATACACATTCATACTCTCTTGCCCTTCCTGGAACCTCGGCAAACACTCCTCTATACCGCACTATCACCTGCCATAACGCTACACGCTGGCCACTCCTTACCACCTCACCTTCACTACAAAATTCATCCGCCCTTAACTCCCATACAGCATCATTAATATTACTCTTTTCACTCTCCGACTCACTCACATATTCTGCTTCTATACATGCACTTACCTTGGTATCTAAATTATTCTCACTTACACCCTTCTGTAGTATTTTAACTCCGCACGTTCTAACTCTACCTATTATGTGCTCAAATTTTACTCTTACCGACCGGTCACCCCCATCTAACTCTATCACCTTCTCTCTAAAATTTATAACAGCTTTCGTCCTTTGCAAAAAATCGTTACCCAGTATGACATCTAAACTTAACCCTCTTACTACCAAAAATGTGTTTACAAATTCTATATTATCTATTAGAAAACTCAAATGTATCTGTTTAGTGACTCTCTTACTGCGTACACCCGTGACTCCTATTACCGTGACTCCTGCTACTGGTAAAATTGGAATATCTTTGTTAAACTCTCTTAATTCTGCTAAAATGTTCTCTGCTATCACGGAAATTTTGCTACCCGTATCTATCAATGTTTTAAAATTCTTATTTCCTACAGTTACCTGAATTTCTGTCAGTCCTGCTCTCACCTCGCTGTTGGCATTGTTTTCTTCTTCCATCAGGTCAGCTACAATATCTGCTTTGATTACATGGCTGTGTATCTCCTCAACTGGTTGGACCTCCTGCGTTTCCCTGAACAGTGGTCGGGTCCTGGCTACCACTGTCGTTTCTAGTTTTCCTGGTGTCTGCTGGTGGAGGGGCCTCGGTGTCCCTTATCTGGCCTCTGGTTGTTGTTCACCGCTCCTCTAGTGTCAGGTGTTTCTCTGCCTTGTGGTTTGTCTCGTCTCGCCTCGTCTCTCCTCTGTTGTCCTTCTCTAGGCGTTCTACACTTGAAACACTGTCGCTGGAATGCGAAATTCTCCTGCTGACACCTATAACATCTCCACTCACCTGGTTTATAATGATGATCTTTACTCGTTACATTATGTTCATTGTAATTGTTTCTTTGTGAATTATACTCTACCTGGTTTGGTTTATAGTTACCCTGTGTTAATCGCCTATTCACTTCCCTATCTCTAATACTCTGCAAAATATCAAGGACTTTCTCAAGTTCGCTTAAATTTGCTATTTCTTTAGTCATTAATGTTATTTGTACTTCTCGAGGTAGATGTTTACTAACATACCTTACAAATGATTTAAAAGGAATTTGAGGTTCTAAATATTTAACTTCATTGTACAACTGTGTTACATATATTGTTATGTTATTATTTGAGTGACTCCCGAAATTACCCTTTCCCATTATTTTACTCCTCAACGCTTCCTGTTCCTCCTCTGGCCAATATTTTCCTTTAAAAGCTTGTTCAAACATCTCATAATTACCCCACTCTACTCTGTGTGCTTCTGCCCATACCGCGGCACTACCCTTGAAACACCTGATTATTTTTGTTAACTGTATCTCCCAATTACTATTACTAAAATGGTGGTACTCCCTGGTTTGGTTAATAAATCGCATGGGGTGTATTGAGTGGTTTTCGTAACTGAATAATTCTAACTCTATTTCATTGTAAAAATCTCTTGTAATAATAACCCTTTCCATATTTCCCGTTAAGTTTCTGCTAATCTCCCCCCGCAACTCATTTTTCATTTTTGTTAAATCACTCTCAACTAGGTTATATCTATTATGCACATCGTTATAATTTTGTATATGTAAACTATCTATTTCTTCAATTCTATTCTGCAATATACTTATTTTATTTGTTGTATTGTTTCCATGTTTTGACATAATGCTATCTATTGTCTGAATACCTTTTGTTAAGTCTACTACATTTAATTCACATTGTTCTAATTTGTTTTATAAAACATAAGCTCTTAATTCTAACTGTTTACTCACTTCATTCTTAGTTTTAATTTCTAACTGTTCTACTGTCTCTACATATTTATTTTCTACTTCTCTACTCTGGCTTTCTATCTGATTTTGAACGGTTTCATTAATTTGTTTGACTTTATCATCTAAATTGCTTATCTTAGTTTTAATTTGCTCATTTACAATTTCTGTTTGTCTTTTAATATCATCATATTGTGTTTCTATTGTATTAATTTTCTCATTAACATTGGAATTTTGTTTATGTATTTCGTTCTCAACTTTTTTAAGTTTCTCATCTAATTGGTTTAATTTTACATCTTGTACATTGTTTTGTTTCTTTAATTCATTCTCAAGGCTATCAAACTTTTCGTCAATTTCTTTTAATACACTATTTTGCGTTTTAATTAATATAAACAGATCTTCCAACGATATCTTATTTTCAACTGCTCTAGGTGTAGAATTCGCGCTTATTTTGTCTAATAAAATAGATTCTGTCTGTATTGTTTACACTAAACATACTATCATTTCTTTCTGCCATAATTTAACTGTTTAAATGACTATTAAATTTTTAATTATACAATTACTGGTTGCTTTGTTTCATCAACATAACCTCTTGTATTAGGTTATGTTTCGTCTTGTACCACCTTCTGTGTTTCTCAATCTGGCTGTTTTATATAAATTAATTATTATATAATGTCCCAGTTCGGGCACCATTTGTAACATACTCTTACTTACTTATCTTTATTATTATTGATACACTGATAAAATATGTATAACAAATACCATAATTTGGTACCTCTAAGTACTTACCAATTTCATCGGTTGCCGGGCTCATATTCTTCTTTTATAAACGTGTTTTTACCTAAGGGGTGCCAGGGTTCATTTACAGCGAGATTTTGAGACACAGATGGTGACACAAATGAATACACGGTATTGTTGAAAATAACCGTCAAAATTTAATTCTCTATAAGGTATTACAGATGCGACCATGCGGTCAAAACAATGACGTCATATAAGATGACCCAAAACCAAAATGGCTGTTATTTTTTATATCTCATTTTACTCTCTATACTTCTTTTGTCTGCTAAATTAATATCAGTGTAAATTGTATTGCTGCAGCTTAAAACCATTTATTAATTGTTAGTTCGTTAATACACAAACCAATGCCCTCAGCATCTGTGGTTATGGCCATACGTTCACTCGCTCACTCTCACACACATTCATCTTTAGACCAGTACATTCTTTTAATTAGTGATTCTGTATTAATGAGCTCATTAAACTATAAAAAATGATAAAATGGGACTTCTCTGCTTATCGTTTGGTGTTGTCCATCCGTTGCTGGTGGGTGACGCCCATGGTGATGGCCGGTGTTCGCCTTTAATTCTGCTGAGTTTAACTGGAGAGATATGTGCACTGATTTTACATTTTAATATTCATGCTGTTAAACAAAGTGAGCCTTCATTGCTCCACTATTACTGATAATATTTTGATCTAGTTATTGTAAACTATTGGTAGAAAATTGTTCACACAGCGATACATCGCTGTGTCTCCTCTGAAGAATGGCGTTGAAATGAGAACGAGGCAAATGTAAATTTGTGCTTGTGTGTGTGGTTCTTACGTCATACAGCTTTGTCTTACTGGACAACGCCTCATTGCACGTATTGTAGTTAGTGCGTCATTGTTTTCGGTTATGACGGAACAGTGCTATAGTCCAATCACAATGCATATTTTAGTCCTTCGTCACAAACACCGCCATGGCCTTTTCCGATTCCAGCACGTCCATCGGCGACCTTGGTGTCGTACCCTTGCTGAATTTACTCTGCTCCACCGTATATAGGGACAATGGACCTAACGATTCTGTGTTTTACTGATTAAACAATACAAAACATTGAAAAATACCTTTATACCCATAATTATGGTACTGGGTCATTATGTACTGTTACAAGTATCTGCTAAAGGCAGTCCAGCTTGCATATAAGGGGAAACATATCGGTTGAGGATCTGGCCTAATCTAAGCCAGGGATTGAGGATTTTTGGGGTAGCATGATAGAAGGCGAGGCGCGCCGTGGTGCGTGTCTGTTCGATTTTTCGGTGTTGGGATCTCTTACAGAGAAGTCCAGTGATCTCGTTCAGATGCGTCCATAGTCGCTAAGCCAGGGGGGGTCGTTTACCCATGCAGAGTAAGAACAAAGGGGGGTTGTTGGCACCAGTTCCTCACCGGTCCTCTTAGGGGTTTTATCAATGAGATTTCTTCTGTTTTGGACAGAAGAATTCTCATTGAGGGGGTATTGTAACGTGTCAAAAATGGGTAATTTTATTTATTTCAGTTTTCAGGGTTTCATAAAAAATATTGTGCAAGTTTTAATCCCACTGTGAAAGAACACGTGGTGACTATAGCAGTTTGGAACAAAGCAGCAACGTAATATTCCGTTGCGAAATCAGTTGAAGTATGTGGCCACCTCAAATTTCTCAGAACTTTGTTTGAATGTGACAGCGCACGCACGCGCGACACAGGTATACGCTCGCTCGAAGTGACGCTACCGTCCAAAAAAAAAAAAAAAAAAAAAAAACCAAGATGTCAGGAAACCAATGTTATGCAGTCTCATTTACCATGAGGCCGGATGTGAAGACTTAAGGACCACCTCTTTAGCGACGTCAGACCAGAAGTGCCTAAATATCGTCGGCACACACTACCGAAACAACCACTATGTAGCAGGTGCCTAGCCAATAAACCGCAACAAATCAACTATGAACGTCGACGAAATCCGTTGGCTGTGGACAGTAACTTCCTCCCGCTCGCAAGGGACGCTGGGGCAGTCTTTCTCTGAGTGTGTCGGCAGACACAGAGCCAAGTTCGGCTCTTTACAAAACTTCACATTTTACCAGTAATAAAGTGATACAACAGTTAAAAATACGTGACCGCGGTCGAGAATACAGGGAAGAACAGATCAAGTGTTATTTCGGACATGAATATTAACTAAAAAAGAGTCTCCATGAGTGCGAACTAAAACCACGTTGCCGGCGGGGGGGATATTCCAAAATGTTAAGGGTTTTATAATTTTCTGTGTGTTTGTGAGTGTAAAAAATTGCAGGCTGGGCTCTGTTCTGTGTATGTGTAACAAGTAAGGTAAGATACTAATTTAAGCTAATATGTAGCAGATGATAAGCGAACAAAGAAAACTGTAATTTGATCCATAAAACCAGGAACTAAAATTTTGAACCAAATTTGAAATGAGTCTGAATTATTAAATTATCAATTCTCTTCAAACAATGTGTCGAATTAGTTATTTCGATTACCTTTAATACAGGTTTGCATCTGACGTACATGTGATCGAATTCTGGACCCAAATAGAAGCTTTACAGGTAGGTAAAAAATGAACTGTATTTTTGTATTTTATATATTTTAAAAGTGTATTTGAACATAACATAAAAAGAGGAAGATAGAGGATTGTGGGAACAGAAAATCAAAGAAATAAGAAATTTCCAAAGAGAACGGCCTCAACAAGAAATCAGTAAACAACAGTCTGAAAAACTCATTGCAATTTATAACAAATACCAACACGTCTTCTCGAATACTCCTGGAAAAGTTAAGGGATACCAGTGTAAAATTAACTTCAGGGAACTTGTAGACTTCCACAGGAAATCATATCCCATAGCGTACTCCCTGAAAAATGAAGTCAGGACGGAGATAAACAGAATGATTGCAGACGATATTATTGAGTATACCCAATCTCAATACACAAGCCCAATAGTAGCTATACCCAAGAAGAATGGCGAAGTACGGATTTGCTTGGACGCCCGAGAAATCAATAAAATGATTGTCAATGACCGGACCTCACCAGGAGAAATTGAGGAAATTTTAAAAAGATTTCATGGAATAAAATACATTAGTACCTGGGATACTGTATGTGGGTACTGGCAGGTGGAGCTGCACCCACACAGTAGACAATACATGGCCTTTATATTTGATGGTAGAAATTACCAATTTAAAAGATTACCATTTGGACTCATCAATTCCGTAGCAGTGTTTGTCAAGTGCATGGACCAAGTCTTAGGCCAAGAGGCACTGGAATTCACCACAGTGTACGTTGACGACCTGCTCATAATGTCTTCAGACTGGGACGAACACTGCGAAAGAGTCGAACATGTATTAAAAAAGTTGTCCAATAATAATATTATACTCAAATTGGATAAGTCAAAATTTATTGCCAATGAAGTGAAGTTCTTAGGGTTCAACTTGACCGAAAAGGGAATCTCTCCATCCCAAGAGAAAGTTGAAGCCATCCAAAAATTCCCCTCACCAAAAAACAAGAAGCAATTGCAGTCATTCTTGGGGATATGCAATTACTATAGGAAGTTTCAAACGAACTACTCCCATCTCACAGCGAAATTTTCTAAGCAACTTTCATCAAAATAAAAATGGACTTGGGGAACTGAACAAGAGGAAGTACTCACTTTAATTAAACAAAAATTTTTTGAAACTGTCATGTTACACCACCCCAATTTCGAACAACCATTCTACCTAAATTGCGACGCTAGTGATGTAAGTCTAGGCGCAGAATTGTACCAGGAAGACAATGACGGAAACCACCTGGTCATTAGCTTCGCCAGCCGAATACTAAATAGTTGCGAGCGTAACTACAATGTTACAGAAAAAGAGTTGCTCAGCATAGTATTCGCGTGTGGCAAGTTTAGAACCTACATACTAGGATAGCCTATCACAGTCAGAAGCGATCATAAGTCAATATCATTTCTCAAACAATGTAAATTAAGTCATGGTCGACTTACCCGATGGATACTTGCTCTGCAAGAATACCACATTACGTGGGAATATATTCCAGGCCGAAAGAACATAGTGGCCGGCGTGTTATCCAGAATAAATGTAGAAGATCAGACATTTGAAGGAGAAAAGGGGAAGATAGCAAAAGTGTATTATATATTGAAAGATAGGAAAGACCTGGAAAACATTGTAAACAAAATAGTGTTACAACAAGAGCAAGATACCAAAATATTAAACACAAGAAAAAGACTAATGGAATCTGAAGCAATTATAAATAAATTTTACTGTATATACAAAGACATATTATTCATAAAAACAAAAAAGAACCAAGACACATGGAAACTAGTAATTCCTCATTCATTAGAAAATCAGATCATCAAAGATTACCATGTAAGATACGGACACATGGGAACACTCAAAATAGTAAAAGCTTTAGAGGAAGATTTGTTTATTAAAAATATCACAAGAAAGGTAAATAAAAATATAAAAACCTGCACGTTATGTCAGATGGTCAAAACCAATAATGAAAGGAAGAATGGAACGATGATACCCATCACGTCAAATGCCAAACTAGAGAAGGTATTCCTTGACATATGTGGACCATTCCCACGCAGCAGAGGAAGACATGGATACACGTTCATCGTAATTATACTTGACCATTACACCAAACTATACGCTATAAACAGAGCCACAACAAATAAAATATTAGATATTATTAAAAATAAATACATGTCAGAAATTGGAAAACCGTACATGATAATAAGCGATCACGGGACACAATTTAAAGGAAATAGGTGGAGAGAAGAATTAATGAAACTGAACATCAAAACATATAAAACTTCCGTATACCACCCTAGTAGTAATCAAGCAGAAAGAATGTTGAGAGAGGTGGGACGCATTTTGAGAACTTATTGTCATGATAACCAGAGGGAATGGTACAAATATTTAACTTCAACCGAAGTATTTTTAAATATCAGCTACCACCAATTTACTGAGAATACACCATACTTAATGATGTTCGATAGGAAGCCAAATAGAGAGATACAAGAGATAATAGAATTCCCAAAAAACCCAGAAGACCCGTATGACAAAAACAAATGGTACAGCCTAATAATGGAAAAGATTGAGAAACAAAAAGCCAAATATGCTAAAAACCAGCCCAAGATAATCAAATATAAAGAGGGAGAAAAGATATTAATCAAAAATCGTGAACTGTCAAGTACACTGGAAGGTATAGCAAAGAAATTGTTATTGCTTTATACCGGGCCATATGTCATCACAAAGGATAATGGTAACAATACTTACCAAATAAGTAATATAAACACAAGAAAAATAAAAGGAGTTTACAACCAAGCTTCAATAAAAAAGTTTTATGAAGAAGAATAAATTACTAGCAATGAAATAAACTAATTTTAAAATTCAAAAAAGTTTGTAAGAGCAACTTACTACCCTATTTAGATGATATATGCGGAATAGAAAAAATAAAATAAATGAATAAAAATATAAAAACAAAGGAATAAGTTACACAAATACCTACCAAATAAAATCAACTTACAGTCTATTAAAGTTGATATATGAAGTATAAAATAAAAAAGTACAATAAGGGAATAAGTTACATAACTTCCTATAAAAAAGTAAGAATCACAAACTTACGATAAAATTTAAACAAAAAATACCTAAAAAGGAATAAGCTACAAAAATTCCTATAAAGTAAGAGAACTAACTTACAAAAAATTATCAAAAATGATATTTAAAACAAAATAAAGTAAACAAAAATAAAATCAAGCTAAAATTGCTGAGATAAATACCTGAAATTATCATGAATTTAATGTATTCAAAGAAAAAAAAAAAATCTGAACTGGTACAAGGAAAAAGAAAAGTTACGTATAAAACAAATATACAAGCTATGGCTAAAGCAGAATGTTGCTAAATAACCAAGAAAAGAATAAAAATGTCTAAGATAATTAAAATGATCACAAGAAGAATAGAAAACAAAATAATGAAAAGTTAGATATGATGAAATTAACATATGAATAAATAAAAAACAATTAACTGTATGAGCAAATGACAGTATATAGCAAAGGTACAGCGGAAGGAAGAATGAGTAAAAGGCCAAAGTGATCTAAAAAACGAACCACAAGGTGGACAATCCCAAAATATGTTATTATTATTAATTAAAGTCACAAGTTGACAAAAAAGGTATTTAAGATTGACTGTTGAAAAGTCGAGCAATCAAAATAAACTGAGCAGAGATGATGTTCCTCTGGTCTCAGAAAAAATGAGTAGTAATGGAAGAAACCCGCTACTAAAAAGTTAGGGAAAAAATTGTGTATAAGGGAGAATGCACCAATGGAAATAAATAAAAACAGATCCAAATAAAATGGAATGAATCAAGTAAGAAGAGAAATAAAGAATGGAGAAACAAACAAGAGAGAAAAGGAAAAAAATTATATATAACTGATAATTTCATAAAAAAACTATGTTAGTGTTTTATTAAAATGATCAATTTTGAAGGAGAGGCATTATATTACAACACAAATAAGCCACCCCAGTACCAGGGATAAAAAAGATAATTCTAAATGTAAATGTACTTCATATTAAATAAAATGATTAAATATAAATAAAATATAAAAACTATGACACGACAAACGACGACATTACCCAACCCACGTGATTGACCCAACTACAGGAAACAAACGAAGAAGGGAACCACGAAAAATAAACAAGAAAAAAAAAGTGAATGACCCAACTACAGGAAACAAACGAAGAAGGGAACCACGAAAAATAAACAAGAAAAAAAGTGATTGACCCAACTACAGGAAACAAAAGAAGAAGGGAAGAAACCAGAACCAAAGAAGAATAAAGACAATTGAAGGAAGTGAATGAATTCCTATAACTAAATAAAATCAAACCAGATGAGAAGGGGAGAACCGAATTAAAATGAAGACAATTGAAAATGAAGAAGATGAAGGAGAGGAAGAAGGAAGAGGAAACGAAGTGAAACCAAGAAATAAGAAACACCACATATAAAAGGGAGAAATGGTACGCTCAAATATAGAATATTGTGAATAAACCCAATAATTAGCCAATAATGGAAATAAATATTATTGTAAATGAGATAATTTATATACCTGTTTTAAACAAAAACAGTGAAAAGTAACCTAGTAAAGAAAAGTACACTAACCCAAATATTAGAGTTAGATATAGTGAAATATATAGCAAAATATCATTAATACTATGTATAATTTTATAATGAAAGAAATAGTGAGAAAGTGAGAAAGAGAAATACTTATAGGGATTACCCACTAAAAAACACTTAATATAAACAGTGAAAAAGTGCAATAGTGTAGGTGTAAATACCCCAAAATAGTGAGTGTATCAGTGATAAAAACCAGTTAATTAAAGGTGAAAGTGATAAGTGGAAAAGGATATTATAAATAATAAAAAGGTAGTAATAGATAAGAAAACACTTAGTAAATCATTGATGAACCAATAAATGATTTAAGAGTGAGCTTGTAGAAAATTATATAGTTAAGGATAATTAGAAATAGTATTTAAAGTAGAGATAAGTAAAGGATATAATGTTATTCAGGGAGAAAGCCCATGTAAAAACAGTATAGAATTTAAGTATATAATTAATAAACACCCTATGTTAGAAGGGAAAATAAGTTTAATAAGTTTGAAGGAAGTGATATTTCTCACTCGAAATAATAGAAAAAGGATGAAATGAATGTTAAACCAACAGTAACTAATAACTTGAAAAGAATTGTTCGTTTTAAATGTTATGAATAGGATATGGCTGAAGGAAGCTTACAGTCCATAGGTCTAATTGTTATGTTTTAAATATTAAGATATAGAAAATAATATTGACATGTAATCAGAACACAAACAGACTCCAAACAAAACTCAACCAATTATAATAACAAAATAAAGCCCATCAGGCCGAAACGAAATGTAATTTAAATGAAATAAGTAAAATACCATAATGGCTACTTAGGCCTATGAACATGCCTAACTGTCAGAAAAACACAAATACAAATTATAACAAATTAACAAGGAAATGTACAAATCTAAGGCAAGTAACTAGCCAGTAATAATGTATAAATCATTTTAAAAAGAAAATATTACTATAAGAGATTAAATTATAAGACAGAAGAATAAAAGCAATCAGAAAATATATAATAAATTTGAATAAAAATTTCAAATATAATAACAATGCTTTTAATCTCGGCCTTAACCAATCAAAGGGTTTCTGTTACCACAGTGTCGGGATAGCGAGTGGAGGTGTGGTACTAGGTCTTAAATCAACTTCAATTAATTGCTCTTCACTTAAAGTTTATTAACATTCTTCTTAACTAGTTAGTTATTACAGCTTCTATTGAGAACATTTCTAAATGGACTTGTGTTCAAATGAATAGTCAGTAAATCATAATGAACTCTGATTCAAATGATTGAGTTTTCTTTCAACAGTTAGTAAATCATAATGAACTCTAATTCAAATGATTGAGTTTTAATAACCAAATAGTAAATCATAATACTTTTACATAACCAAGTAGTGACTCTGTTTTACTCTCAAAAATATTCTAAGTTCGTTAAGATCAAAAGATTCTAAGTTCAATAAGACTTTGAATTTTACATGTTTCTTAAGTCAGGTATTTGATAAGTCTGCGAACAGTAGTTCACTCACCAATTAGAAGATAACCCATTGTAGTAGAGAAGTGTTCTGGCTGAACGAGCATACGGTACACGGGCCGCGACTGTATAGCGTATGACCGAATGACCATCTTTGCGGTCAGGACTCGGGTATTTATTGAAATCTGGGGCAGTATGTCTCCATGTGCGCCCTTGAAGTTGTTTACAAAACTTGATGGTTGACGTAATATCAAGATAGGTGATGGACAGATGCGGCGTTAACGCTCGTCCGAAAAGGAAGTGTTGTGGCTCTGGTTTGGCAGACAACAACTGATAGGACAGATATGATATGATAATTAACCGCTAGATGCTCACACGTGTATCCGGGTAGATAGGCCTTGGATTTGACATGTACACTGATTGAATTGCGTCTTGGCGAACATCTGCGTCTCAAATAAAGAAAACAAAAAGAAATAATAAAAACAGAAGTTGCTCGTGGGAGGTCTGGGCACTGGGCACTACAACAGAAACGGGCCGTTGGTTACTAATTTTCCGTTAAATTTACTTACTTGGAAAAATGATGCTTGGGCAAGAGGTACGCAAGATTGAGATGACCGAAATTTTATTTTAAAAAGTTTGAAAAACGTTTAGAAGTCAACAGCATTAACCAGTGACGAGGAGATGAAGAGTTTCAACTATTAACAGATGTCCAGGAACCAAATAAACAAAATTAAATAGCAGAAATTCCCAAGACAAATTAGAAGAAGATGCCAGCAGCCTAAGTCACCCCAAAATTGATGAATTTCCATTACCCCAGAACAACGACACATCGTAACCTTCTGAACTGTTAAGTATCAATTAAATTCAATAATCCCAGAAATAAAAGCACTTTAAATATTTCTCACATCAATCAAAAAATTCTCACTATTAAGCAAAATTAATTTTCTTTCAAGGATTGAATAATAATAATCTTACGTAAAACAATTGTTAACTTAGAAATAACCTCGCATTAATGTGCAAAATTTTTAACAAATATTACTACACTGCCGAACAATTTGTAAACACACTTTATAACATTTAAGTACGGATAAGGTACGGTAGTGTACTTTTTTTAATGTAACCATCTTTTATGTTTTCTTTATAATCCAAAGAACTCCAGATTTTGAACAAGTTAATATATAGTGTACAAACAGACGCCATGTCGGCCTCAGTATAACTCATTTCAAAATCAATTTCGTCAGCCTAGAGATTTATGTTTCATGTTCTAAGCCGGAGCAATTTTATTGAAAACTAATTTATAATATTTTTCTCACATTGATTAATGACCAAACCATAATTAAAATTACAGAACGGAATATTACCATTGTTTTATTTCATAGGAAGTTGTATAA
Organism: Magicicada septendecula; assembly: GCA_034769895.1. Taxonomy (NCBI): domain Eukaryota; kingdom Metazoa; phylum Arthropoda; class Insecta; order Hemiptera; family Cicadidae; genus Magicicada; species Magicicada septendecula. Next base: position 298,911,126 of record CM068373.1, on the reverse strand, counting down.
TATATGTGTGTGTTAGCAATTTCACTGAGCAGACAACTAGCACTCTTGCCAAGTGGGCAATACAATAAGCTGTACAGAGGCGGGAATTATTTTCTCCAGCTGTCAACGCTGATAACACCAATCTAACTTGTTAATTATCAAATTTAATTGTTTTAAATTAAACAATTTGGCACCACCCGGGACTCGCAACCCCCTATGAAATTACAGGTAGGTTGTACTGATAATTGTGACCACGCTACGGACTTCGGTAGCGACAACTATTAATGTAACTACAGGTGTGAGACGAACACACCACACTAACACTTAATACACATAAAAAACAGGTGTACACATTTTACAGATACGACAAGAACGAGTGGTTACAGATTGACGACTCCAACGTGAGGCTAAAATAAGAAGGACGCCCCGAATTAGTGGTTACAATATTTACGTACGATCCAGAAACAAAGCGGCAATCAATGCATTGGAAAACACCATCTTCCCCAAGAGAAAAAAAAGCACGCAGGAGTCGTTCGAAGTTCAAGGCAATGCTTATCATTTTCTTCGATATCCATGGCATCGTTATGGCAGAATGGGGGTACCCAGTGGTCAAACAGTTAACCAACAATATTATAAACAAGTTTTGGAAAAATTGCGTGAACGTGTTGGAAAGAAGCGCTCTGAATTCTGAAGGAATGGGTGGATCTTGCAGCAGGACAATGCGCCTGCCCACAATGCTTTATCAGTCAAACAATTTTTGGCCAGTAAAAACATCACAGTCCTTGAACATCCTCCATATTCCCCCGATTTAGCACCGTGTGATTTTTTCCTATTCTCCAAAATCAAGTCAGCGCTAAAAGGGACACATTTTTCAACGGTAGAAGAGGTACAGGCGAAAAAGGCGGAGCTCCTGCACAGCCTGATGGAAAGCGATAAGCAGAAATGTTTTGAGCAGTGGAAGGAACGTATGCAGAAGTGTGTGGACTCAATGGGGTCCTACTTTGAAGGTGACCACCAGTAACTGTACATATCAGGTAAATAAAAAAAAAAATACAGCATCAGTCTCGTTATTTTTGTGTCAGATCTCGTATAATACAATCTACTCACACCAATTAAAAAAGTACAGTTGAAATAAACATTGTAGTTAAATACATACCGGTTCAAAAACAACACATTCAGGGCTGTATGATGCACCAGCAACAACACCAGCACCGCCTACCAGCCCTGATGCCAAATTGTCAATGATGTTACCATAAAGATTGGGTGTTACCATTACATCAAACTGCTGAGGATTTGACACCATCTGCATTGTGCAGTTGTCAACAATCATGGTTTCAAACTGAATTTTGGGATACAATTTTGCCATCTGTAAAACAAAACGATTTTAACAATGTTAGTAATTAAAAGTATTTGAATAATCAATAACTTTAAATAAAAACTTGCAACCACATTACCTCTTGGCAACTCTTTAAGAACAGACCGTCACCTAATTTCATAATATTAGCTTTGTGAACAGCTGTAACCTTCTTACGATTATTCCTTGTAGCATAATCAAAAGCAAATTTTGCTATACGCTGAGACTTTGCGTGTGTTATGATTTTTAAACATTCAACAACTCCCTAAAACATAAAAACAATTTTCTTCAATTATTGTATTTTGTTAAGATGAGATTGAATTTGTTTTTAATTCACTTTGATCAATAGCATGCAAAGTATTAAATTCCACTGATATGTTTATTGTTGTGACCAACTGTTAAATTTCCCTGTTAAAGAAATTTTAAAGAAATACAAGGCACCCATTACAAATAAAATAATGTAGGAATGAAATTAAATGTATATATTATCAAATTGAGACATATAAATTTAAAGTAAATCCTACAATCTGAATTATTATTTTAGATACTATTTTAACATAGTACACATTATTTTATTATAAATTTTGCCTAAAAAAGCATGCAGGCACAATGTTTGAAACTCTTTACAGTACTATATAAAATATTTGAATGTCATGCACGATAATACTCACTTTTACACTTTCGTGTTCTAAAGCTGAATATTCTCCTTCAGTCTGTTCTCTGATAATGACAGTGTCGATGTTCTGATGGCGAACTTTAACACCTGGCAACGTTTTTACGTGTACCACATTGGCATACAGGTCAAGGTAGTTACGTAACTTCATGTTTAATGTTTGAAGCTCTCCAGTATGACTGTAGTCAGGTGATGCTAGAATCCCCTGTAACAAAACTCTATATAGCCTATGTACCCATTTACTGTATACCAATTTGTCATTTACACAATATAAATTTTATGGTTACTCTTTCTAACATGCTGAAATTCTAATTTGTGCTAACAGAGAAGAAAAGTTCTTCACATGTTAAGACATACACAACAATAAAAAGATATCCAAGATGATAACACTTCATAAAACAAAAATAGAAAACTGATATGAATTTAAGTTGTAAGGAACAAATTGTGGGGACTGGTGATTTAGATCTATTTAATTCTACTTAATATTGATATACAGTAGAGTCCCGGTTATCCGCCATAAACGGGCTGGCGGAAGGGCGGATAAGCTGGAATGGCGGATAATAGGGAGAGTTAAATAAAACGCAAATTTATCATAAAATTACGTTGTAATTTTGTAAATGTAATTAATAAACATCACGTTTTACAACAAATCAATAGAGAAAACAATACAGTACTGTACAATTATATTACAAAATTATAGTAAAACATTTTAGAGAACAAGCAACAATATTAAAGTTATACACTTACAAAAAAAGAGAAAACAATTACGCCTACTTTAGTACTTCACGCTTCAAGTTTAAGAATTCAGTACATTTTAGCAAGAAAAATTTAGTAAAAATAAATATAGAATCAGACTAATGTGTACGTAATAAAATTGACTTACACTGTCAGAAATGTTGGAAGTGAGAGTTCAGTTCATGATGAGTGAAAAAAATTAGTGATCTTTGATTGCCTCCCTGATGATTCCCGCTTCTTTGCTGCCAAGTCTCGCCATCTTTGGAGCATCATTATGTCGACAACCCTGGCTTCCTCTTGCTGCTCAACGTACTGAATGGCTGCTTCAAGAGCTTTAACCCCTTCTTTGTGTGTGATCTTTTGGGGCTCAACGGTTTCAGAGTCTTGATCTTCAACAACATCATCGCTATTAACAAGTGTTACAATTTCTTCGTCAGTTATTTCATATTGGTCGTCTCCTGAAAGCCAATTCCTTATTTCATCCAACGATGCATCCTCACATCCAGGGATACGTTGCACCAAGGGCAAAATACTTTCACGAAGTTCATCCAGCATGCTTTCAGCCATATTTTCATCCTCGCCCAACAGCTTATGCCACGACTTCGCAATTGTTTGTGCCCCGACGTCGGCCCAGGCCCTTGCGACCCAATAAGCGACATCCTTCAAATTTATACTTTTCAACTTCTTAATCAAGTTTTGCCCATCTTCAATTTCTTGTATGACTGTTGACAGAAGCTTTCTTCGATAGTTTCGTTTAAGTGTTTCCAAAACACCCTGGTCCATAGGCTGACAAATGGCAGTCACATTTGGTGGCAAAAACATAGCCTTTATGTCCCCATCTCTAAGTTCGTCTGGATCAGGGTGAGTTGGGGCATTGTCTAGCAGTAAAACTGCTTTTCTGGGTAGGTTGTTGTCTTTTAAAAACTTCTCTGTAGAAGGAACAAACTCTTTAAAAAACCATTCCTTAAAAATTTCACTAGTCATCCATGCACTTTTTTGATTGAAATATTTTACTGGAAGAGCGTGTTTTGAAATGGTTTTAAAAGCCCTAGGGTTTTTGGACTTTCCAATCATTGCCAGGTCCATTTTATGGTTTGCTGTGGCAAAATATGGTTTGCATGCTAAAATAGTCACTCTCTCTTTACTACGTTTATAGCCAGGGGCTGCAGCTTCAGTTCTAGCTGCAAGGCTCTTACTCGGTAACATTTTGAAATTAAGGCCTGTTTCATCACAATTAAATACTTGATCTCCTGTTAAGCTTTCAGTTTCAACAAAGTCTTGAAATTTTTTCTTAAACTGCTCCATTTCTTGAAAGTTTGATGACAGTTTCTCGCCGCAAATATTCAACTGACGGATTCCATATAGCTTCTTCCATCTATCAAGCCAGCCAACGCTTGCTGTAAAATCTGCATCACCTTCGTTAAATTCTTTTTGAAACTGCAACGCCTTTTCTTTTAAGATAGGTCCCGAAATAGGCATCCCTTTCTCCCTGAACTGTGTAAACCAAATGTACAACGCTTCGCTAACTTTTTCATAATCACTATTTTTCATAGTTTTTCTATCTTTAAAAGCAGTCTCAGTAACTCGTGAGGAACACCATTTTTCTAATTCTAATCGTCTCTTCTTCCAATCTCCAACTGTGCGATGACCGACGCCGTAGTGGTCAGCCACCTTCTGCAGTGTTTCCCCTTTATCCAGTCTTTTTAATGCCTCAAGCTTGTCTTTTATTGATAAAACAATTTCCTTCCTTTTCGTAGCCATAATTGCAACACTATTAACAAGACTACACTACGACACTTTCACCAAAACTGCACTAGTCACTCACGGACACACCGCGTAAAAATAGCCTCACTGCTCACTACAGCACACAACAAGAAACTGCAGTCTACTAAGCGATCAGCATGTGAGCGATAGCGTTGGATGTTGGCGGTGGGGTGGGGTGAATGACACATGAGTCACAGCTAGGCTATAATAGGCGATGGGCAGTAGGCCAAATTCCTGCGGTACAGTCAGGAGCAATCACAAAGAGAGCACGTACACTCACGCCCGCAAACTATTGGCACACTATTTTCGTTGCAGTAATTAAAGAAAATATTTTTTACGTTTATGTTTTTTTACGCCGCTTGGGCGGCGGATAATACGGAACGGCGGATAATCGAAGGGCGGATAACCGAGACTCTACTGTATATGAAAAATTATTACAAAGAACAAACTTACTATTATGAATAATGACAATATTGATTTCAAATTACTGTAATCATTTCTGTTAGTAAATTATTTCTTCCAAAGCAAATATTATTTTCATTTTTCTGTATAAATAATTATTTAAATACATTCATTAAATAAATATCCAGATGCAACTCAACTCAATGAATGGGGGATAGAAAGAATATTTTTTACAACTTTAAGCTCCAGCATATTATGACTGTCGTTTGTTTATTCTGCTGTACTCTCATGGGCATAGCTTAATGGGGGGGGGGGGGGAGTGAAGCTTTAAAAATAAAAGGACGCCTATTTGTTTAGATTTGTGAACGAGAGTTAAATAAATAAATCAATAAATGAAACTAAAATAATAATAATAATAATACATGTATCTGAATTTGTTACATATCAAAATGTTTTATAGACGTCTCCTCCTCTCTCTCTCTCTCTCTCTCTCTCTCTCTCTCTCTCTCTCTCTCTCTCTCTCTTTAGTTTCTTACTATTGTCTGCTGTTGAGTGTTGAGACATCACAGCTACAGCTTGCATACTTTTAGTTCTTCCTGCAATGGAATGTGCAGACTGTGCACTTCTGTTCCTGAATGTCGACACTTGATTTATTGTTTCATCATAAAGGAAATAATTGCTTCAAATGAGTATTTCATATTCGCATGTTTTTTGTTACACAAATAACATGAAATAACCATAGACTACAAAAATGAAAATGGGAATAACACTTCTTCTTTATCTGTTCCTACTGCCTCTGAAGTGTAAGCCTTCGTCCATCATCTCCATCTATTACTGTCCATACATATAGTATCAGATTATACTTGTATTTCTCTGAATTATTTTGCAACCATCTGGGTGATTAGTACAACAATGGCCCCATTACTCCTGTTACCTTGGGACAACTGGTCCCCTGGGGTTAACACAAAACTTTAAAATAACAACAAAACTAAAATACGACACATATTGGCAACACCTTCACTTGACTAGTTTTGCATAACAGCTGATTCCTCAATTCCCTTCAGCCTCTCAAAATTTCAAAGTGGACTCACCCATGTGTAAGCTGGTTTTTGCACACATGCCTTTAACTTTCATTACTACTACATTTGCACTTACATTAAGCAGAGTTTATCTTTTCTGTTTCCCAGGAGTCAAGAACCCTCATATCAAAATAAATAATTACAGGAATACAGAATTAATAACAATTACCAGAACTACCACAAGGGATGGCACTTACATTAGTAATTCTTAACAAATGACAACAATTACAAAGGTCTAAGAATATAACAAGCAACTGTCTGAATAGGAAACTAGAGAGGCAGCTAAATTCAGGGAAAATATATCTGGTGACACAACAAGAGGGATTTGTCAAACGTTTCTATAAAGTAACCAATCAACAATCGGAGCACAGAGTAAGATGAGGCAGGACGTGTGACAAGAAAGGAAGACAAAATGATAAAGAAAGACTCTGTTTACAATGGACACATTATATTCCAATGAGGTCAAAGGAGTGACTTCCTTTTTAACTGAATGATTATTTCGAAAGTATTTCATTCACGCCTGACAAAAGTTCCATTTACAAGTTTCTTTGAAAGAAACAATAATGTCAATAAGTCTACCTGAAGAAGAAGTAGTCGCATGTAAGAAGCATGTAATGTACTTGTAAAACTGGAAGCTGTCTTAGTTGACTACTTGTTAGGCTTGTTAGGTTTTATTTATAATAACTTGGAATACAATTTTATAAAGCTTGGAATATTGATGGGAAAAAAGTCATAAATTACACCTATGTACAATCTGTTTTTTGAAGTCATTAAATCATGACATTCTAATGCAGTCAGCATATTTAGATTGGCCTTTTCATCGGTATAAAATGACACGTGATCTATCTTTACTCCACCGTGTCATTATAATTTCCTGCCATCTGTACAGTTTCAGCTTGTTTTCTTTTGTACATATTGAAATGCACATGAGATGTGGTTATTATCAGTACTTCAGTATTAGTTTACTTTGATTCAAATGTGACTGCAGCATTACCATTACAGTTAAAATTTTACCACAGTATGTATACTAAAAACTACTTGCCCAGCTGTAGGACGGAACTGGTCAGTAACTATATAAAATGCATATTTATTATTACTAATGAAAAGTAAACAAGAATAATTTGAAAAAGATATAAATGTAAAAAATGCATATTATGCATGCATAAATTACGAGGTGTGTTGACAGTTTAAAAACTGTTCTTTGGGGTACTACATGTACCACAGATCTACCTGGATTTGGCTGTGGCAGCTCTATATGGTCTTCCACATCAAAAGATAGCAGCTGTTCGAAATATTTAGTGCATCACTTGTTCAACACATCAGGGTAAGGAACAGAAAAACAGGAAATATGTTACTTATTTTCAGTTTTGCGCCTATTTACATTTAATGAACTATAACATTTCACTTGTTTAAACTGCAAAACTATAAGTAAATACAGGAAAGTCTGAAAACAATAAAACCATTGGTAAAATATTCTGAAGGCAAATTCTAAACATTATCATACATTTGACACTATTGTTTGGCAGGTCAATACCTACTTTTTTTAACTGTTATCAACAGTCACCACAACCACAACAGGCAGAATTAATCATCTACTGGTGTGCGTACGAAAAAATTATTTTAGCTCTGTTAAATAACACTCGTCGAAACCACTACTTCAAGAAACCCTATTAACACGATCAATTGATTATAACTTAAATCCACGGTGCTGATAAGATGCTGTACTCAATTATATTTTAGTTGCACTTTTTAAAATTAAAACTACAATATGTTTCGCTTAAAAGTTAATTTTCTAACACCTGTTTCACAGAAAGATCCTCCACTTTGACATTACTGGCCATCGTAACTTAGTTTGTTTCAACTAAATAGATATTATTATTTGCAATATACAATTATATCTATATGTTCACTTCTTTTACATATACAGTTCAGTCTTTTCAGCACACACTTCTATAACAATGATGTATAAAATTCTTGTTCTTATTATTTACACATTATATAGTACCCTACAATGAAAACAAAGGAAATGTGCAGAGTACAATTCCAAACATATGAGCAAATAAATACTCAACAATAAAATCATTTTATTATAACACTCTTGACAGATTTTCTATATACATTTTACTGTAATGTACTGTTGCAGTTGTTGAAAATGTATTCATTTATGCAATATTTTAACTCAAGCAGTGAATCATACTGTACAAAACAACTGGCTTACCTTCAGACAGATTCCATTTCGCATTATCGATTTTGCAACTTGTTCAAGCGGAGCGCTCATTGGCTGATTAACTTCTGATAAGAAGAACATCTCAAAGTCAACTGGTACTGATGCAGCCTAAACATATTAAATGATTTATTTTAAAGTAAAATAAAAACATTTGAAAACCATCTCAATATAAAATACAGAAACCATATCATCCGTGTATTGGTATATGCTTATATAATATTTTAACAATTTAGTTAAGTGTCCATCACAAGAAATAATACAAACTCCTATAGTTTGTACTTGTTTCACAAAGAAACAAAAATAATCATATAGGATGAGTCACATTTAATACATCTAATTAAATTATTAGCGATACATTTCATTTAGATATGTAATATTTTATCCCATTGATACATAATGTTTATAAACATGTGAGTGCATGTGTGATTATGCAAAGGCTGTTATTGTTAAAATCTGTTGTAGTAGGTTTTTGGGTACAAAAAATATATTTCAAGTTTTCAAAGTAAGTACAAACCATTCCTTGAGCATGGAATGTTTTCAATGCATAATACACTCAATTTGTCACACAGTATATCTGACTTCCATTGGGGTTATTGCCAGGGGAAGGTTCAAAGGATACTGTGACTGTGGCTGGGAATTTTGTTGTTTGTTATTTTGTGAACTCTCAGTAAGAAATTTCTAGGTAGTTGTTTATTATATTTATTTAATATATTAATTTGGTAAATACATTCTGTTGTCAACTGCTGCCCATCATTTTTGTACTTTTTCAACTCCTTTTGTGCTCTCCGTACTGATTTTCTTACTGTTTATTCTTGAAAACATTGTTGTATTTTTGAAACTGAATGTATGTCCTGTTTCTTTGGTGTTTGTCAAGGATGTGCTGTCTTCTTGTTTTAATATTGACAGTTGGTGTTCGAAGATGTAATGGTGGATATTTCTTTCAGAGTGGCTAATACAAAACTGGTCATAGTTTTTTGAATGATTTTGCAGTTTTTACACTTTGTCCTTCTAAAATGTATGTTTTTTTAAAAAAGTAGTGATTTTTGTGTGTCAGATATTGTTCTGATACAATGTTTCTTAATTATTGCCCCCATTATGTCTGTTGTGCCCTTTTTATATGATAATGTTGGAATATTCGTCACCTGATGATGCACACCTATATTTCATTTTCAGATGCATCTTGTTTTATCTTTTGAATGATCTGTTATAGTGGGGCATATCTATTTGAAAACAGTGTCACCTTTAAGGGGTCCAGTTCCTAATATGTAAGTGTCCTTGTTACGGATTGTAGCTGTGCCTGATGGTAGTAGAAACATGTGTGTGTGTGTGTGTGTGTGTGTGTGTGTGTGTGTGTGTGTGTGTGTGTGTGTGTGTGTGTGTGTGTGTGTGTGTGTGTGTGTAGGGGAAGAAGTTTCTGTGCATAGAGAAGCTGAGGCGACTATCTCTCTTCTTTATGACATGGCCTAGAAATGGAATGCTGTTGTCTCTCTCCATTTACAGTCAATTTCAAGAATCACGCACTGAATGCTATCAAAACTTACCACTTGAAATTTTTTACATCCACTAACCTGCCTGCCAACTGGACCAGCCAAGGATTTAGGCCCGGTAGTGTCACCATCAAGAGTTTGAAATAAATGTTTGAATGGCAATTCATTGAAATGCAAAAGACATAACTCCCACTATAATGGCCTTTTTACATGAAGTTTAATCAAACAAATAACACCAGTTTTCCAGCCTGTGTTAGTTACCGTAATATCACACCCAATTACACCAAGTTCATCAAGGGGAATCCCAAGTGTAGACACATGAATTTTTTGCTAATAATAAGAAATAATACTATTAGCAATATCGTAAGTCCCTGTAATCTTTTGCCACCACCTTTTCTGCAAAGAGTAAGCGACGAGATTTCATCTGTAATAAAATCAGGAACAGCAGCTGAATGAAATTTTGCCACGTTTCCATGTCATATGCAAGCAGTGGAGCAGTGTGTGAGAAGCTGGTGACAGAAGCGTTACAAAAAGTCGTTGGTGCCAAGTCCAGGGAAGGATTCGTCAGTACGGTGCTACTTTCACGATCCATCATGACACATTTTTCACACAAATTTGAGTTTAAAATAGCAAGTACTAAAAAATAAAAGTAAAAATAACATTTGAAATTTCAAATAAAAGTTGAAATATCTATGCTTTTTTAATTAATTAATTTTCGCTGTGTTATTCTTTACTTATCTAAAGCTGTAGCGTTTGACTTACATAGAAAAAGTTCCATTTTTTTAACTACACAAAATTGTTAAAATTGATCAGTTCTATGATTTTCAGGGGTGACACGCGACTGGAAGATATTAACCGATTTTTTATTTCTTTTTTTTTTGTATTTTACTTATCTGTCCTAGGGGCAAGTTTTCTGTGGTACAGTGAATAATATATATTGTTACATGATATTTTGCCCATCAGCTTGATGTGTAATTACATGAATAAAATATGTTTATAATTCCTAGAAAAGTACCAGGAAACATGATGTAGCTTGTTTCAAGAACTACCTATTTAACTACTTATTTAAATACTATTTATTTAACTATTATTTGATTAATGTTAACTAATGCTCTAATAGTTATGTTTCAACTATTAAAGTTAGTAAGTAAGGACGACAATGTTTTAAAAATACTTACTATTATAATACTAATCCTACTATGTGTGTGAAAGTGGAAATTAATTAATAAGTTATTAAGAGTTGTGTTATGTTGATGAGGGAAGTAATTAATAATAAACAATGTTCTAATAATTATGTTTAAACTATTAAAGTTAGTAAGTAAGGAGGACAATGTGTTGGGAACTACTTACAGTGTTTTATTATGTTTATAAAAACTGGATTGTATACAGAAGCTTAATAAGAATTGTCATATGTTTACTAATAGTTATTAGTAATTAATTTTTCCATATTGATTAATATTATATGTTGTAATATTAATAATACAAATGTTAATGTTAATATAAGAGTACCAAAATAATAATAATAGAGATTTGTCAAACTAGGCATGTTAGGCCTAGATAGTTAAGGGATTTGAAAAATAATTTATATTAAAATTAGAATAATCAATGTCAGGTTGAATTATGTTATTACTGATTGTGTCCAATAGTTTTAGTAAAGTGAAGAGTACAAGAAGAAGTAATAATAAATAATTTTGGTATAAATAATTTTTGTAAAATGGTAACTCAGGAAATATGTAATGGAAGATAATCAAAAGTGGTATCAAAACAATCAGTGTTCCATCAGAAACTCAAAGATACTAGTATATTGAAGATCAAAGATCTTATAAAAAAGTTGTAACCATTTAAAGAAAATGGAAGGAAAAATATTAGAAGTTTGTTTATGTTGAGGCTCAGAGAGAACCATAGTAACACCAAATGTTACAATTCACACCAATGAAAGCTAAGATAGGCCTTAGCAACTGAGATGTTATTAATTGAATAAAAAAGGAGTTCATTATTAGATCTAAACGAGAAAGGTTGATATAAAAATAAGAGAGACCAATCCAACATATTGTGAATTTCATATCAGTGAACCTAAATAAAAGTTAAATTATATTACTGAACTAAATAATTAGAAGAAAGAAGTACAACATTATTCAAAAGAAGGAAACCAAGTCACATATGAAGAAATACACTCAACCTATCCAGGAAGGGAAGTATTTTTGATAAATAACTAAACTGAAGAAATTACCTTAATGGCCTAAGTTACACTTTTCAAAGACACTGTTTACACTTTTGATTAAAACTATTTTGAACCTTCACTGTGAAAATAATTAACGAATAATCTTATTTTCAGTATAAAAAACTATTAATATATGGTAATACAACCATTTAAAGTGTATTAGACATTAAAAACCACATAAGTCAACATAACCTAGACACTGAACATTGTATAATTCTTAATATACTCTTGTTAAGACACTCTGTAGCATCAAAAGGACCTAACTTAAAAACATTCTATTTGTATTTTATTTAGCAATTATAAAAAATGCAAATATGTTTCCCTTGAGACATAAGAGCTACTGCTGCCATTCTGAGCATATTTAAAGAACAGCCAGTCAGACTTTGTTAATAATTATAATTGTCTTTTAAAAGAATTTAAAAAGGGTACTAAAGGATTTGAGTTCAATAACAATGGATAAAAGGCTTTCTTTTCTTTATTTAATGGATAAGTAAATGTATATGATATTATATACACCATATTAATGAATGTTAATTTTTTCAACAACTAGCATAGGTTGGTAACACTCTCAACAAGGAAAGTATGGCACCCGATTTGAATCGGCCTTACTGAGAATTAATAGTCATAATATTATTTAAATAAAAGATTAAAAAAGATGAAAATTTAGAAGAAAAAAGAAACCCTTATGCTATATGCAATATTAATTACCAATTTTCCAATACATTTTATTTGCAACATTTGATTGCAAATTGGCGCTCAACTAATATTACCCTGACAACATACTCATCCTTAAAATACTAACAAAGTATACTTTAGATAGTACAATTTAAAAAACGTTACAGAATTGAAGCCAAACACTTGGGGCTTAAATAATTAAACACAGAAAAAATACTTAAGGTAACAAATTGACGCCAACAACGTGTGGCTAAATAACCTGATTTAAACTTAATGTAATAAAATGGCGATCCCAACAGTGAGGCTTTAAACTTAATGTAACAAATTGGAGCCCAACTAGTGAGGCTAGAGATAAAATAACTTTGTATTATTATTGTGAGTGTTATAGCAATTTCTACTCTAGTGGCAGCTACGGTTAAACAACAGAGACGTCAAGGAGAAGAGCAACATCACGTAAACATACGGAGGGAGAAGAAATAGAATTGGACATGGAGGAGAAGGCAGTAACAGCGACTGAAGAAATGGAAACGGTGGTAAGGGATATCGCAGGGGAGCAACCAGATAAACCCACATAAAAAGAACCAAATATGACTGCAGAAGAAATGAGATGGGATGGCATAATGGAATTCCTAAAAAGGAATGAGGAAAAAAGAGAGGAAGACAAGGAAGAATTAAATAAAAAATTAGAATCATTAAACGAAAACTCAAGAAAACAAAATGAAACATTGAAACAAAATAATGAAGAATTAAAGAAACAAATGAAGGAGGATATTGAAAAAATAGATAAAAATAATGAAAAGAATATCAAAACACTTAACAAGAAAATAGATAGTAACCAAGAAGAGTTTAAACAAATGAGAGTAGATAATGAAACCTTATTAAAACAAAATAATGAGGAATTAAAGAAACAAATGAGAGAAGATCATGAAGAATTAAATAAAAAAATCAAAAGCAATAATGAAACATTACAACAACAGTTGAAGGAGGAGATTAGACAAAGTAACGAAGAGTTAAAAGGACAATTGAAGGAAGAGAGTGAGAAGAATAAAGAAGAATTGAAACAACAAGTGAAACAACAGTTAGAAGAGTATAGAGAAGAAATAATGAATAGAATCACGGAAACCAATCAGAAGGTTGAGAAAACCGATGAAAATTTAATTCAATTACGCGAAGAGGTAATAAATAAAATTATTGACATTGAAGATAATAGTAAAACAAGTATTGGAATATTTCAAAAAGATACTCAAGAGCAATTTGAGATACTACAGAATAAAGTGGATGAACAATACAATCAGGTTGAAACCAAGGTAGGACAGGTACAAAGTCAAGTGACCGACAACAGGGAGAAAATAGAAGAAATCCAACAGAAGGAAATAATCAATCTTAAGGAAGAAATAGAGGTACTAAAACATAGACCAATAAGCTATGTACCTACACTTATAGGAGAAAGTAGAGACATAATCAATTTTAGAGATTATCGTCAGAACCCTCTAGAATTTCTGGAGAGGCTAGAAGAATGTTTGAATAGAACCAAAGAAAGTCGTTGGCACATGATCAAAAATCTTCTCGATGAGAGTTTTAAAAACATTACTGATAACTGGTGGAAGGCAGTAAGGAATGAAGTTAACAATTATAATGAATTCAAACAAATTTTTAAAGTAAAATATTGGTCGGAGTCCATACAGAATATTGTTAGGGACAATTTGAGCACTGGCAAATATGATGCTGTAAGAGGACAGACACTAACTGCCTATTTTTTGGGTGAAGTCTGGGTAGCCCGACATTTAGAACCTAAAATCCCGGAAGTGTCTCATAGCAAAATTGTCGTACCATTTCGGAGAAGATATTGTGCGCGCTCGTAGATGTGGACAAATAAAAACAATTGGAGAGATGGAGGCTCTCTTAGAAGGTTTTGAGCAGGAAGATTATTATCGAAGGAGTCGAAGAAGACCCGAGGATCGGAATGAGAGGAACAAGGATCAACCACACGACAATCGACAGCCAGTAAACCATGTACGAACAGATGGTTATAATAGAAACGCAACTAACAGGCGATTTCAAGGAAGACGTCAGGACTTTAACCATGAACAAAATTATGACAGACGAGATGGGAGAAACGACGACAACAGGCGACAATGGAATGATCATAATGAATATCGGAGGTCAAGAAGTGGGGATAGAAATAGGGACATACCCTCTGGAAATCCACCAAGTAACAACCAGGGACCCAATCAAGCCTGAGTAAACTATATAAGTTAACCGATGTGAAAACCAAGAACATGATCCTGGTCCCAGCAATGAAGATGAAAGACGATATACATACGACAACATTGAAATGTATGGGAGTGATCCACAATGGGGCAATCCCATAGCGAGGTTTGTAGACGAGTTTAACCGACAGAATCCATGGGAAAAACATAATATTGGAGCAACCCGGATTGGGGCAGATACCGAAAATGGTTAAACTAATTCCAAACAAACTATTGGGAAAAGGATTGATTTTATGATTACCGACAAGGCAAACTATTTGAGAAATGAGAAGGAAAAATAATGATAATTGTAATGACAAATGAAGATTTAAGAAAATATAAACAAATAGCCCACCAATACAGGTTTTGGAAGAGAATATGACGGTTAATAACGATAATAAGGGGATAATAATGAGTAAAGAGAATAAGTACTTAAAACAAATAAATGAAGGAATGAACTTGCAGAAAAAAGAATCGAGGTACAGATATAAAGAGAATAACAAAAACCATAGTTGTAATTGTTACTAAAAAGGGGTACTGAAAAAGGAGATGAATAACATTGTGGCAAATGAATCAATTAACTACGAAATGAAATTAAATAGAAGAGAAGAACTATACAAAGGATTTTACCAAAACTGAAAATAAATCATATAAAAGTAAGGGGAGCTGCTGGGATGCAAATTATAATAATGAGAAGAGTGAAGAAGGCAACAGGATTCCGAGGGTGTTTAAAGTAACGCAATAGTTACCATTTTGTAAGAGTGTAGAAAGCTATGGCGCCACTCAATAATTATTATGATGGGCAGGGGCCAACAAGCACTGTACCATGAACGGGGTGAATGGTCGGGTGAGGAATATGTCAGAATAGTGCCTCTCACAGCCGATATGCATTCACCGTGCCATTTAAAGTTAGGGAGGAATTGATAACCCCAATTAAGGAATCAACAGGAACAGAACCACCTATATAAGGAAAATGAAGAAAAAATAATATATTTTCGTAGATTCGCCCAAGAAGAAAAAGAAGTTAATTGTAAATTATTATATAATAACCCAAATTGTTTGTATATTTGTAAATTTTCCCAAATGTTCATTATGGTGCCTTTGTGTGGTATGTGTTTTATCAGTGTCATGTTGGTTATATCTGGGAATTCATGTCCAGTGTTTATTGCATGTGTGGCCAAATTAGATTTGTATATTTCTGGTTTTTTGTATGCGTTTAGGTGTTCAAAATAACGTTTTTTTCAGTTGTTTTTTTGTTTGTCCTATGTAATATTTATTGTAATCTTGGCATTCAATTTTGTATATACCATTGGTTGTTGTATTATCTTTGTTGTGTGGGTTATTTAGTTTTTGTAGATAATTTTTATTAGTTTTGTATGCTATTTTAATGTCTGTGTTTTTAAACAGTTTTGTTAGCTTTGTTATTTTATTATTTATGTATGTGAAAGTGGCCCATTTTTTATTGTTGTTATTATTTTTGTTTTGATCATTTTGATTAACTCTTAATTGTTCAGTTTTTATTTTATATTTTATTTTATTTTCTATTTTGTTTACAGTATTTTTATTATATCCATTTTCAAAACCAATTTGGTAAATTATATTTCTTTCTTTGTCTGTTTCTTGTTTGTTTAGGGGTATTTTGTACATTCTGTTAAATAGTGAATAGAATGCTGCCATTTTATGTTGTGGTGAGTGGTCAGAATGGTTAGGTATAATAATGTTAGTGGAAGTTGGTTTTCTGTATATTGCATATTGTAGGTGGTTATTGTATCTTGTGATGGTTATGTCTAAATAGTTGATTTTCTTTTTCTTCTGTGAATTGTATTTTTGGATGTATGTTATTGAGTTGTTTTAATATGTTATCTGCATTTGTATTTTTGTTACTTGATATATATAGCCCATCATCTACATATCTTATCTAAATGCCATTTGGATCAAAGGATTTTATAATATTTTGTACTTTGGTGTCTATATGTTGTAAGAATATTTCTGCTATAATGGAGATCCCATTGCCAATACTTTTTGTTGTTGATAAATTTTGCTATTGAATTCAAAGAAATTTTGTTTTAGTATTAGTTGGAGGCTATTTTTTATTTCAGTTATATATTGTGTATCTTCATTTTGTTCTTTAAGTTTGTTTATTATTATGTCTATTGTTTCATCAATTGGAATGTTGGTGTACATATTTGTGATGTCATATGATGTGAAATATCTATATTGTAACGAATCTATATCTATATTATATCATCTATATTGTAACGAACGTAGATCCGTTGTGTTTAAAACTGTGTTATAAACTGTTTAATATTTGAATTTAAAAGTGTGTTACAAGTTTACAATTGAAAGTTAAAGTTACAAGTTATGATGAATCGAAAAAATTATAATTGTCTTAAAAGAACTCCTTTGAATAAAAATAAAAATAATTGCAGTAATGTTGTTTGAACTATAACGTTGCTTAATTCAATAAATAAAGCATACTAGCTGGTTGCTTGATGAAGGTAGCCGTCGCGTCGATTCTGGCAGCGAAACTCCTCCACCAGGTCGTCCGTCGTCTAAGTACGTAAAGTCAAGTCACGTCTGGACAATAAAATTAATAAAATACACTTCCACGTACCTGGCCGTGATTCTGGAAGTTCGGAAGTTCCTTTTTTAACAAATTAATAAGCTGCCAAGACGGTTTACCAAACCAGCTTGCTTTACTTACAAGGTTAGGTTACCTTGTTTAATAATGGGCGCCACACAGGTTTATTTCGGGAAAATCCCGTGTAAAACCCATTAATAGAATCAAACAATTATTAATTCTCTTCTTTAAAAAAACTGAAATTGTGTTTATTGCCCTTATGGCAATTCAAATTCAACAACGTATGATTGCTACTAAGAGTTACTTTGATTATTCTGAATTAATTATTTAGTTACTTTTCGAAATAAATTAAGTCAAAGTTATGCTGCTAATAACTGGGTTTTATTTGTACCCTTGATAATGAATTCAAACAAACATAAGTAAGAAATTACATTGGTATACAATTGAAATTATTTCGTTCACTTACCCTATTACACTAGCTCAGAGCATAAACAACTTTTCTGGTTATGTCCAGATAAACTTTACTTTAAACTTTAAATTTATTTATATCTCGGGCGTAAATTCTTTTAAACACAAGAAAGAATGTTCATGCCTACACAGAAGTTAATTATTTCATAAAACAATTTTGACTAATACGGCCTTCTTCTTTACTAACAAAAAAATCAAACCTATTTATAGGTTAGACGTTCGTCACGCTTGCTTAATTATTCACAAAAGTTATATAGACCACTTAAGACTAACATCATTCTTAGATCGGATTGACAAATCCTTTAAATAAATTCAGTCATAGTGTAACATAGAAAATGTTTTGGTGTTATGCATCAGTACAAACTTTGTTTAAAAAATATATCAGTGCACTCAGATTAATGGAATAAATTGTCACGATGTTACCTCTTTATTTTAATCGTTTAGATTAAAATTTAATTAAACACTCCAGTGGTCGGATTATAGTGACCCTGGTTTTACACTACACACGCACTTTGAACAGGTAATAGTTGTCCGCTTCTGACTAAATTGGACTATTCATAATACTAGTTAATTATTTTCTCCTGTTCGATATATCCCGCACTAAATAAAATAAATACTTCACATCGATGCACTGATTCTAGGTAGACTGTATTGTAGTTACTTGTTGTTGCCGAAATGATTCAATGGATGCACTATTACATGATACTATAAGTTAACAAAATTTTGAGGTGACGAGCGACACCTGCTCGCTCGAGATGATTGTCAAAAAGTGGTAACGGAAAAACTCGCGTTCCCGTTATATACCCCCTGTTTTGATGAGGCTTACGTGATTGTTTCATTTAGTAAGCTATTTTCTGATTGGCTCAACCAGACGTTATGAAAATGACGCATTGTTTTTCCAACAGTCATCAACCGTCTTTTGGCTAAGATGATTGACAGTTGACGTTGTTGTTAGTGTTGACACACAAATTCCTTACTTTCTATTTACAAATGATGCTAACGCATGTCACGCACTTATTATAGTTGCGATCGTGGTTGTATCGCTATCAAATTAAAGGATATTTTTTACGCTTTAATTTGATATAGTTTGACACTGGTTTTATTTGCACTTTCACTGACATTTCTTAATAAATAATGTTCAGATATATGGCTTCGCGCTGTCGTCTGCTAGCGACGCCAGCCACGATTCTTTCTTATCAATCAATTATTTGTGTTCCACATCGCGTTTTCACTTAAACGTCTGTGTCGGAACACTAATATATCCGTCTTTATACTTATTTAGTGAACATAATTACTAAATCTTAACTAACTGATGTAATACATTGCTATGAACTATCCTTACTTCCTAATTACATTTTGTTTATACTATTTCGCTCTATGCTATTCATTAATAATTGAGTTGTTACTTGTATAATACATTAATAATGCTTATTGCTACACTTGGTATAATGATTGTTCAGTGTATGTTATTTACACTAGTAGTCCTTTCTACTTATCACCTTACTGACAATTGTTCGTTTTAGGCGTTGCCTAGGCAAACCTTTTACATCGGGTTTATGCCTTAATAATGTTCATTAGTTACATTTGGTACACTGATGAGGTAACTTACTTATATAAGGTTCCCTCTTACAATTATTTTTACTTCTTATGAGTACATTTGAGATTGTAATACCGTTTCAATTTTATATTGTGGCCATAGCTAATCTTAGTCATAGGCATTAATAGTTACTAGTCATTGTTGATTTATTCTCAGCCAAATACTGTTGTTGATATTATATTAGTCGGGTCGTTACTTAATTATTTTTATTAACATGTGAAATTACATTCAAGTTATTCACTGACTCGCTTGACAGCTTATAGTGAATTTAGCTTGTCCATTAGTTTGTGTCAGTTATAGTATTGGTTGTAGTGTCAAGCAGTGTTTTGTTTACAGCTTCTTGTGGCACTTCTTCTTCTTTCTTCTTCGTTGGCCCTTCTCTTCTTCACTACTTTCATCATTATATTATCTACTTACATTACCTTCATGTATTTATTAATTCTATGGGTATATGTCTAGGTTATGTAACACTTGGTCATGTTACATATACTCCCCTCTCAAAATTGATAATTTGAGAGAAATTTTACATCTGATAAAATTATCATTTCAGTTCAGTTTTAGTACATTATTACTGCTTTTTTTTTTCTCTACATCGAAGTTAACATTCTATTAGTGTGTTGCACTAGATTGAGTTCTTGGCTAGTGATATAATTTTTAGCTTACTAGTATTTTTTCAAGTTTCTCATGTTCTAAGTCATTTAGTTACAATAGGTTTCACTTCTTAAACTAACAATTTCCTGTCTTACAATAATACATTTTTTCTTTCTCATTACATATCTTTATTTTCGTGATAAATTCTATGGTTCTTTCATTTTTTACCTCACAGATTTTTTATTAATAATCCTTGATATATTACCATATAATTCCCTAACATTTGTAGTGGGTTCGGAGTCAGAGGGGCTCTATTTGGCATCCATTCTCCGCCGTTCCTCAACTACACGTCCTCAGAATCAGAGGCATCCTCATCTCTGTCTGGGACAAAATAAAAATTGCACATAGCAACAGTTGCACTATCACAACACATAAAATATAACATATCATTCATTTTTCAATAATATAACATATTCAATATAACATTCAAGGTGTTAGAGGTTTCATTTGTATCACATTTCATTCTTTTATACTTTAGCTAACATACTTCCTTTTCACAGGTAATTCTTCCCTTTCAGACTTGTCATATTGGCTATGTTCTTTATTAGCCTTGTTGTTACTTTTCTATACTAGTTGGTAATTTGTTTTGGTTCATCTGAGTATTCTTAAACTTACACACTTATATTGATCATCATACAATCATGCAGTTGTTTCTTAAATATAGAGTTTACAATATTTCACTCTTACAATAGTTCACAAGTTTTACTCTCATCAATAGTTCACAATTATTCTGAATTATCAGGGTTTACAGTATTCATCTAAAAAACGTTTTTGTTAGATATTCTCTGACATATCTTGTTGGTAAATACAATTAGATACTTTCTTCATCGCTTAATTAATATTTTTTATATTCCTCGATAACAGTAGTATACACAAATCAATTTAGGAAGTTGCCTGGTTAGCGCATGCGCAATGAATGAGCGTCTCCCACCATACAGTGTGACTGTAAGTGTGGTGTTGTTTACACGTACAGTCTGCAAGCATTCCAAAAGTTACTGAGTTGCTGGGTTTTGTATTTTAATAGCTATCTTAGTGATTAGGTTTACCTTTCTGTGACGTTATTTAAAACTAATTTGTTTGTATTGTTTTTTGTCGCGATACATTTTATATCTTTAATTTTTGTTATTAGTGATTGCTTAACAATGAGTAAGTTGTCGGGAAAGGTGCTTAAAAGCCAAACTCGCGAAGTTATATACAATGCGATGGAGTTTATGAAGAAAGAAGCAGATCATGGAGGGTTTTTAATAGACTGTAAAAAAGTTAGAGAAAGAGTGTCGGCTGCAGTTGGTGTAAGTCGGATGACACTAGCGAGAATAAACCAGGAAGCGAAGAGGCAGAGAAGCGAAGGGCGACCATTATTTGAACACCAAATAAGAAAAGGAAGAGAGAAAAGCCTGTGACAGATTTGGACGATTTTGATAAATCTGTTATACGCCGAATGATCAACGGCTTTTACCTCGTCGAAAAATGTCTACCTACACTACCAAAATTACATTCAAAATTAGTGAAAGATATAGGGTTTAATGGAGGGAAGACAAGTTTAAGGACAGTAATCAAACAGTTGGGTTTTAAATGGAAAAAGACGAGAAACAACAGACATGTACTTATTGAACAACAACACATAGCCTTCCACAGACACGAATATTTAAAAAACATTAGGAAATACAGAGAAGAAGGGCGACCAGTAGTTTACATGGACGAGACTTATATTCACTCGTCACATGTGAGCCAGAAATCGTGGGCAGACAATAACAATGATGGTGTCGCTATACCCCTCACTAAAGGAGCAAGACTTATAATAATTCATGCGGGAGGAGAGATGGGTTTTATTCAAAACTGCTTCACCATGTGGAAATCAAGTCTGTGTTCAGGAGACTATCACAGTTCAATGAACTTTGAAAACTACCAAAAGTGGTTGACAGAAAAATTAATACCAAACCTGCCAGAAAAAAGTGTACTTGTCATTAACAATGCACCATACCATAATATGCAGTCAAAAAAGTGTCCAACCTCCGCTTCAACTAAAAGTAAAATGCAAAAGTGGCTTCGAAGTAACCGAATAACTTTCGATGATTCGATGCTGAAGGTACAGTTACTGCAGTTGATTTCGTTACATAAACCAAGGATCAAAGAATATGTAATCGATTCGCTCCTTCTACAACACGGCCACACTGTATTGCGCTTACCTCCATACCATCCGGAGCTCAACCCAATAGAACTTATTTGGGCCGAGGTGAAGAACTGGGTAGCAACCAACAACACAACTTTTACAATTGAAGACGTGAAGCAGCTAACAGTACAAAAATTCGGGGAAATCACCAGAGAATCCTGGCAAAAAAGTGTGACCATGTAAAAAGGTTGAAGAAGACTACGTTACATCTCAACCACAAATAGAAAACGCTGTTGAAAATTTCATCATTCAACTTGGAGGGGAAACCAATGACACAGATGAGGATGACGCCAGTGGATGTAGTCAAATGGACACGGACAGTGAAGAAACTCTATCAGGAATTGAAGACTTAATGTGAAGTGTGGTTTACCTGCTGTCATAGCTGTTAACTTAGTTGAATATTGTTTTGTTACAAAAAAGTACATTACTATAAAAAAAGTCATATTACTATATGACTTGCACAGTAAAAATTTTATTATTTTCTATTTGAACAGTTAGCAATTATTTGTGACAATAGGACTGCATATTACTGATCGTCTACTGAAATGAAACGAAAAAGAGCCCTGAAGATGACCTTGGAATCATGAAAGGTAATTTGTATAAACATAATTCCATTTTTCATTTTTGTTTTCTTGTGTAGGCCTACTTCTATAGTACGTAGTTCCAATGATCTATTTTACTGCATAAATAGGAGCAAGTGGGGTGAGGTGATGAATGGATTAATTTGATAATGTCGGCATATTTATAGGCCTACAATAATTTTACAATAATTTACAATAATTTTCGGTATGCTTTGTTAGTGTTCTGTGTTTAATTTGTAGTACGTTAACGATTATAAATGTTGTTCTTTAGATCCAAAAACATTAAATAGAAAATAATTTGCATTACAAAATTTAGAAATTACAGTAGCACATAATTACCAGTAGTATTTGCACTTCGTTGTTTGGTTCTATTTTTAAAGTGACGTGGATATTTTTCTTAAGACATAAAAATATAAGTCATATTTGCTACCACCTGGGGGGCTATGAGCGCACGAATGTGCAATTTTTATATTTAAAACAGCTCTTAAATTATTGAAATTTAAACAAACACTGACACAAACAAAGCGTTCCGAACACTGCTTGCAGTGGTGACTGTACCAACTAGTACACGCGTACTCACGTAGTAGTGGGAAGTTTGTCAGCGGAGGGGAAATTTCCCCTCTGTGGGTTTCCAGCTACGTTGATGTATGTATATTTTGACACTTATTTTTGTTATTTATTCATAGACATTTTTCTCTATTATATCAGATAATAATCCTTCAACAATATTTGAACAATATTTGATAATTAAGATACCATATACGATATTATTCTAACATATTATTAGACAATAGTTGACTTTCTCTCCCTTCATTCCATAATAATAATAGCTATCCTTCTAATTAACTCTCTTTGGTATTCTTCCTCTCTACTCCTTCAAATGATAGATTTCAAATCATTTATTCTGGACGGTTTTATATAATTTCTTTGGTTTTGTGAGGGGTATACAATATTTGACATTTAAATTTTTGTTACCTACGATATTTGGCAATTCAATAACATTTTTCTTCCTCTTCGTTCCATACTAATAGTAGCCTTCTTTCTAATTAACTCTCTTTGGTATTCTTCCTCTCTACTCCTTCAAAGGTTAGTTGTTTAAACCTTTATTCTGGATGATTTTATATAATTTCTTTGGTTCAATTTAACATAGGAGTATTAGAGTAATTTTATATCACTATCTTATGTACATTTTTGTTATACGATACTCTTTTGTTCTATATAATATAATAGATATCTTTCATATCATTAGATTATTTGGTTTATAATACCCATTTTTTCTATCATCTAATATGATAAATCTGGT
The DNA here is from genome assembly GCA_034769895.1 of Magicicada septendecula. Lineage (NCBI taxonomy): Eukaryota > Metazoa > Arthropoda > Insecta > Hemiptera > Cicadidae > Magicicada > Magicicada septendecula. The sequence continues at coordinate 298,886,930 of CM068373.1, read as the reverse complement.
TCTCATTTAATATATAACAGATAGTTTTGGTACACATACTTATAATACACACTTTTTTATAACACAATATGGTAAACAGGCTGGCTATAGGCAATTAGACACTTTCAATACATTGGGTATAATAAATGATCCCTTTTGATCACTAGTCTAATCCTTTTACGGTAGACACTCTTAAAATTTCTTATACACTAAACACTCTTGTGGTAATCGTCGTACAATAATATAATTTGTCCTTTTATAATAATAATTACATTTATAGTTTATACGTTGGGGTTCTATTGGGCTTCTCCATTCTATTGGGTTCTTTGGTTGGGACAATTACGTTTCACAGGTACCCTTTTTTATAGCTGTCTCTAGTATGACATGTTTATGATATTTGGCACCCTATAATAACATCTCATAACAAACTTCCTTACATATAGTATTTCTATGGTCCTTTGTTACGGTGTAAGGGCCTAATGTACAGTACTAGTAGTTTTGGAGGTACCTCCCTATCATGCGGTTTTTCCACTTTGCGGCTACCAGATAGTCATCGGCTTCCCGTTTTCTCGCCTTCCTTTTCTCATCATCTTTGGTATCCATGTGTCCAGTGTACTCCTGGTCTTTGTCATTATTGACTTCTAGTACCTCTTCTAACTCTGGTTGATCGTCATTAGTTTTCTGGTTGGATTTTTCCATTGGTTGGTCCCTCTTCTTCCGCAATTCTTTTATTTCTTGGGCATACCCTTCAATGATCCGGTCCAGTTGTTCTTGATACCCTTTCCTTTTCTTAGAATGCCTTATTCTCCCTTTGGAAATATCTGCTTTAAGTATTTTATTGGTTATAGTCTTCTTCGTGGTAGCACATTTCTTCTCTTCGTTCATCTTCACAAAGCTCCTTCGGTACTCCTTCCTATAGATTCCTTCTTTACGGTTGATGACTGGGAAATAAATCATATTAATTAGACCACTTCGAGTCATTACGATTAATTCTTTTGTTACCCTAGTCTTCTTTGGGCGTATTATTCTTCTTATCTTCGCCTCCTTTTCTTCCGTTTTCTTAATTATTTTGTTCCTTTCTTCATGATTTTTATTTTTTGAATTCACTTGTTCGGTGTTTTTATTTCTGGGTAATTCTTCTGTCCCCACTTGATCATCACACATGGGCAGATTATTTTGTTCTAAGTCTTCATTCTCGGCTACTAACTCTTCCGCTTCTTTAATTACCTGAGTCTCCTTTATACCTTCGGCATCGATCTCCTTATATTGAATATCTTCCTCGTTTCTGTCAAGCTCATTTTCAGATAATAATGTACTTGCGTCTTGTTGCTTTTCTGCTGGTTCATCATTGGGTACTTCTTCAGTTTCTGAGTTGTTGTCGTTTCGTAATTCTCCTCTTATGGTCTGACCCAATTCTTTCGTATATTTCTTATTCATTTCATCCATTTTCTTGCTAATATCCTTTAATGTGGTATTCAGCTCTTCTTTCAACGCTCTGTTGCTGTCGTCTATTTTATTGTTCAACGCGTCCACGGATCTATTGGTATCGTCTATCTTTTTATTCAAGTCTTCTTTCAATAATTCTAAGTTCTTATTATTGTCGTCTAACCGTGTATATAAATCTGCTTTCAGTGACTCTAAGTTCTTGTTCATATCCCGGTTATCTTCCTTCAGCGATTCTATATTTTTATTTAATGAGTCATTATTTCTGTTCAAGGTTTCTTCCATCTTCTTCTGGTTATCTTCCATCTTTTTGTTATTTTCCCTTGATTCTTCCTGGTTTCTGCTCATTTTTTCCATCATCATCATGTTTTCTATTCTTGCCCCTTCGGTTGTTTTGTCTGGTTGGTCGCTGACCATTACTTCCACTTCCGGTTCTGCATGGGGTGTTTCTTCTGGTCGAGTTTCTATGTTGTTAATTGTAATGACTTCCATCTCGGGTGTTGGTTGTGTCTCATGTGTCTCTGTATTTGGTTGTACATCTTCTACTCGGCTGTCCTTGTATCTTGTGTCGTATTGATGTGTGTGTGGCATGTTTGTTCTTTTGTGTCTGCCGGGCTGATTATAAATATAAAAAATATTTTTGTTTAATTATTTTTTCAGCCCCACGTTGGGCGCCAATTTGTAACGAACGTAGATCCGGTGTGTTTAAAACTGTGTTATAAACTGTTTAATATTTGAATTTAAAAGTGTGTTACAAGTTTACAATTGAAAGTTAAAGTTACAAGTTATGATGAATCGAAAAAATTATAATTGTCTTAAAAGAACTCCTTTGAATAAAAATACAAATAATTGCAGTAATGTTGTTTGAACTACAACGTTGCTTAATTCAATAAATAAAGCGTACTAGCTGGTCGCTTGATGAAGGTAGCCGTCGCATCGATTCTGGCAGCGAAACTCCTCCTCCAGGTCGTCCGTCGTCTAAGTACGTAAAGTCAAGTCACGTCTGGACAATAAAATTAATAAAATACACTTCCACGTACCTGGTCGTGATTCTGGAAGTTCGGAAGTTCACTTTTTTAACAAATTAATAAGCTGCCAAGACGGTTTACCAAACCAGCTTGCTTTACTTACAAGGTTAGGTTACCTTGTTTAATAATGGGCGCCACACAGGTTTATTTCGGGAAAATCCCATGTAAAACCCATTAATAGAATCAAACAATTATTAATTCTCTTCTTTAAAAAAACTGAAATTGTGTTTATTGCCCTTATGGCAATTCAAATTCAACAACGTATGATTGCTACTAAGAGTTACTTTGATTATTCTGAATTAATTATTTAGTTACTTTTCGAAATAAATTAAGTCAAAGTTATGCTGCTAATAACTGGGTTTTATTTGTACCCTTGATAATGAATTCAAACAAACATAAGTAAGAAATTACATTGGTATACAATTGAAATTATTTCGTTCACTTACCCTATTACACTAGCTCAGAGCATAAACAACTTTTCTGGTTATGTCCAGATAAACTTTACTTTAAACTTTAAATTTATTTATATCTCGGGCGTAAATTCTTTTAAACACAAGAAAGAATGTTCATGCCTACACAGAAGTTAATTATTTCATAAAACAATTTTGACTAATACGGCCTTCTTGTTTACTAACAAAAAATCAAACCTATTTATAGGTTAGGCGTTCGTCACGCTTGCTTAATTATTCACAAAAGTTATATAGACCACTTAAGACTAACATCATTCTTAGATCGGATTGACAAATCCTCTAAATAAATTCAGTCATAGTGTAACATAGAAAATGTTTTGGTGTTATGCGTCAGTACAAACTTTGTTTAAAAAATATATCAGTGCACTCAGATTAATGGAATAAATTGTCACGATGTTACCTCTTTATTTTAATCGTTTAGATTAAAATTTAATTAAACACTCCAGTGGTCGGATTATAGTGACCCTGGTTTTACACTACACACGCACTTTGAACAGGTAATAGTTGTCCGCTTCTGACTAAATTGGACTATTCATAATACTAGTTAATTATTTTCTCCTGTTCGATATATCCCGCACTAAATAAAATAAATACTTCACATCGATGCACTGATTCTAGGTAGACTGTATTGTAGTTACTTGTTGTTGCCGAAATGATTCAATGGATGCACTATTACATGATACTATAAGTTAACAAAATTTTGAGGTGACGAGCGACACCTGCTCGCTCGAGATGATTGTCAAAAAGTGGTAACGGAAAAACTCGCGTTCCCGTTATATACCCCCTGTTTTGATGAGGCTTAGGTGATTGTTTCATTTAGTAAGCTATTTTCTGATTGGCTCAACCAGACGTTATGAAAATGACGCATTGTTTTTCCAACCGTCATCAACCGTCTTTTGGCTAAGATGATTGACAGTTGACGTTGTTGTTAGTGTTGACACACAAATTCCTTACTTTCTATTTACAAATGATGCTAACGCATGTCACGCACTTATTATAGTTGCGATCGTGGTTGTATCGCTATCAAATTAAAGGATATTTTTTACGCTTTAATTTGATATAGTTTGACACTGGTTTTATTTGCACTTTCACTGACATTTCTTAATAAATAATGTTCAGATATATGGCTTCGCGCTGTCGTCTGCTAGCGACGCCAGCCACGATTCTTTCTTATCAATCAATTATTTGTGTTCCACATCGCGTTTTCACTTAAACGTCTGTGTCGGAACACTAATATATCCGTCTTTATACTTATTTAGTGAACATAATTACTAAATCTTAACTAACTGATGTAATACATTGCTATGAACTATCCTTACTTCCTAATTACATTTTGTTTATACTATTTCGCTCTATGCTATTCATTAATAATTGAGTTGTTACTTGTATAATACATTAATAATGCTTATTGCTACACTTGGTATAATGATTGTTCAGTGTATGTTATTTACACTAGTAGTCCTTTCTACTTATCACCTTACTGACAATCGTTCGTTTTAGGCGTTGCCTAGGCAAACCTTTTACATCGGGTTTATGCCTTAATAATGTTCATTAGTTACATTTGGTACACTGATGAGGTAACTTACTTATATAAGGTTCCCTCTTACAATTATTTTTACTTCTTATGAGTACATTTGAGATTGTAATACCGTTTCAATTTTATATTGTGGCCATAGCTAATCTTAGTCATAGGCATCAATAGTTACTAGTCATTGTTGATTTATTCTCAGCCAAATACTGTTGTTGATATTATATTAGTCGGGTCGTTACTTAATTATTTTTATTAACATGTGAAATTACATTCAAGTTATTCACTGACTCGCTTGACAGCTTATAGTGAATTTAACTTGTCCATTAGTTTGTGTCAGTTATAGTATTGGTTGTAGTGTCAAGCAGTGTTTTGTTTACTGCTTCTTGTGGCACTTCTTCTTCTTTCTTCTTCGTTGGTCCTTCTCTTCTTCACTACTTTCATCATTATATTATCTACTTACATTACCTTCATGTATTTATTAATTCTATGGGTATATGTCTAGGTTATGTAACACTTGGTCATGTTACATATACTCCCCTCTCAAAATTGATAATTTGAGAGAAATTTTACATCTGATAAAATTATCATTTCAGTTCAGTTTTAGTACATTATTACTGCTTTTTTTTTCTCTACATCGAATTTAACATTCTATTAGTGTGTTGCACTAGATTGAGTTCTTGGCTAGTGATATAATTTTTAGCTTACTAGTATTTTTTCAAGTTTCTCATATTCTAAGTCATTTAGTTACAATAGGTTTCACTTCTTAAACTAACAATTTCCTGTCTTACAATAATACATTTTTTCTTTCTCACTACATATCTTTATTTTCGTGATAAATTCTATGGTTCTTTCATTTTTTACCTCACAGATTTTTTATTAATAATCCTTGATATATTACCATATAATTCCCTAACATTTGTAGTGGGTTCGGAGTCAGAGGGGCTCTATTTGGCATCCATTCTCCGCCGTTCCTCAACTACACGTCCTCAGAATCAGAGGCATCCTCATCTCTGTCTGGGACAAAATAAAAATTGCACATAGCAACAGTTGCACTATCACAACACATAAAATATAACATATCATTCATTTTTCAATAATATAACATATTCAATATAACATTCAAGGTATTAGAGGTTTCATTTGTATCACATTTCATTCTTTTATACTTTAGCTAACATACTTCCTTTTCACAGGTAATTCTTCCCTTTCAGACTTGTCATATTGGCTATGTTCTTTATTAGCCTTGTTGTTACTTTTCTATACTAGTTGGTAATTTGTTTTGGTTCATCTGAGTATTCTTAAACTTACACACTTATATTGATCATCATACAATCATGCAGTTGTTTCTTAAATATAGAGTTTACAATATTTCACTCTTACAATAGTTCACAAGTTTTACTCTCATCAATAGTTCACAATTATTCTGAATTATCAGGGTTTACAGTATTCATCTAAAAAACGTTTTTGTTAGATATTCTCTGACATATCTTGTTGGTAAATACAATTAGATACTTTCTTCACCGCTTAATTAATATTTTTTATATTCCTCGATAACAGTAGTATACACAAATCAATTTAGGAAGTTGCCTGGTTAGCGCATGCGCAATGAATGAGCGTCTCCCACCATACAGTGTGACTGTAAGTGTGGTGTTGTTTACACGTACAGTCTGCAAGCATTCCAAAAGTTACTGAGTTGCTGGGTTTTGTATTTTAATAGCTATCTTAGTGATTAGGTTTACCTTTCTGTGACGTTATTTAAAACTAATTTGTTTGTATTGTTTTTTGTCGCGATACATTTTATATCTTTAATTTTTGTTATTAGTGATTGCTTAACAATGAGTAAGTTGTCGGGAAAGGTGCTTAAAAGCCAAACTCGCGAAGTTATATACAATGCGATGGAGTTTATGAAGAAAGAAGCAGATCATGGAGGGTTTTTAATAGACTGTAAAAAAGTTAGAGAAAGAGTGTCGGCTGCAGTTGGTGTAAGTCGGATGACACTAGCGAGAATAAACCAGGAAGCGAAGAGGCAGAGAAGCGAAGGGCGACCATTATTTGAACACCAAATAAGAAAAGGAAGAGAGAAAAGCCTGTGACAGATTTGGACGATTTTGATAAATCTGTTATACGCCGAATGATCAACGGCTTTTACCTCGTCGAAAAATGTCTACCTACACTACCAAAATTACATTCAAAATTAGTGAAAGATATAGGGTTTAATGGAGGGAAGACAAGTTTAAGGACAGTAATCAAACAGTTGGGTTTTAAATGGAAAAAGACGAGAAACAACAGACATGTACTTATTGAACAACAACACATAGCCTTCCACAGACACGAATATTTAAAAAACATTAGGAAATACAGAGAAGAAGGGCGACCAGTAGTTTACATGGACGAGACTTATATTCACTCGTCACATGTGAGCCAGAAATCGTGGGCAGACAATAACAATGATGGTGTCGCTATACCCATCACTAAAGGAGCAAGACTTATAATAATTCATGCGGGAGGAGAGATGGGTTTTATTCAAAACTGCTTCACCATGTGGAAATCAAGTCTGTGTTCAGGAGACTATCACAGTTCAATGAACTTTGAAAACTACCAAAAGTGGTTGACAGAAAAATTAATACCAAACCTGCCAGAAAAAAGTGTACTTGTCATTAACAATGCACCATACCATAATGTGCAGTCAAAAAAGTGTCCAACCTCCGCTTCAACTAAAAGTAAAATGCAAAAGTGGCTTCGAAGTAACCGAATAACTTTCGATGATTCGATGCTGAAGGTACAGTTACTGCAGTTGATTTCGTTACATAAACCAAGGATCAAAGAATATGTAATCGATTCACTCCTTCTACAACACGGCCACACTGTATTGCGCTTACCTCCATACCATCCGGAGCTCAACCCAATAGAACTTATTTGGGCCGAGGTGATGAACTGGGTAGCAACCAACAACACAACGTTTACAATTGAAGACGTGAAGCAGCTAACAGTACAAAAATTCGGGGAAATCACCAGAGAATCCTGGCAAAAAAATGTGACCATGTAAAAAGGTTGAAGAAGACTACGTTACATCTCAACCACAAATAGAAAACGCTGTTGAAAATTTCATCATTCAACTTGGAGGGGAAACCAATGACACAGATGAGGATGACGCCAGTGGATGTAGTCAAATGGACACGGACAGTGAAGAAACTCTATCAGGAATTGAAGACTTAATGTGAAGTGTGGTTTACCTGCTGTCATAGCTGTTAACTTAGTTGAATATTGTTTTGTTACAAAAAAGTACATTACTATAAAAAAAGTCATATTACTATATGACTTGCACAGTAAAAATTTTATTATTTTCTATTTGAACAGTTAGCAATTATTTGTGACAATAGGACTGCATATTACTGATCGTCTACTGAAATGAAACGAAAAAGAGCCCTGAAGATGACCTTGGAATCATGAAAGGTAATTTGTATAAACATAATTCCATTTTTCATTTTTGTTTTCTTGTGTAGGCCTACTTCTATAGTACGTAGTTCCAATGATCTATTTTACTGCATAAATAGGAGCAAGTGGGGTGAGGTGATGAATGGATTAATTTGATAATGTCGGCATATTTATAGGCCTACAATAATTTTACAATAATTTACAATAATTTTCGGTATGCTTTGTTAGTGTTCTGTGTTTAATTTGTAGTACGTTAACGATTATAAATGTTGTTCTTTAGATCCAAAAACATTAAATAGAAAATAATTTGCATTACAAAATTTAGAAATTACAGTAGCACATAATTACCAGTAGTATTTGCACTTCGTTGTTTGGTTCTATTTTTAAAGTGACAGTGGATATTTTTCTTAAGACATAAAAATATAAGTCATATTTGCTACCACCTGGGGGGCTATGAGCGCACGAATGTGCAATTTTTATATTTAAAACAGCTCTTAAATTATTGAAATTTAAACAAACACTGACACAAACAAAGCGTTCCGAACACTGCTTGCAGTGGTGACTGTACCAACTAGTACACGCGTACTCACGTAGTAGTGGGAAGTTTGTCAGCGGAGGGGAAATTTCCCCTCTGTGGGTTTCCAGCTACGTTGATGTATGTATATTTTGACACTTATTTTTGTTATTTATTCATAGACATTTTTCTCTATTATATCAGATAATAATCCTTCAACAATATTTGAACAATATTTGATAATTAAGATACCATATACGATATTATTCTAACATATTATTAGACAATAGTTGACTTTCTCTCCCTTCATTCCATAATAATAATAGCTATCCTTCTAATTAACTCTCTTTGGTATTCTTCCTCTCTACTCCTTCAAATGATAGATTTCAAATCATTTATTCTGGACGGTTTTATATAATTTCTTTGGTTTTGTGAGGGGTATACAATATTTGACATTTAAATTTTTGTTACCTACGATATTTGGCAATTCAATAACATTTTTCTTCCTCTTCGTTCCATACTAATAGTAGCCTTCTTTCTAATTAACTCTCTTTGGTATTCTTCCTCTCTACTCCTTCAAAGGTTAGTTGTTTAAACCTTTATTCTGGATGATTTTATATAATTTCTTTGGTTCAATTTAACATAGGAGTATTAGAGTAATTTTATATCACTATCTTATGTACATTTTTGTTATATGATACTCTTTTGTTCTATATAATATAATAGATATCTTTCATATCATTAGATTATTTGGTTTATAATACCCATTTTTTCTATCATCTAATATGATAAATCTGGTTCTCATTTAATATATAACAGATAGTTTTGGTACACATACTTATAATACACACTTTTTTATAACACAATATGGTAAACAGGCTGGCTATAGGCAATTAGACACTTTCAATACATTGGGTATAATAAATGATCCCTTTTGATCACTAGTCTAATCCTTTTACGGTAGACACTCTTAAAATTTCTTATACACTAAACACTCTTGTGGTAATCGTCGTACAATAATATAATTTGTCCTTTTATAATAATAATTACATTTATAGTTTATACGTTGGGGTTCTATTGGGCTTCTCCATTCTATTGGGTTCTTTGGTTGGGACAATTACGTTTCACAGGTACCCTTTTTTATAGCTGTCTCTAGTATGACATGTTTATGATATTTGGCACCCTATAATAACATCTCATAACAAACTTCCTTACATATAGTATTTCTATGGTCCTTTGTTACGGTGTAAGGGCCTAATGTACAGTACTAGTAGTTTTGGAGGTACCTCCCTATCATGCGGTTTTTCCACTTTGCGGCTACCAGATAGTCATCGGCTTCCCGTTTTCTCGCCTTCCTTTTCTCATCATCTTTGGTATCCATGTGTCCAGTGTACTCCTGGTCTTTGTCATTATTGACTTCTAGTACCTCTTCTAACTCTGGTTGATCGTCATTAGTTTTCTGGTTGGATTTTCCCATTGGTTGGTCCCTCTTCTTCCGCAATTCTTTTATTTCTTGGGCATACCCTTCAATGATCCGGTCCAGTTGTTCTTGATACCCTTTCCTTTTCTTAGACTGCCTTATTCTCCCTTTGGAAATATCTGCTTTAAGTATTTTATTGGTTATAGTCTTCTTCGTGGTAGCACATTTCTTCTCTTCGTTCATCTTCACAAAGCTCCTTCGGTACTCCTTCCTATAGATTCCTTCTTTACGGTTGATGACTGGGAAATAAATCATATTAATTAGACCACTTCGAGTCATTACGATTAATTCTTTTGTTACCCTAGTCTTCTTTGGGCGTATTATTCTTCTTATCTTCGCCTCCTTTTCTTCCGTTTTCTTAATTATTTTGTTCCTTTCTTCATGATTTTTATTTTTTGAATTCATCCATTTTCTTGCTAATATCCTTTAATGTGGTATTCAGCTCTTCTTTCAACGCTCTGTTGCTGTCGTCTATTTTATTGTTCAACGCGTCCACGGATCTATTGGTATCGTCTATCTTTTTATTCAAGTCTTCTTTCAATAATTCTAAGTTCTTATTATTGTCGTCTAACCGTGTATGTAAATCTGCTTTCAGTGACTCTAAGTTCTTGTTCATATCCCGGTTATCTTCCTTCAGCGATTCTATATTTTTATTTAATGAGTCATTATTTCTGTTCAAGGTTTCTTCCATCTTCTTCTGGTTATCTTCCATCTTTTTGTTATTTTCCCTTGATTCTTCCTGGTTTCTGCTCATTTTTTCCATCATCATCATGTTTTCTATTCTTGCCCCTTCGGTTGTTTTGTCTGGTTGGTCGCTGACCATTACTTCCACTTCCGGTTCTGCATGGGGTGTTTCTTCTGGTCGAGTTTCTATGTTGTTAATTGTAATGACTTCCATCTCGGGTGTTGGTTGTGTCTCATGTGTCTCTGTATTTGGTTGTACATCTTCTACTCGGCTGTCCTTGTATCTTGTGTCGTATTGATGTGTGTGTGGCATGTTTGTTCTTTTGTGTCTGCCGGGCTGATTATAAATATAAAAAATATTTTTGTTTAATTATTTTTTCAGCCCCACGTTGGGCGCCAATTTGTAACGAACGTAGATCCGGTGTGTTTAAAACTGTGTTATAAACTGTTTAATATTTGAATTTAAAAGTGTGTTACAAGTTTACAATTGAAAGTTAAAGTTACAAGTTATGATGAATCGAAAAAATTATAATTGTCTTAAAAGAACTCCTTTGAATAAAAATACAAATAATTGCAGTAATGTTGTTTGAACTATAACGTTGCTTAATTCAATAAATAAAGCGTACTAGCTGGTCGCTTGATGAAGGTAGCCGTCGCATCGATTCTGGCAGCGAAACTCCTCCTCCAGGTCGTCCGTCGTCTAAGTACGTAAAGTCAAGTCACGTCTGGACAATAAAATTAATAAAATACACTTCCACGTACCTGGTCGTGATTCTGGAAGTTCGGAAGTTCACTTTTTTAACAAATTAATAAGCTGCCAAGACGGTTTACCAAACCAGCTTGCTTTACTTACAAGGTTAGGTTACCTTGTTTAATAATGGGCGCCACACAGGTTTATTTCGGGAAAATCCCGTGTAAAACCCATTAATAGAATCAAACAATTATTAATTCTCTTCTTTAAAAAAACTGAAATTGTGTTTATTGCCCTTATGGCAATTCAAATTCAACAACGTATGATTTCTACTAAGAGTTACTTTGATTATTCTGAATTAATTGTTTAGTTACTTTTCGAAATAAATTAAGTCAAAGTTATGCTGCTAATAACTGGGTTTTATTTGTACCCTTGATAATGAATTCAAACAAACATAAGTAAGAAATTACATTGGTATACAATTGAAATTATTTCGTTCACTTACCCTATTACACTAGCTCAGAGCATAAACAACTTTTCTGGTTATGTCCAGATAAACTTTACTTTAAACTTTAAATTTATTTATATCTCGGGCGTAAATTCTTTTAAACACAAGAAAGAATGTTCATGCCTACACAGAAGTTAATTATTTCATAAAACAATTTTGACTAATACGGCCTTCTTGTTTACTAACAAAAAATCAAACCTATTTATAGGTTAGGCGTTCGTCACGCTTGCTTAATTATTCACAAAAGTTATATAGACCACTTAAGACTAACATCATTCTTAGATCGGATTGACAAATCCTCTAAATAAATTCAGTCAAAGTGTAACATAGAAAATGTTTTGGTGTTATGCGTCAGTACAAACTTTGTTTAAAAAATATATCAGTGCACTCAGATTAATGGAATAAATTGTCACGATGTTACCTCTTTATTTTAATCGTTTAGATTAAAATTTAATTAAACACTCCAGTGGTCGGATTATAGTGACCCTGGTTTTACACTACACACGCACTTTGAACAGGTAATAGTTGTCCGCTTCTGACTAAATTGGACTATTCATAATACTAGTTAATTATTTTCTCCTGTTCGATATATCCCGCACTAAATAAAATAAATACTTCACATCGATGCACTGATTCTAGGTAGACTGTATTGTAGTTACTTGTTGTTGCCGAAATGATTCAATGGATGCACTATTAGATGATACTATAAGTTAACAAAATTTTGAGGTGACGAGCGACACCTGCTCGCTCGAGATGATTGTCAAAAAGTGGTAACGGAAAAACTCGCGTTCCCGTTATATACCCCCTGTTTTGATGAGGCTTAGGTGATTGTTTCATTTAGTAAGCTATTTTCTGATTGGCTCAACCAGACGTTATGAAAATGACGCATTGTTTTTCCAACCGTCATCAACCGTCTTTTGGCTAAGATGATTGACAGTTGACGTTGTTGTTAGTGTTGACACACAAATTCCTTACTTTCTATTTACAAATGATGCTAACGCATGTCACGCACTTATTATAGTTGCGATCGTGGTTGTATCGCTATCAAATTAAAGGATATTTTTTACGCTTTAATTTGATATAGTTTGACACTGGTTTTATTTGCACTTTCACTGACATTTCTTAATAAATAATGTTCAGATATATGGCTTCGCGCTGTCGTCTGCTAGCGACGCCAGCCACGATTCTTTCTTATCAATCAATTATTTGTGTTCCACATCGCGTTTTCACTTAAACGTCTGTGTCGGAACACTAATATATCCGTCTTTATACTTATTTAGTGAACATAATTACTAAATCTTAACTAACTGATGTAATACATTGCTATGAACTATCCTTACTTCCTAATTACATTTTGTTTATACTATTTCGCTCTATGCTATTCATTAATAATTGAGTTGTTACTTGTATAATACATTAATAATGCTTATTGCTACACTTGGTATAATGATTGTTCAGTGTATGTTATTTACACTAGTAGTCCTTTCTACTTATCACCTTACTGACAATCGTTCGTTTTAGGCGTTGCCTAGGCAAACCTTTTACATCGGGTTTATGCCTTAATAATGTTCATTAGTTACATTTGGTACACTGATGAGGTAACTTACTTATATAAGGTTCCCTCTTACAATTATTTTTACTTCTTATGAGTACATTTGAGATTGTAATACCGTTTCAATTTTATATTGTGGCCATAGCTAATCTTAGTCATAGGCATTAATAGTTACTAGTCATTGTTGATTTATTCTCAGCCAAATACTGTTGTTGATATTATATTAGTCGGGTCGTTACTTAATTATTTTTATTAACATGTGAAATTACATTCAAGTTATTCAACGACTCGCTTGACAGCTTATAGTGAATTTAGCTTGTCCATTAGTTTGTGTCAGTTATAGTATTGGTTGTAGTGTCAAGCAGTGTTTTGTTTACTGCTTCTTGTAGCACTTCTTCTTCTTTCTTCTTCGTTGGTCCTTCTCTTCTTCACTACTTTCATCATTATATTATCTACTTACATTACCTTCATGTATTTATTAATTCTATGGGTATATGTCTAGGTTATGTAACACTTGGTCATGTTACATATACTCCCCTCTCAAAATTGATAATTTGAGAGAAATTTTACATCTGATAAAATTATCATTTCAGTTCAGTTTTAGTACATTATTACTGCTTTTTTTTTCTCTACATCGAATTTAACATTCTATTAGTGTGTTGCACTAGATTGAGTTCTTGGCTAGTGATATAATTTTTAGCTTACTAGTATTTTTTCAAGTTTCTCATATTCTAAGTCATTTAGTTACAATAGGTTTCACTTCTTAAACTAACAATTTCCTGTCTTACAATAATACATTTTTTCTTTCTCACTACATATCTTTATTTTCGTGATAAATTCTATGGTTCTTTCATTTTTTACCTCACAGATTTTTTATTAATAATCCTTGATATATTACCATATAATTCCCTAACATTTGTAGTGGGTTCGGAGTCAGAGGGGCTCTATTTGGCATCCATTCTCCGCCGTTCCTCAACTACACGTCCTCAGAATCAGAGGCATCCTCATCTCTGTCTGGGACAAAATAAAAATTGCACATAGCAACAGTTGCACTATCACAACACATAAAATATAACATATCATTCATTTTTCAATAATATAACATATTCAATATAACATTCAAGGTATTAGAGGTTTCATTTGTATCACATTTCATTCTTTTATACTTTAGCTAACATACTTCCTTTTCACAGGTAATTCTTCCCTTTCAGACTTGTCATATTGGCTATGTTCTTTATTAGCCTTGTTGTTACTTTTCTATACTAGTTGGTAATTTGTTTTGGTTCATCTGAGTATTCTTAAACTTACACACTTATATTGATCATCATACAATCATGCAGTTGTTTCTTAAATATAGAGTTTACAATATTTCACTCTTACAATAGTTCACAAGTTTTACTCTCATCAATAGTTCACAATTATTCTGAATTATCAGGGTTTACAGTATTCATCTAAAAAACGTTTTTGTTAGATATTCTCTGACATATCTTGTTGGTAAATACAATTAGATACTTTCTTCACCGCTTAATTAATATTTTTTATATTCCTCGATAACAGTAGTATACACAAATCAATTTAGGAAGTTGCCTGGTTAGCGCATGCGCAATGAATGAGCGTCTCCCACCATACAGTGTGACTGTAAGTGTGGTGTTGTTTACACGTACAGTCTGCAAGCATTCCAAAAGTTACTGAGTTGCTGGGTTTTGTATTTTAATAGCTATCTTAGTGATTAGGTTTACCTTTCTGTGACGTTATTTAAAACTAATTTGTTTGTATTGTTTTTTGTCGCGATACATTTTATATCTTTAATTTTTGTTATTAGTGATTGCTTAACAATGAGTAAGTTGTCGGGAAAGGTGCTTAAAAGCCAAACTCGCGAAGTTATATACAATGCGATGGAGTTTATGAAGAAAGAAGCAGATCATGGAGGGTTTTTAATAGACTGTAAAAAAGTTAGAGAAAGAGTGTCGGCTGCAGTTGGTGTAAGTCGGATGACACTAGCGAGAATAAACCAGGAAGCGAAGAGGCAGAGAAGCGAAGGGCGACCATTATTTGAACACCAAATAAGAAAAGGAAGAGAGAAAAGCCTGTGACAGATTTGGACGATTTTGATAAATCTGTTATACGCCGAATGATCAACGGCTTTTACCTCGTCGAAAAATGTCTACCTACACTACCAAAATTACATTCAAAATTAGTGAAAGATATAGGGTTTAATGGAGGGAAGACAAGTTTAAGGACAGTAATCAAACAGTTGGGTTTTAAATGGAAAAAGACGAGAAACAACAGACATGTACTTATTGAACAACAACACATAGCCTTCCACAGACACGAATATTTAAAAAACATTAGGAAATACAGAGAAGAAGGGCGACCAGTAGTTTACATGGACGAGACTTATATTCACTCGTCACATGTGAGCCAGAAATCGTGGGCAGACAATAACAATGATGGTGTCGCTATACCCATCACTAAAGGAGCAAGACTTATAATAATTCATGCGGGAGGAGAGATGGGTTTTATTCAAAACTGCTTCACCATGTGGAAATCAAGTCTGTGTTCAGGAGACTATCACAGTTCAATGAACTTTGAAAACTACCAAAAGTGGTTGACAGAAAAATTAATACCAAACCTGCCAGAAAAAAGTGTACTTGTCATTAACAATGCACCATACCATAATGTGCAGTCAAAAAAGTGTCCAACCTCCGCTTCAACTAAAAGTAAAATGCAAAAGTGGCTTCGAAGTAACCGAATAACTTTCGATGATTCGATGCTGAAGGTACAGTTACTGCAGTTGATTTCGTTACATAAACCAAGGATCAAAGAATATGTAATCGATTCGCTCCTTCTACAACACGGCCACACTGTATTGCGCTTACCTCCATACCATCCGGAGCTCAACCCAATAGAACTTATTTGGGCCGAGGTGATGAACTGGGTAGCAACCAACAACACAACGTTTACAATTGAAGACGTGAAGCAGCTAACAGTACAAAAATTCGGGGAAATCACCAGAGAATCCTGGCAAAAAAATGTGACCATGTAAAAAGGTTGAAGAAGACTACGTTACATCTCAACCACAAATAGAAAACGCTGTTGAAAATTTCATCATTCAACTTGGAGGGGAAACCAATGACACAGATGAGGATGACGCCAGTGGATGTAGTCAAATGGACACGGACAGTGAAGAAACTCTATCAGGAATTGAAGACTTAATGTGAAGTGTGGTTTACCTGCTGTCATAGCTGTTAACTTAGTTGAATATTGTTTTGTTACAAAAAAGTACATTACTATAAAAAAAGTCATATTACTATATGACTTGCACAGTAAAAATTTTATTATTTTCTATTTGAACAGTTAGCAATTATTTGTGACAATAGGACTGCATATTACTGATCGTCTACTGAAATGAAACGAAAAAGAGCCCTGAAGATGACCTTGGAATCATGAAAGGTAATTTGTATAAACATAATTCCATTTTTCATTTTTGTTTTCTTGTGTAGGCCTACTTCTATAGTACGTAGTTCCAATGATCTATTTTACTGCATAAATAGGAGCAAGTGGGGTGAGGTGATGAATGGATTAATTTGATAATGTCGGCATATTTATAGGCCTACAATAATTTTACAATAATTTACAATAATTTTCGGTATGCTTTGTTAGTGTTCTGTGTTTAATTTGTAGTACGTTAACGATTATAAATGTTGTTCTTTAGATCCAAAAACATTAAATAGAAAATAATTTGCATTACAAAATTTAGAAATTACAGTAGCACATAATTACCAGTAGTATTTGCACTTCGTTGTTTGGTTCTATTTTTAAAGTGACAGTGGATATTTTTCTTAAGACATAAAAATATAAGTCATATTTGCTACCACCTGGGGGGCTATGAGCGCACGAATGTGCAATTTTTATATTTAAAACAGCTCTTAAATTATTGAAATTTAAACAAACACTGACACAAACAAAGCGTTCCGAACACTGCTTGCAGTGGTGACTGTACCAACTAGTACACGCGTACTCACGTAGTAGTGGGAAGTTTGTCAGCGGAGGGGAAATTTCCCCTCTGTGGGTTTCCAGCTACGTTGATGTATGTATATTTTGACACTTATTTTTGTTATTTATTCATAGACATTTTTCTCTATTATATCAGATAATAATCCTTCAACAATATTTGAACAATATTTGATAATTAAGATACCATATACGATATTATTCTAACATATTATTAGACAATAGTTGACTTTCTCTCCCTTCATTCCATAATAATAATAGCTATCCTTCTAATTAACTCTCTTTGGTATTCTTCCTCTCTACTCCTTCAAATGATAGATTTCAAATCATTTATTCTGGACAGTTTTATATAATTTCTTTGGTTTTGTGAGGGGTATACAATATTTGACATTTAAATTTTTGTTACCTACGATATTTGGCAATTCAATAACATTTTTCTTCCTCTTCGTTCCATACTAATAGTAGCCTTCTTTCTAATTAACTCTCTTTGGTATTCTTCCTCTCTACTCCTTCAAAGGTTAGTTGTTTAAACCTTTATTCTGGATGATTTTATATAATTTCTTTGGTTCAATTTAACATAGGAGTATTAGAGTAATTTTATATCACTATCTTATGTACATTTTTGTTATATGATACTCTTTTGTTCTATATAATATAATAGATATCTTTCATATCATTAGATTATTTGGTTTATAATACCCATTTTTTCTATCATCTAATATGATAAATCTGGTTCTCATTTAATATATAACAGATAGTTTTGGTACACATACTTATAATACACACTTTTTTATAACACAATATGGTAAACAGGCTGGCTATAGGCAATTAGACACTTTCAATACATTGGGTATAATAAATGATCCCTTTTGATCACTAGTCTAATCCTTTTACGGTAGACACTCTTAAAATTTCTTATACACTAAACACTCTTGTGGTAATCGTCGTACAATAATATAATTTGTCCTTTTATAATAATAATTACATTTATAGTTTATACGTTGGGGTTCTATTGGGCTTCTCCATTCTATTGGGTTCTTTGGTTGGGACAATTACGTTTCACAGGTACCCTTTTTTATAGCTGTCTCTAGTATGACATGTTTATGATATTTGGCACCCTATAATAACATCTCATAACAAACTTCCTTACATATAGTATTTCTATGGTCCTTTGTTACGGTGTAAGGGCCTAATGTACAGTACTAGTAGTTTTGGAGGTACCTCCCTATCATGCGGTTTTTCCACTTTGCGGCTACCAGATAGTCATCGGCTTCCCGTTTTCTCGCCTTCCTTTTCTCATCATCTTTGGTATCCATGTGTCCAGTGTACTCCTGGTCTTTGTCATTATTGACTTCTAGTACCTCTTCTAACTCTGGTTGATCGTCATTAGTTTTCTGGTTGGATTTTCCCATTGGTTGGTCCCTCTTCTTCCGCAATTCTTTTATTTCTTGGGCATACCCTTCAATGATCCGGTCCAGTTGTTCTTGATACCCTTTCCTTTTCTTAGACTGCCTTATTCTCCCTTTGGAAATATCTGCTTTAAGTATTTTATTGGTTATAGTCTTCTTCGTGGTAGCACATTTCTTCTCTTCGTTCATCTTCACAAAGCTCCTTCGGTACTCCTTCCTATAGATTCCTTCTTTACGGTTGATGACTGGGAAATAAATCATATTAATTAGACCACTTCGAGTCATTACGATTAATTCTTTTGTTACCCTAGTCTTCTTTGGGCGTATTATTCTTCTTATCTTCGCCTCCTTTTCTTCCGTTTTCTTAATTATTTTGTTCCTTTCTTCATGATTTTTATTTTTTGAATTTATCCATTTTCTTGCTAATATCCTTTAATGTGGTATTCAGCTCTTCTTTCAACGCTCTGTTGCTGTCGTCTATTTTATTGTTCAACGCGTCCACGGATCTATTGGTATCGTCTATCTTTTTATTCAAGTCTTCTTTCAATAATTCTAAGTTCTTATTATTGTCGTCTAACCGTGTATGTAAATCTGCTTTCAGTGACTCTAAGTTCTTGTTCATATCCCGGTTATCTTCCTTCAGCGATTCTATATTTTTATTTAATGAGTCATTATTTCTGTTCAAGGTTTCTTCCATCTTCTTCTGGTTATCTTCCATCTTTTTGTTATTTTCCCTTGATTCTTCCTGGTTTCTGCTCATTTTTTCCATCATCATCATGTTTTCTATTCTTGCCCCTTCGGTTGTTTTGTCTGGTTGGTCGCTGACCATTACTTCCACTTCCGGTTCTGCATGGGGTGTTTCTTCTGGTCGAGTTTCTATGTTGTTAATTGTAATGACTTCCATCTCGGGTGTTGGTTGTGTCTCATGTGTCTCTGTATTTGGTTGTACATCTTCTACTCGGCTGTCCTTGTATCTTGTGTCGTATTGATGTGTGTGTGGCATGTTTGTTCTTTTGTGTCTGCCGGGCTGATTATAAATATAAAAAATATTTTTGTTTAATTATTTTTTCAGCCCCACGTTGGGCGCCAATTTGTAACGAACGTAGATCCGGTGTGTTTAAAACTGTGTTATAAACTGTTTAATATTTGAATTTAAAAGTGTGTTACAAGTTTACAATTGAAAGTTAAAGTTACAAGTTATGATGAATTGAAAAAATTATAATTGTCTTAAAAGAACTCCTTTGAATAAAAATACAAATAATTGCAGTAATGTTGTTTGAACTATAACGTTGCTTAATTCAATAAATAAAGCGTACTAGCTGGTCGCTTGATGAAGGTAGCCGTCGCATCGATTCTGGCAGCGAAACTCCTCCTCCAGGTCGTCCGTCGTCTAAGTACGTAAAGTCAAGTCACGTCTGGACAATAAAATTAATAAAATACACTTCCACGTACCTGGTCGTGATTCTGGAAGTTCGGAAGTTCACTTTTTTAACAAATTAATAAGCTGCCAAGACGGTTTACCAAACCAGCTTGCTTTACTTACAAGGTTAGGTTACCTTGTTTAATAATGGGCGCCACACAGGTTTATTTCGGGAAAATCCCGTGTAAAACCCATTAATAGAATCAAACAATTATTAATTCTCTTCTTTAAAAAAACTGAAATTGTGTTTATTGCCCTTATGGCAATTCAAATTCAACAACGTATGATTTCTACTAAGAGTTACTTTGATTATTCTGAATTAATTGTTTAGTTACTTTTCGAAATAAATTAAGTCAAAGTTATGCTGCTAATAACTGGGTTTTATTTGTACCCTTGATAATGAATTCAAACAAACATAAGTAAGAAATTACATTGGTATACAATTGAAATTATTTCGTTCACTTACCCTATTACACTAGCTCAGAGCATAAACAACTTTTCTGGTTATGTCCAGATAAACTTTACTTTAAACTTTAAATTTATTTATATCTCGGGCGTAAATTCTTTTAAACACAAGAAAGAATGTTCATGCCTACACAGAAGTTAATTATTTCATAAAACAATTTTGACTAATACGGCCTTCTTGTTTACTAACAAAAAATCAAACCTATTTATAGGTTAGGCGTTCGTCACGCTTGCTTAATTATTCACAAAAGTTATATAGACCACTTAAGACTAACATCATTCTTAGATCGGATTGACAAATCCTCTAAATAAATTCAGTCAAAGTGTAACATAGAAAATGTTTTGGTGTTATGCGTCAGTACAAACTTTGTTTAAAAAATATATCAGTGCACTCAGATTAATGGAATAAATTGTCACGATGTTACCTCTTTATTTTAATCGTTTAGATTAAAATTTAATTAAACACTCCAGTGGTCGGATTATAGTGACCCTGGTTTTACACTACACACGCACTTTGAACAGGTAATAGTTGTCCGCTTCTGACTAAATTGGACTATTCATAATACTAGTTAATTATTTTCTCCTGTTCGATATATCCCGCACTAAATAAAATAAATACTTCACATCGATGCACTGATTCTAGGTAGACTGTATTGTAGTTACTTGTTGTTGCCGAAATGATTCAATGGATGCACTATTACATGATACTATAAGTTAACAAAATTTTGAGGTGACGAGCGACACCTGCTCGCTCGAGATGATTGTCAAAAAGTGGTAACGGAAAAACTCGCGTTCCCGTTATATACCCCCTGTTTTGATGAGGCTTAGGTGATTGTTTCATTTAGTAAGCTATTTTCTGATTGGCTCAACCAGACGTTATGAAAATGACGCATTGTTTTTCCAACCGTCATCAACCGTCTTTTGGCTAAGATGATTGACAGTTGACGTTGTTGTTAGTGTTGACACACAAATTCCTTACTTTCTATTTACAAATGATGCTAACGCATGTCACGCACTTATTATAGTTGCGATCGTGGTTGTATCGCTATCAAATTAAAGGATATTTTTTACGCTTTAATTTGATATAGTTTGACACTGGTTTTATTTGCACTTTCACTGACATTTCTTAATAAATAATGTTCAGATATATGGCTTCGCGCTGTCGTCTGCTAGCGACGCCAGCCACGATTCTTTCTTATCAATCAATTATTTGTGTTCCACATCGCGTTTTCACTTAAACGTCTGTGTCGGAACACTAATATATCCGTCTTTATACTTATTTAGTGAACATAATTACTAAATCTTAACTAACTGATGTAATACATTGCTATGAACTATCCTTACTTCCTAATTACATTTTGTTTATACTATTTCGCTCTATGCTATTCATTAATAATTGAGTTGTTACTTGTATAATACATTAATAATGCTTATTGCTACACTTGGTATAATGATTGTTCAGTGTATGTTATTTACACTAGTAGTCCTTTCTACTTATCACCTTACTGACAATCGTTCGTTTTAGGCGTTGCCTAGGCAAACCTTTTACATCGGGTTTATGCCTTAATAATGTTCATTAGTTACATTTGGTACACTGATGAGGTAACTTACTTATATAAGGTTCCCTCTTACAATTATTTTTACTTCTTATGAGTACATTTGAGATTGTAATACCGTTTCAATTTTATATTGTGGCCATAGCTAATCTTAGTCATAGGCATTAATAGTTACTAGTCATTGTTGATTTATTCTCAGCCAAATACTGTTGTTGATATTATATTAGTCGGGTCGTTACTTAATTATTTTTATTAACATGTGAAATTACATTCAAGTTATTCACCGACTCGCTTGACAGCTTATAGTGAATTTAGCTTGTCCATTAGTTTGTGTCAGTTATAGTATTGGTTGTAGTGTCAAGCAGTGTTTTGTTTACTGCTTCTTGTAGCACTTCTTCTTCTTTCTTCTTCGTTGGTCCTTCTCTTCTTCACTACTTTCATCATTATATTATCTACTTACATTACCTTCATGTATTTATTAATTCTATGGGTATATGTCTAGGTTATGTAACACTTGGTCATGTTACATATACTCCCCTCTCAAAATTGATAATTTGAGAGAAATTTTACATCTGATAAAATTATCATTTCAGTTCAGTTTTAGTACATTATTACTGCTTTTTTTTTCTCTACATCGAATTTAACATTCTATTAGTGTGTTGCACTAGATTGAGTTCTTGGCTAGTGATATAATTTTTAGCTTACTAGTATTTTTTCAAGTTTCTCATATTCTAAGTCATTTAGTTACAATAGGTTTCACTTCTTAAACTAACAATTTCCTGTCTTACAATAATACATTTTTTCTTTCTCATTACATATCTTTATTTTCGTGATAAATTCTATGGTTCTTTCATTTTTTACCTCACAGATTTTTTATTAATAATCCTTGATATATTACCATATAATTCCCTAACATTTGTAGTGGGTTCGGAGTCAGAGGGGCTCTATTTGGCATCCATTCTCCGCCGTTCCTCAACTACATGTCCTCAGAATCAGAGGCATCCTCATCTCTGTCTGGGACAAAATAAAAATTGCACATAGCAACAGTTGCACTATCACAACACATAAAATATAACATATCATTCATTTTTCAATAATATAACATATTCAATATAACATTCAAGGTATTAGAGGTTTCATTTGTATCACATTTCATTCTTTTATACTTTAGCTAACATACTTCCTTTTCACAGGTAATTCTTCCCTTTCAGACTTGTCATATTGGCTATGTTCTTTATTAGCCTTGTTGTTACTTTTCTATACTAGTTGGTAATTTGTTTTGGTTCATCTGAGTATTCTTAAACTTACACACTTATATTGATCATCATACAATCATGCAGTTGTTTCTTAAATATAGAGTTTACAATATTTCACTCTTACAATAGTTCACAAGTTTTACTCTCATCAATAGTTCACAATTATCCTGAATTATCAGGGTTTACAGTATTCATCTAAAAAACGTTTTTGTTAGATATTCTCTGACATATCTTGTTGGTAAATACAATTAGATACTTTCTTCATCGCTTAATTAATATTTTTTATATTCCTCGATAACAGTAGTATACACAAATCAATTTAGGAAGTTGCCTGGTTAGCGCATGCGCAATGAATGAGCGTCTCCCACCATACAGTGTGACTGTAAGTGTGGTGTTGTTTACACGTACAGTCTGCAAGCATTCCAAAAGTTACTGAGTTGCTGGGTTTTGTATTTTAATAGCTATCTTAGTGATTAGGTTTACCTTTCTGTGACGTTATTTAAAACTAATTTGTTTGTATTGTTTTTTGTCGCGATACATTTTATATCTTTAATTTTTGTTATTAGTGATTGCTTAACAATGAGTAAGTTGTCGGGAAAGGTGCTTAAAAGCCAAACTCGCGAAGTTATATACAATGCGATGGAGTTTATGAAGAAGGAAGCAGATCATGGAGGGTTTTTAATAGACTGTAAAAAAGTTAGAGAAAGAGTGTCGGCTGCAGTTGGTGTAAGTCGGATGACACTAGCGAGAATAAACCAGGAAGCGAAGAGGCAGAGAAGCGAAGGGCGACCATTATTTGAACACCAAATAAGAAAAGGAAGAGAGAAAAGCCTGTGACAGATTTGGACGATTTTGATAAATCTGTTATACGCCGAATGATCAACGGCTTTTACCTCGTCGAAAAATGTCTACCTACACTACCAAAATTACATTCAAAATTAGTGAAAGATATAGGGTTTAATGGAGGGAAGACAAGTTTAAGGACAGTAATCAAACAGTTGGGTTTTAAATGGAAAAAGACGAGAAACAACAGACATGTACTTATTGAACAACAACACATAGCCTTCCACAGACACGAATATATAAAAAACATTAGGAAATACAGAGAAGAAGGGCGACCAGTAGTTTACATGGACGAGACTTATATTCACTCGTCACATGTGAGCCAGAAATCGTGGGCAGACAATAACAATGATGCAGTCGCTATACCCCTCACTAAAGGAGCAAGACTTATAATAATTCATGCGGGAGGAGAGATGGGTTTTATTCAAAACTGCTTCACCATGTGGAAATCAAGTCTGTGTTCAGGAGACTATCACAGTTCAATGAACTTTGAAAACTACCAAAAGTGGTTGACAGAAAAATTAATACCAAACCTGCCAGAAAAAAGTGTACTTGTCATTAACAATGCACCATACCATAATGTGCAGTCAAAAAAGTTTCCACCCTCCGCTTCAACTAAAAGTAAAATGCAAAAGTGGCTTCGAAGTAACCGAATAACTTTCGATGATTCGATGCTGAAGGTACAGTTACTGCAGTTGATTTCGTTACATAAACCAAGGATCAAAGAATATGTAATCGATTCACTCCTTCTACAACACGGCCACACTGTATTGCGCTTACCTCCATACCATCCGGAGCTCAACCCAATAGAACTTATTTGGGCCGAGGTGAAGAACTGGGTAGCAACCAACAACACAACGTTTATAATTGAAGACGTGAAGCAGCTAACAGTACAAAAATTCGGGGAAATCACCAGAGAATCCTGGCAAAAAAATGTGACCATGTAAAAAGGTTGAAGAAGACTACGTTACATCTCAACCACAAATAGAAAACGCTGTTGAAAATTTCATCATTCAACTTGGAGGGGAAACCAATGACACAGATGAGGATGACGCCAGTGGATGTAGTCAAATGGACACGGACAGTGAAGAAACTCTATCAGGAATTGAAGACTTAATGTGAAGTGTGGTTTACCTGCTGTCATAGCTGTTAACTTAGTTGAATATTGTTTTGTTACAAAAAAGTACATTACTATAAAAAAAGTCATATTACTATATGATTTGCACAGTAAAAATTTTATTATTTTCTATTTGAACAGTTAGCAATTATTTGTGACAATAGGACTGCATATTACTGATCGTCTACTGAAATGAAACGAAAAAGAGCCCTGAAGATGACCTTGGAATCATGAAAGGTAATTTGTATAAACATAATTCCATTTTTCATTTTTGTTTTCTTGTGTAGGCCTACTTCTATAGTACGTAGTTCCAATGATCTATTTTACTGCATAAATAGGAGCAAGTGGGGTGAGGTGATGAATGGATTAATTTGATAATGTCGGCATATTTATAGGCCTACAATAATTTTACAATAATTTACAATAATTTTCGGTATGCTTTGTTAGTGTTCTGTGTTTAATTTGTAGTACGTTAACGATTATAAATGTTGTTCTTTAGATCCAAAAACATTAAATAGAAAATAATTTGCATTACAAAATTTAGAAATTACAGTAGCACATAATTACCAGTAGTATTTGCACTTCGTTGTTTGGTTCTATTTTTAAAGTGACAGTGGATATTTTTCTTAAGACATAAAAATATAAGTCATATTTGCTACCACCTGGGGGGCTATGAGCGCACGAATGTGCAATTTTTATATTTAAAACAGCTCTTAAATTATTGAAATTTAAACAAACACTGACACAAACAAAGCGTTCCGAACACTGCTTGCAGTGGTGACTGTACCAACTAGTACACGCATACTCACGTAGTAGTGGGAAGTTTGTCAGCGGAGGGGAAATTTCCCCTCTGTGGGTTTCCAGCTACGTTGATGTATGTATATTTTGACACTTATTTTTGTTATTTATTCATAGACATTTTTCTCTATTATATCAGATAATAATCCTTCAACAATATTTGAACAATATTTGATAATTAAGATACCATATACGATATTATTCTAACATATTATTAGACAATAGTTGACTTTCTCTCCCTTCATTCCATAATAATAATAGCTATCCTTCTAATTAACTCTCTTTGGTATTCTTCCTCTCTACTCCTTCAAATGATAGATTTCAAATCATTTATTCTGGACGGTTTTATATAATTTCTTTGGTTTTGTGAGGGGTATACAATATTTGACATTTAAATTTTTGTTACCTACGATATTTGGCAATTCAATAACATTTTTCTTCCTCTTCGTTCCATACTAATAGTAGCCTTCTTTCTAATTAACTCTCTTTGGTATTCTTCCTCTCTACTCCTTCAAAGGTTAGTTGTTTAAACCTTTATTCTGGATGATTTTATATAATTTCTTTGGTTCAATTTAACATAGGAGTATTAGAGTAATTTTATATCACTATCTTATGTACATTTTTGTTATATGATACTCTTTTGTTCTATATAATATAATAGATATCTTTCATATCATTAGATTATTTGGTTTATAATACCCATTTTTTCTATCATCTAATATGATAAATCTGGTTCTCATTTAATATATAACAGATAGTTTTGGTACACATACTTATAATACACACTTTTTTATAACACAATATGGTAAACAGGCTGGCTATAGGCAATTAGACACTTTCAATACATTGGGTATAATAAATGATCCCTTTTGATCACTAGTCTAATCCTTTTACGGTAGACACTCTTAAAATTTCTTATACACTAAACACTCTTGTGGTAATCGTCGTACAATAATATAATTTGTCCTTTTATAATAATAATTACATTTATAGTTTATACGTTAGGGTTCTATTGGGCTTCTCCATTCTATTGGGTTCTTTGGTTGGGACAATTACGTTTCACAGGTACCCTTTTTTATAGCTGTCTCTAGTATGACATGTTTATGATATTTGGCACCCTATAATAACATCTCATAACAAACTTCCTTACATATAGTATTTCTATGGTCCTTTGTTACGGTGTAAGGGCCTAATGTACAGTACTAGTAGTTTTGGAGGTACCTCCCTATCATGCGGTTTTTCCACTTTGCGGCTACCAGATAGTCATCGGCTTCCCGTTTTCTCGCCTTCCTTTTCTCATCATCTTTGGTATCCATGTGTCCAGTGTACTCCTGGTCTTTGTCATTATTGACTTCTAGTACCTCTTCTAACTCTGGTTGATCGTCATTAGTTTTCTGGTTGGATTTTTCCATTGGTTGGTCCCTCTTCTTCCGCAATTCTTTTATTTCTTGGGCATACCCTTCAATGATCCGGTCCAGTTGTTCTTGATACCCTTTCCTTTTCTTAGAATGCCTTATTCTCCCTTTGGAAATATCTGCTTTAAGTATTTTATTGGTTATAGTCTTCTTCGTGGTAGCACATTTCTTCTCTTCGTTCATCTTCACAAAGCTCCTTCGGTACTCCTTCCTATAGATTCCTTCTTTACGGTTGATGACTGGGAAATAAATCATATTAATTAGACCACTTCGAGTCATTACGATTAATTCTTTTGTTACCCTAGTCTTCTTTGGGCGTATTATTCTTCTTATCTTCGCCTCCTTTTCTTCCGTTTTCTTAATTATTTTGTTCCTTTCTTCATGATTTTTATTTTTTGAATTCACTTGTTCGGTGTTTTTATTTCTGGGTAATTCTTCTGTCCCCACTTGATCATCACACATGGGCAGATTATTTTGTTCTAAGTCTTCATTCACGGCTACTAACTCTTCCGCTTCTTTAATTACATGAGTCTCCTTTATACCTTCGGCATCGATCTCCTTATATTGAATATCTTCCTCGTTTCTGTCAAGCTCATTTTCAGATAATAATGTACTTGCGTCTTGTTGCTTTTCTGCTGGTTCATCATTGGGTACTTCTTCAGTTTCTGAGTTGTTGTCGTTTCGTAATTCTCCTCTTATGGTCTGACCCAATTCTTTCGTATATTTCTTATTCATTTCATCCATTTTCTTGCTAATATCCTTTAATGTGGTATTCAGCTCTTCTTTCAACGCTCTGTTGCTGTCGTCTATTTTATTGTTCAACACGTCCACGGATCTATTGGTATCGTCTATCTTTTTATTCAAGTCTTCTTTCAATAATTCTAAGTTCTTATTATTGTCGTCTAACCGTGTATATAAATCTGCTTTTAGTGACTCTAAGTTCTTGTTCATATCCCGGTTATCTTCCTTCAGCGATTCTATATTTTTATTTAATGAGTCATTATTTCTGTTCAAGGTTTCTTCCATCTTCTTCTGGTTATCTTCCATCTTTTTGTTATTTTCCCTTGATTCTTCCTGGTTTCTGCTCATTTTTTCCATCATCATCATGTTTTCTATTCTTGCCCCTTCGGTTGTTTTGTCTGGTTGGTCGCTGACCATTACTTCCAATTCCGGTTCTGCATGGGGTGTTTCTTCTGGTCGAGTTTCTATGTTGTTAATTGTAATGACTTCCATCTCGGGTGTTGGTTGTGTCTCATGTGTCTCTGTATTTGGTTGTACATCTTCTACTCAGCTGTCCTTGTATCTTGTGTCGTACTGATGTGTGTGTGGCATGTTTGTTCTTTTGTGTCTGCCGGGCTGATTATAAATATAAAAAATATTTTTGTTTAATTATTTTTTCAGCCCCACGTTGGGCGCCAATTTGTAACGAACGTAGATCCGGTGTGTTTAAAACTGTGTTATAAACTGTTTAATATTTGAATTTAAAAGTGTGTTACAAGTTTACAATTGAAAGTTAAAGTTACAAGTTATGATGAATCGAAAAAATTATAATTGTCTTAAAAGAACTCCTTTGAATAAAAATACAAATAATTGCAGTAATGTTGTTTGAACTATAACGTTGCTTAATTCAATAAATAAAGCGTACTAGCTGGTCGCTTGATGAAGGTAGCCGTCGCATCGATTCTGGCAGCGAAACTCCTCCTCCAGGTCGTCCGTCGTCTAAGTACGTAAAGTCAAGTCACGTCTGGACAATAAAATTAATAAAATACACTTCCACGTACCTGGTCGTGATTCTGGAAGTTCGGAAGTTCACTTTTTTAACAAATTAATAAGCTGCCAAGACGGTTTACCAAACCAGCTTGCTTTACTTACAAGGTTAGGTTACCTTGTTTAATAATGGGCGCCACACAGGTTTATTTCGGGAAAATCCCGTGTAAAACCCATTAATAGAATCAAACAATTATTAATTCTCTTCTTTAAAAAAACTGAAATTGTGTTTATTTCCCTTATGGCAATTCAAATTCAACAACGTATGATTGCTACTAAGAGTTACTTTGATTATTCTGAATTAATTATTTAGTTACTTTTCGAAATAAATTAAGTCAAAGTTATGCTGCTAATAACTGGGTTTTATTTGTACCCTTGATAATGAATTCAAACAAACATAAGTAAGAAATTACATTGGTATACAATTGAAATTATTTCGTTCACTTACCCTATTACACTAGCTCAGAGCATAAACAACTTTTCTGGTTATGTCCAGATAAACTTTACTTTAAACTTTAAATTTATTTATATCTCGGGCGTAAATTCTTTTAAACACAAGAAAGAATGTTCATGCCTACACAGAAGTTAATTATTTCATAAAACAATTTTGACTAATATGGCCTTCTTGTTTACTAACAAAAAATCAAACCTATTTATAGGTTAGGCGTTCGTCACGCTTGCTTAATTATTCACAAAAGTTATATAGACCACTTAAGACTAACATCATTCTTAGATCGGATTGACAAATCCTCTAAATAAATTCAGTCATAGTGTAACATAGAAAATGTTTTGGTGTTATGCGTCAGTACAAACTTTGTTTAAAAAATATATCAGTGCACTCAGATTAATGGAATAAATTGTCACGATGTTACTTCTTTATTTTAATCGTTTAGATTAAAATTTAATTAAACACTCCAGTGGTCGGATTATAGTGACCCTGGTTTTACACTACACACGCACTTTGAACAGGTAATAGTTGTCCGCTTCTGACTAAATTGGACTATTCATAATACTAGTTAATTATTTTCTCCTGTTCGATATATCCCGCACTAAATAAAATAAATACTTCACATCGATGCACTGATTCTAGGTAGACTGTATTGTAGTTACTTGTTGTTGCCGAAATGATTCAATGGATGCACTATTACATGATACTATAAGTTAACAAAATTTTGAGGTGACGAGCGACACCTGCTCGCTCGAGATGATTGTCAAAAAGTGGTAACGGAAAAACTCGCGTTCCCGTTATATACCCCCTGTTTTGATGAGGCTTAGGTGATTGTTTCATTTAGTAAGCTATTTTCTGATTGGCTCAACCAGACGTTATGAAAATGACGCATTGTTTTTCCAACCGTCATCAACCGTCTTTTGGCTAAGATGATTGACAGTTGACGTTGTTGTTAGTGTTGACACACAAATTCCTTACTTTCTATTTACAAATGATGCTAACGCATGTCACGCACTTATTATAGTTGCGATCGTGGTTGTATCGCTATCAAATTAAAGGATATTTTTTACGCTTTAATTTGATATAGTTTGACACTGGTTTTATTTGCACTTTCACTGACATTTCTTAATAAATAATGTTCAGATATATGGCTTCGCGCTGTCGTCTGCTAGCGACGCCAGCCACGATTCTTTCTTATCAATCAATTATTTGTGTTCCACATCGCGTTTTCACTTAAACGTCTGTGTCGGAACACTAATATATCCGTCTTTATACTTATTTAGTGAACATAATTACTAAATCTTAACTAACTGATGTAATACATTGCTATGAACTATCCTTACTTCCTAATTACATTTTGTTTATACTATTTCGCTCTATGCTATTCATTAATAATTGAGTTGTTACTTGTATAATACATTAATAATGCTTATTGCTACACTTGGTATAATGATTGTTCAGTGTATGTTATTTACACTAGTAGTCCTTTCTACTTATCACCTTACTGACAATCGTTCGTTTTAGGCGTTGCCTAGGCATACCTTTTACATCGGGTTTATGCCTTAATAATGTTCATTAGTTACATTTGGTACACTGATGAGGTAACTTACTTATATAAGGTTCCCTCTTACAATTATTTTTACTTCTTATGAGTACATTTGAGATTGTAATACCGTTTCAATTTTATATTGTGGCCATAGCTAATCTTAGTCATAGGCATTAATAGTTACTAGTCATTGTTGATTTATTCTCAGCCAAATACTGTTGCTGATATTATATTAGTCGGGTCGTTACTTAATTATTTTTATTAACATGTGAAATTACATTCAAGTTATTCACTGACTCGCTTGACAGCTTATAGTGAATTTAGCTTGTCCATTAGTTTGTGTCAGTTATAGTATTGGTTGTAGTGTCAAGCAGTGTTTTGTTTACTGCTTCTTGTGGCACTTCTTCTTCTTTCTTCTTCGTTGGTCCTTCTCTTCTTCGCTACTTTGATCATTATATTATCTACTTACATTACCTTCATGTATTTATTAATTCTATGGGTATATGTCTAGGTTATGTAACACTTGGTCATGTTACAATATTTATTACTTATAGTTTGTCTATTAATTCGTACTTATTTTTTAAGTTATGATAATTATTTGTTAGATGGTTATTTTTTAGTTTTTGTGCTATCATTTTTGCTGTTTTGTGTGTAGGTGCTTTTTTGAAGTTGATTAATGGTCGTATTGGGTTGTTTAATTTGTGTATTTTTATTAGGTTATTCATTTTAGGTGGTTCTGGATTATTATTTATATATGTCTGTATTTTTATTATTGAAAATGTTTTTAGCTGTTTTTATTAGTTTTATTGTTTGTTTGAGATATTTTTCTGTTGGGTTTTTATTTAATTGTATGCAATCATTATTGTTAATTGCAAAATCATGTCTACTAAAATTATTGATTTTAAAATGTCTTCTAAAAGGAAGCATGTCATATTGTCGATGACGGACAAAGTGAAAATATTTGAACAATTAAAAAAAGGAGTGTCTGGCAAAAAATTAGCTGAAACTTATAATGTAGGTGCAGCCACAATTTCTGATATAAAAAGAAATAGTTCTTCGATTTTGAACTTTGTTTCTAATTTGGAAAGGGTCATTCCATGTAAAAAAAAAAGATTTGACACCCATGATCTCAGATTTTTATGAAACGTGGCACGTTTGTTCCTTTCACGGACATGAGTAACCATACCAAATTTTATTGCAGTATCTCAAACGGTTTAGTTTTTACAGCCTGTTAAAGTTTTTGGAATGTTGCGGTTTTATAGGTCGGACTGTTTACCAACCAATGTGATGAACATTTTTATGAGTATACTTTAATATGTAAGGAATCCAGAAAAAATCAACTACCTACACATGGTCAGGAAAAAATCCTAAAATGTTATTTAGAAAATTTTTAAATGAATACGGAGTTCCACGCTAAGTGGAATATCTTCAAAAGGGAAAAGGATAATCAAAAATTTTTTTTAGATTTTTGTTCTACAATATACTGTAGGCTATACTCTAAAATAAAAAAAATAAAACTATTGGTTTTTTCACTCTTTCATTATTTTTTTACTTCATAGATAAAAATAATTTTTAAAATTCATTTGTTTGCTCACAGTTTATTAAATTAAAATTACTGATAGTAATAGCTGATAAGTAACACTGTAAAAAATGTTAGTTTTAAGTGTCATTAGACTAGTAAAAAAACTGTAAGTGATGTGAACTGGTGTCTAAGGATATTTAGCTGCATGCGTAGTAGACTTGTGCAAGGGTATGGGACATTAATTTAAATAACTTTCCAAGATATGGAAAATTTTAAGGTACAACTTATATCAGAATAAAAGGACCTACTTGACGGCAGGAGTTGTTCTACAGATTAGTAACTGAAGGAATGCACTTTGTAAGTAAAAACGTTTTATAGCTCGTAAAACCGGTTGTAAAATATTTCAGGTTTTTTAAAACAAGAATTATTCTGTTCTGAAACCTTCTCATACAGGAAATCTAGCATCTGTAAGAAAATCTGAGAAGGGGTTACCAAAGAACCAATCAGAAATTTACCAAGAAAGAAAGAACCAATTATAAGAAATTTAGTTTCAGAAATAAGACTGTGACATACAAATTAGTCTCTCTTTGATATCGATAATGAATAAACACTGCTTTGGTCCATGACTATTGGTCTGCCAATAGCGACGAACGCAAGCTAGAAAATTCCTGTTGAGTTATTGTGGTAAATATTATACATGAGTGCTATCTGTGATAGTGCAAGATATTCCGTTTAGGGTATATAGTCACTTCAAAGTAACTGGAGAGGTGTAAGCATAACGCACTAGTTAAGCAGTAACAGTATCGGTATGCGGTGTAAAGTTATATGTAACCATGCCTGTATGGTTGAGAGATATCTAAGTACCCAAAAGCAACCCTGAAGCTGGGCAGATTGAATTAGCCCGTCGTCTGAAGAATCTGCAGTCAACATTATAGGGAAATGAACTTACATTATTTATGTACACTTATACAAACTTATTTAAAAGAAAGATTTTAAGACAAGTTATGTCAGTATAGACTTTATAGTTTAAATAAGACAAAAAGAACTTTTTAAATATTAATGTATTTCATTACAAGAAACAAAATTTGTATTATGAAGGTCAACAGAGACAAATTATTTTTTGAAAACTGTATTAAAAGCACAGTAGATTGTGCACATTAATAAATCTGCTTCATTAATAACATCTGTCTCAACTACTTATTCAATGTATGCGTGTATGCTTGTCTATAACGTATTCATAGAATATCAGTTTAGGGAATCTACGCTAAATGAAGTGAATATACTGTTTGTTAAACAAGCGGTAATACAGTAAAATGTTGAAGAACTTAACTGTACTGTATTTTTCAGTCTAAAGCCAGTGGCCACTGATCGGGAAAAGATGTGGTCATCTTGGGTAAAAAAAATGTATTGATCTAATGAGAATATAGGTATGTTCCCTTGAGAATATAAAACCAACCATTCAGAATGAACCAACCCCATAATAAAGAGGGGTTGCCTTGAAGGGGTGGTCATCGGGAGAGGTTTCACTGTAGTTTTGGTGTTTGATGATTTTTTGTTAGAAATAAGGCATTGTTTTGTTTCTTTCATCACCAATATGTTGATAATGAATGATTTTAGCTTTTTCTGTGTGTACATACATTGTATGGTTTTGTGTTTGTTTTTTACTTGTTTTGATAGCTACTCTGTCAATAAACTATAAAACAGGTTAATTACCTTCTGTCACGTTTCTTTGAATCCAATTGCGGGATTACTCGAGTTTCGATCACAACTGTGTCATCATCAGATCTTCTATACAAATATGGTTAAAACTCCATTTTTCGATGTTTGTACATCACTTCAGATAATAAAAACAACACGTACACGGTATAAAACATTAAATAAAATAACACACAATAAATATAAATATAAAACAAAACATAATAACACACAAAACATGCGGCCGTCACGAACCTGTACAGGAACGCCTCCACGGTAAAACTAATCGATACCGGCTTGACCTTCGTTCAATTTTATCGATCTGATATAGCCGATTTCTTGTTCTATATGATTGATTCTATTAAACAAAATATTATTTGTATGTACTGATTTTTTGTTTAGGACGCGATTGTAATCCTCCTTTATAGCCTTATATATCTCAAACCGTTCGAGAGTGTCTAGCTTTAGTGATTTCTTACATTTATGTAAGATGTCTAAATTCTCACCAATACTCTTTATGTTATGGTCATGTAAGCTTAAATGTTCAGCAAATGTAGATCTTCCTACATTTGACTTGGAGCTTGGGATGTGTTCTTTATAACGTAATTTGAACGAACGACCCGTTTGTCCTATATAGAATTGTGTGCAATCCGAACAATTAAGCCTATATACACCAGTACCGTCAAATACATCGGAAGGCTTATTTTTGTTTGTAAACATAAGTTTTTCCTCGAGCTTATTATTTGCCTTTGAAGCCAAAATAATATTTTGCTTTTTTAATTGGTTTTTTAATTGGTTTATGATGTAATATTTCACCATATTCTATTGCAATATATTTTTTTTACTTTTTCTTCTTTAGACACATCAATATTTATTGGTCTATTTTGTTTTTTATTAATTACTCTATCTATTATGTGACTTTTATACCCATTGGCTGTCGCTATGTGTTTAATAATGTCTAGTTCGTTTTTATAATCTTCCGTAGATAGGGACAATGTCAGCAATCTATGAATCAAACAATTAAAAAATGACATTTTATGTGAAAAAGGGTGATAAGACGAAGCATGAATAGCATGATCTGTATTTGTTGGTTTTCTGTAAATATTAAAGTTAATTTTGTTATCTATTTTTGTTAAAGTTAAATCTAAAAAATTAATTTTATTATTCAGTTCCGTTTCTAACGTGAATTGTAAACTATTTGTAATAGTATTCGTATATTTATTAAGCATCTCTAATTGCCTGCAATTGCCATTATAAATCATTATTGTGTCATCCACATATCATTAATAAAATAAATTTTTATAATGTTTGTTTTTAGTTGATAATATTTCGTTTGTTTCAATGTGGTTTAAGTAAATTTCTGCCAGGATGCCTGATAATGGGGATCCCATCGCTAATCCATCCCGCTGTAAATAATATTTGTTATCAAAAGTAAAATAATTTTGTTCCAATATTACCTTTGTCAAATTAATTAGCTCATCGACTGTTTCATGGTTTAATGTGGATTTAGAGAGTAATAAACTTTTTGCTATTTCCAACGTTTCACTAATTGGTACGTTCGTGTATAAATTGACTATGTCGAATGAAGCAAGGGTGTGTCTCGGTTCGATTGTAATTGTTTTTTTAAGTTCTAAACTATTTTTCAAACTATAGTTCTTATTGAATATGTTGTCTTAAAATTTTTTCGAGTTTTTTGGCAATTTTATATGATGGTGCAGACATGAAATTTACTAAAGGACGGACAGGCATATTATTTTTGTGTATTTTTGGAAGGCCCCTAAGTCTAGGTGCCTTGGGATCTATCATTTTTAAGTATTTTTTCTCTTCGTTCGTTATGATGTATTTGGTTTTATTTAATATTGATTTCACATTATTATTAAATTTAACGGTGGGGTCGCTCTTAATCTCAATAATGTTATTGTTTTTAATAAATTCCTGTATTTTGTTTTTATAATTCTCGTGAGTTAAAATTACGAGTGTTTGGCCTTTGTCCACTTTGGTGACGTTTGCGTTATGGTCTATCAATTTCGCCTTTATCTCATTAAATACCCTGGTTTCGTTATTGTAACTAGTTTTTATATTTTTTATATTTTCGGCCTTCATAACTTTTTTTTATTTTATTATCAACTGTATGTCTTATTACTGTTTTTGTTTCTTCATCGGATATGGAATTTATTGCAGTTTCAGCATTCAAAATTTCATTAAAGAGTGATTGTTTGAATCCATTGTTTTTAAAACTGTACTTTAAGCCTTTGTTCAAAAGGTTGGTTTCTTCATTGTTGAAGTTAATTCCGGTAAGATTAACTACACGAGGATAAAACTGATGACTTATTATATTGTTCTCTTGTGTGTCGTTCTGTTTTTTCAATAAGTTACTAATTTTTTTATTGTGTTTTCTTTTTCTTAATAATGGTTTTGTTCCTTTGTTTTTCTATTAAATATGTTACATTGTGGACTTGTGATGGATGCAAGCTCTGTAACAGTTCGAGATGTTTTTTCATGAGCACCGTATTAAGTAAGTTCTTTTTACTATGTAATTGTTTTATTTCGTTTTTGATCCATAATTTTGTGGCCATTTCTTTAGTTTTTTAGCGCTATAAGATTTGGATGTTATTTTTATCTGGACATAACTCGGCACGATTTGCAAACCTAAACATGTTTTGTTATATCTGATGTTTAGTGCTGTTTTTAATAGTTTTAACCTAATATTCATATATTGAAAGGCAATTTTTGCCTGACTGGCTTCCAATTTAAACATCATAACGAACGAAGAGAAAAAATACTTAATAATTAAATATTAAAAAAATTTTAAAAACTTGCTTTTTGCATAATTGCATACATACATACCCTAGAAATTATTATCATACATTGCATAAGTTTAATTAGTAAACTTATGCAATATTATATTATATTATTATTATACATTATTATTATATTATTATCATCATTATTATTATATTATTATCATACATTATTATAATATTATTATCATTATTATATTATTATTATTATATTATTATCATACATTGCATAAGTTTAATTAGTAAACTCCCGTACCAATTTTTTGTCAATTTTTTTTTAATTTTATACCTCCACACCCCCAATTTCCACCCCTTTTGTGGGATGTTCACAAAACGGCTATCGGATTTGTCATCTGCGACCCCAAAAACCCCCGCATAGCCGTTTTGCAGATTTTTCTATTTTCACCCCCGCACCCTTAATTTCCACCCTTAATGTACCCCCTACGGGGGGATATTTGCAAAATTACGGTGGAATATTGCATTCTCATCCGACCTTAGTAACTGTGCAAAATTTCATCAATAGGTTATGTCAGGAAGTGTGTTAAAAGAAGGATGCAAGATTCCAACACAAACAAGATTGTGAGTTAAAGAACAGCAAGTAAAAATGATAGATCCCAAGGCACCTAGACTTAGGGGCCTTCCAAAAATACACAAAAATAATATGCCTGTCCCTCCTTTAGTAAATTTCATGTCTGCACCATCATATAAAATTGCCAAAAAACTTGAAAAAATTTTTAAGACAGCATATAGTGTTCAATAAGAACTATAGTTTGAAAAATAGTTTAGAACTGGCCGAGCTTACAAAAACAATTACAATCGAACCAAGACACACCCTTGCTTCATTCGACATAGTCACTTTATACACGAACGTACCAATTAGTGAAACGTTGGAAATAGCAAAAAGTTTATTACTCTCCAAGTCCACTTTAAACCACGAAACAGTCGATGAGCTAATTAATTTGACAAAAGTAATATTGGAACAAAATTTTTTACTTTTGATAACAAATATTATTTACAGCGGGATGGATTAGCGATGGGATCCCCATTATCAGGCATCCTGGCAGAAATTTACTTAAACCACATTGAAACAAATGAAATATTATCAACTAAAAACAAACATTATAAAAAAATTTTATTTTATCGACGATATGTGGATGACACAATAATGATTTATAATGGCAATTGCAGGCAATTAGAGATGCTTAATAAATATATGAATACTATTACAAATAGTTTACAATTCACATTAGAAACGGAAATGAATAATAAAATTAATTTTTTAGATTTAACTTTAACAAAAATAAATAACAAAATTAACTTTAATATTTACAGAAAATCAACAACCACATTGTATTATCACCCTTTTTCAATAAAATGTCATTTTTTAATTGTATGATTCATAGATTGCTGGCATTGCCCCCATCTACAGAAGATTATAAAAACGAACTAGACATTATTAAACACATAGCGACAGCCAATGGGTATAAAAGTCACATAGTAGATAGAATAATTAATAAAAAACAAAATAGACCAATAAATATTGATGTGTCTAAAGAAGAAAAAGTAAAAAAAATATATTGCAATAGAATATGGTGAAATATTACATCATACTTTAAAAAAACCAATTAAAAAAGCAAAATATTATTTTGGCTTCAAAGGCAAATAATAAGCTCGAGGAAAAACTTATGTTTACAAACAAAAATAAACCTTCCGATGTATTTGACGGTACTGGTGTATATAGGCTTAATTGTTCGGATTGCACACAATTCTACATAGGACAAACGGGTTGTTCGTTCAAATTACGTTATAAAGAACACATCCCAAGCTCCAAGTCAAATGTAGGAAGATCTACATTTGCTGAACATTTAAGCTTACATGACCATAACATAAAGAGTATTGGTGAGAATTTAGACATCTTACATAAATGTAAGAAATCACTAAAGCTAGACACTCTCGAACGGTTTGAGATATATAAGGCTATAAAGGAGGATTACAATCGTGTCCTAAACGAAAAATCAGTACATACAAATAATATTTTGTTTAATAGAATCAATCATATAGAACAAGAAATCGGCTATATCAGATCGATAAAATTGAATGAAGGTCAAGCCGGTATCGATTAGTTTTACCGTGGAGGCGTTCCTGTACAGGTTCGTGACGGCCGCATGTTTTGTGTGTTATTACATTTTGTTTTATATTTATATTTATTGTGTGTTATTTTATTTAATGTTTTATACCGTGTACGTGTTGTTTTTATTATCTGAAGTGATGAACAAACATCGAAAAATGGAGTTTTAACCATATTTGTATAGAAGATCTTATGATGACACGTTGTGATCGAAACTTGAGTAATCCCACAATTGGATTCAAAGAAATGTGACAGAAGGTAATTAACCTGTTTTATAGTCTCAACCGTTTCTGGAGGCAAATAAAATGTTTAAATTACTCTGTCAAATATTTGTTTCCAAATCTTTGATATTTTTTAACACAACATAAAAATTACTAAATGTTTTGCACTATAAACTTACACACTTTCAAGATGCATTAATAACTCACAAACTTGAATTATCACCTAACACTGATTGACCTTAAGAATACTATGTGTGAAGATACATCCATAAAAATAATACCTAATACTGTAAACATGGTATGAAACACAGGTACATTCAACATGTTTTACTCATTTAACAATTCGTCCACCAAACCAGACACTCATTGGTTCTCCATAGGATACTGAAGCCTTATTCCACTGTAACTGTTTTCCACAGCACCAGATTTTTACCATGTTTTATAAATAAACTTTGTACTTAGCAAGTATCTAGTAAATTCAAAGGAGATTATTTGGAGGAGGATCACAGATATTCTGCTGTAAGCTATGTGAAAATGTTATTACAGTGAATTTATGAAACTTATTGTGGAAAACATAAATAATGTCCAGTTTTAAAACCCTTTTTTTTTTCTAATTATCACAAAAATGTCTCATTCTGAACTCCCTCTTAGCTGGATAACTATGCTCTTATAAACTTTCTTATATAATATGACTAGCAAAATACCCGTGCTTCGCTACGGAGTTTCATGTTGTACGTAATGAAACTCTTATTTAATTAATAAAGTTCAATTAAAGTAGGGTTCTTATTAATAAATAATTAAAACCTCTTATGTATTTTATTTAAAATAAACATTATACATTTTTGTTATATGAAGTTGTGTTGAGTATGAAAACATTTCAGATTTTTCTTCCATTTATGAACTTGTAATGAAGAACTAATCATCGGATCATTAAAGAACTTCTTTGTACACAAAGTTTTTAGTTTTTCCGTCTGGTTGAAGAATAACCAGACTGTCAGGAGTGCTAACTCTTGAACAGGCAACGTACAACTGCCCATGAGAGAAAC
This sequence comes from Magicicada septendecula, assembly GCA_034769895.1. Lineage (NCBI taxonomy): Eukaryota > Metazoa > Arthropoda > Insecta > Hemiptera > Cicadidae > Magicicada > Magicicada septendecula. The sequence goes on along the minus strand of CM068373.1, from coordinate 298,846,148 downwards.
AGTCTTCCCTCAGATCTACGCCAGCCATTTTCAAAGACCGTCCTTGAGCTTTGTTGATTGTCATTGCAAAACAGACTTTGATGGGAAATTGTAGTCTTTTAAACTGAAAATGGTAGTCTGACGGGATCAAAGGAATGCGAGGTATGAAAACTGTTTCTCCAGAACCACAGCCAGTGAACATAGTTGCCTCAACAACGTTCTTATGTAAAGATTTTACCTGCAGTCTGCTACCGTTGCAAAGTTTCGGTGGTATTAAGTTCCGCAGCAGCATAATGGGAGCCCCAACTTTTAGGTGAAGTTGGGGTATTCCTGGAGGGTTGAGCATGTGGAGGAACTCTACCGGATAATGCACAGCGTCTTCTACCTCTACTACGGAATCTACCGACTGATATTTTATAACATCGGCTGGAAGTTTTTCTAACAATAAGTTGTTAATGATTGCTGCTGTCTCATGTCTTGGGGTTGGAATAGCTCTTTCAAATTTCAAATGAATGAGTCACTTATATTCATTAAGTCTGGGTATATTTTATCTGTCAAAGTCTTAAGGTCTTTTACAACTTCACATAGGTTGTTTGAAATGTTAACTTTTCCATCTTCCTCTTTTAACTTTCCATCGCCAATCTGTAACAGTAAGCTTGAAAACTCTTCCCCTTTAAAATCATCTTTAAGATGCACCCACATGTTTACTCTTAAGGAACGAACTTGAACTTTGGGCCACAGGTAAGACGACTTCAGGCAGGCTTTAACTTCATCTGCTCATGTTCCCCGAGGCACAACAGGTAAAGTCTGTCTAAAGTCTCCGGCCAGTAGTACTGTTATTCCACCCATCAGGTTTTTACTGCTATGAATGTCCTGTAAAGTTCTGTCTAGGGCTTCTATCCCTCGTTTGTGAGCCATGGTGCATTCATCCCAAACTATCAACTTGCACTCTTTCAAGACCTTGGCTGTGTCACTTTGTTTTGAAATGTTGCAGAGTGGAGTCTGGGAGATGTTTAAATTCAGAGGCAGTTTAAAGGCAGAGTGAGCTGTTTTACCTCCATCCAGCAATGTAGCTGCTATACCTGAAGAAGCCACAGGGATGGCAATCTTTCTGTCTTTCCTAACGCTGGCAAGAAGTAGGTTTAGTAGGAACGTTTTTCCAGTGCCACCAGGTGCGTCGAGAAAAAACAGCTGACCGAGTCCATCATTAATGTTGGCAACGAGCTCATTGTAAGCGTTCTTCTGATCCGCATTAAGTTTAGGAAAGTTCTCAGCAACCATATCAGAAAGCTGAACTGTATTGTACGAGAGCTCTTTCAGGTACTCGCGATTGACTGTAATAATGTTTGTGTCTTGAGTTGGTGGAGGTAAACCGAAGTCTTGGAGAGATTGGTTTGACATAGAAAAGATCATATTTTCAAGACATAGTAAGCATTTATTATAAACTGTGTCCTTGCAAACTTCAATCTCTAAACCATGACTTTCAATCTCAATCTGCCTTATGTCCTCTGATAGACTTTCTTTGTGTTTTTCCCAAAGTGCTAAGGGATCTGCAACTTGGCAAAACACCAATATTACAGCAAACCGCTCTCGGATTTTGTGAGGCGAATCTGAAATGGAAGCTTCTTGCAGGGTTAGGTCCCATTGCATGTCATCTTCCAACAACCCTAATGCTCTACAGGCAGACTGGTACATAGGATGAACTATACCAGATACCTTTTTAAGATCATTGAAACACGTTGGTCCTCGAATCTCATGTAGCAGGAGATGCAGATAGAAACACTCGACATTGTTAGGATGTACAGTATATACCCCCCCAAGTACATGATCTTTTTTTACTCCTGGATGTCCTGGAACGCCTTTTCCTTGATTTCTTCTGCAAAACTGGTTATTTTTCCAGACATAGTATGTTGGGACCTCACAGTAAAGAAGGCCTCTGGCAAAGGAATCGGTTTTGCAGAGTTCGAAAAATGCTGTTAATGTGGTTTTTGGTGGATGTTGGATTTTGTCCAGAAGATTGTCGGAAGTGAAAAATACCCTCTGGCCGTTCTCAAGGTGGACTGCTAACTGCACTACTGGTGGGAACCTTTCATGAATAGGAAAACAGAAAATATGCCAAGCCGCTTCGGAAGTGCTGATGTAGTGACCTGATTCGTACTTAGAAACTTCATCCCACTCATTCTCCCACCTAAACGCTGCCTGATCACTGCCTTTGCTCACATATTTACAAATATACTTTATCGACTTGACGGAGTTGCACAGTTCACCATTTATGTGGGCTAAGAAAGAGCGGGAAAGAAGAGGATTGTATGGTACCACCCATTGGTTGTCTAGATCAACTCCTTTAATGTTGACCGAGAAACCACCATCGGCAGGAGACCATCGGCGATACTGGGGGTAACCGTCATCCGCAGTTTGAGTTTGTGTTGCTAAAGGCCGCGGATATCTCTTGGTGCACTGGCCGTTTACCATGCAGGGTGAGTTTCTGTTAACATTTCCACAAGGGCCATGAATCATTGTGGACTTAACAATGTCATGAAGGGCAGGATCGACTTCAGGATCAGTGAACTCTGCACTTATCACACTGTCGATTTGATGGGGCATGATCCTATCCTGCAGCCAGAGCAGTATGTGCACGTGCGGTAAACCTCTTTTTTTCCATTCCACAGTTAACATGTAACACCTTGTTGGACCGAAAACATTGCCTTTTGTCAAGACATGCATCATTTTCTTTACTTTGAGGTGAAATATTCTGGCAATAATATCGTGTCTGTCTTGAGGCCTCTGTCGTGCACTTAATGCTTCTTGTATTTCGGTCCATTTAGGGTTACATGTAAATGTGATGAACAGATCAGGACGGCCGTACTTGCGTACATATGTCATGGCGTCCTGAGTCCGCTCGTGCATGTAACGGGGTCCACCTGTAAAGCTGGAAGGTAAAACAACCATTTTGCCTATATTATTGGCTTGCCCATCATTTTTGCACATGGAGTCCCGCAGATGCACATAGTTTTCGGTCCGCAGCTTACTCTGATTGTTCCTTACGAAGTTGAGTCTTTCTGTCTCAATTTTGGCGTACATGTCAACTAAATATTGATTCAGGAGACTGCGATAAAGTAACAAATAATTGTGCTGGCCATCTCTCTCCATTATGCGGAATGAGTAAAATTCTGAAGCTGAAACAGTTTTTTTTAGAGGGTTTAGTGTTTGGGTTGCACACTGTGGAATGGCAATGGAGTAACCATCTTCCCCACGACAGAACATAAGTGGATACTGCAAAGCGTCATAAGATCGATGAGTTTCACTTATGTGCTGTAACTTAGAGTCTCTGCTGTGGAGAATGATATCCCTCTTTGCAAACTCCTGGCCTACGATCACTAAAGCCACCTCGTTTGTTGTGGGTGCATTGAACTGACCCCTATGTCCGTCTACGGGCTTTCTGTCTGCATGGATTACTACTTTGAACTCCTGGCCTTCTGGAACACTTTCCAATGCTGTTTTGAAATCGTTTATGTAAGAATTGTGATTGTGAAGCACTTTTTGAAGTTTGGCAACTAACCAAGGCTTTACGTTTGGAAAATTGTTACATCTAGTGTTTGTCTCCTTTTCGTCATCTCCAAGGAAATATATTTGTAAAAATGAGGGATTGTTTGGAGGTGAAGACAACAAACTCCCTATCCTGTGGTAGACTTGACCTTGTACTTTAAAAGTTGGCGTGAAGTTACCTTCTTTTATTTCTTTGGCTCCGAAAGATGTCATTTGGAAACAACCATTATATTTTCTTATGTTTACCAAAAAGTGTTCAGCTCTGGATGTTCACTTGTAAGAAGGCTGTGGAGAGGTTCTGGTAGTTCTTTAATGAGAGGAAGGACTTTTCCGTTGCTACAACATAACCCAGGACTTTCCTCTTTCCACTTTTTAGCATTACACCATTTACACTGTATAAAATCACCAATAGATAAAATCTTGTCATTGTTGTAGTCAGTATTACAGTCATATTTAAAGCCCGACAAAGATTTTATCTTCCAGGGAATAAGTGACCTCTTTCAATGTATTTTCTCACCGCTTCTCTGTTTACTTGTGAATGTTTTTCTGTGTATTTGGAAACAGATGCTCGGTGTACTTCAGGATTTATTTTATTATAGTTTTTAACTGCTGTGATATGAACTTCAGGGTTTTTTTCGTTGTACTTTCTAACTGCCTTTCTATTTACTTCAGGATTATTCTCTGAATACTTTTTGACAGCTTCTCTGTGCCTTTTTCTTTTGCTGGAGTCACTGAACCTGGCACGACGTTTCCTTCCTCGTCGCTTCGTACAGGGAGGAGCTACTTCACTTTCATGAGAGTGGTCCTGGGTTTCTGGTTCTGTTACTTCGTCAGGCACTGGAGGAGGGCTGTGAGAAGCAGCTGTTGGTAACAGTACCTCTACCGGAAGTAATGTAGGCGGTGTCTGCATTAGGGACGATTGTTGGTCATAAGGTGTTGGCATTTCATCTACTGGAATGATTGGCTCAAAGTGTGCCGACATCATGGGGCCTGAACACTTCATTCTTATAACTGGCTTCCCTTCGTCGGGCCCCCCAAATCTCATGATCAACGTGCCATCTCGATATACTTGAATATCATATGGGTAAAGTTCACCAGCAGCCATGATTTCACTGCAAGTAGCGTATGTGGTGAGAAGAGACATATGAGATTGGTATTGTGTCTTAGTTCTGTAATTTATGGTCCCAAACGGCATCATAGTAAAGGGCTTGAACCGTCGCCAGTTGCTGGAAATGTGTTGCTCCACAGTGGCCCGCAAATGATTAGCTTGTGAGTCAGTATCGTACATGAGCCATGATAATGAGTAAAAGAAACATGATCCATCACCTGTCATGGGAACTATTCGATGAGGCACCACTACACCATCGACGGATATGTGTTCCATTGTACCTTAAGAAAAAGAATAACCGAATAATTGCATATTTATGCAATGTTAATTGCATAATTAACAAGTAAAAATATTAACACTCACCTTGGTATGAATATGACTGCCTGTAGAAAATAAATCATTGAGGACTGCCGACAGAAGTGAAAACTTAAAACTATGAAATAACAGTGGTTTTTTTGGATATTCAAATTAATTGTAGTATCAAAAATTAAAATTTTTGTAAATTAAAATCTTTAACATCAGTCTGGTTTTCACATCTATCGGCACTCCGAGCAACAATTATATACATTTTACGCTAGTAAGATAACTCCTAAGCCACTATGAAATACTCATTGCATGATGTATGGCAGAGGTCAAATATCAAAAATAAAAAATAAATAACATCAAATTTTTAAACGGAAATATTGATACGAATATTGGAAATATTTGAAAATACATGCTTTGTTTATGTTATTCATTTTTCTATATAAAAATATTAACATATTTAGTACTCACTTTTGTACTGCACAGTGATCCTACATTTGAACATTTAAAATAATGATCAAACTAAAACACAATTTAAACAATGCACAGTATACACACATTAAACTTTCCACATAGTCAATTTAACTTTACTTATATACATATACACAACACTAATGTTACAATAGATCATAAGTATTGCATTAATTGTTAATACGGAAAGCCAAAATCGCGCTAGGGATCGAACACGCGATAGCAAATTCGGCAGTGTAAGAAACTCCAAAATAAAGTACGTAAACGATAAAAGTGTGTTAAATAGTATAAATAAATAGTATTACACACAAGTATAATCTATACTTTCACTGCTGGCCACGCGCAACACGTCATACTTATAGCTACAGAGTCATACTGTTAACATTAGCATGTCAGTGACGCGAACTCATAAGATTTTACCCATCCAAAAAATCGCCCAACGTGCCTATAGAAGTTTTCACTTCAAAAATACACTAAAAAATACACTGGGAAGTATACTTCCCATAGCCCATTAAAGGGTTAAACGAATTTTGCAGAAAATGTGACCGAGTCCAATCGATTTCTGGTATCAAAATACCCTTAAGTACCAACTTTCGAGAAAATCGTTCAATACAATTATTGCTCGCTTAATAGTATAGGATTAGATAGATTGTACAAATTCTCAACTCTTAGTTTGTTTATTTACATTCATAGCAACAGCTATTTATTATTTATTTCGAGAAAATCGTTAGAGCCGTTTTCGAGAAAAAAAGGACATACATTTATTAATTAATTGAACTTCAAAATTTTCTCGACTATAAGAACCTGCAAACAACGAAGTTTTTTTCAATTTAAAACAATGATTAAAAACTCAGGACTAAATGTATTCGGGGTTTCCAGTAAACTGAGATGTCAACCACTTACCAAGTATGCAATTCCCGCAATAAATTTCAGTATTTGGTTTTTTGCCCCTTAGGAGTGAAAGTTTTTAAAACCTTTTCTTAATGAGCACCTAAGACCTATGATGAAGCTATGTTCAAAGTTTCATTGATATCCATTCAGTGGTTACAGAGATATCGTGATCAGTGAGTCAGTCAGTGGTATTTGGCTTATACGTTGTACGTAATGAAAATCTTATTTAATTAATAAAGTTCAATTAAAGTAGGTTTCTTATAAATAAATAATTAAAACCTCTTATATATTTTATTTAAAATAAACATTAAACATTTTTGTTATATGTAGTTGTGTTGAGTATGAAAACATTTCAGATTTTTCTTCAATTTATGAACTTGTAATGAAGAACTAATCATCAGATCATTAAAGAACTTCTTTGTACACAAAGTTTTTAGTTTTTCCTTCTGGGTGAAGAATAACCAGACTGTCAGGAGTGCTAACTCTTGAACAGGCAACGTACAACTGGCGATGAGAGAAAGTCTTCCCTCAGAAGGCTGTGGAGAGGTTCTGGTAGTTCTTTAATAAGAGGAAGGTGGACTTTTCCGTTGCTACAACATAACCCAGGACTTTCCTCTTTCCACTTTTTAGCATTACACCATTTACACTGTATAAAATCACCAATAGATAAAATCTTGTCATTGTTGTAGTCAGTATTACAGTCATATTTAAAGCCCGACAAAGATTTTATCTTCCAGGGAATAAGTGACCCTGGAAGATAAAGTGACTTTTCATTGTATTTTCTCACCGCTTTGCATACACCACCTTTGATATCATAACCTATATCTTTATTTATAAGAACCGTGGACTCTGGCTCCGACGTCTTTCGTGGGATCCGACCTAAGACTCCCCGGGTTCCGTGGATGGACTCCGGGGAAGGCCCGTCGGACGACTCCCGCGCTACTTCCTATGTGGGAGACTTTTACCGATGCTATGGTAACCAGAATCTATTCTATTGGGTTGCCATAGTAACCAGATCTAATAGATTTTTAAGACCCAAAGGACCCCCCATCGTATTGAAAAAAAACACCTGTCCTATGTTGGTTCTCCCGTTGGGTAAAATATTTGTGCCAGGTTTGGTTGAAATCGGTCCAGTGGTTTAGGAGGAGATGTGGAAGACCCCAAAGGACCCCCCAAAGGATCGTATCGAAAAAACACTTGTCCTATGTTGGTTCTCCCGTTGCGTAAAATATTTGTGCCAAGTTTGGTTGAAATTGGTCCAGTGGTTTAGGAGGAGATGTGGAAGACCCCAAAGGACCCCCCGAAGGATCGTATCGAAAAAACACCTACCCTATGTTGGTTCTCCCATTGCGTAAAATATTTGTGCCAAGTTTGGTTGAAATCGGTCCAGTGGTTTAGGAGAAGACCCCAAAGAACCCCCCAAAGGACCCCATGGAAGAAAACACCTATCCTACGTTGGTTCTCCCGTTGCGTAAAATATTTGTGCCAAGTTTGGTTGAAATCGGTCCAGTGGTTTAGGAGGAGATGTGAAAGACCCCGAAGAACCCCCCAAAGGACACCATCGAAAAAAACACCTATCCTATGTTGGTTCTCCCGTTGCGTAAAATATTTGTGCCAAGTTTGGTTGAAATTGGTCCAGTGGTTTAGGAGGAGATGTGGAAGACCCCAAAGAACCCCCCAAAGGACCCCATCGAAAAAACACCTATTGTAACATGACATAAGGTAGTAAAAAATACATTGATAATTAATTATAAAACCAAGAAGCTGAAGACAAGAAGAAAGGTCAAGAACTTATAAACTCAGAGATTAATAACCAAATGACAAAATGACAAATGACTAATAAACTGACGATGACTTGACTCAATAGATTGGATAAATACAAGAAGAACAATGGAACAAGGAAGAAGGAACCAAGAACCAAATGTAATCAAGAAATTGATAACGAACATTGTAATCCCTAATAATGACCATAAAATGTATGTAAACAAATGCACTAATGTAATTAGAGTATAGATGAGATGTACCTAGGGTAATAATGACAAACAAGAAAGATAGTAATGTTATGTATATTTTATTAATGAAGAAATGTACTTATAAATATAAGATAGGGAGTTAATAATAAACACACCCAAATGAATAGTGATAAATTAATCAAAACCAGTAAATCATACCCTGAGGCAAATAAAGGCCACAGTTAATAATCAAAAGTGATCATTAGTGAAGGGAAAATGAACTAAATACTCATAACCAATAACCACATGCTGATGTTAACATAAATAAACAACATAGTGAATAATATCAAGTGAGTGGAATAAAGAGTGTATTAATACAAAAGTGGTGACATGCAGTTATAGCATGTTGCATATAAAGTGAAAGTGAATAAATAAAAAACCTTCTATGTATGAAAAAGTGTAGTGGGTGAACATAAAAAGGTATTTTAATTAATAGACTGTATTAGAATACCTGAAGGACCTGTGATAAACTTTATGCTAGCAAGTAAGAGGAACTCATTATACTGTGTTTAATTTAAGCAATAGTTAGTAAGAATTATGAAATAAGATAGAAATTAAGTCATTAGAATGAAAGGTAAACAAGAAAGATAGACACCGTTTTCTAGTGAAGGAATGAGAGAGCAGAGTATATTGTGTAAAGTACAGTTTAATAGTAGTATAATAAGAGTTTTGTTGTTGTTTAAAAAACCAATATAATGTAATGAATTATAAGTTAAAACAAATAGTAGTAAGAAACAGAAATGTAGTGAGAAGTTTATTTCAGGCTCGAACCTATCGAGAAAATATTTATTATTATAATAAGAGGTGTAGTTAGAAACACCAATGTTTATTATTTGTTCCTAGTAAAAAATTGTTTTAAGGTACCATATATAAAGGTAAGGAGTTACAAGAAATGTTAGATAGTGGTATAGGAAAATCTAGGCTCTAGGCCTAACAGTTAATGAAGAATTTTGTAAATTTGAGAACAAATAATAGTCCAGTATCAAATCAGAATATACCAAATGTTTAAAAAAGTTAAGTAGGTATACCTAATACCAAAACGTATAAATAACATCCAGTTTTAGATAAAATATATATGAAATATAAATAAGAAAAATAACAAAAATGTGATTAGCTACTCAAAAGTAACCATGAGGGGTATCAAAATGATCCTTATCAAAAATTATGAACAATGGTATTCATGTAATAAACATAGCTACTAATATAAGAAAGAAATCTTAATTTGAAGATATTTTATAGATTTAAACTAAAATAAAACGTTAGAATATAACAATGACGTAAATTAACGACCAATGAGAATTAGCATAATTTAATAGGTAACCATAGCAACTGAAATTTATTGCCAAAAAACCGTTGGAATTTTTATTAATCCATTATTGACCGACGCGGAGGGCGGATGTATGCAGCTCTCAACCCAAATTTTACCATAAATATGTAAATTTTGACCGAAATCAGAAGGAAGAAAGATAGTAATAGCCACCTATGGAACACCTGATAAACTGATTATTATTAAAATACTCACAAAATAAAATTATTAGTGGAAATTAAAAAGACTTCAAGAAACATAGCTGACGACTCATCCCGAAGGAAGAAAAGGAGCGATCTACTACAACCGAAGAAGACGAACGACTGCGGAACGAGAGGGAAGCCGAACTTTATGGAAAAACCATCTGAACGAGATTGATGAACATCCGGAGAGTAGAAGACGACCAGATCCATCCAGAAGAAGTAGATGTACATCGAGGAAGCCCCAACGAGAACTGATGAGTATAAAACAATAATCTCACTAAAAACGAATTCCCATATTTTTATCCATAATAACAAATCACAATTTTCACTTCACGGATCACTATTTTGAACAAGAACTGAAGGTATTCATAATATCACTATTATTGAAACTTAATCAATTAATAACCATTTAAACTGATCTATAATAAATTATTAATAAACATAACTTGTTGTCAAAATCCTAACCAAAAACTATACTAACTCTCATTGATGATTACTTACTTGAATGTATTAATGTATTAAATATTGTGTACCTAGTTTTAAGAAATATTACAAATTTGTGCATTTTAGCCGTTAATCCAAAACTTCTGTAGTCAAAAGGACTTTTTAATACGCCCTGTGACAAATTTTATTGTAAACAAACGTTATTCGCCAAGCGGTGTTCCATGATACAAACGACTGAGCCTGCCAACTGAGCAATTGTAAAAGCCGGTACTAATATAAAATAATGTACTACTAAATAACTGAAAATTATTAAAGGGTTAATAAATCTTATTGTTCTGCAACGCTGTATGTTTGATTCGTACAAAATAAGGTAATATATAGAGAATTATTAGAGTGAAAACAACAAAACACCACAGTTAGCGAAGTTGGCACTGCAAGACGGCGTGCGCCAATCAGGTGGCGAGGCGGCAATATTCAAACCGAACGCCGAGAGATACGGTTTGCCCGTAAGTAGTAAGAAAGGTATGACTCGACTCGCTACATACGAATAACATTCACAGAAGTAATTGAACTGATTAATACCCTCAATTATACACCTATACTTACCACGAACCCAACGAGCGAATTAAAAAACGCTCGTCACGCACACATTTACTATACGAGTAATAGAACGGGTGAACAAAAATTACAAAATTCAAACACACTATTTTTAGTAAACACCCCGCAAAAGACTTACTTACTTACTAGCCAACGCCCACCCTTGGCTGTTGGGCCATTAGGCGGCGCGCTGACCGCAAAAGAGTTTTATTACACTATCTTATGTTGGTTCTTCCGTCGCGTAATATATTTGTGCCAAGTTTGGTTGAAATCGGTCCAGTGGTTTAGGAGGAGATGTGGAACATACATACATACAATGGGGGGGGGGTTGCCCCTTAGGAGTGAAAGTTTTTAAAACCGTTTCTTAGTGAGCACCTAAGACCTATGATGAAGCTATGTTCAAAGTTTCATTGATATCCATTCCGTGGTTTCAGAGATATCGTGATCAGTGAGTCAGTCAGTGGTATTTGGCTTATATAGATATAGATTAACCTCAACTCTTTCTGGTAATCACTAATATTAATTTTGCGTTTACTCCTGAGTAAATGGAACAGAATTAAATGACTCCTGTGAAGCATATTTTAACACATGCCAAACATTTGAAAGTCTGTAAGCCTGCAATGTTACATGTATGTCTCTGGTCTTATACTATCACCTAAGTAAGTATGCAGTTATAGTAAGTAAGTATGTCACTGTGTTATACTAAGTAAGTATGCAGTTATAGTAAGTAAGTATGTCACTGTGTTATACTATCACTTAAGTAAGCAGATCAGTTTGGATTAATGAACAAAAAGTTACATTCCTTTATTTATGTATTATACAAGTTACATAACTTTGCTCAAGTGTCTATTGTTGCTGTGTGGTTCTACTGTACATTTATTTTTTTTTGTTAATACTTATACTTTTCACAATTACAAGCTTATACAATTATTCAATATTGTATGTAATTTGATATTACATTTTACATAAGACACACATAAAACTCATCTTAAAATATATTACACAACTAACTGATATCCTTGGAAACAAGTACTTTGTTCCTTCAATAAACAACAGCTGTAAAACTTGTTATCTTTCATTCATGCAGTGAAACACACTTCAAATTTTTTATATTAAATACTCTGTGTAAGTACTTACTTAATATATAAACGGATGTTATGCACTCAATGGAGTGTCAATTTAAATAGTAAATCTTGCACTAAACTTAGTTTACAACGTCCACTGCTCTTGTATACAGACAAAACATGATCAGTTTTATAAGCAAATAGGTTCAATCATATGAACCTAAATTTAAATTGTTCATCATATCTTGGAACAATCATATGATTAAAAGTATACTTAAAAACTTTTTATTTTTGTCTACACATTTTTGGTTTTGGAAAAAAAACAAAAAAAAAAAATTGATCCTTCCATGGTTTTGTGGCTGCTTCATTATTCTTAGCATACAAATTTTTGCTAAAGATATTCCAATATGTTAATTTCACTGTATTTGATCCAGTGTGCCATAAGGATGGTACATATTTATGTAGTGGACAGATCAAGACACACAGAAATGTTCACAATATGTAGTTCACTTTTACCATTATAACAAATTCTGACAACAAGAATATTGCACTCTAGTATCATTAGATGAAGAAAATAAAACAAAGCTTGACCTATTAAGAATTTATTAAAAAATTATGACAAAACATCTACAAGAGTATACTTCCCATGTTTGGACATGTGTGATACGAGGGCTATCCAGAAAGTAACGGACGTTTTGAAATAAAAAATTTACAAAATGAAAAAACAAAATTTTATTATATACATTTGAAAGGTACACTCTTAAGCTATTTTTCTACATAATCGCCATTCAAATTAAGGCACTTATCATACCGTGGCACAAGTTTTTCAATACCGTCTCTGTAGAAATCTGCCGCCTGCGATTTCAACCACTGGTTTACACCGGCATGCAGTTCGGCGTCAGTATCAAAGCGTTGTGTAGCGAGCCATGTCTTCATCGCTGGGAAGAGGTGATAGTCGCTCGGCGCCAAATCCGGGCTGTATGGTGGATGATCGAACACCTCCCATCCAAAACTATCGAAGAGCTCTCGGGTACGATTGGCCGTGTGTGGACGTGCGTTGTCGTGAAAAAACAAAACCTTCGCACTAAGTTTTCCCCGACGCTTGTTTTGTATCGCGCGCCTTAACTTTCTCAGTGTTTCACAATACCTCTCTGAGTTAATTGTTGTGCCACGTTCAAGAAAATCAACGAGAATCACTCCTTCAGAGTCCCAAAACACAGTAGCCATGATCTTTCTTGCTGACAGCGTTTGCAAACACTTCCTTGGTTTCTTGGGAGAATTTGTGTGTCCCCATTCCATCGACTGCCTTTTTGTTTCACTATTGACATGCTTCACCCAAGTCTCGTCCCCAGTTACGATACGATCGATAACTTTGTTACCATTTTTGTCGTAATCTTCGAGGAAAGTTAGTGCTGCAGCCAGTCTCTGTTTTTTGTGGTCTTCCGTTAGGATTTTCGGAATCCACCTAGCACAAAATTTGTGGTAACCAAGCTTTTCCGCCACAATTTCATGCACCAAACTCCGTGAAATTTGGGGAAATTGTTTCAAAAGTTCCGTAATCGTGAAACGACGATCTTCACGAATTTTGTCGTTGATTTTCATCACCAGTTCATCAGTCACATGGCTAGGTCTACCACTGCGGTCCTCATCGTGAACATTGGTACGGCCATTTTTAAAATCAATGCACCATTGCCTCACTCGGCTTTCACTCATTATTCCTTTTCCGTACACATCACAAAGTTGGCGATAAATTTCAATTGGTTTGTGATTTTTTGCCAACAAAAACCTAATCACAGAACGCACCTCACAAGTGGCGGGATTTTCTATTGCAGCGCACATTTTAACATGTCACAGAGAGCAAAGTAAGAGGGGCACAGACCGCACGCTACCACAGCTGGTTGCGTACTGAGTGTAGGAATGTTCCGACACCAAGATGGCGGCTCTATCCCCGCCCACCGCCGCGGTCGGTCAAAACGTCTGTTACTTTCTGGATAGCCCTCGTAGTAGTAAACAATTACTTCAAATGGTGTAACATGAATTTCTCTTTTTGAATTGTTAACACCTTCTGTTGCCATTTTAGGGTCATAAAATTAATGTCATAAAAAATTTACTACTTTTCTTGTTCTTACTTGTTCTTCTTCCACAATTTTTTGAAATATTTTAATTTAAAATGTTTAAGTTTTTAAGTTTAAAGTATTAACTAAAACAAGTTTATAAATTAATAATAGTAAATACCTTACTGTACACAGTATAAATTTTATTTCATCTCACAATAAAATACAATCTAATATGTGATAATAATAATAATAATCATCATCATCATCATCATCGTCATAATCATCACCATAATAAATATTATTATTATTTATTATATTGTTCTGATCCCAAACATCAATGACAGGACAGTAGCTAAAGAAAGGCGAGAAAGTTGGAGACTGTGTTCAGACTATACTACAAGACTTACAAATCCATATCACTACCCTATCAAGCCAAATTCAGACATTACAGTATGGTAGTGAAATTGGAATGATTATATCCAACAAAGACAACAGTTAATAAAGGTCTCTCAAAAATAGAAGAGAAAGAAAGGAAATTTCTAAGGAAAATTCTGGGATCCAGAAAAATATTAGCAAATCATTTTATATTTTATCTGTGACCAAACCAAGAGCTGTATGTAAAGTTTGAGAAAATCTTGATTTTGATAACAAAACAACAAATGGGTTTCTTTGACACTTTAGAAGAATGGAACCAGAGAGTTCACCAAACACGATCCTTACCTTCCATGAAAACAATAAGACACAAGTACCGAGTGTAAAAGAGGCCATCACGTCTATAAAAATGTAGAATAAGGGAAGAAGATATAGAAAGAGCATGGAAGTGAAGGTGCTGTCCAATGAGAAACCTGTAAGATCCAAAAGGAGTTAGTGCAAGAAGAATGAGCAAGAGGAAGCCAGAGGTTGAAGGAATTCTGGCGAATGAGAAAATAATTTATATTAACACAGCCCATAATTGGCTGAAATGAAAAAAGGGAAAATAACAATTTAATAATAGTAATAACACACACACACACACACACACACACACACACACACACACACATTTTTTAAATTATAGTACAAAAAAGTATAGGTTTGAAGTGCTCATCATATCGTAAAGGTCAATTTAGCATATAGCCCAGTTAATAGAAAGGCTGATTTACTATTAAATTGTAGAGCAAACTACTTGCACTACGACTTCAGGGGTATCCCATAGATGACTCAAATCCAAAAGCCAACCAAATTTTAGCCATGGAAAATTTTTTAAACAAAATTAACAGTAAAAAAAATGACTTTTTTCGTTTTTTGCTTATACAATAAAAAGTACTGGATGAATCGTGTTACTTCCAATGGGACATTTGTAGAGAATTGAAAATCCTACAAAATGGTTTCTTATAGACCCCGATCCGACCATTTTTCACCGAGAAAACACGGAAAACGCTTAAAAATGCTTGTTTTAAAAAAATTCATATCTCTGTTAACTTTCAGTATTAAGGACTGATGTTTTGGGAAATGATAGTTTATTACATATACTTTAAACTGCCGAAAGATGAAATTTGTCGCATTAATAGTTTTTGCATAATTGCAGTATAAACAAATTACAGTGATATTTTGTAAATTGCGCCCTATTAACTAGAGTGGCCCGATTTAAATTATTTAAACGGATTCTGAAAGTAGAGATTATAAACTACAATTTGTCTATCTCAGATTTTCGTATAAGTTTGGAGAAAAATGTTAAAAATGCTTCCGAACATAGCGCGTTGCCTGAGAATTCGCGTCCGAGACGTATCGAGGCAGTGGTTGTGGGGGTAGCAAGCAGCGAAGGAGAAGAGAACGGCGGGAAGGAGAACTTTGAACACTGCTTTCTTTCAAGGTCATGCTATACGTTAGTTGCCATGCAGCTTTTAGAGCATATAGTACTACGTTTTTAAAGAAGTATATAAAATTGGAATATCCAATTTTATAATTAATATTTAAAGATTATTTAACAGTGCAGTTATACACTAGTGAAAATCGTGTTATTAATAAAAAATTCATCGTAAAAATCAAGGTAAGTTTAATAATAATTATAGACTGAAAGTGAAAAATTTAACCTCAATAATGAGAAATTGACAAACATGAATATTTTATTCCTGCCTAGAAAATAATTGTGTTTTGAGAACGTTCATTCATAAAATTTAGTACGTTTTAGAGGAAAAATAAGCTGCACCTATATTAAGACAGAAAATTGTACTTAAAATATTTAATAGACGTATACAAAAATAAAAAAATTAATAGATATGTATCAAAATCTGAAAATAAATTTTTATTATTGACGACATTATTTACGTTTGTTTAATTTACAGGGTGACTGAATTGAATATTTGGGTTGTATTTTATCATGGATCCCAGTACTAGTAGTGACAACTTCAACAATGAAAGGTAAATGCACGAAAAATAATTTAATTTTCTATAAATTGAATGAAAAATATGCTATCTAAGCCTTAAAGTAGTAATGATCCCTTTAATTTATCATAACTTCACTTCAATTAAATATACTTAAATAGAATATACATTAAATTGAGTAGATAAGTATAGAGTGAAAGTGTTATTAAACTTCAAATACTCCATTAACAATATTATAATATTTCATACCGTTGGTATTCTTTTTTAATTAAATAAATTAAATTCTCTCAGCTTCGACTCAGGTGACAATTGTGTAATATACTAAAATAATAAATTTAAAAAATCTATAAAAATCTAGTTGCAAACATTTCAAAATTTTCAATAATCATAACCATTACTAAATTTCTAAAAGTTTTTAGAGAAACTAATAAACTATTATTTTTACAAACCCCCTTTTTTAGAAAAAGAATGTTTCTTTTAGAGCCAAATGTCTATTTACAAAAAGTGTCCGCAAAGCCTGCTATTTTCAATTTACTTTTCTATTTTAAATTTTATACACATATTAGGTAAAAATATTTGAGTTTCATAAATGTTATTATTTTATTGCTCAATTTAGCATGAATGCTGGTTCAGAAAATCGAGATGTGGATGATCAATGGGAAGATATGAATGACAAGTGCCTGCTTTGTGATGAGCCCATGGAGACGGGAAAAACTATCTTGTGTAAGGAAAGAGCTATCGAAACCTTCATAAAAGCAAGCAAAAGGAGAAAAGATAATCGAGACAAGAAGCTAGAAGGATGGAAGCAGGCATCTTTTCACAAAACTTGTACGGTGAGTTATCCCAGAGAAAGACATAAAAACTGCTGAGAAAAAAAAGGAAAGAAGAAGCGAGAAATTCTGCACAAAATCGACAGCGCAATCAAGAAGCGCGGGTATTTAATTTTTTCATGTATTGTTTTTTTTGTGATAAAACTGTTCATGAATATATGGATAACTGTAGCCGTGTAACGAAAAAACAAACCATCGATAATATTATTGCACAGCTCAAATGTTATCCGAAAACCGAAACTAACAAAATTATATCTGCGCGTCTCAGCAATTTATAATGTGAAAACGACGATTTTTTTTAAAGAACATAAAATGTATTATCATTATAATTGCATGAACAAGTTTTACGCATACCGCCCATGTAATGTTAGAGGTGCCCCTATATCGGAAGATATGTCAAATATATTAGCTTTCATTATAAACTTCTTAAGTGATAACAGTCATGAATGCCAGTTTTCATTGAAATCCATTTTAGAAAAATATGCAACGATAGAAGGTTCAAAAGATTTTCCTAGACTTGACTATATTGAAAATCATTTAAAAAGGCATTTTGAAGATGAGATAGTTATCCACAAAATAAATAACGATAGGTTGATTTGTTTTAAACAATCGTTAGGAAAAAATATTGAAGACAGTTGGTATAATAATCGTCAAAAAAATATTGAGCAAGAAAAGTTGAATTAGCTGGGCACCTAATTTTGCAAGATATCAGAGCAATGAAGTGTAGTGAAAATAATTCTTACAAATCTCCTAGCAGTTTTTTAAATGATTTGGACAAAGATATTCCTGAAAGCTTAAAATTAATTCTAGATATTTTAATTAAAACTCACAAACGCACTCCAAACAATCAATCTTGGGTTCAGTGGGACAATAAAATAATAACTATTGCTCATATTATAATGTCTTGTGTAAGACCACGATCGTTTTCATCTCCTCTCTTACTAGCACTTTCTATTATGATCCACAAGAAGTTTGCAGCTAAAGGTCTTATCGATTGTCTTTACAACATAGGTCTTTGCGCCTCTTATTTAGAAACCGTACGTTTTGAAACCTCGGGAGTGTATGATCCTGAAAGTGTGCGCTTATCACCTGATAGTTATCTGCAGTTTATATTTGACAATGCAGATCATAATACTGCAACTATTGACAGTAAAAATACGTTTCATTGTATGGGTGGTATAATATGTGTAACGCCGGCATCGTCCGTACAATCGAATGAAAGTATCGTAAGATTGAAAGGATCTTTACCTACAATTACCAGTGGTACATTCGGCTATCTTCCTTTAGTTAATTTTTCACAAACTGAACCTTTCAATTTGAAAAAATTAACAGTTACAGATGTATATGAAATCAACCCCATTAGTTCAAAATTGATCATTAAACCTATCGATTTATTATGGCATTATGGCGAATGTACTACACCTGAAACCACTATGAATTGGAAGGGATTCATGAGTAAATATCATGCTTCGAATACAGACTTTTCTATATCAAAAATTATTCCTCTACCGTTTGTTTATGCACCCCCCAGTGACTACTTGACTATTTTAACTGTATTAGTAGAAGCAAGGAAAAAACCGATGTAAATGGACAAAAGCACTGCTTTGTTACCTTTGATTTGCCTCTCTTCCAAAAAGCTTGTGAAATATTAAATTCTATAACTTGTAATAATGATCCTCTCAATTTGAAGTCAGTTATTGCTCGCTTGGGCGGCTTTCATTTATTAATGTCGTTCCTTGGAGCAGTAGGTATGATTATGAAGTGTAGTGGCTTACATGAGGCATTTTGCCTATTATTCGCAGCATTGTCCGCTGAAAAAGCTCTCACAGGACATGCCTTTTCAAGGGCAGTAAGAGGCCATCTTTTAGTATAAACTGCACTTGCAAGCAAAATTTTTGAAACAATTGAATTTACTGACGAAGAAAAATCATTTCTCAACACTTCCCTTTCCAATTTAGGAAATGATGAAAACTTTCTTAAAAATCCAATATTAAAAGACACTGAAGCAAAATTTTTAGATAGTTTTGAAAAGTTGCGGAACAGAGGCCCGACTAGTCAACTGTGGCTACAGTATTTCAAAATGATTAGTTTGATGCAAAGATTCATCGATGCTGAACATTCTGCCAATTTTAAAGAGCATCTGGAAGTCATGCAGTTAATGATACCCTTTTTTTATGCTTCAGGACATAATAATTATGCAAAATGTGCTCATTTATACTTGCAAAAAATGTTAGAATTAAAAGACATTATGGATATTGCCGAATACGATAAGTTTTGTCTACAAGGTTTTTTTTACAATAAGACGATCAAACCGATTTTGGTCTGGGATATGGTCAGATATGACGATCGAACAAGTATTGATGAGAGCAATGAAATGCAGTGGAGGATTGACACACGGTCGAGGTATTACAGCAAGTGTCGTGAGTAAGTTGTCCATGATCGCAATGATGGAGGTATGCAATCATGTAGAAAACTTTTGCGACGTATCATTTATCTCGACTGAACAGCATGTAGATCATAGATCTAGTCAAATTTCTCGAGATGGTAAAGATCTATTAAAATTAAAAGAATTTTTTACTGCTCATAACCCATTCCCATTATCCAATGTTGTAATGGGAATTTTCTCTGGCATAGTCGGCGATTCTTCAATAAATTGTTTCAATGCGTTTGAAGTCGGAAAAAAATTGATGAATGAGAATGTAGGTAAAGATTTTTCAACATTAAAATTTTCAAGACAAAATAAAGTTCTAAATTTAAGTTCTGTAAATACAAAAGTCAAAAATATAGAAAATGTCGAAGTTAACATATCTCCTTTGCTAATTTTTCAAAGAATATCACTCAATATATCTGACAAAAATGATATGAAAGAATACATTAAATACGAACTTGCTCCCGTACCTTTGGCATTATTTGATGAAGGTGGTATGCGCAAAATGAAAAAATCTGATTTCTATGCTTACTTTAATAGTATCGATAAAATACCGGATACACAAGAGTTAGTACACATTGTTGACAGTGGATACTTTCTCCACAAAGTAGTTTGGCAAGCATATGAAAGTACTGAAGTTATTTTAAATAAATATATTAATTATGCAAAGAGACATTATAAATCGAACTGCTGCATTGTATTTGACGGGTATCCTGACGACGAGACGCTTACGACAAAATCTGTCGAACGCTCTCGTCGGAAGTTAGCAAGTATAGGTAGTGAGATACATTTTGATTTAAGTACAAAAATTAGCTTAAATCAAAAGCAGTTTTTAAATAATGAGAAGAATAAAACTCGTCTCATTCGAATGTTATGCACTGAATTAAATAATTCAGGCTTTAGAACAAAAACTGCTTTTGAAGATGCAGATTTAATGATTGTGAATTCCACCATTGAACATGCGCGTATGGAATCTGACACGACCGTTGTACTTGTTGGCCAAGACATTGATCTTTTAGTCATCTTATGTCAAAATGGATACGATCACAGTAATATATATTTTTTTAAAGAAGGTAAAGGTCGTGAACCTAATAAGTATTACAGTACAAGTAGCTTTAAGTTTAAGGAGTTACAGCCTATAATAGGTTTCTTACATATTTTTACAGGATGTGATACAACATCATGTTTTTACAGGCAAGGCAAAAAAAAAATTTATCAGTAGTTTCGAACCGGAAAAATTAAAAGAACTTGCAAGTAAACTTTATAAAAAGGATGCAACTGCAGAGGAAATTGCAAGCAGTGCTTACATTTTAATTCGAGACTTATATAGCAACAAGGCTGAAAAATATTTATTTGCAAAAAATGAAAATTTTACTTTAAACGATCTGCGATATTTGCACTTTAGTAAAGCAAAGATAAAAACCAATTTTGCTTTCGAGACCTTGCCACCTACCGAAGGTGCAGCAAAACAGCACGCTTTTCGCGTATATTATCAACTACAATTATGGCTTAGCAATTGTTTAAACCCTACGCAATGGGGTTGGAAAGTTGCGGAAAGTTGCTAAAAATCATTTAGTACCGATTGGAACTACTGATGAACCCTTGCCTGAAAATTTATTAAAACAAATATCTTGTGGGTGTAAAACAGGCTGTAACTTTACTTCTTGTACGTGCAGGAAGCATGGTTTACAATGTTCGGATTTGTGCGCAAATTGTACTGAAATAATGTGCTCTAACATACCTGTAGAAGATATTTGCGTAGAAGAAGAAGATGAAAATGAAAATCAATTAGAAAATAATTTAGACGAAGTAAGCTATGAACTTGATGATGATTGCGAGAATGAAAATAAATAAGCTATGAATAATAGCGATATAAGCTCTGAAGAAGAAGTGCCACTAAAAAAGCGTAGAACTTAAGCTCATTATTTTTATTGTATATTTCTTAGTTGTATGTATTTCTTATAATTTTTTACTTTGAATAAACTGTTAACTCTTCATCACATTATTAACATTTAATTATTTATTTGCAATAACATTAATCCCAAATAATTTTAAATATTAATTATAAAATTGGCTATTCCAATTTTATATACTTCTTTAAAAACGGAGTACTATACGCTCTAAAAACTGCGTGGCAACTAACGTATAGCATGACCTTGAAAGAAAGCAGTGTTCAAAGTTCTCCTTCCCGCCGTTCTCTTCTCCTTCGCTGCTTGCTACCCCCACCACCACTGCCTCGATACATCTCGGACGCGAATTCTCGGGCAACGCGCTATGTTCGGAAGCATTTTTATCATTTTTCTCCAAACTTATACGAAAATCTGAGATAGACAAATTGTAGTTTATAATCTCTACTTTCAGAATCCGTTTAAATAATTTAAATCGGGCCACTCTAGTTAATAGGGCGCAATTTACAAAATATCACTGTAATTTGTTTATACTACAATTATGCAAAAACTATTAATGCGACAAATTTCATCTTTCGGCAGTTTAAAGTATATGTAATAAACTATCATTTCCCAAAAAATCAGCCCTTAGTGTTGAAAATTAACAGAGATATGAATTTTTAAAAAACAAGCATTTTTAAGCGTTTTTGGGTCTTTTCTCGGTGAAAAATGGTCGGATCGGAGTCTATAAGAAACCATTTTGTAGGATTTTCAATTCTCTACAAATGTCCCATTGGAAGTAACACGATTCATCCAGTCCTTTGTATTGTATAAGCAAAAAACGAAAAAAGTCATTTTTGTTGTTGTTAATTATTGTTTAAAAAATTTTCCATGGCTAAAATTTCGTTGGCTTTTGGATTTGAGTCATCTATGGGATACCCCTGAAGTCGTAGTGCAAGTAGTTTGCTCTACAATTTAATAGTAAAATCAGCCTTTTTTTTTGCTCTATTAACTGGGCTAATAGAATAACTGACAAGCACAATAAATCAGAGACTGATGATTTCACCTCTTTTCCAAATATATAAAATCTACAGAATATATAACAGGATCTCTTCTACCAACTTAGGTATACAAAACTGAAATACCAATTTATATGGTTGAAATAAATAGGAGATACAAACTTTCTCAAAAATCCAACATATTGTTGTATCTCCTATAATTAGGACATACAGGCTCTTTATCTATAATTACATATAATAACAGTATATTCCAGTAGTTACAGAATAACATTAAATGTATGTTTAAATGTGTTTGCATTCACTGATAATGATTTGCACTACAGTGATATAAAAATCCACAACATTTTATGAACAATAACATATACCAAAAAAAAGATGGTAATGTGATGGTAAATTGGGTACACAAATTGTAAAAAAAAAAAATAGGCTACTTTCATACTAAGACATATCAGCTGGAATCTTTCAGTCTATAAAATAGTTACTTTGGCATTAACTTAAATGTTTAAATTCACAAATACCTTGAAAACATCTTGGACCGCAACAACAAGCTCTGGGCCAACACCATCACCCGGTATCAGAGTGCACTTTGTACGCCCTTCCAGGGGAGTTGAAGATTGGGTCTGTTGTACAAAAACATATATAACAATTATTACAATTATTACTGCCATACTCTTACACTAAATAATATATTTATACTAAGCATATAGATTTTTAAGAAATTACATAAATGTATGCAAGACATGAGCACAGGCAGCACATAATGTGCATGGAGTGAGGTTAGGAAGTTACAGACAGTAACAAGATTTAACAGTGATCTTTACAACAGAATCTAAATGTACTATTCCAAACAGCATTCACTGGACACATCAGAAATATTGCTGATTTTAAGGTACAATTTAGTTACTATATGTCAGTTGTAATATTCAAAATATGCGTTTTTCTTTAAATAAAAATTCTCGATGAAGTTATAAATTACAAATAACAAAATTGATGGACATCTGAAGAATATGGTAGAATAACTCCAGTTATTTAAATTTAAACAGTCTGCACAGAAATATGTGAGCACAAATAAATGGATACTGTTTACCAGAATTAACAAATTATGTCTCAACAAGTAATCATTATGAACACTACTATACATATCGGAACTATCAGATGACTACATGTACACACTACTCCCACCTTTGTTGAATTTTTTCCTCTTAGAGGACTAAAATTTTATAGAAACATGCTTTTGTTTCATGATACTGCTTTTATATGAATCATAAAATTGATCTGTAGGCAATAATCAATTTCATAGCAGGGCAGCACAGATTTCCTTCTGGAGTTTTTAATAAAACAACAAAAATTAAAAGAAAAAGAACTCATTATTACTACTAATTTTGTGGTAATTAAGAAGATAAGTGTGGAAAATAATAGAGTGTGGGTTACATTAATAGAGGTATAAAATTTAACAAAGTCATGAATAATAAAGATTATGTCTTACAAGATAAATAAAATAATCAATAACAGAAAACTGCCAAAAATTTTCTCCTATTTATTGCAGACGCTGTTACAGTTAAATGTTTTGTGAGTTTTTTTTTTAAACTTCATCTTAGTGAGTGTATGTTTGTAAATACTTCCAGTGAGTGGAATTGAATCAGTCTACTCATTTTGTCACAAAAGTGAATCAAAGATTTTCATAAAATGAGCACTACAAAGCCAAAAACAAATATTTCAAAATTGCACTAGGGGATGCACAAATTCATGGGTGGCAACACACTTTTACTGAAAAATAGTGTATAAATCAGTTCAATGGCACAGGAAATAGTATTCTGAATATTGCAATATGTCTTAGGTTTACAACTGTACATATTTTAAGATTCCAATTGTTTTGTTTTCCGTAGTAATAAAGGACTAAATTAGAAAAATATCAAATACGGATCGAGAAAGCATGTACAACAATAAATAATTCTGTATAAGATTCAAATAACAAGCAAAATAATGTTTAAAGCAGTATTTTTTTAAGTTGCTGTCGAATAAGTTACTGTACTACAACTATCACGAACCAAGTTGTGTAAACTGTGGGCTGAATAAGCATTTAAAGGGTATCTATTTTCTACTCACTATGAGGGCATAACCTCAAAAACTAGGATAAACATTAGATGATGCAGTTGTCCAGCTTATTATACAATTTGAAGAAGGTGAGGGATCAAGCGAAAGCTGTGATGGCGATGACAACAAATTCAAGTTATCGGATGATGAAATGGATGGCACACACCCTCTGGAAGAAATAGACGACTATCTACATTAAAATGCACACAATTATTGTAGATATACCTACAGTGAAATAAATAAATCAGTATGTTATCATTTTCAACTAAAAGAATGTAAAACATTCTTTACATTCTTAACATAACGTATTAAATTAAAAATCAACATAAAAGTTAATAAATTGTTAAATTAAATATTAATATAAAGTAATTAATGGAAAATTATACTCATTGTGTACAAAATAAAAATATATATAAAACAAAAATTAAAAAGAATTTAAAAAAGAAATAAAAAATTAAACTCTTAAAAATTTGACTCCATAAATAAAAAGTGTACAAAATGATAATATGCCATAGTGTAATGTGTTTCAGTACAAAGATTTTTAGTTGGTTGTTGAACACGGATGTGACGCGATGATGTGACCATGGATAGGATGTAACCTGCAATGGATGTAATTGTCAGTGATTGATGGATGATCCAAGAAGAAAAAGGAGAGCGAGGACACACTGGCTGCAGGTAGGGCTGAGGATTATGGGAATAGGTGACTGGAGGATGTTGGTGAGGGGAGGGGAGATAGGAGGCAATTTGTGGAGAAAGCCAGGCCCTTGGTGGCCTTTACAAATTCATAACGTATACGAGTGGTTAATAAGAAAAAATGAAAGTTATAAGAAAATATTGTAATAAAACAAATTACAAAAATTACAATACATATAAAATTATTACTAAAAAACACTGCAGGCTCAAATTAAAATGTATCATTATATCATTCAAATTAAAACTAATACATATTAATCAATTAGTAGTATAAACTGACTAAAGCTAAAGTGCTCATGCACTCAATTTTAACACATTTAAAAGAAAATTGTATATGTTTTATGTTTGAAATAGACAAACACAAATATGAACAAGTTATTAAATACACCTTAATCCATACAGTCAGTCTGCAATGATAAAACGTGCATTAGGTAAAACAACTTTATACACACACACACAAAATTTTTTTTTTTTAACATTTTTCTTGCCTCCAGAAACGGTTAAGACTATAAAATAGGTTAATTACCTTCTGTCAACGTTTCTTAGAATCCTTTTCGGGATAACTCGAGTTTCGACACCAATGGTGTCATCATCAGATCGGATATGAATAAGGTTAAAACATTATTGATGTATATACATCTCGTCAAATATTAAAAATTAAAAACAACACATACATTATAGAAATAATAAATAAAACATATTGTAACAAAATAACAATATAACAACAAAATATAAAAACACGCGGCCGCAACGAACCTGCACAGGAACGCCCCTACGGTAAGACTAATCAATGCCGGCTTGACCTTGGTTCAATTTTATCGATCTGATATAGCCGATTTCTCGTTCTATATGATCGATTCTATTAAATAAAATATTATTTGTATGTATTGCTTTTTCATTTAGGACACGATTGTGATCCTCCTTTATAGCTTTATATATCTCGAACCTTTCAAGGGTGTCCAGCTTTAGTGACTTTTTACATTTATGTAGGATATCTAAATTCTCACCAATACTCTTTATGTTATGGTCATGTAAGCTTAAATGTTTTGCAAATGTAGATCTTCTTACATTTGACTTGGAGCTTGGGATATGTTCTTTATAGCGTAATTTGAAGGAACGACCTGTTTGTCCTATATAGAACTGTGTGCAATCAGAACAATTAAGTCTATATACACCAGTACCGTCAAATATATCGGAGGGTATATTTTTGTTAGTAAATGTAAGTTTTTTCTCAAGTTTATTACTCGCCTTTGAGGCCAAAGTAATATTATGCTTTTTTAATTGGTTTTTTAAAATATGGTGTAGAATTTCACCATATTCTATTGCAATGTATTTGTTTACTTTTTCTTTGGATACATCAATATTTATTGGTTTATTTTGTTTTTTATTAATTATTCTATCTACTATACGACTTTTGTATCCATTGGCTAACGCTATGTGCTTGAAACAAAGAACAAAAAATGTAAGAACTTACATTTATGTGTTATAAAGAACATATCCCAAGCTCCAAGTCAAATGTAAGAAGATCTACATTTGCAGAACATTTAAGCTTACATGACCATAACATAAAGAGTATTGGTGAGAATTTAGATATCCTACATAAATGTAAAAAGTCACTAAAGCTGGACACCCTTGAAAGGTTCGAGATATATAAAGCTATAAAGGAGGATCACAATCGTGTCCTAAATGAAAAAGCAATACATACAAATAATATTTTATTTAATAGAATCGATCATATAGAATGAGAAATCGGCTATATCAGATCGATAAAATTGAACCAAGGTCAAGCCGGCATTGATTAGTCTTACCGTAGGGGCGTTCCTGTGCAGGTTCGTTGCGGCCGCGTGTTTTTATATTTTGTTGTTATATTGTTATTTTGTTACAATATGTTTTATTTATTATTTCTATAATGTATGTGTTGTTTTTAATTTTTAATATTTGACGAGATGTATATACATCAATAATGTTTTAACCTTATTCATATCCGATCTGATGATGACACCATTGGTGTCGAAACTCGAGTTATCCCGAAAAGGATTCTAAGAAACGTTGACAGAAGGTAATTAACCTATTTTATAGTACAAAATTTTTGTCACAAGTGAAATATAATCAAGTACTTATTTTGTAGAGACAATTTGGTGAAAGAAGAGAAATACAATACAAACTCAATGATACTAATAAATAAGTACTATGTTGTTTATTGTAATATATCTCAAGGCTCATCACATGTAATAATGTATTTTATTTCAGTTCACTGACAATAAAACTGTTAGGCCTACTGAACATCAATTACAAATTAAAAGTACACTTTTTCTATGTATAGTTTCTCATAATTTCTTTCAACTTTAAAGGAATTACTCATCTCAACTACAAAATCATTCTACAAGGAAACTGTCATATGAGGCTTTCCTTAATGTTGACTTTCAATTATGTACAGAGTACACACTGCTTATAAATACAATCTGCCAATTGTTATTTAAAACTCTCCGATAGGTATTTCCCTAGTTCTAACAAACTATACATTGCCTATTATACTGATTTCTTGAATGTCAATTGTTGAAAATATATTACAATAGTGTAGTTCATAAAAAAATAATATATTCGATATGCAACCAAAAGGGAAAACTGGTTTATCCTTAAAATAGAAGACAGCCTTAAAATATATACGGCCTTAATTTGTACTACAATTTACCCGGAAACTTCATAACAATTTTCACATACGTTTAAAACCTAATGCAGATTACTTTTTACAAAGTAAGGTATACCCAAAGTAAAAACACAATTTTTTAGTTTTTAGCATAGTGATTTACTTACAGTGGTATTAACAGGATAAGATGAATGAATTGTCCTGTTGGTAATCCCAAATGCAGCAGCATTCTGAGAAACCTGTAAATGTTTGATAAATAAGTTTATATGCTTTCAGTTAACAAAAATAAAGTGATATGTAAAATTTTCAAAAATATTCTCATAACCTTGGAGAGCAGAAAACCAATGTTTCTTGAGCACAGCGCCATTTTTTACAGGAAGACCTTTTCTGCTACAGACTACAACACCTGATTTGAAGTAACTTGATATCATTTACAGTTTAATTCCGTTTAGGTGTAAAACAGTTATAAAATATCATTACAAATAGAATTTTCATAGTCAAATGGATTTATGAAAATTATTATTTTATAATTTACAAAAAAATTAATAGTTATCGATATTAAGTGTATGTTGTACTTTATATCTTATACTTAGCGTATCTTAAACATCATATTCCATTAAAGCTAAAAATATAGCAGATTTCGTATCTGCTATCCGTACAGCAAATTCCATCTATCCGCTTTCGATTCCATATAATATATTTATTTTAACCATAGCCCTAACAGGCTGTGGCAGCAGTACCAGCAAAGGCATTCGAATCAATCGAAGTCCGCCATAGTGTGGGTAAAGCTCGCCGTCTGGCTTGTTACTGTAGAGCTCTAGAATATAGGTATTCGCACCCGCCATCTTTGCTCCGAGACTTTTAAATGTAATGTGGCGGGAGCAATGTAAGCATGCTGTGCGTTGCATTATTTAATGTAAATTATATATGTAAATATTAATATTTTTACATATCAGGGTTATAACATTAGTATACTAATTTGATTTATGTATTACACACGAATATGTATAATAATCATCTCATCTTGTCAGTGAAAACAAGGTTATAAATACTGGTGTTAGAGATATTATTAATGTTATGTAGTATGTTTTGCAGATTGTTGTACAACATCTCATAATCATAATGACTGGTTGTTGTGCTGTAAATTGCATAAATCGAACAGAAACTAATTTTAGAACATTCAAATTTCCGGCAGACCCTATTCGATGTGCAAAATGGATTCAAAATATGAGACGAGACAAATTAATACTAAGCAAGGGAATGCGTCTGTGTGAGGCAAATTTAATGGTTGTTCCTTAAAAGTTTGTGAATGTTAATCATAACGACTAAAAATGTAATACACCTTTGCACTTTTAGGTTCATTTTGAAACTTCACAGTTTGAACAGGCACGAGTAGTTGTTGGAAAAAACTGAAGCCTAATGCCATACCGACTTTGACGTACCAAATCCACCTCGTAGGATCGGCCCAGTTCCACGCAGATCACTGTACAAGGTGGTTTATTTTTTTAATCCATTAATTATAAATATAATGTTAGACTATAACTAAAGCCCGGATTCACGTGCAATTGCATCTTTTTTTTTGCTAGTTCGTAAACGGCCAGTGACAAGTTATTTATCCAAATCGGGACGTGTAGGTCATTTTAACATACATTTTATTTTGCACAAAATTGCACGTTTTGGGGGTTACTGCATAAAATTGCACATTCTGTAGTTTTAATGCACAAAATTGCACATTTACCTGTTTTTCGAAAATCAGCTGCGCGATAGCCAAGCGCGAAACATACACGCAGATCGTAAACAAAGTCGAGAACAAAATCAGCACGAAGAAATTCTAGTCCAGTAAGCGCAGCTTTTGACGTAACAAAATTTTGACTGTCGATGGAATTTCACGAAATTTGATATGTATGTTCTATATGCACTCTAGAACAAAGTTAAACTGTACGCTTTTTATTTGGGGGTGAGAACCACCCCTTTTTCAAGGGTGATTGATAAAAAAAAATTAACCCCAGGATCCAATAGAGAATCAAATTCTAAGCAAAAAAGTCAGTACGCAACTGTTTTGAAAAATG
Source organism: Magicicada septendecula (assembly GCA_034769895.1). NCBI lineage: Eukaryota > Metazoa > Arthropoda > Insecta > Hemiptera > Cicadidae > Magicicada > Magicicada septendecula. Next base: position 298,816,137 of record CM068373.1, on the reverse strand, counting down.
CGTTGTTTTCGAGTTATTCCAAATCAACATTTTCGATTTTTACCCCCAAAAAACAGGATTTTAGCGTAATTTTTTGCGAATAACTAAAAAACGTTTGAGTTTATAGTAAAAATGAATAGGACCAAAATTATTCTATACGAAATAACAAACAAAATGCGTTTTGGCCGGGTTTTAATCCACGAGTTGTTTTCAAGATATGACCGTGAGAAGTTGTAACTTGCAAATGTTTTGCCTGTACTAACAAAGTTTAACCCTTCCTACTAACCGAGAAAAATACTTTTGACTATAAAATGTCTAGTGCAATGAAAAATACATTATTGGTAATTTTAATAAAATGTTAAGCTAAACTTTTTATTATTAATTTTAACTAAATGTTAAGCAAAAAACCTGAATATAAACTTAATAGTAAGTTAAAAATGTAAATTCGTGTTTATTAAAAATAGTTTTAGTAACTTTATTTGGACTTTTGGACAAACGAAGTTTAGTAAACATTAATTCAACAGCCATCTATTATAAACAGGAATAAAAGTAAAATTGAGAATATATACCTAACAAAGTGGTAACGATTGGTACAGTATTTGTTGTTTTTTAGACAAAATTATTCTCCTCTTACTATGGTCTGAATCAGCAAGTTTTAAGATGAAAACTATTATTTCCATATTTTTAAGGACGTGGGACATAATTTCACACATTGAAATTATATTTTTGGCACGAAAAACTACAATAGTTTATGTAATATCGAAAACAAACTTATACTGCGTCCCATGTATACACAAGCGCCACCATAATATTGTCAGTCTCGGAACAAAGATGGCGAGTGCGAATACTCCCTTTTATAGATCCTTAGGTTACTGCGTTGTTTCTTATTGCAGTGATGGACAACCGACAACTAGCGCTTAAACAGACCACACGTGGTAAACAAATGAACTTGCTACCGGATGTTGCTATTTCTATGTTACCTAATAAATTAGTCTTGTCTAAGTTACGGTGGAATTTGTGTGCATCAATTTGGAGGTGTTTCTACGGATTTAAATTATATTGTTAATTTTATACAGGTATCTCTTTTACATAATTTTTCAGGAATTTTGTGAGTATTATTATTATATGTGTTTGTCTAGAAATAAAATAGAAATACTAAATGGGTATCGGCTTTGAACCACGTGTTCGTGTAGGTTAATGTTTTTTTTGTTTATTTAATTTACAATGGTTTTGAGTAAACTGTAAGTCTTTTATGTTAAACCTCCCCATTTTGTTTAAAGTAAAAGTTTCATGAATTTTAGGATGTAATTGTGCTGTCGTGATTGAAACCACGCGTTTTTGTTAAGGTTAAAATTCATTGTTCTAGATTAATCCTGTGACATTTCCAACAGTTTTCAGGTACTGTGTAAAGTTTAGAAGTATTTTATGTTTAAAAAAGATCAAAACGTAATGTAAAACAAAAGCTTCATGAAGTTTGGGGTGTGATCGGGTTTGAAACCACGTGTTCATTTAAGTTATTTATTCTTTGTTCTACGTTTGTGCCATTTACAGTGATTTTGAGTGAACGGTAAAAGTTTTCTATGTTAAAAAAAAACTCCAATTTAGTATAAAAGTTTCATGAATTTTGGGATGTATTTCATTTGTGCTATCGGGTTTGAAACCACTTTTTTTTGTTACGGTTAATTATTCATTGTTCTAGATTAATTCTGTGACATTTCCAAAAATTTTCAAGGACTGAGTAAAGTGTAGAAGTATGTTATGTTTAAAAGATTAAAAATTAATTTTTAAATAAAAGCTTCATGCATTTTGGGGCTTGATCTGCTTTGAAACCACGTGTTCATTTAGGTTAATTATTCTTTGTTCTAGGTTTGTGCCATTTACAGTTATTTTGAATAAACTGAAATTATTTTATGTTTAAAATACTAAAATTTAGTTTAAAAAGTTTCATGAGTATTAAGGAGATGAAACATGAATACCCATTTTTTTCACATGGAGCCGCAATTCCTTTTGGTGTTTGTGAGTTTTCTTGACTTCTCAGATATTATGTAATGCAGGTCAAAACAAAGTGCGGTAATTGGGTAATTATCGACTTTCTGGGCCGTGCTGGTATTGGCGTGACATATTTTTTTTTCTATTCTATGTTATATAGACACGAGAAAAATAATCTTAAACAGCGGTCAAACCTATTTACGGAGAAAAAAAATAAAATAATTACTCCCATAAGAACATGTAAAGTGAATGGCCGCCATGTTAACTGAGCGACGGCGCACAAATGCACAGTAAATGTTTGAAAAATGGTTCGCCTTAATTTTTGCAAGAATTATATGAAACAATGAACTATATGCGTGGCCCTTCGGGCCACCCCTCCAAACCTAACTGGCAGGTATCGGCTCAACTCGCTTTTCATCCAACTCGCTTGTAAATGTTTGAAAACTGGCCGTCCTGTACCGCTGTTGCATGCGTTCTTATGTGAGTAATTATTTAATTTTTTTCTCCGTAAATAGGTTCGACCGCCGTTTAAGATTATTTTTCTCGTGTTTATATAGTATAGAAGAATAGAAAAAAAATATGTCACGCCAATACCAGCTTGGCCCAGAAAGCCGATAATTACCCAAAGTGCTGTTGAATAATAACAGTAATTTAAAATCGAGTATTCTGAAGCCTAAGAAAGAGGAATATAAAACAAAAGCAAGGTTAAATTTCCATTGGCAGATGTAAATATATGTGTTTGTTTTAATAAAGTATTCTTCATTTGCAGTCACAATGGTGTGTCCAGGCCTCCTCATGTTTGGTGACTCCCAGGTAAAATATGCACATATGACTACTCAGTGCCAGAATGATTTTGAAGTCACAGTGTTTTCGGTGTCAGGAATGCGTGTTGAAGAAGTGTCCGCTTCAATGGTTGAAGCAACCAAGTTCTTTTATCACGTAGTAATCCATTTGGGCACAAATAATTTGATTTGTGGTAAGTTACATAGAATTTTGTAAATAAAATATTTCAGTTATTAGTGCTCTACTTTATACGATTATGGTTGATCAAAAAGATTTGTAAGATTGCTTTGGTGTTATGCACATTATTTTCCAATATTTTATCGATAGGTACTATACCCGTTTATTTTTATAATTCTTAAAAACTTTTTAACAGGTCAGCATCCAGATCAAATAATCCAACATTATGAATCTCGTATCCAAGAAATTCTAAAAGGCAACCAGCATGTGCAACTCCATTTGTCAAGTGTATTGTTTCGCAGTAAAAATACGTATAGGCCATATTCAGATGCTGAAATGAACAGAATAAAGATAATAAATGAAAAGACAGAGAAGCTGAATCTGCTGATACAAGGCTTGGCTACCAGGTAAAACTTTATACGTGTAAAATGAATTGTTCATGATATCCGGGCTGTTTGGCCGTGGTCCATGGTTTATAACAAAACCAAACGTTTCGGCAGCTCCACTGGCTGCCATCATCAGTGGTATAAAAATCCTGCACGTCAGGTGTTTACGTACAGGCCCACAGTACTGTGGTATAGGCCCTGTGTGGTAAACACAGTACTGTGGGCCTGTACGTAAACACCCGACGTGCAGGATACTTTTTTGTGACTGCCACAGTGATTCCACTTTTTTGTGTTCGTAGATATGGAGGACTATTCATAGACAACTGGAAGTCTTTTATGTTACATTCAAGAGATCCGTTTATGGAGTTGCTGTCCAGGGATGGCTTACACATCACACAGCGAGGGATTCGATGTTTAATGGGTAATGTTTTTCATGTCTGTACAAGAAATAGGTGTAAAATTTTATCAAATTTCTACAGAGACCAGACATGCACTACAGACACACATAACAGAACATCATTTCCATATCCAGTTGGGAAACGCGCACAGACATCCACATCAGATACCAGAGACACAAGGACATCATATGCACAAGCTGTTAGGTCACATACACACTCCACACAGCCAGGGACATCAAATAGGGCACATGCACACATTTCCACATCATATACACACAGCACAGCCAGGGACATCAAACAGGGCACACGCATACCCTTCCACATTACGTATACACAGCACACAGCCAGGGACATCAAATAGGGCACACGCATACCCTTTTACATCACGTATACACAGCACACAGCCAGGGACATCAAATAGGGCACATGCACACACTTCAACATCATATATACACAGCACACAGCCAGGGACATCAAATAGGGCACACACATACCCTTCCACATCACGTATACACAGCCTGGGACATCAAATAGGTCACACGCATACCCTTCCACATCACATACACAGCACACAACCAGGGACATCAAATATGGCACACGCATACCCTTCTACATCACGTATACACGCCACACAGCCAGGGACATCAAATAGGGCACACGCATACCCTTCCACATTACGTATACAGCACACAGCCAAGGACATCAAATATGGCACACGCATACCCTTCTACATCACATATACACAGCACACAGCCCGGGACATCAAATAGGGCACACGCATACCCTTCCACATCACATATACACGACACACAGCCAGGAACATCAAATAGGGCACATGCATACCCTTCCACATTACGTATACACAGCACACAGCCAGGGACATCAAATAGGGCACACGCATACCCTTTTACATCACGTATACACAGCACACAGCCAGGGACATCAAATAGGGCACATGCACACACTTCAACATCATATATACACAGCACACAGCCAGGGACATCAAATAGGGCACACACATACCCTTCCACATCACGTATACACAGCACACAGCCTGGGACATCAAATAGGTCACACGCATACCCTTCCACATCACATATACACAGCACACAACCAGGGACATCAAATATGGCACACGCATACCCTTCTACATCACGTATACACGCCACACAGCCAGGGACATCAAATAGGGCACACGCATACCCTTCCACATTACGTATACAGCACACAGCCAGGGACATCAAATATGGCACACGCATACCCTTCTACATCACATATACACAGCACACAGCCAGGGACATCAAATAGGGCACACGCATACCCTTCCACATCACATATACACGACACACAGCCAGGAACATCAAATAGGGCACACGCATACCCTTCCACATCACGTATACACAGCACACAGCCAGGGACATCAAATAGGGCACACACATACCCTTCCACATCACGTATACACGCCACACAGCCAGGGACATCAAATAGGGCACACGCATACCCTTCCACATTACGTATACACAGCACACAGCCAGGGACATCAAATAGGGCACACGCATACCCTTCCACATCACGTATACACGCCACACAACCAGGGACATCAAATAGGGCACATGCATACCCTTCCACATCACGTATACACAGCACACAGCCAGGGACTTCAAATAGGGCACACGCACACGGTTCCACATCACGTATACACACCACACAGCCAGGGATATTAAAATAGGGCACACGCTTACCCTTCCACATCACATACCAGAGTCACAGGGGCATCAAATAGAGCAGATATACATACGTACACATCACACAGTATGATTACAAGGCCATCATTCACAAAAGCAGTAACATCACCTTCAGTTTCACACACATCACAGATACGTAAATCTTTTTCATATGTAACACCATCACACAATCTAAACCATAAATCACACATCACATATTTGTTTACAAATGGTGAGTCTGCTGAGGAAAGTTTATCTACGTTAAACAGTTCCCTTGAATATGGTGATTCTCGTAAAGTAGATAATTTAATATCGTCATGTGCAAAACAAACAGATGTCTCGTGTCTTAAAATAACATACCCAAGGGTATGTTCTGATTGCAATGTTCAATACAGCAATAGATTCAGCTTCTCGAAACATAAAAAACATTGTGATTCGTCTGGTTTATCCCTATCGTGTTCCCATTCAGATTGTACATTGAAATTTAGAACATATTTCCATCTCATAGAACATTTGAAGAAAGAGCATGGCCAAATTATTCCAAAGGAGGAATTTGTTTTTAAGGATGTGACAGCATTTCTCACATGGAAGGAAGCTGTTTGTAAAGACAACCACATTGCAGTGGTCAAAAATTCGGGTTCAGCCCATGCAGTGAGTGGCTCTAAATTTTCCTATTATATTTGCAAATTTAATAATTATATTCGCACTATACTTATAAAATGTCATTACCCGATTGCCGCAAGGGATATCTTAAGGATGCAAGTGTCGGGATGGCAAGAAATCATGAGCAATAAGAAGTACTGGGCTATCGCTTCTATGATCTACCATGGACATCGGGCTATCGGCTACAGTTGAAGCTGGACGCCTGTAGGAAGAAGTAAGAAGAAGTAATAATTTTTGTAGACCCGAAACAAAAATAAATAAAACTAATAGAAAAAGGACATTTGGTAGTATGCCGAATACAAACTGTCTGGCCAGAATGTACGTCAAAGAAGTGATACTGGAATCCATGTGACATACATTAATGCTCATAACCATGAGCTTAATTTTAAATTTGTGAAATTCTATCGATGGGATAACACCACAAAGTCTTCTGTAAATCACTTTTTAGAGCAAGGTGTGCCAACACATTGTTAATAGACAAATTGTATACTTATTTTTGTGTATTTATTTATTACGTGAATCTTACAATAATTATGGTATTTACCATAATTATTAGAGCACATGTCATCATCACTATCTTTGTTTCTTGTTGGGTCCAGAGTTCGTATTAAGCGTAAATAGAGACAGTTTGGTGATTGAAATGAAGTTATCAACATCAATATGGTAGTAAATCAACTTATTTTTTATTATTTCGAATTTGCAAAATTAAATCGTCATACATTACAATGGCTGCCTTATCGTGACCAAGACAAAATGGCGGTCATATTCTTACTATTATATTCATTAGTCATGACTTTAAATACTTCATTATATTGTTTGATTAACTAGATAATTTTATTACTTTGCAGCTATTAACATACTTGAGTGTTTCCATTTGATTTATACTGCTATAATCTTTAACACAAACCAACGCCTCAGTTTTGTTACTGGCATTGCTTGATACACTCTTCCTCTCTCTCACTCTCTCCCTCTCATCACAATATTATTCAAGATACATTTTTGTTTTAGGTATTATTAATTTTGAGCTCAATTATTTAAAAGAAAATTTGATTGCAATTTTGACTTTCCTGCTACTTCGTGCTATCCACATTGAACGGTCATCATCGTCCGGCCAGGTGTGTGGCGTAGTTTCCGTATTTGCTGGGTGTTTCTGTCACTGACTTTACATTGTTAACTAAATGATAATTGTGAAGCACTAACTCTTGCTAATTACATTTCTGTCACTGATTTTAACACATTTTATCTGGCTGACCTTTTGCCAGCAACATTGATAGCATCTTCACTCTATGATGGTATTCAACAGACTCAGAGTGGATGCTATGTACATTTTGCATAAGTGTGTGCGCATTGACGTCATTGTCTGGTGTATCAAAATAGGAAACGCCCTGATTATGCGTCATTGTTGTTACGTCCTGTATGTTTTTTAATGACGTTTCGTATTGTTGGCCAATGACAATTATATAACGCTGTGTGTCGCCAGTCACGTAGGCTTGACCTTGGAATCGTCCCGCACCGATGTAACTGCGTTGTTTTCGTTAAGCACAGGGAAAATTGCCCTACCCATTTACATGTGTGCAAAATACAATAAAATAATTCCTTTTGTACCATAAATATGAAAACAGGCTTTTGTCCTGTTACAACATGTTATTCAGGAACATTTACAGCCTTCCATTGGTGACGATAATAAGACATCTGCAGTAAAAGAACATTATATAACAACATCTCAGATAATTAAAATGAGGTATCAACTGGAGATGAAAAAACGACTTAATAAAAATGATGCAGACTCTGTAAATATCTTAATTAACTTATTAAAAAATGAAAGTTACAACCCAGTTTTAGCATATAAACCTCAAGGAATGGATACCATAATTGGGCCCTCCAGTTTAAATAATTTACCACACAGTTCTGAACTTTTTGTTGTAGGCATTCAAACAAAGTATCAAGCAGCAGAAATGGTTGCTGGTTGCTGTAGAATACTGTGTATAGACGCAACTTATAATACAAACCAGTATAAATTTTACTTATTAAATTTACTTGTTCCTGATGAATATGGTGTTGGATTCCCTGTTGCTCATTTTATAATAAATTATTTAGATGAAATGACTCTGGCGTGTGTCTTAAAAATTGTTGTTGACAAATTTCCAAATATGGAAGTAAACTGTGTCATGACGGATGGTGATGAAGCCATTGCCAATGCGGTTGAAACTGCATTTGGGAAAAATGTGAGACATCATCTTTGTTTGTGGCATGTGAAACGGAACTGGTTGAAAAATCTTAAAACCAAAGTGAAATCCAAGTCTCTGACATCAGAAATTTTATATTCTTTATTAATTTTAACTCATGAAAAAAATATGAATAATTTTAATGAAATGTTAGAAGCCTTTTTTAATAAATACTCCGAGTCCGCTAGTCGCTTTTTAGATTATTTTAAAGAAATTTATGTGTGTAAAAAAGAGAAGTGGGCAATGTGTTTCAGAAATTTTTCACATGGATATACCGACACAAACATGTTTTTAGAATCATTTAATAAAATTAAAACTCAATACCTCCAAAGAAATGTAAATAGGCGATTAGATGACTTGAGTAACATCATTTTCAGAGTTAATAAAACTATACACTTAGCGTTAAAATATAAAAGATTGACCCAGATGCCCCCATTAGGATATACCAATGCAGTTAACAAAAGGCATAAAATAGGCATACAAATAACAGATTCTGATATAATTGAAACTGGAAATTGTAGTGTTTGGCAAGTCAGGAGTCAGTCGGACTCAACAGTCCTTTATAAAGTCCATTGTTTAGCTAGAAAATGTTATATGCCAGAATTATGTTTTATAAAATGTAATGAATATATATGTTTCAGCTTGTGTTCACACGTGTATTGTGACAGCAGCGGTATGTGAACATCTGCTCTCCGGTACCAGCGGTGGACACAACGAGCCAATCCGGCATCAGCAGCCGCCGAGACGTGACCAACTACATGTTCGGAGTAGCCAATCAGCAATCCCGGTTAGTTAATAAAACCCGGGCCGGCAGAAAATTTTGCGCACTCTTCATCGCCACGCTATCGGACGCACTTCATCTCCTCTCCTCTCTCGGACGACATCGGCGCGGAGTCAGCCGGAAGGAATGGCCGAAGAATAGAACTGGCGTTCTTGCGTCTTCGCCCTCCAGTTCCGCGCTAGCGATGGATTTCGCTGGGCCGGCAGCCGACTCTACAACCGGTGCCGAAAGAAAAGGAGGACTGCAGTACGCCACGAACAGCGGGCGCAGCCGCCGAACATCTCAGCGCGGCACTACCAATATCAACGTTCTCGCCACTCGGTCCTTTTTAGGGCCACCAAAATAACTAGAGTGTACGATTGGCGCCAGTTGTCATGCAGCAAGCCTTTTGTCCGGTGACAGTATACATGCTCATGTGCTGACCACATCCAGTAATTCATTGTGCAAACATATACACAAGCTTCATTCTTATCTTGTCCATAAGCTAACTTTACCATCGTGTATAAGTTCTGATTGTACAGATTTAGCTACAGATGAAACGTTGGTAACTACAAATAGTAACTCAGTTAACCTAGATAATGCAACAGCAAATACAGACATATTAATTCAGTCCGTGTGTCAATTGGCAGATAAATTGAAAAACATTATATGTAATAAAAATTCTCAATCTTTACTGCCATATGTGCAAAACACTTTACAATTATTAGTTCAAAAATGTGAAATGTTGAACAACGATCAAAACTGTGTACATGGTAAACCTCCTTCAATGGCACATGATTTTGTTCCACCAAACATCAAAATTTCTCCTCAGAAGAGATTTTATCAAACTGCCAAAGAAAAGAAGCCTATAAAAACAGACACTAAAAATACAGACTTTGCTCGGTATAATTGTATAAAGGAGTCTTTGCTACTACGTGGAAAAAGTTTCACTGACCCTATTTCCAGTGAACAAGATATACACCGTACCCTTTACAATGTTTGCAGATACAGCATCAGTGCTCTTCATTTGAAATCTTTGGATTATATAAATAATAACGAACTGAATATGCTGACCTCAGCACATCCACATTTTCATACTGGTTGGCTCTATGATAATGTAATAAATGTTTTTTTAAATAAGATATGTACCGGTAACAAATTTCCTATCTTTCCAGTAGATAGTGCAGTATCCCAAATGATTCTAACATTTCCATTAGATTATGCACTTGAGTCTGTGTGCCACATGGAGTTGCATGGGTATTCAAAATTAATTATACCCCTAAATCCAGACAGTAATCATTGGGTCCTTTTAGTAGCTGATGTTCTTAAAAAACAGTTTTCATTTTATGACCCGGTGTCAGAATCTGTAAAACCCGTATATGAAAAATCAATCTGTAATTGGAGACAAGTGTTAGTTAAGATCTTGGGGGGAACACTTGAGGATTGGCAAGTGAACTGTCCTAAACATGTTCGTCAGAATGATAGTTCAAGCTGTGGTGTGTTTGTTTGTTGGTATGCAGAAAAAATTTTATTGGGCCAGGCAACAGATGAGAATTTTAATTCAGATGAATATAGAAAGTATATATACAGTGTTATAACGGGTAAGAAAATGTGATGTAAAATAACTTTTTGTTGTCACAGAAGGTCCGCGATTTGTTGAAATTTTATCAGCTATCATGGAGTTCTGGACCTTCATACTTATATAAATTCTTAGTCTTAAAAAATAATAATACTTTGTATATTGTAATCAAATTTATATCTCAAATTACATCGAGTACCAAACTCTTTTTTCATATGAAAATTTAAATCCATTTCATTATTCATCTCAGTAAATATGAAAAATGTATGTACAAAGTCTTCAATGAGACTTAGCACTTTCAGTACCAACTGGTATTACTACCAGTAAACAGGCATTTTAAGGTTTTTTGAAAATTAACAGTTCTCTTGTACTATTGTATTCTTTTAGGCAACCAGTAAGAAAAATATGTACTATTAAGTAAATATGATAAACTGCTCAATTTTTTTCTACTTTCTCCAGTTGGGTACATACAAGAAAAATTTCACTTTGATGCATTGACTGCATTATTGCAGTTATGTTTATTTCTGTTATACAAAGATACTCCCATATTTTTGTCACTTGTTGCAGGTATTAACACACACATCAGGTCTTGGAACGCAAGACAACTAATTAGAAAATTGTTGTGTAAATAGTGTATATATAAAATAATTAGAAAAATACTACACGTATTTTATTTAAGAAAGTATTGTCTTTTAACTGATTTTTATTTTATGTGCATTTATTCATATTCTTATTTATATGCATTCATTGTTCTGCATGTTTTATAGTTTTTATACTTTGTGCAGTATAAGTTGTTTATAGTTTTAATAGTTTTTTGTATTACATTTCCGTATAATTTTGTGTACATTGTTAGATCTGTTTTTATTAGTTATTGTTACTTTTGTTTTATAGTATTATAATAAGTCTTAAATCTTAATCTTACCCTTCATCAATGTAACTATATCCTGTAGCCTCAGGTTGTTGGTGCCAAATTATGTTAAATTAATTATTTTCTAACAAAGTGAATTAAAAAATTTGAACTCTTTTATTCTGTCTTGTCTTAATTTCAATAAAGTTATTATTCTTTTCTCTTTAACATATATTGAGATTCACTAACATACAATGCCCTTCTCTTCAGTTAGTAGCTCCTTTAGGTTCGATAACATGAAAACTCTTTCTCAAGGTTAATAAAAAATTAATTAAAGTCTATGTACAGTTAAAGTCATACATATGAAATAAAATATAATAATTATAAATCTGTTTTAGTAAAGTGATGTTGTATATGTGTTAGGGGTTCTTTGGATCATACAAAAGAAACAACCTTAATAGGAACAACTAATAAAATAAACAAAAATTACAATGAACAAATAAAATTAATAATCATGATGTTTATGTGTTTTTGTTATTTCATTTCACTGTTCTTGTGCTTTGAATTGAATAATGTTTGATCAAAGGTATATTTTAACATGATGGAACAATCTCACCAAATTTGTATTTTAGTCTACAGATTATTTCTTGATATTTATCTTCTGGGTTTCAGTTTTCCGTGTATTATATTAAACCATTATGCTTCTCATTATTTTTTTAAGTTTTTCTTCATTAATTCATTGTGTAACATTATTTTTTTTGTATAAAATGTCCAGGTTCAAATTAATCCCGATTCAATTAGTAATGCTCTTGGCTATGACATGATTATGGGCATAATCTTGTTATGTTACAACATCCTGTGTAGTTTGACTTCCCTTGCTAACATTTTGTATTATACACAAAATTCCCACAGAGAATTTCTCGCCGCTTACCAAGGTGTACACATTAGTTCACACAACATTGTCACATACGAAGTGATGAGAACAAAAAAAAGTAATGAGAATTTCTTAATTTCACGTCTAAACATTTTCAGTTGACAACATATTTTTTTCTCACGTCATACCACTCTCTCTGATGCACATGTCAGTTATTAGACCCTTGTTTGTGTTTAACAAGTGAACATTGACAACACATTTTAGCATGCTTGGTGAGCTGTTGTAATTGTACAAATAAGGAGGCCCCGATGCTATCACTTACCTTAATTCAGAAGATTCCTAAAAAAAAACCTAGTCACCACCACATTTTTACAGGTGGAAGCCGCATCAATGTCCCTGTGAAACCAGTTTAAAAATATCAAACTTTCCCTTATCAGAAAATTCCAAAGTCCGTTAGACAAACTCATTGAGCACAGGTTAGGTTAAGATGGGTCATGTTAAAATAACTTAACTCATATTCATCATTACTTACAAAAGTTTATTAATTGCTATTATTACTATAAAATATTTCACAAAAAATAATATGTTTTTGTTTAAAAGATATCATCTTTTATAAGGTAACCTAGTGGAACTGTTACCCTATGTGGTGCAATCACCATCAATATGTGATGAAAACTTAGAAAAAACTTTACCGTACTGTAATTAGATCATTTAATTATCAATGAAATATGACAAAAATGAAATCAATACACACTCTCTCTCTCATTGTTTTATTTCATATCTTCTGTTTTTATGTTCTTTTTTTTTTTTATTTTATTTGGCCAAAATTTTCCCCACTTTTGTACTTCTGTTTGTGTGTCTAATGAGGTTCCTTTGTTCCTGGTTTTATCCAGCTACATCAAGCAAGGCTTTGTTTTGTCTGATGAAATACTTCTCGACCTTGCGGACTGATTCTTGAACGCATATACATAATTACGTACAAATCTCTTCCCAGGCCAAGGTCACATATGCAGTTCACATCTCTCTCTAACCCGTGAAAATTCCATTGGAATGTACCATTACACTGTACGTTTTAGATATGATGGAACAAAGAATTTGCATTAAATTCTGAGTTTAAAATAATTTCAAGTGCATGTTGGAAAGATAACAGGATTTTTCATAATGTCGATATACAAGACTTGTAGGGACCAGACAAAAAGCGTGTCTTACAAGAGATATTGTAATAAGCTGGCGTGTTTTAATGGGATTGTACTGTATCTACAATGATATGTTTGCGATAGTAACACTCACTTGTTCTTTACCCTTAAATCTTCTCATTTCTGTATTTGAATTCTTTCTTTAAAACCTATTTGACAAAGTCTCGTATCTCTGTAGTCCTCCATCCTATATATCTTTCGACCCCACTGTAACTCTGTTCATTCTCAGTTTTTTTCCAACAATTATTCATGTAATGTATCTATAATTCATGTATTATTAATGTAATTATTGTTTTGTTACTGTATATAATTTTTTTAATAAACAGTTATGTACATTGTAAGCATTTTAATAAGACTAACCTTATTAATCATAATGCATATTCATTCCTTATCTAAAATATTGTAAACATCAGATATTGTATTTTGGGAGAAACACTAGCTAGCCACAAGTAAGCAGTCCCAAGTGGTAAGAAGGTGATATTGTATCTTGCTGTCAATTGAAGAAACAGGTTTCATTCAAAAGGGGACTAACTATTTAACATAATCAAGTAACTTTATTAAATGGAAACCAAACTATTTCTATATGGTGTGTGTGTGTGTGTGTGTGTGTGTGTGTGTGTGTGTGTGTGTGTGTGTGTGTGTGTGTGTGTGTGTGTGTGTGTGTGTGTGTGTGTGTGTGGCTTCTTACAGTTATATAATTAATTACATAACAATTAAGCTATGATGCTGGCACACAAAACGTTACGTAGCGTTATACAGAATAATATGTTGACAGGTCACTAGACAGACTTGTTGACGATGAGTACTCCTCTGGCATTATATCTGTACTTGTCAAATGTATGTGGAAGTGTTGAACGTAACTTGAAATAAGATGTTTTAATATGTACTATGCTTTAACATGTACAGCTTGTATCTCATTTATGTATTTGGTAAGTACTTAAATAAAGATGAAGTAAAAAGAAATGCTTGAGAATAATTTCACTTTATTCCAAAAAGAATCACAATCACACTTATTCAGAAACTAATTCTTAGGAGGTTGATAATTGCTTCACACATGCTCAGTAACTGAATTGATGAAAAAAATTACTCAAGTACAACTTTCATTTGCACCAATCATGGGTACAAGTAACCACAGGATATTTTATAACCAGTATAATAGGTTTTCTGACTAAACATCTTACAGAATGTACTCCAGAAACCACATAATCTTGGTGCTAAATCAAATTTTAGCTTTCCTTGAGTTATTCTGGTAAGAAAGAGTCCAGTCAGGAAAAGATTATCATCCACATCGTGGATGCCACGTCATGAACAAGTTCCTTTGGAAATATCTCTGGGTTTTAATGTGTACATTATAGGTTATCACCATCAAGGTTAAGAAACAAAATGGTTTATAAAGCTCCATCCACCAACGTAACAAATTGTGTATAAAAATGGCAACTATCACAATGTCAGAGCATAGGTGCAGTAGAAAATTGAACTGAACAAATAAATAACTTCTTTGCATATACAAATTCATAACTGAAATTTAAATTATACCCAAATACCAACAATAATTATAAAGTAACCCATACTACACCGTTGCTGGTGCAGTGCTACAGTAATAAGCTTTTCAATATGTAAAATAAGTATTAAAAAAAAAGTGTTCCAAACTGAAATAGTTACATTAAAAAATGCCAGCAGAAAATTTATATCCAACCATGAAGAAGATGAGGCAAAGTGTCTGTAGCTGTGACTGACAGGTATGGTCACTGACCTCACTCAAAACAAAACAGAAAAAGTGTAGAAACAAAATTCTTATTTAAAATTGTTTTTATTTTATTTCTTCAACTTTTTTTAATTGGTTCACAATTTATATTTATTTACTCAAATACAAATAGTAATTAACGTGTCTAACAAAAGGCAAGTATTGAAGATATATCTTCCAAAGAGGACTCATACAAGAGTTGATTAGGCTAGCCAGCAATGTGGAGCATCAAACAAGTGACTGGCGTGTATTGAAAGAGGGAGACATAAATGATACGTAACTACAGAAACTAATTTTACTTCCATGTTCCTTAAGGAAATGGAAGTATGGTGATGGCAAAAAAAATCGTGTTCGAGATTATTGCAGATTCTGATTGTACTACACTCAAAACATGAAAAAGTCATTTTTCGAAAAGTGTGTGTGTCTAGATTTTTTTCTATGGCAAACGATAACAGCCGCAAATTCAAACAGAATCAAATAATTTTTTGCATACAGCCCTGATTTGTAGAGTACTCAAGACCTATTGTTTTGGTGAAGATCGGTTAAGGGAAAGGGGTAGTTTACCTGCAACGTCTTTTTTTTTTAATCAAGGGTAATTTGTTTCTATGGCAAACAATAACAGCCGAAATTCAAACACAATCAAATAATATTTTGCTGAATTGTAGAGTTCTCAAGACCTATTGATTTCGGTAAAGATCGGTTAAGGGAAAGGGGTAGTTTACCTGCAACGTTTTATGTTTTAACAAGGGTATTCTCTATGGCAAACGATAACAGCCACAAATTCAAACAATCAAATAATTTTTTGCATACTGCCCTGAATTGTAGAGTTCTCAAGACACATTGTTTTTGGTGAAGATCGGTTAAGGGAAAGGGGTAGTTTATCAGCAACGTTTTATGTTTTAAAAAGGGTAATTTTTTATGACGAATGGTAACTGCCGAAAATTCAAAGAGAATCTAATAATTTTTTGCACACTTTCCTGAGTTGAAGAGAGCTCAAGGTCTGTTGATTTTGGTGAAGATCGGTTAAGGGAAAGGGGTAGTTTACCTGCAACATTTTATGTTGTAACAAGAGAAATGTTTCCATGACGAACGATAACACAGAATCAAATATTTTTTTGCATGCATCCCTGCATTGTAGAGGACTGAAGGTCTATTGATTTTGGAGAAGATCGGTTAAGAGAAAGGGGTAGTTTACCTGAAACATTTTATGATTTAACAAGAGTAAAGTACTTAATTTTTACAAAAAGTATCTTATCCTGATAAGAAGCTCATAATACACTATAGAAACGTAGATGAAATATCTAAATGAAGAGGTTAGGTGAATGGGGTGGGGGTAATTTTCTATTATTAAAATTTATAGTTGAAGGTGGAGGGGAGAATTTTTTATGTGTACTACATTATCGGTAACAAAGAAATAGTTTTTTGTTAAAATTGCTTCCTGGGCTGTTTAGCCGTAGTCCAATGTTTTCTGCAAAACCAGACTTTTCGGCAGTGGCATCGACTGCCATCATCAGTGAAAATCGAGTGCGAAAACGTGAAGTGGTATACGTTAGTTAGTAACCAGTACTGTGGTTAATGCTGAAGCAATAAGTAGAAAGACGTAGTTTCTATGGAAATATTTCATTTCGAATATGATTTTAAATATAAATCTTAGAACATGGAAGTCATTTTCCATATATCATAGAGTCATTTTCCATATTGAATATGGAAGTCATTATGGTTCTCCATACCGATATTTTGTTCTCCTTTCTATTCTTTTCCCCATAGTCTCTGAACTGTTAAAAACTCAGTTAAAATGATTTATGATAAAAAGTTATTTGCCTTGTATCATCCAATGAGTTTACAGGAATACATTATGGTACCAAGTTTGTATTCTGTTGGTAACAATACTTCATCTGTCAAATGTACTGTGCCAATAATTATGATAAATAACATTAAATATTAAAAAAATATATTAATTAATTGCACTTTAAGAAGTATAATTATTTGCTAATGTGGTGAATTAGTTTAATAATTATTGTTGCATACTAGAAAAGTGCAATGTATACATAAAAAGAAAGATATTGTTTTGTAATTTTTTGAATCAACTAGTATTATTATTTCATAAGTGTCCTATCTGGATCAAATTATGTGTTCACATTTTCTCAAAAACTCCTCAAGAGATAGACATAAAATATGTAAGAAAAGCGTAAAACATGGGTCTTTATGTCAACGTTTGGAAGGTTAGTTCTTTTTGAAAGATGTTGGATTTTTTTTATTTACAAGTCATCTGCAACATGATTGGTCCTTCACAGGCTTCTCAAAGTAATTTTAACATTAATCCTAACTATCAAGTGGAGTACTTATCTGAAAAGCAGACGTGCCCCATCAGTAGAGTTGCTTGCAGATGAACTGAACATTTAATATGTATAATAGCCCTACTCTTCTTATACTCATTGCATTCTTTTGGACTGAAAGCAGATTCTGAAAACTTTCTTCCATCGACTTGAAAAATTCCTGTTGTTAAAACCTGCTATGACTTTTTTACTAATCATACCTTCTCTCCACACTTGGCCTAATAGTGTAGAAAATTCACATTTTGTTGGTGGACAAACTTCTTGTCTCAGTCTTTTTTTTCTCGGTCAAGCTTATCAATTTTTTCTCCCAAGAAATATTTTACTGAGTCAAACACATTTATGAATTGGTTGAATTTTATCAGTTATGTGAATTAGTGATGAGCACTAACATAACAATACACCTAACTATCAGATGCAAAAAGAAATATTTTTTTCACGTCTGTTCTACACTAACATAGGCCTAACAAAATATCTGGAAATCTTTTTACATAGGTTTTTGAATAATTTAATTAATTTTATCTTTCATAGAATATGTTTTAAGAGTGGTGAACTCATAATAGTATCTAGATTTGGTAAATTCTGATATTTAATAGTACTAAACAAAAAGAGTATTTGAATAACAGCATTTACAATTACCCCAAAATCACATTTAGATTTACCACACTGGGCAATTTTTGGGGTAATTGTAAATGCAGTTTAGCTTGAAACTTTTAAAAAACCTTTACAGAACATCACAAAAAGTTAATAAAGACTGTTAGATTTACATTATGTTGTTTTGGTGCAATTTCTGTCAAAAAATCAGTATACTTTGAAAGTCATACAAAACTGTTTCACAGTATATTTTAACGTGAAAACTTTGGTTATAAATATTAGCATATTTATATATGGTACCCTTATATTAGAAGCACTGCAGTTTTGAAGGGAACTATAACAGATGATGTAATGACAATACTGATTGTCTGAAAACTAAAACCTCTCTACCATTTACAATTATTCCACCTAACCCTACAACATAATTCAACTTGTCCTTGTGTGTTTCATACTTCCAGAGGTTTTATGTGATTTGAAACAATTGTATATGAAACTTTTGCAATATGATTAAAAAAAGTTCAAATCAGCTGAATGTCTAAAGAAGCAATAGTTATTTGCAGAATGCTGGGCTATTAAAACAATTCTGAAAGAATTATTGCTCTTAAAACATCCTTTATCAAGTAACTACTGAAATCTGCTTGTTTTCAACAGCAAGCTGAAGTTCCATTATGACCTGGTGACACTACAAATATTTCAAAGATTTACCTAGCCTTATTACACTAAACTGGGGTTGAGAAGACACCTATTAAAATGCCACAACAAAATTCAACTCTAGAAACATCAACTAGATTCGTAGAAATATTTACATCAGAAATTAGAAAAACTCAAAAGTCTTTAATGTCTACAGATCCCACTATTCAAAAAGAAAGAAAGATACCTTGCTTGAAATCGAAGATACAGATAAGTTTTAAGAACTGAAGACAATATCGAGTAAAAGAGCAAGAAGAAATATCTAGCAGAAACAATGTTAACAGAAAAACAAATCTAAGAAGAAGATTGTATTTTGATCATATTTTATAAGTAAAAACAAAGTTTTACCTTACAACCTGAACCGGTTTTCACCTTTAAAAGGCTTCTTCAGAGGTACCTGAGGGAGGTACTTATAAGAGAAACTTATAAAAAACTTTGTGTTCCGAGTCGTTAATATAATAGTTGTATTTAGTTAAGTAACGGACATGTCATGGACAACGAAATCCAAGAATCAATAAACATTCTCCAAGCCTTCATATTTCATTTCCAATAACTCAACTATATATTTTTAGGTTAGGTACACTTTTCAAAACTTTTTTATCAAATGCTGAGAAGTGTGAGCTTGTAATTGTTTGTTTTGATAAACCCCTTAATAATGTTTCTCATGAACAATAACTGGAAGCTACAGTTTGCTTCTAGGATATATCTCATGAAATAATGGAAACTTGCTACCTGAATTCTGTTTTTCTTTGACTTCCTATTCCAGAGACATACGATACTTTTAGTTTTTCAAGGGATTGGAAGATGACTCTACAAGGGATAACTCTGTATCTTAATAAAGTGTTACAGGTAAGTGTATAATCCTAGATAGAAATTTTATGAACAATTCAAAAGACTGTGAGAAAGCAAATTGATGAACTGTAAAAGGGAGAAGTACTTATATTTAGTTAACTAATGGACATGTCATGGACAACGAAATCCAAGAAATTAGAGAACCGTAAAAAGAACTTATTGGGTCTTTGACTAATCTAAGCAAAATTCAAGAGCTCTAATAAAAACCATTTAAAACAAATGACTTTAGTAGATTACTCATATTAAATCTCTAAGAATGTATTAAAATTACAGCCTGTTTCATGCACTTGTTATTTCAACTTATTTTCTTAGCAACTGACAATAGTGTTAACTGGATATTGAAACACACCATATATTGGTAGTCTTTTTAAATTCATAGTGTGACATGTTACAATCACTGTGCTGGTAGGTCACTAATCTCATCAGCCATGTTCATCCATTTTCTGGTAGAAAATATTCAGGCAAATGGAAATACTCGAGCAAAACATAGGCCTACATAAATAAAATGATACATACTTGAGCACTTTTCAAAAATAAAATTAACTGAATTCTATGGAGTGTTAGCCTACAGAGTGAATTGCTTTGACAGTTTCTGAAACAAAGCTTTCTAGAGAAGGAGACCTACCTCCAAAATTATAAGACTATAGTGTTTACAGTGCTATAGATTAATAGAATGTAGAATAATAAAATCCAATGTTTTGAAATGAAAACTGACAGCACAAAGATGAAAAACTGATAAGGAATCATTCAATAAACAACAAAAAACAAATTACTAAAATTATTAATAAAACAAATGAACTCAGAAATTTAATTGCACCAAATTATTTCTATTTAAGACAAATTAAATATAGATTGGTAACCACACATTAGTCATAGCATTGTTAATTTCACAATTCCATGAAATTTTAACTAATGGATATTGAACATTTGATTGAAAATATAGAATACCGTACCAATAAGCCTAGAAGCATTAATGTAAAGCTTGTTTTCATAAAAAGTGAATTGAAAGAAAAGAAATACCTGTACACAATTTCAACATTTGTTTGAACTGTAACGAGAAATTCCTTTGTTTTAGTGTAATGTGAGACACAAAAATACTGCTATTGCACTAATTAAGATGTATTTAATGTTAAAATAAAGGTAACTGACAGTATTAAGTTATTCTTAGATGTAGTAAGTTAGGTTAGGCCAAATTGCTCATTAGACTCTGACTAAATTTCAATGATATAAAGTGCTCATAAAGACGTTTAGTCCTACACTTAAAAAAATTATTTGCACATATGAGCCAGGGGGCCATTCCTACTCTAGTTACATTGGACATGAGCAGGAAGCAGATGTATTAATAAAATATTATCACTTAACAAAATACAGGAATAATTATAATTATTTAATTATAATAAATTAAATAGGCAATGGACTTAAACCTGCAGTAGAGACTTTAGTTTATTATAAAACAAATAGGAAGAGAATTGAAGATTTCTTGTTTGCAAATGTTATAACAGTTTTCTTCACATACAAGTAATGGCAGGTTACAATTTTTAATCATATTTTCTCATAATAAACGTTGTAACGTTACATAATCCGGTCCCAATAAATTAACTCATGATAATAAAAGTCAGAAATGGGTAAACTAAAGCTCGCTCAAAATTTAATTATATCACTCAATATGATAAACAATTTGAGTGGTATACAGTGCAAAGTGAGTGATAGTGTACCCATTGAGGTGAAAAAACAAAAGTGAAAGCAACGTATTACCAAACTGTGTTGTATGTTTTAGAAAGGATAAACTTATGAAAGTAGTATGTAATAATACTGATTGATTTTTGTAATTTTATTTATTTATTGTAATTTATATTGTATGAACCACAAATTGTTATACCCAAGTTAATATTATATTTTTTCAAATAATTGTGTTAGATTATAAGAAAACCCAGGGTTAGTTTTAAAAGATTTAAAAATATAATTACCAAAAGATAATAAAAAATTAAAATAATCCTATGAAGGAAATGGCAACAGGAAGTAGTGCCGGGTATGAATACTATTCGAGACTAAATAAATAATATATAAATTTATTTAAGGATAATAAAATGATAAAATATTTATATACAATGTCATAAAAAAATTAACCAAAACATATTATGTAAATTAAATTAGTAAAGAAACCGGAATGGAAGGGAATTATTTTTCCATAAATAAAATATAAATTTATAATAATTACAAACTGCCTACATAATAAAAATACTATGTGTTACTAAGAGTGATGAAAAATAACAAGTATTGTTAATAAGATATAAAATTTTGAACTAAACCGGAGAGTTGAAGAAACGATGCGACAAAAATTATAAAAAATAACCTTTTTTGGACGTTGGAGGAGGTGAAATTCATGCAAGATTAATAAACAGAGTGACTACTAACTAATTATACCTGAGTAATCCAAATTAAATGGTGATATACATTAAAAACTAGTGGATGAAAACATTCTGAGGATCCAATATAGTTCGGCCTACTTCCAGTAGACAATTAGAAAATACTCTAAACGAAAAGGAAATAATAACGCAAGACGGACCTCATCACAGAATAAAACTTCAATCCAGTAAGAACAATACGGAGCGAGGTAATATAAACATTTTTTCGTAATAAGTCCAGAAGAAAACTCATTTTTAACAGTGAAATAGAACAAAAATATTAATTTTATCATATGTTTTTTTCAAAGTAAACAAATACATGCTGCTCTCTTACGGCAATTCCGGAAACTACGTAATACTTGAAAAATAAACAAAATTATTTATTAATTTTTCGGTATTTGTAAAGCGTAGCAATTATCCATTTCTGACACTCTCATAACACAAAGAATTCACCCTGAACCCTGGGGAATTATTAAGGATTATGTAATAATTGATGTTTTTTATTATAGCGTAATATTGGGTAAATAACAACATATATGTTTTGCTCCTTAGACAGATCTATGTTTACTCGGTAAAGTCGAGATGATGTTTTTTTCAGATAAGATTAATTGTGATACCTATATTTTGGTGGCAGGAGACAAAAGTCAATAATCAATAAAGCAATATTATTAAAAATTAATATTGAATTATAACGTGTTATAATTTATTGTAGTGGGTAGTTATAAAAAAATTTCAGCACAACAAACAGAAGAAATCGTCTCAACTGAGTGGAAATAATGATACTTACTCTCTCTTCTGCATAAGGCTGAACAAATTACCTCCTTGACCCCAAATCACACACTCTCGATTTCTTTTTAGATTGAGTAAAACAAGATAAACAAAATCCTTTATTTATACCTTTTAAAACGTCAGTTAGTATAATTCAGAAGTGACGCATACTGCGTGAGGCATATAATATAACTCTACTACACCTCACGAAAAAGCGGTACGTTACAAGTTTGGCGAACCCAACATTTGGGGCTTGACTAAAGGTGTACGTTTCGCTAAGACCTCATCAAAAAGCGGTACGTTACAGAAATGGCTTCCATCGCGGGGCTTGAAAAATAGCGACTGCTCATTTGACGTTACAAAATTGGCGCTCAACGTAAAAGGGCGGTAATTAGAAAAGAATTTTGATATTTAATAAAAATATATATCAAAAAATCTAATTATCGTTGGCAGTTATGAGAAAACAAGAAATGCCTAATACCCGAGGAAAATCGAAGAAGAGGGCAGAAGAAAAGGAGATTGAAGAAGGTGGACAGGAACAAGAAATAAGTCACGGACAGTGAAATGGACCAACAGACAGGTGATACAGAAGAAACCGAAGTAGTTATGGATACGGACAAGGAAATAGTTGAAGAGGATGCCCAAGGGGATCAACCAGATAAATCCAACCAAAAAGAAGATATAAGCATACAGGAGATGTTAAGAATTATAATGGAAGGGAATAACAAGATCCAGGAAGATAATAAGCGAACCAATGAGGAAAATAAAGAAAATTTTAGAAAACAGGAGGAAACTTCAAAGCAAATCAATAATAAAATAGATGAAAATTTTAGAAAACAGGAGGAAGCCTTGAAACAAACCAATGAGGAAAATAAGGAGAATTTTAAGAAACAGGAGGAAAGTTTAGTCAAACAACTAAATGAAAAAAATAGAAACCATTCATGGAAATATCAAACAAACCATGAATGAACAATACAATGAACTGAAAGAAACTGTTGAAGGGCAAAGAGAAGAGATGAATGCAAAATTTGAAGAGAATAATGAGAATTTAAAACAAATTGAGGGTAAGATGGAGAATTTCAACAAGGAATTAAGAGAAAATCTAGAAGGTAAAATTGAACTGGTCAATAATACATTAAGCCAAAGAGTAGATGAATATAAGGAAGAGGCAGAGAAGAAATTGATGGAAACTAACCAAAGATTAGATAAAACTGAAGAGAAAATGGAACTAATTAAAACAGGAGTCGAGGCACGAATGGAAAAAGAAGGACAAGATAATCAAGTTCGTGTAATGGCCATACGACAAGAAAATAATGACCAGTTAAATAGTATCAAAAGCAGTCTAAACTGTAAAATTTCAGAGTTTCATAAAACAGTAGAGAATGTAAAAAATCAGTGTGATAGCCAAGCAGAGAAATTAGATAGTTTGCAACAAATACAAACCAATTTTCAAGGTGATGTAGATAGAATAAGTGCCATATCTGCATGCAGCAGTCATCATGTGTATCCAGATAGTAAGGAAAGTGTAAACTTTCGGGATTATCGCAGAAACCCACTTGAATTTTTAGGGAGAGTAGACGAAATTTTGAACAGATCAAAGGAGAATCGATGGAATATGATAAAGGGTCTATTAGACGAATCGTTCAAAAATATCAATGATAATTGGTGGACAGCAATTAGGAACAAGGTGTGTGATTATGAGGGTTTCAAAACTATGTTCAAACTTAAGTACTGGTCAGAATCAGTACAAAACATTATTAGGGATGATATCTGTCATGGTAGGTATGACCGTACTGTGGGACAAACACCTACTGCTTACTTTTTGGGGAAGGTGTGTATCGCAAAGTATCTAGACCCGAAGATACCTGAAGAGTGTCTAGTGACCAAAATGGCGTATCATTTTGAAGAGAAGATCATAAGTGCACGCTTGAGTGGACAAATAAAAACTATTGGAGGCATGGAAACGCTACTAGAAAATTATGAACAGGAATCTTATTATAGGAGAAGTAGATGGAGGTCAGGGAATACCGAGGAACGAAGGAATGAACCACCAAGAGAGAATCGGCCCCGAGTTAATTATGTACGTGCTAATAACAATTATTTCAATAATAGGTATCGCGGAAGATGGTCTAATAATAATCAACAGAATGACAGACATGATTATTATCATCGAGACGAAGGTCCACAAAGGAGTATGAACATCGATCAACCTAGATCCAGAGAGAGGGATGAAGAAAGGATACCGACAAACAATATTCAACATAATGAAAATGTTGAAGCAACCAATAGTAATGATGTGAATAGGGGAACGGGTACCAGCAGTGAGAAGATGTGATTGCCCGTCACTGCTAGAAACAACAGGGCACAGAATTTACCATACACCCAATTATAATACTAATTTGAATAAAACAATAACCATTATCAGAAATAATTTTCTAAAAAATATACAGTCCGAGTTAATGGAAGAAAGAGTAATCAAAGAGTCATCACCAAACAATGACATAGTCTACATACAAATAAAATTAAATGGAGCGTCAGCAGAGGCCATGATTGATACAGGAGCCAATATTTCAATTATTGATCAATTAGAATTAGATCGTATTACTGAGTTAACTACTGAGAGAATACCTACTTTACCAATTAACAATTTAACAATTGTTGGTGCTACCGGGAAACAAAATAAAACAATCAAAAAACAAGTGTCTTTGAATGTTACCACTAATGGAATAGGAATACCTATGGGATTTTTAGTAGCGAAAGGGCTACCGTTTAGGGTGTTAATAGGGTGTGATATGCTACGGCGACACACTGCAATTATAAATCTGACCAGGGGTATAGTAACCTTGAGCACAGAAAATGGTGAGTTAACGGCTGAGATAATTGGTAGCCAAAGTGCCCCTCAGTGTCCGAGCTCATTTTTTGTTAGGGAGAATAATAGATTAACCCTAGGTAATAATATAGAAGTAACAGAATCAAAGATTTGGAAAGAGAAGATAGAAGAAATAATGGAGTTTCAGAATAGGCAGGCACCGGAAATAATTAGTATAGAACAGAAACAACAACTTATAAAAATTTATAATAAATATAAACCAGTATTCTCAGAATCACCAGGAAAAGCAAAAAACTTCTTGTGTGAACTAAAATTTAAAGAAAATGTCCATTTTAATAAACGATCATACCCTATTGCTCAAGCTTTGAAAGAGGCAGCAAGGAAAGAAATTCAAAGAATGATATTAGAAGACATAATTGAAAGAAGTAATTCTCCATATACCAGCCCATTGGTAGCTATACCGAAGAAAGATGGTCAAGTTAGACTATGTCTCGATGCTCGGGAGTTGAATAAAATGCTCATTAACGATCGCACGTCTCCAGGTGAGATTGAGGAGATAATGAAAAGATTCTTTGGATGCAAGTACATGAGT
The DNA here is from genome assembly GCA_034769895.1 of Magicicada septendecula. Taxonomy (NCBI): domain Eukaryota; kingdom Metazoa; phylum Arthropoda; class Insecta; order Hemiptera; family Cicadidae; genus Magicicada; species Magicicada septendecula. The sequence goes on along the minus strand of CM068373.1, from coordinate 298,789,749 downwards.
ACTTGGGATGCAGTCTGTGGATACTGGCAAATAGAATTGCACCCTAACAGCAGAAAATATGTTGCTTTCATATTCGAAGTACGAAATTATCATTTTAAGCGTTTGCCTTTTGGATTGGTAAATTCTGTGGCTGTGTTCATTCAATGCATGGACCAAATTTTGGGTAAGGAAGTTTTAGATTTTACTACCATATATGTGGTTGACATACTAATTACGTCTTGTACTTGGGAGGAGCATTGTAACCGAGTGGAAACAGTGTTAGATAAACTTTTGCAACATAATATAACTTTAAAACTGGATAAATCTAAGTTTATCACACATGAACTACCATTTTTAGGGTTCATTTTATCTGCTACTGGAATTAAACCATCTCCTGAAAAAGTAAAGGCTATTCAAGATTTTCCCAAACCCAGAAACTTGAAACAATTACAATCCTTTTTGGGGATATGCAACTATTATAGAAAATTTCAACAGAGTTATTCAGAAATAACAGCTAAATTTCAATATTTACTTTCAAAGAAAAACAAGTGGAAATGGGAAGAAAGTGAAGATAATAATTTCCAGATAGTAAAAAATAAATTTCTTGACTGCATCATGTTACATCACCCAAATTTTAATAAACGTTTTTTCATAAATTGTGATGCTAGTAACATTAGCCTTGGGAGTGAGCTATATCAGGAAGATGAAGAAGGAAATCATGGAGTTATCAGTTTTGCAAGCAGAGTACTGAGCAGTTGTGAGAGAAATTATACAGTAACTGAAAAAGAACTGCTAAGTGTTGTGTTCTCATGTATAAAATTTCGAACATTTATTTTGGGATACCCAGTGACTATCAGAACTGATCACAGATCAATTTCGTTTTTAAAGAATTGCAAACTTAATCACGGCAGACTTACTAGATGGGCATTAATACTTCAAGAATATAATATAGACTGGGAATATATTCCAGGTAAAAAGAATGTAATAGCAGACCGATTATCCCGGATTAACCTTGAAAAAGGAACTTGTGAAATAGAACCAGAAAGCATTGGAAAAATATATCACATAATTAAGATGGCAAAGGAGTTACAAGATATAATTAATAAAATAAAAATCGATCAACAAAGTGACACTAAATTAACAAAACTTAAGGAAAGAATATTACAACATGACCCTATAATAATGAAATTTTTTTGTGTTTATGAAGAGATCCTTTTTATTCGTCCTACCATTAAGGATCATGTCTGGAAGATGTATGTACCAGCAGCAACAGAAGTAGCATTGATTCAGGATTATCATGAAAGGTATGGCCATATGGGATCACTCAAAGTTATTAAAGCTTTATCTGAACATTGTTACGTGAAAGCTATAAATAAAAGAGTAAGAGAGATAGTAAAAACCTGTAACATTTGCCAGCTTGTAAAAGTAAATAATGAGAAGAAAACAGGCAACATGATTACTATAACATCTAATAAAAAACTTGAAAAGATTTTTTTGGATATCTGCGGACCTTTTCCCAGAAGTGGAGGAAGACATAAATATAAATATATCATCATATTATTTGACCATTATACGAAATACACAAAACTCTATGCTATTAGTAGAGCTACAACGAAGAAAATTCTAGAAGTAATTATAAAAAAATACTTACCTGAGGTGGGAAAACCGGAAATGATTATAACTGATCATGGAACGCAATTTCGGGGGAAAAGGTGGAAAGAAGAATTGAGAAATTGGCAAATAAGAACGTACAAGACATCCGTGTACCACCCTAGTAGCAATCTTGCTGAGCGTGTATTAAGGGAAGTTGGCAGAATTCTACGCACCTACTGTCATCAAGAACATAAAAACTGGAGTCAGTATATTGAACCAGCCGAGACTTTTCTTAATTGGTCATACCATGACACTATCGGTACTAGCCCTTATCAAATAATGTTTGATAAACCACCACCAAGAGAAATTATGTCATTGATAAATTTCCCTCCAGGAGAGAGAGTAGAATTCGACCAAGTGGAAATGCACAACAGAGTGTTACATAAAGTGGAACTTCAACAAAAAAGGGATCAGGTAAAAAGGAGAAGATTGGATACATACCAGTTGGGAGATAAAGTACTAATAAAAAATAGACAACTACCCAGTTCTATAGAGGGTATTGCTCGGAAGCTATTGCTACTTTATACTGGCCCTTACCTCATAACCCAGGTGAAGGGTAATAATACTTACGAAATTAAAACAATTACCAATAATAAAATAAAGGGAGTGTATAATCAGTCGGAAATGAAACACTATTATGAAAACAAAGTCAAGACCATTAGGAGACTTGAACAAATCAACAATTTATTTCTATCAACAAGTTGAACTAAAATAAATTTGTTCTAGTGGGGGGGCTTTATGTAACGTTACATAATCCGGTCCCAATAAATTAACTCATGATAATAAAAGTCAGAAATGGGTAAACTAAAGCTCGCTCAAAATTTAATTATATCACTCAATATGATAAACAATTTGAGTGGTATACAGTGCAAAGTGAGTGATAGTGTACCCATTGAGGTGAAAAAACAAAAGTGAAAGCAACGTATTACCAAACTGTGTTGTATGTTTTAGAAAGGATAAACTTATGAAAGTAGTATGTAATAATACTGATTGATTTTTGTAATTTTATTTATTTATTGTAATTTATATTGTATGAACCACAAATTGTTATACCCAAGTTAATATTATATTTTTTCAAATAATTGTGTTAGATTATAAGAAAACCCAGGGTTAGTTTTAAAAGATTTAAAAATATAATTACCAAAAGATAATAAAAAATTAAAATAATCCTATGAAGGAAATGGCAACAGGAAGTAGTGCCGGGTATGAATACTATTCGAGACTAAATAAATAATATATAAATTTATTTAAGGATAATAAAATGATAAAATATTTATATACAATGTCATAAAAAAATTAACCAAAACATATTATGTAAATTAAATTAGTAAAGAAACCGGAATGGAAGGGAATTATTTTTCCATAAATAAAATATAAATTTATAATAATTACAAACTGCCTACATAATAAAAATACTATGTGTTACTAAGAGTGATGAAAAATAACAAGTATTGTTAATAAGATATAAAATTTTGAACTAAACCGGAGAGTTGAAGAAACGATGCGACAAAAATTATAAAAAATAACCTTTTTTGGACGTTGGAGGAGGTGAAATTCACGCAAGATTAATAAACAGAGTGACTACTAACTAATTATACCTGAGTAATCCAAATTAAATGGTGATATACATTAAAAACTAGTGGATGAAAACATTCTGAGGATCCAATATAGTTCGGCCTACTTCCAGTAGACAATTAGAAAATACTCTAAACGAAAAGGAAATAATAATGCAAGACGGACCTCATCACAGAATAAAACTTCAATCCAGTAAGAACAATACGGAGCGAGGTAATATAAACATTTTTTCGTAATAAGTCCAGAAGAAAACTCATTTTTAACAGTGAAATAGAACAAAAATATTCATTTTATCATATGTTTTTTTCAAAGTAAACAAATACATGCTGCTCTCTTACGGCAATTCCGGAAACTACGTAATACTTGAAAAATAAACAAAATTATTTATTAATTTTTCGGTATTTGTAAAGCGTAGCAATTATCCATTTCTGACACTCTCATAACACAAAGAATTCACCCTGAACCCTGGGGAATTATTAAGGATTATGTAATAATTGATGTTTTTTATTATAGCGTAATATTGGGTAAATAACAACATATATGTTTTGCTCCTTAGACAGATCTATGTTTACTCGGTAAAGTCGAGATGATGTTTTTTTCAGATAAGATTAATTGTGATACCTATATTTTGGTGGCAGGAGACAAAAGTCAATAATCAATAAAGCAATATTATTGAAAATTAATATTGAATTATAACGTGTTATAATTTATTGTAGTGGGTAGTTATAAAAAAATTTCAGCACAACAAACAGAAGAAATCGTCTCAACTGAGTGGAAATAATGATACTTACTCTCTCTTCTGCATAAGGCTGAACAAATTACCTCCTTGACCCCAAATCACACACTCTCGATTTCTTTTTAGATTGAGTAAAACAAGATAAACAAAATCCTTTATTTATACCTTTTAAAACGTCAGTTAGTATAATTCAGAAGTGACGCATACTGCGTGAGGCATATAATATAACTCTACTACACCTCACGAAAAAGCGGTACGTTACAAGTTTGGCGAACCCAACATTTGGGGCTTGACTAAAGGTGTACGTTTCGCTAAGACCTCATCAAAAAGCGGTACGTTACAGAAATGGCTTCCATCACGGGGCTTGAAAAATAGCGACTGCTCATTTGACATTACAATGTATGTTGCTACTGATTTTTGTTTGTTAAGAGTATGAAAACATGTTTTTTAATATGATGTGTGAAAATAATCATAGAACTGTGGGTCGTGAGTGTCTATTTTTATTCAAACCTGAGAAGTCGCTATATAAAACAAATCATTACACCATGTAAAACAAGTTTCTATACACTTTGTAAAAGGCTATAAATGTCAAATATTTAATTTTTGTATTCAGAATATACAAAACTTTGTTTATACATTTGTTATTTCTATCTTTTTAATAACAATAGACAATGGTACAAAGTCTGTAAATGGTACAAACTAAGTATGGAGTCTTTATTTGTTTCTATTCATAAACAAAGGTCCTTACTGTATCAGTTTTATGCAAAATACACTCTTTGACATCTTTTAATACAATGTAGGCTAGTCATTTTATATCGGTTTCAAGTGGTTCTTCCAATTTTTTTGTTCGTTAACTTAGACCAATATAAAATTCCACAATAACCAATTAGGCTACTAATAATTAATCATTTGCATATTGATAGAAACTTGTACATTGGTTTTTATTGCATTAGGTTGAAGTGAGGATTTTAATATACTTCTTTCGTTATAAATTAGATTTACTTAAATTCGTCTTTGTAAGGTAATAATGTGCTGTAAATGGGAACTAGGTTATAATTTCGGTCCAATAAATTCAGAACAAGAAAGGAAACTAAATAACAATTATGCTTTTAAAAAAAAGGTCAACAGGTAAATCGCCTCGCATTGAACATATCAACTTTCTTTCTTACAAATGGAAACTCTTAATTTCTATATTGGAAACTGCATAAGAATTATACCGAAAGAGAATGGTAATAGGGAATCATGATTCAGCATGGTCTCAGGTTCAAAAGTACAGCCGTTTTTTGTACACTAATTACGGAAATTTTTGTTAAAACGTAGGTTTCTTCTAGTACCAACTAATCATTTATTTTTTAATTCCATTACAACCATACAAAAACATTTACGATATTTGTACATCTTACACATAACCCCCACGAAGTTTTGAAAATAACTAGTTAATATATAGTCTATAAAAGGCCTTAAGCATCAGATTTTTATTTTTTTCCTTTAAAAATGTGCTAAATTAAAATCTGTTTCATAGTTATTATTTTAAATTATTTTCATAGAGAAATATTTTTTGGAACTACGCCTCTGCTCACCGCAGACGGCTTGGACAAAATTCATTGGCGGGCTTTTCTACAGAGTACAGAGATGGACAACCACACTCCCACAGAGTACGAATATATAGAGAGGGGAAAGCACACACTCCCCTCCTAGTACTTATTGTTTACCTAAAGTTGACTAGTTGACTGTCTCTGTATTTAGAATTTTACCAACAAAGATGGTCAACATGGCAACATCCGACTGTTGTCCATCACTGCATTAAGAACGATTCGTGGGATTCAAATACACGCGCGAATTCAAATTGCCCAAACGAACAAATGGACATATGGTCTGAAAAAACAGGTGGTGTTTTGATGTATATTGTTACTAATTAATCATGTGTGTATTCAAAATAAAAATATGTGCAATTTATTATACAAATCAGAAGCAACATTGATAATTATGATAGAGCATTAACAAACCAGGTCCAAACATATCGACAGAAACTTTAAAGCTAGTTAAAAAACAGTCCATTCGGCAGAAAGTTAACATACATTTCTGAAATAAGGAATTAAATAGTCTATAGGAACTGTACAAAATTTTTATAAAGTTCTACATTGTGTCTCCATTGTGAAGTTAAATAGCCAACAAAAGAGTATGTGAAATAAATGTTATACAGTATATGAAAATTACTGCCAAACTATCATTTAATATTTTTAAAATTATATAAATTATAATTTATATTAAATTATAATAATAATTATTTATTATAATTTATATATGTATGTATGTGTGTGTATATATAAAATTATTTCAATCACTTTCTGCTACAGTCCGTTTCTTGATGTATATAATACATTATTTAATGTATTATATAATTATTTATTATAAATTATAATGTGTTTTGTGTGTATTATATGGTAGCAAGATTGTTGGTAAAAGTGTATGCTTATTGTCAAGTTAAACACATACGTTCACAGTGAATTTTATTAAATCAAACTGTAATAGGGAATATCAAGCTAATAAAAATAATAATAAAATTGATATAAAGTTTTTCTATGTTATGTACACCTAGGATTATTTTTGAACGCCTATGCTAAAATTATCTTTCATAAAAATTAAAAATATACAGATTAACAGGTACTTACTTCCTTACTTATACAAGCTTCCTCCCCACACTTTGGATGTTAGTAGCACATGAACAATATATGTTCCATTACTGGAAAGACTTCTTCAGTTTTCGTGTTGAAAATCACTCCTTGTATGTTCCACATTCCAATTAAAATTTTTCTTTTCCACAGTCAAGTCCATTTACCAGTCTTGTGATGTGAACTCTGCAGTTTTAATACAGGAATTTTAAAATGTAGATTTTTCAGAGGAAGTAGGATGGTGGTCTATTGCTCCACATCCAACATGGAGGATCAGGATTTCTTATTGAGGTCAACTCCCCTAAGTAGACTGTTTTCACTACTGCTTCAGAGCGCATGAACAGTGAAATGTATAGGTGGCCGTGGCCCCCACCCCATACAAGTGTTTGAAGTAGTAGCACTTGGAAAGTTTCCATCATCTGACTGGTATCCATTTTCTTTTTTTAATCACTGATGACACACAGTAACCTCTTCTAAGATATAACAATTTTCTAGTTCCACTATTAAAAGTTTTGGAGGTACCACCTGTACTACACCCTTACTTGAGACTTCAACATTATTTCTGCATAACATTAAAAGATAAAATATTATAATAAATTTTTATTGATACAGAGTGTTGGTGTCAGTGTCTGAATTAAGAAAATATTAAAAGAAAAGTAGACAAAAATATTATTGGCTCTGGAACAGGACAGTATTATTTAACAACTGTCTGATTTTTTTCTTATGTATTGTGAGACATGGCAACATGATGACATCGTATTTTTATATATATATTTCTGTACATGTTTCTTTAATAAGCAAACTTTCTTGATTTCTCGAGAACAAATCTTCCAGTACATGGTTTCTTAAATGAGAAAATAGATTTTGTTCGCCTAATTTTGAACAAACATCTGTAATAATAGAATTTTACACATTCCCTTTTGGAATTGTATCAATCATTCTTACTCTTATGCATCACTCTGTTTCCCTGAAAATCTTGACAACTTTTGAGAGCATTACAAGGCTGCCTTTATCCTTTCTTCTTAGAAAACCAGAATAATTTATTGGTTCAAGACTGAACAGACTATTTACGCAATATTAATTAAGTTTTGTAGCTAAATGTCTGGCAACAAATCCAGAAATATAAACAATGACATTGCTTGTATGTTCCGTTAGATTATCAGAAAAAAATTAAATAATCATGATCACTTACAGAATTAATTCTTTCACAAGAACTGAACCTTCTATCATTTGAAAAAAAAAACTGAATCATCATGTTTGACATTTTTCCCGGTCCACAAAAGAAGAGGAGTATTATCTTGTGGCTGGCAGTTACTACTAGTCTTACATTTTATTTCATTATGTATAAGGAGTCGTCTGTAAGCAGCTCTAAACTGCACATATGTCAGATTATTATTCCACCCAAGCCTTAACCTTATGAGAGAAAAGAACATTTCCAAGTGGTCTTGACTAAATATATATGTGGGAAGGTATTTCATTTTTGCAGACTACACTAGATCATGGAACAACCCTTGGATAGAATGACACAGAGAAATAAATCTAACATAGCAATCTTTCGTGTGCTTTTATATAGTGGCTCTCCTTTAGAATCCCTCAGACTACTTAAGTAAGCCACCATTTTCTGGAGAAAAGGCTCCCATTTATCTCTATTTTCAAAAGAAAGAGGAGCCTTATAATATTTAGCAAAAGGATTTTTTGAATTACAAAGATCAAACAATTGTTCAAACAAAAGACAAAAGTCAGCTGAAGCCTTAGCTCCCTGGAAGTCTGTCAGTTTCACATCGCAGCAAAGATACTTCAATGCATTGCCGACTGATTCACTTAAAGCCTGAACACCTAATTTCACCTTTATCTTTTTTTGATCAAAGTTGAAATGCATTAACCTCAGTTTGTTTGAGAAGTGAATGCTTTCTTTCTCCTGTATTTGATGGAGTTTTTCAATTAAATGCCAGGCTATTGTTCTCCCTTGATCATCAATAATTATTTTTGGGATCCAAACAAATTCCTCACTAGTTTGACTAAATGATATGGGTCAAGAATAAAATATACATTGGTTCCTGTTACAGTAAGGGGACAGAATGTCTTCATTGCATCTACAGAAATACTGCAGCCTAATTCATTAGCCGTAGCAATGATAGACCACCACATGTCAAAGCAACTACAGTTGCGTTTATATCATGCAACATTTTTATTGGAACGTCTACAATATTTTTTTTATCTATTGCATTTACTGAGTGAACTAAGAAATACCAACTGGAATTTTCCAACTCTCGGTATGCCAACAGCCATTAAAACTAACACTTCACTAGCTTCCATTCCTGAATCTGTCAATATATTTGTCAACATAATTAACAAAGCCAACAAATTCATTTCCATCCCATTAAATGTGTTTTCTTATAAACATTTTATCAACTATTAGACAACAATACAAAAGGTTGGAAGAGTTTCTGCTTTTTCCTTAATACTTTTAAATGCTTCTCCAGTAAAAGCTGGGAGACCTTCAACAGCACTGCATCATCTACTACGCAAGGTGATATCATGGGGTAGAGATTTATTGAATGTGACGTGCAAGTTTATATGCAGCTGGAGAATTAAAGTTTAATGTCACTGAGAATGTTTTTATTTTATCTGAGTAGTACTCCTTTGATTTATAAGCAAAGCCAAACCTTTGATTCACTGCATTATTTCCAAAAAGAAAATACTGGAGTGAGAAGAATTAATTAGGGATGCCACATCATTATTTACTAAATTTTTAGCTTTAAGCTCTGGCATAAGATCTTCAAGTTTATTGGCTTTGTAGGACTGCCTATCTATTTTTTTTATAGTTTTTTTTTTAAGATTAGTTTGGCATTTTTCTATTGGGACATGTTTTCTTTGTGATATAGCTTTAAATGGTTTTCTTCACTTTTGATGGGCTTAGACTTAGAATTGTGGTCCTGGGCCTTAGACTTTGATGGGCCTGGTGAATTATGGTCACCAGGATTAGTCGTAATGGATATTTCTGATTTGGTGCTTTCTTTTAACATAGGAACATTGCATTTGTGCTTCAAAAGCCTTCTTTCATTATTGGCCTGAAGCAAAGAAAGAAAGAAGTATAATTATAAAAAAAAAAATAGATATAAAAAAAATCAGGTAGGTCGAGATAACAGAAAAGTATCATTATACTGTTAGGTGGTCTACTTGATCGTCGTATGGTACAGTGGAAAACAAAAATACAAGACACCAGTGAAGTCACCAATATCCAGCTTTAATAGTCAGGATCATTAATAGATGAATAATTAATATCACAAATTTATAACAGACACATATGCAATAAATTTATAACTTATTATCATTTATTCTAGTAATTTACATAATTATATACTATAATTTATAATACTGTTGTGACGGTCTCACGGATCGTCATATTATACAGTGGAAACAAAATACAGACATCAATGAAATCAGTAATTACCAGCTTTAATTAGTCTCAGATATCAATGTGAAGTCAACAAGGAATTCTCATATAATAATGTTAAATAATGCAGAACAAGTGTTACGCCATTACGGAAGTTCTGGTACATTGGAGAACGTTCTACTCTATTCCCGCAGCTGTAATGGGTACGTGAAGCTTGACATGCGAAGCGGTATTATGTAATGCGGAACGTCTCATGTGATCGATAGTGTCCTCTAGAATTTTCGATGGCTTGTTAAGGACGCATATTATGGAACCCTGCAAACTATAAATAGCCCATACCTGCTGCTTAGTTTTCAGTTATTGCCAGTGATTACACAGTGCATTTGAGTGGCGATTTACACAGTGCGGTTCGAAGTATAATGGCGAAATGTTATGTGTTTTATATTAGTTGACATTTTATTGCGTGTGAACAATTTTTATTTGATTTGTTGTAAGAGACTATCTTGTTTATTACAAACTTTTAATTGTGATAATTAAAGCTGGTGATTGTATTTTATAATTCATTGGTGTCTTGGATTTTGTTTTCCACTATACCATACGACGATCAGTTAGACCATCGTAACAGTGGGTCAGAAGTGCGACAGAACCGTTAACAGTGGAAATAGTGGACACTCTGTACAGGACGACTGTAATTCGTAATTAATCGGTAAACAATGGATGCCAGTCAGATGATGGAAAATGTCCAGGCGTTGCTGTGGCAGACACAGTAACCACAAAAACTAGAATGACAAAAAGAGGCAGAAGAACCAGAGAAAAGACGCCGACAGGAGGGGGAAGAAGCAGAAAAACGACAGGATGAAAAACGTAAGCAGGAGCCAGAGGAACGGAAGCGTGAAACAGAAGACATCAAAGCATTAACACAGGAGCAGAAACAGATGCAAGAACATAGTACCGCAGAATTGGGTCTCTTACGAGGCGAGCTTAATAAACAAGTTACTAAAATATCGGAGGTACAAGAATCAATGACATTAAAAATAGCTGAAGTAGAAAAATCTGTCTCGAGTGTTAAAGAATCGATGTCTACAAAAATATGTCATAGAAGAATCCATGTCAAATAAAATATGTGCAGTAAAATACTCAATGGCAAACTTAAGAGAACAAATTAAAAGTGAAGTTGAATAGTTCATGAAAATAAAACCACAACAAATTTATGAACAGACTGTACCAATGATAAAGATAGACAAAAAGTCAGTAGAGAAAGTCACTTTACCTCCAGTAGGGACAGTTCATGTCAAAGCTTCAACCATTGACGGAAGCAGTCACTCGGCAACGTACCTCAGCCAATTTGAAGCTGCTGCATGCACAAATAATTGGACAGAGAAAGACAAGGCAGTTTCACTTATTCTTGTATTAAAAGGACCTGCGGCAGAATTACTACAGAAAGTGCCACATGACAGCCAAAACACCTGTGCTGAATTGATAAAAGCTCTAGAATTACGGTATGGTGATAAACATTTGCGAGATGTGTACTGCACTCAGTTGAGAGCAAGGCGACAGCATTCCGGGGAGAGTCTTCAAGAATTTGAAGCAAGTATCAGCAGATTAATTAGACTGGCCTATCCTGAAGCGCCAGAAGATTTCAGAACGAGGTTCACTATGCAGACATTTACTGATGGTGTCCGAGATAATGAACTACAGCAAGTGTTACGAATGGCAAGACACCAGAATAGTGTGGATGCACTGGTACATGCTTTGCAATTTGAGGCCGCAAAGTCGGGCAAGTAATAAAGTGCACGCTAAAAGATTGCGTCGGCACAGACGATGAAGAAGAAGAGCAAGGAAACCCAATGAGCAGCGCCACAGAGTAAAGTACGAAAGGATGGATTACCAAAGTGTTATCAATGTGGGAAACCTGGACATCTACAATGTGATTGTCGGGTTAAAGTTCAACAGCAGGGAAATGAGCAGTAGTCGGTATAATGGGGCGTGTGCTGACTAACTGGAGGAACAAAGCTCCTAGACAATACGCAATTTCTAGACTTCAAAAAAAAAAAAGCAGGAGCTTGGTGGTTACTAGATTTGTTCAAAAAAGGCCAATCTCGATTACAGTTGACACAGGTGCAGCAGTTTCCATTGTGTGGCTCAATGTGGTGAAAGATTTCAAGCCAATCTGGTGCTCTTGCAGCTTGCGAACAGCTACTGGACAGCCTGCAAAAGTGTTTGGAAAAGTGGAGATACACCTACGCCTCAGTCGACTTCAGTTTGATCATCAAGTACTTGTTGCAGACATTGTGGATGAAGTAATTCTTGGTGTGGATGTTATGAATGCATATGGATTTATAGTCGACTTCAAAAACAACGTCTTGAGAATCGGAAAGAAGAGGTAATGCTCTCCACAATGAATACATCAGAAAAATCGATGGAGGTGATAAATCACGTGGCCGTAACTGTTCCGCCAAACTCCGAAAAGATCATCATGGTTAGAACCGATGTAGATCCTAGGGGCAACCAGTGTTCTATATTCGAACCCCAGGTAGTCAGCACACCAGGCATACCAATTGCCAGAAGTTTAGTAAAACCTGACGAAACCGGAAATGTACCTATTAGAGTGGCGAATATTTTGGATCAAGCTGTCACTTTACATAGCAATACACTCCTAGGCAAATTGACCCCTGTGGCCTGGGTAGCTGGAATGATGCAACAAAAATGCAGCACTACGGACACTTCCGAATTACCAGAGGAACCGTTGAACAAATCTACTAACGACCTCTCAAGTGGTGAGGTAAAAGAACTCAGACGGTTTTTACATGAATTTAAAGATTCTTTTGCAGTTTGGGGCCATTCATTGTGAAGAACCTCTCTTGTACAACATCGCATCAATACCAGGGACATAACACCGATACGCCAACCTCCTCGAAGGTCTCCATTATGTAAGCAAGAGGAAATGTCTCAGTTGGTACAGGACATGTTGACAGAGGGAGTAATCGAGCCTTCGTCAAGTGCTTGGTTTTCTCCAGTAGTGCTGGTAGCAAAGAAGGATGGTGGATTGCGTTTCTGCCTAGCCTACCAGAGGTTGAACGACGTTACAAAGAAAGACTGCTATCCATTACCTCGCGTGGACGATACACTCATCACTCTCTCTGGAGTACAGTGGTTTTCCACATTGGACTCAAAGAGTAGATATTGGTAAGTGGGTCTTCATCAAGAAGACAAGGAAAAGGCCTCCTTCTCAACCCCAAGTGGTTTATTCCAATTTAACATCATGCCATTTGGACTCTGTAATGCACCGGCAACATTCAAAAGATTGATGGACCTGGTACTCCGAGGCCTGACATGGAAAACTTGCCATTTTTATTTAGATGACGTCATCGTCATCGGGAAAACTTTTAAAGGCCATTTGGAAAACCTTAAGGAGTTTCTGACTAGAATTAACGGTGCCCAACTGAAGCTGAACCCGAAGAAGTGTTCTATATTCCAGAAGGAAGTACAGTATATCTGGGCCATCTGGTTTCGGCAGCGAGTGTTAGCATGGATCCTAATAAAGTAGACACCGTAAGAGACTGCCCAGTGCCGAAGAGTAAACACGAAGTTTGGAGTTTCCTGGGGTTATCCTCATATTACAGATGCTTTGTGAAAGGCTTCGCTACTATTGCTAAACCACTCAATGAGTTAACGGAAAATAACCAAAACTTCCAGTGGTCTAGAGAGTGTGACCAAGCATTTAGGACTTTGAAAATTGCATTATGTTCGCAGCTAATTCTCACTTTCCCAGCTTCCGAAGGGAAGTACATCGTAGACACAGACGCAAGCAACACTGGTCTAGCAGCAGTTGTAACGGGACAAAAGGGGCAGAATCATTTTTAATATTATGCAATAATTCACGAGCTATGTAACACTTGGTAAAATACGAATTTAGAGATCTGAATGGTATGACTAAGCGAGTATGATGTAGGCATTGCCGTCTCAAACTAAATAAACCGAACCTTATAAGGTAAGGAATTTTTGTGATCAGTCTGACGTCACGATAGTACCATGAGTGGAACACGTGTTTTCCAATATTGAAACGCAGTTCTGGATTCTACAAACTTCCAGACTCTTCGATGTGTCCAGAAAAGGGAGGAGGCAGAGGTCTGGGGGAATCACATGACTGGCCCGGATAGTATATGATTGCCAGTCGCAATCGCGGCAGTCGACAAACACCTTGAAGCAGTACAGTCGCCGTGTAATAGTGGCGGGAGGCCTATGCAGGCAAAGTAAGTGTATGCCTACAAAAAGTTGTGAATATGAATCTAAAACAGTTATAAATAACTCTTTTCAAGAAGAAAATGCAATCAGAAATTTTAATTAACAATGTGGAACAGTTTTTTTGAGTGTTGGAGCAAAAAGTGAACGGCGAGTGATGGCGTAACCTTTGGAATATCATCAACAGCTAAGTACTCATAAAACTAGATCGACTGACCAACATTTAATAACTATTTGTCTGTTCTTAAAATACACCATTCAGAAATAGTAATGAGATATCAAATTTAGGGGGGTTTTAAGAGAGTGAGAGGGAGAGAGTGAATGCGAATTACTGGTTCGCCTTAGTATAATTAATCAATTCTAGTTTTGTACAAATAATTATTATGTGTGTTCTCTATTGAGTGATTTGTTAACCAAAAGATGAATATGGTTAGCAACCTTTGAATTGCTAACTGAAAATAAAGTCAGATTTCAATAAAACCATAACCCTGTGTTCAGTAGTTATTGCGCTGAAACCTAACCTTTTTTCTGCGTCAAAATCTCGCCTGAACAAGCCTGTGAGAACTTCTGAGTCAAGGGAACTAAGATTATCTAAATTATTCAAGTGTTTTTAATGGGCAGAGTGAGATGATTTATATATGTTAACCTCAAAATATATTGGTGGCCCTATAATTTTCTGGTGGAGTCTAAGGTAAGTGCGTAAAGAAGATCGTGGAAGTAAGTATTATAAAGGTGGGTATGTTTATAAAATGTTGGTATGTTTACACAGTTTTGTCTCAAGTGCAAAACGGTGAAGAACGAGTAATAGTGTATTACAGCAAGACTCTTTCTAAACCAGAGAGAAATTATTGCATTACATGGAGAGAGTTTCTGGGAATCATCCGAGCTTTGAAGCAATTCCATAAATACCTCTATGGAAGGGAGTTTTCACTATGTACCTACCATGCTGCACTTGCATGGCTCTTGAGATTTAAAAATCCAGAAGGGCAGTTGGCAAGGTGGCTCGAATGTCTGCAAGAGTACAACTTCAAGGTACAATATCAGCGGGGGCGCCTGCATGGAAATGCAGATGGCTTATCGCAAAGACCATGCCCGTGAGACTGCCGACATTGCCACAGAAAGGAAGAACAAAACACAAGCGAACATGTTCAAGCCATCACTGTAGATTTCCTGGCGGACAGCTGGATGACACAAGATTTTCGACAAGAACAGATGATTGATAATGACATTGGACCGATCTTGACAGCAAAAGAGGAAGGTCGTCACCCGGATTGGAAAGATAACTTTCATGGTTCAGAAGTGCTGAAGGGCTACTGGGCACAATGGGAATCCTTACATTAGAGAATGGATTGCTGAAAAGGGCTTGGGAAAGTGCAGATGGACGAGACGTTTTCATGCAGTTGATAGTTCCCTGAAGTAAAGTGCAATCTGTTTTGAAGGAGATGCATGATGGAACATCTGGAGGCCATCTTGGTGTTAACAAAACCCTTGACAAAATATGGAGGCGATTCTATTGGCTTCATCTTTGCCATGATGTAGAGAAATGGGTTCGGACATGAGAAATATGTGCTGCAAGCAAGGGCCCACAAACCAGAAGCAGGGGAAAATGAGACAGTATATCGTTGGACTGCCTTTTCAGAGAATTGCCATAGACATCAAACTTTATATAATTTTGTTTGATTTATAATGGCACACAAAGCGACAAAAATTGTTACTAGAGAAAGACAAGAGACAAACATGTGTTATTTTAATTTTGTAACAGTACAGGTAAAACCCTCCCGAGACGTATGGAAAATGAAAAGATTTTATTCATAAAGTGTACTGGGTAAAAAATAATGTATGTAATGGAGGTAACCTTAACCAGGAGGTGAAAGCAATGATGGTCCTACTCCACGAATTGGTGCAAGTAGAAATTTTATATTTTTAAGAATAGGGAGGGGGACCCCTAAAGTTCGTGGATCGAAAAAAAAAAGTTATTTCATTACGTAATAGAATGGTCAGAAATGAGTAACCATTTTACAAGAAGTAATTTAGATTTAAATTAGGAATGTTAAGGTGATCAATTTGTGTTATCGTGCACTTATTTTGTGGTTAGAGAAAAATGTTGGAAAATAGGAAAGAGAGTACACGCGTGTGCCTAGGTTAAATTCTATGGTAGAGAGTATATGAAATATAATAAATAAGAAATGACAGACCAGTGTCTGGTGGAAATTAAAAGAAAAATTGTAAATTGTGAATCACTCAAATGTTGTTTGTACTCGCTAGTGGAGTAATGAAAAGAACATAGTGAAGCTATGGTGATACCATGGAACTGATAAATGGACACTGAATATTAAAATTGTAGTGTTGTAATTTTGTTTAAATAATAGTGATTTATTTTAATATTTGTCAATGTTAATGCAAATGCAAATTTTAAATGGTAATTTTAATGTAACAACGAACCTTGCTTGAGTACAGCGGGATTGTAAAAGATATCTATATAATTTTAACTACAAATGTGTATGTAATATTAAACTAAAGCGATTCCCCACTTTCGGGGGATCATGGTTTTACCAGCCCAGACCATGGTTTTGGCTGACAACCAGTTATGCGCAGAATTATTGTACACTGACCATGGTTGGTTGCCTTTGAAATTGGTGTAACTTAGAAATTAACCGGGGGGTGAATCAGGGGAATCAACATAACTTTGGAACAGCGGCTACCATCGAATAGGATGTTAGACTGTAGTAAGGGCATACGAATCATTTTAGTAGGATTACTGGTGTCCTTGGATACCAGTAATGCTGAATTTTTATATAACGCTGAAGGAAGAATGGTGTAAGCAGCGTTTACACCCTAATAAACTTCAGTTCTTGTGGAAGCAAATGGGCGCTACAGTCCAACATCACAAATCAATAGTGTGTGTGGAAAGGAGGGACATAAATAATATAGTAACTAGGTAAATGCCTCGTCCGGTTTACCCGGGAGGTTATTTACCCAATTGTAACTGGGTTGGGGGGGATATTATGAAATGATGTGGAAGGAGAAAGTTGATGATTATTATAAATGGTATAAAATAACCCGATGAAAGGGAATTATGCTGGTAATATAGAATGTGAAGTTGATATTATGATGTAATTAAATTATTTTCTGTTGTTTTGAAGAGTATTAGGTAGATGATTAACAATTTTTGAGAAAAGATATAAGTAGATAATTTGTGATGATGTAATCGATTTAAATGTGTTTAAGAGGAATTTTAGTAACGAAGTTAAATATTTTGAGATGTGATTTGGCCAATGAAAGATATTTGTAATGATGTAATGGGAAGTGGTTATTTACATTTTGATTGGAATCAGGGAAATATTTTTGAATTTGTGATAAGAATTAACGAGAGAGGGGCATACAGAATGTTAGTATTGAGAATTTAAAATATCATCTTATATCAAGATATATTGTAACGTAACAGAAATACGGTCCTCGACGTTACATAAATCAAATTATAAGATTTAGAATAGAGAAGAAAATTTATTAATTATCCACACTTGTAAAAGGTCAGAAACCCAACCCATGATTGTTTAAATAAAATAAGAATGCAAGGTAAAAAAGATAAGCAAGTAATAATGTTAATAATAATAAACCTCAAGGTTCAGTGAGAGGTAAATAACAGACATTGAAACATAATGTAAAAAATAATTTTGACTTTCATAATAATTGATGTTTTAAAGTAGATGAGAATGAGTAAATGGCGTATGACTTAAGTTACTCAAAAGTACTTGTTATTAATTGTATCATGTTATATTGTTATCATGATAGTGATGTTATATTTTGTGTTAACAAGTGAAAGTTTTCTGTTAATAGAATATCAGGTAATTAAGTATTATGTGTTATTAATTTACCATTGTAGAGCTGTTGTTGAACTCAGTAATTGATTACTAATTAATTTCATTTTATGTGTTATCCATAGGTCACGATGAAGCTTTTGTTAGATTTTATAGAGTTAATTATTTGTATACATGTACTTAGATAATAAGATGATTATAATTGTAAACTTGGACAAAAGGCTATAATTGTTAACGAGATACAAAAGAGTTTAATACAACCATGTCATAAATAGATAAAAGATTCTATAATATTGCAAATAGTAACAAGTTAAATTCAGAAGTAGATCAAGGTATAATGATAGGCCTAACAACCAATAATATTATATAGTAAGTCAGATCAGAAAGGTTAGGTAAAGAAATTAGTAACAAATACTAAATAAAATCTAATGAGTTAGTAGAAGTTAATAATAATTAATAATAACAAATAAATGAACTCAAATTAAATAAATTACTATAATGCCATAGTGCAATGATACCGATAGATAATGTTTGGTAACTGAAAAATAATATTTGTTAAAATAAACAGACTAAGAGGAAAAGACAGCAAAATATATAAGAATTAGTAAACAAGCCATAAGTAAGATTATATTCGGATATAATGGAAATTTAGAAAGGGATTATTTTGATGAGTGGAAGAACATTGTATGAAATGATTATAATATAACATAATATCGAATAAGAATAAAAAAGATGGTTGCTAGGGACGACAAAGTAGATAGAATTTGTTGATTTGATTATTGGATAATTTTACATGAACGAAGACAGTTTAGTTAAGAGATGCTCAGAAAAAATTTGATTTAATTTAAATACAAAGTCCATAGAAATTTAAACTAAATGAATAATAAATCGCAATAGTTTGGTCCACTAGCATTTAACCATATTATATAATTGGACAATATAAAAACGATACACGAAAGTAACGAAAAATAAAGGAAGAACTCTGATTGCAAAATTCCAGATAATGAGCAAATGTTAACTTAATCAATTAACACAACCAGATAAATAACTACCTGCATAAAGTGATATAATCCTATAACGTAAACGAAAAGAAAATAAACACCAAATTATATTGGAACTTCAGTTTACACAATCCAATAGAAAAAACGTAGTTGGATTCGAATTTCGTCGAAGCACGTAACCACAAAACTCTGACATTGGTGAACAAAAGGAGCGGTATTTCTGCATCATCCCAGGACCAAGAATTAAACTTTATTTTCAACTTGGAACGAAGACTGACGAGAGAAAATTTATCTGCATGCTGATCAGTTGCTGTCAAGACGAAAGGGTTATCTGTACACGGCCTCATCGAGTCACGATGCCGAGCGGACGGTAAAACAACAATTATTTTAAATATTATTTAATAAAAACTTAACTCTATATTGTAATACCTTGTATTCCTATTTATGCATTTTCTGATCTTACTAACAGTTGAAAGAACCTTCACGCCCTGTATTTAAAGAAATATAAAATCATAACTAAGATTAATATAAAACCTTGAATCCGATCGATAATCGATTACTTCTGACTTATAGCCTTTCGTATCTAACGTAAGAGAAACAACTTTGTTGGACAAGAAATATTAAATATTAATAAAGAATCATTTCAGAATTTCAATATCTTCTCATTTATATAAGATTTAAAGTAGTGTGAACAAGAAATAAGATAAGTAAAGAGTGTAACCAATAATCATCGTACGCGGTGGGTTAACCTACAAATTTCCGCTGTCGGGGAACCACAGCGCTACTCGCGGACTGCTTAGGTATTAAAGAGAGGAGAATACAATAAAAATTTCTGCTCTTCTCTTCTACACAGAATAGGCTTGAGCAAAAAATTCGAATTACACCCTATACCCATAATTTTCACCCACAATAACACAATTATATTAAATAGAGAGGAAAGGAGATATACTTAACATTATTATAACACATATTAAAATAAGATACATAATAAATTGGCACATTACAAAGAGACAACGAAGGATTACATTATAAATTGGCTTCCATCGCGGGGTTCGAACGAGACGTACGTATCCGTTAAGACATAATATGTATGTTAGAAGTTAAGAAAAACCAGTGCTTCTTAACGCAAACCAGCACAGCTAAGGGGAGACCAGATCAGATGGGGATATGGTATTATGCAAGGCCATTATTTGATGTTTTTGATTTAATGTTACAGTGTCTGGTGATGCTGTGGCGACGGTCCTGTACTGGCATTACGGTGTTGGGATCTCGAGAGCGAAGTCCAGTGAGGCCATTCAGGTGCGGCCACAGTCACTGGACTAGGGGGGTAAGTTACCCATGAATTTTAGTAAAATGTAAAGGGGGTTGTGGCGCCATATCTGGGCTGATCCTCTTAGGAAGTATGTGAGTGTCAATGAGAGTTTTTATGCTTCGGCATAAAACCTTTCATTGAGGGGGTATTGTAATTGTACAGGTAAAACCCTCCCGAGACATATGGAAAATGAAAAGATTTTATTCATAAAGTTTGCATTTGAAGTCACGCTACATGACGTCAAGAGCCGAGCTCAGAATTACATAACACTGGAATGTGAAGTGAGGTCGGCAATGCCTTGGAATCTGTCGACGTAATACAAGTTAAACAATAAAACGAGACCACGTGATCGCCCCTCCAGCTCAGACTTTTGACCAATTTGTCTCGTCCCAGTTAAAATTACACTCTTGCGCCGATCGGTCACAAACAACAAAAGTTCCATGGATAAATTTACGGGCGCACCCAAATACACAAAATGAAAAGTTTAAAAGAAAGCAGTTTTTTTTATTAATATAAAACGAAGTAACAGTGTCAAAATAGTGAGAAAGGAAATGTGCGGAGTGAAGGAAAACAAGTAAGGAGACTGGACTGTTTCGGATCACCAAAGAATGTCAAGCTAAGTAACAAACGGGGGGGGGGGTATAACAAAATTTTGACGAGGGCCAACCAAAATTGCAACATCATTTTTTTTACTTTTTGATTAGTAAATCATGTCTTCTAATGTTATTTGAGATCTCATAAGGGCATGGGGATGTATGTGTGTTGGTGAATGAAGCGCTGGTTTGCGGCAATCGTAAATTTAATTTGTGTCTTAAATATCTGTTTATTTTTTTTTATTACTATTTGAATATAGGTAAGCTCATATAGAACAAAAATAAATTTCTAATTAATTAGTGTTAATTACCATTGTTTTGTTTGAATAGTTTTTGAATATGATAACATGTGTAAGGGAGGTAGAAACAATAATTCTGTTTAAAATGAGAATTATATGAATTGGAAGTGTTAATGGAAATATGTATGAGTAAAATAATTAATGGAAATAAGAATGGAAATAATAATGACCAATAAAACTTAATTCATTGGAAGTAAGTAGACTAAGTATTTATTTCAAACAACCATTTTGCTCACTAACTCGTCCAATGAACTCTAGATAGCGTCCGGAGTGCGGAAGCAAGCCACAGCTGATTGATGTTAGTAAACAAAGTAAAAGTAAAAGTATAAGAAAATAATAATATTACAATTTTTATTGCGACGATACAGATAAACACTTTCGCATAGGATAGCTGTGTGTGTATAAATTATAAACAAGTCTATATTGGAGGTGTAGAAAAATTATTTATTTGTCACACAAGTAAATGATTGTTTATATGATATATTTAAAATTACACAAATGTCATGCATAGTATTTTATGATTTATAAAAGAGTCTATATAGTTCAGTTTGGATGTTTTTTTTTACTTGATATGTAAAATTCCATATACTCGGCGTGACATCACTCGCTCTGCTGCTGCTAATCTCTGCACAATGACCCCCGCTCTCTGCACTGACGCTCTCCGCTCTCTCTCTCTCTCTATCTCTGTGCTGTGCTAGGTTCGTCGAACAACTGATAACTCTAATTAACTGTCACTTTCCGAATTGTTAGTTTGTATCAATCAGAAATTGTTATTATTAGTATTAAATCGTTATGAAAATTGATTCTCAGGATTGTAATGAGTTGTAATTATAAAAGCGGTGTATTAGGCTTACACCTTCCGGCTACTCTTGAAGTATTCCGCGTTAATAAGATTTACCCCGGTAGATAAATCTCCCTAAGCAGAAATTTTCTACTAACGCGGAATTGCACTTAATATAATAATCGACTGTCTAGTATATAGAAAATGTAGCTATTTTCATAAATAATTCACTGTCCAAGTTTCAAGCCGATATGTTAACTAACGCGGAAGATATAACAACGAAGGTTCACCACACGCGATCACGCGCACATATTCACACACAAAGTACATGACATTATAAAGCAAAAATTAAAAAAAATTTGGTATAACATAAGTCCTTATCCATCACTAAATACAAACTTATAGCTAATTGTCAAAAATTGCATAAATCAATTTAAAACATGTTAATGTCCATCATCCATGCTCAGATATTCTTATTCATAGATCATCATCCTGTGTTTTGTTGCATTATATTTTTGCTTGTAATTTTGTAATATCCAAAACATAGACAAATTACTGTGAATCATAGCAATTGTATGGCCAGTAGGTAAACAGTAAGGAAATGTTTATGATTTTTTAAAAATATTATCTGTTATCAGTTGAAATTGAGATCAAAAAGGTTAAGATTCTACAAGTTCACCATCATATAATGGTTTTCTAGTTAAAATTATGCTGATATTATAATTTGTAACAGTTAATTATCATTTTATTGAATAGCTTTGTAATTGGAAGTTTTACAATTCAGTCACTTGTTTAGCTACAAAACAGTTTTTTATTGTTTTCTGAAAATGATGATCAGTGGAATATTTTCCTTTTTCTTCTTACCCATTCCATTGATATCAGATTTGCAACATTGAAAATAATTACTTGAATTTTATATTGTAATGTCAAACACCCATTATATAATTATTTTTTAATACAATTTTTCAATTTTATAATTGTTTTTGTACATGCATTTTATGTTTGTCATTTACATGTTCATATCTGTGTATATTTTATTGTTAGCATATTATCTATATGTAATTTATAATGTGTATTCTACAACTAACATGTGCAAAACAACTTCTCTTTTTAAAAAATGTGTAAAACATGTTTTTATTTAATTTTTAAAGAATTTGTTTTGTTATATAAGTCAATGTTTTATTAATTCCACGCCACAAAATCTTTCTCCTCTCTTCTCACATTACATTTATTGTGCAACAAAAGGGACTTAACGTGACAAAAACATAAATTCCATGACCTAGCTGGTAGGTTATTTGATAATTATCTTGAGTAGGCCTACTTCAGATACACAAAACATAAAAAACACACACACACATATATTGCAATGTACTGGGGTCGCATAGATTAAGTAGTTGGTTAAATCATATATTGGAATGCTATCTGATTTATTAATGATAATTACAACCTGAACTTTGTTGATTTAATACTGTTTATGAAAACAAAACAACCTAATTATTCTGTCTCTGTTGACCTTTTTACAAATTTAATTGTTCTCTCTTATACTCTAATACATACAATTTTTGTAATGAGTTCTTTTGTCTCTTTAGTTTATGAGTTTAGTTAAAGTTTATACCAAAAAATAAAGTCACTTCCCTTTATGACAAATGTCAATCAAGTTGGTGATGATCCAGTCTGGAAGACAGGTGTAAGTCGTTCCCTCAGATACAGGTGTAGCTCCTCCTGGTGTCCGGTGTTTAGGTTGAGCAATTCTATAAATTGTAGTAAACTAGTTTTTTATAGTAATTAACTTTTTTTTGTATTGAGCTTACACAACAGATCCACCAAACTTCAAGTGTTTTTGAATTCCTATACGGACAATCTTGTACTTTCCCGGATTAGCACTATTTAAAAACAACTCGTGAACTTTTGGACTTGTGTTCGTACGCAGTCGTAGACCAAGCATCTATACTTCAGCAGCATGTCCACACGTTTTCATGTTCAGAGAGAGACTGTGTGACTGACCCAGAATAAGAAAAAAAAAGAAATTTTGCCAAATTTCTCCAATGGTGATTGGCTAATACACGCCCTTTCCCTGTGTCTGAAGTTAAGATAAATTTATTCTTGTATAATACTGTCCAAGAAAAAATTTTAGCTTGTCAAAACATTAGTTTAATTTTTACAAGGTCATAATACTTTCTTTATAAAAAACTCATATATTTAGTTCTTTAATTTACAAACAAATACTGCCACTTGATAGGTACAAGTCTCATGTCAGAATTTTTATTTTACAAAAAGTTATTTAATTTAATGTTTTTTATTATTATCCTGTAACATAGTTATACATTCTCACACATGCACATTCACCGCATTCCTACTCATTTTAGCACCACTTCACAACACTGTTTTTTTTACTGTCTAATATTTACTTAAAACTAAGAAATTGAACATGTCTCTTATTGACTATTATACAATGTCCAAACCTGCAGTATTTACTTATACAAATTTTCATTTTAAATTGCTATCATATGTTCATATATAATTTCACATGATTATAATTTCTTGGATTTTGTTGTCCATGACGTGTCCGTTACTTAACTAAATATAATTATTTCACTACAACTCGGAACACAAAAGTTTTTTATGGGTAAAAACGTAAAAGTTTTACCTTACAACCTGAACCGGTTTTCACTTCCATGATGTGTCCGTTACTTAACTAAATATAAATTTAATTAACTCTTATATTTGATTATAATTCAGTAAATTTTTTCAATTAATTTCCATTGTTGGTGTTGTTTCCATTAAAACATTTTACAAGTCCATTTTAAATTAATACCTCCCACAGACAAGTACAAATTTTATTTTCAGACAAATTAAACTTAACAATCTAACATACAAACCACTTTCATTAATATATTAAAGATATAAATTTGAAGAATTTTTATTGGAAAAAAGTTTTTTATATAAATTCAAAGTTACATGGAATTTGAATTAGGTATTTTTAACATTTATTTGTTTAAGAAAGTGTCTAAGAAAATGTCTTCTTGAATAAAATTTCTTATTATTTCTTTCTAGTGGCAAGCTATAAACTGTTGGGTACTCTGTTCATTTGTTGTACTCTTTGTTGTCCAATTATCAGGATTGCTCAAATTTAAAATGAGTATTTAAATAAAGTTAGATTTGAGCTAGAAAATTCTCTAAAATAATCACATAATGCTTTTTCTGTGTACTTCAAAAAAATACTATAAATTGTAAAAAATAAAATAACAGGTGATTGTCTGGTTAAAAAACTGTTACATAATTTTCAAAAAGAATTTACATCTTATTTACTATATTTAAAGTGACAGAGATTTATTGAATTTGAAAATGTTTATTTTTTAAAAATGTATTAATGGTAGTAATTTTATTCTTAGATATAGCTTTTATACATAGTCAATTTTATGTTCCTTTAATGAATTTTGTAATCAATTTTTAAAGTGTTATGAATTTTAATGATAAAAATTCTATTTTTTCATTTGTCAAAACTTCTTTATGATGTATAGTATTTTCTATTTGGAAATATACTTTTTTTTAATTTTACTGATATATAAATATTTCAATTTGTGCAGTTTTTGATATGACATAATGTCCCAACCAATATGTAATATAAACTATTAGAATTATCCAACCAGAGTGCTAAGGTATAGTATTGTATTGTATTGATGCCACTGAAAACAATCATGTAACATTGCTGTTTTTTTTTTATATATGAAGGCTTAAATAGTAAACAATAAAGTAACAGTACTTAGATCCTCTGGTTAAAAAACTAATAGAATTCTGAAAAAACCTGTATATTTCATTTGCCGTATTAATGTGACAAAAATTTTATTAAAATTGAACATAATTTTTCAGTTTTTAAATGTTTGTGAAACTGTTAATTCTAGTCATAGCATGCTTAGTAAAATTTTGTAAAACTGCAATATTTTTGAAATAAAAAATTTTTCGATTTGTCAAGTTTTTAAAAATTTTAATATAGCATTGTTGAAATAAACTTTTTTTTAATTTTCGTACTTTCCGATGCAGTACACTGTCTATTCATCCAATACATAAGACAAAATATTACAGTTATCTAATGAATGTGAAGTGTAACAAGTGTTGACATTTTCTGTGCACAAGTATTTGAGAAGACAAGATACATAATGCGTGCTACAATACTACCATATCGACGTTCGAGTTACAGGAAGTTCAAATTACGACACAAAAATGTCTGTGCAGAAGACAAAAACTAAGACATTTATGGATATGGGACTGTATCGGATGATAAGAGTACAGAGCAAGTGTAACAGTTCTATCTTGGCTGTGACATTACTTATGATATGGATTATGATGATCAGAAGTTCGCAAAGTTTCAATCAATATGTGGCACAATTTGTTGAGTGTTATCAAGGAAAACAAGGAAAGAGATTTGACTAAAATTTTGTTAGGAAATGGCTGTGCCAGTGTTATTATTGTGTGGTTCTGAAACTTGGATTCTGGCGACAAAACATCCGAGTAGGATAAAAACATTGGAGATAAGATTCTTGTTATCTGTTAAAGGCTGCACACGAAGAGATAAACTCTACAATGAGGACATTCGTACAGAGTTGAACATTATTAATATCCAAGATCGTATTGCATAAAACAAAGAAAGATGGATTGCTCGTCTGAAAAGGATGCCAGATGCAGATTGCCTAAGATAGTCTGACAAATGAAGTATAGGAAAACCTAGGAAGTGATGGTGAAGTGGATATATTCCTTTGGGACCAGAAAGGGTGATTCACCTAATCCCTGGTTGAAGAAGTAAACAAAACGTTAGCATTTCATTCGGTAGAGTGTCAGCTTTTTAATCAGTGCCGTCATGAATTATAATGTGACACAAATGACACAGCGTAATCACTGTATCAGCCTGCTCAAACAAACATACCATTATACTTTGTTCGCCCATTGCTACTGCTGGTCCTTCGGGGCTTATTTTACATTAAAATGTCGTTGTTATGTCTTACACAGTGTGCGTTTGTTGTTGCGACCAGTGGAGAGATATGTGTGACTGTATAGTTAGCAGTCCATCAGCTGCTAATGACAGTGACATGACATGACGGACACACACACACAGTGAATGTTAACGTGTAGAGAATTTCCTCAATGCTGAGAATTTTCTTGTCCCAGTATACTACAGATTACACAATAAACACACTAAAAACATATACAAGGAATTTTCCAGTGCCCCTAGTCATTCTCTTTTGATCATGGCTCTCCACTTTGCTCTATCTTCAGTGTCTTCTAATTGAATGGTGTACTTGTCCATATCCTTACGTACACAGTTAGTCCATTTATCTCCATGGTCTTCCCCCACCTTCTGCTTCCTTCAAATCTAAAGCAGCAGGATACTAAGAGATTAAAAATCCATCATTGACTATGGAATGAGTGAAGTGAGTTCTTAATTTTAATTCGACCATTTGGCATTTGTTTGTTTCTGTTTGGGGTATGTCTCACAATAACTTTTGTATCGATCAACTGATTTTATCAAATATGGAATGTGTCCACACCTTTAACCTACAGAACTCTATTGTATTTTTAGTTTGACCCCCTAAGAAATAGGGGGGGTGCAAAAACGTGGAGATTGGAATTTTGAAAAAATCACAGCATGACCATGTGGGGTATCAAATTAAAGAGAATTTTAACCACAATCTCAATATAATGTGTTCCGTTTTTGAATTTTCAAAATTGTAGGGGGACCAAAATGCATAAAATATACTAAAAAGTTTGAAAAAATTGCACAAATCCATGTGGGTATCAAATTAAACAAAATTTTAACCATTATCTGAATATTGTGTCCAAGATTAAAAATTTAAAATATTTTTGACACTGGAGCCCGTGTCAAAATTTTGGAAAAATTATAAAAATTTTTTGCAAACATCTGAGTAAAGGGAATGGTGTTAACCCAAATCTAAATTTAGTGTCTGCTTTGAATATTTTTAGTTTTTGGGGTGCAAAAAGCCAAAAATATAAGACAAAATTTTCTAAAAACCTGAGAGTTCTGCAGCTCAGGGAGCTTACTAGTATAATCATTAAGACAGGATAATACGTTTATGATAAATGACGTAAGAGTGTACAGAGCGGGGCAAACTGTGGTCAGACCACTATCCTTTGCTGGATCCCAAAGCCTTTTTGGCCAAGAACACAATATGGTGCAAAAAAGAACTGGAATGGGATGGTGTGAACACAGAAGTGAGGTTTGAAGAAGTAGGAAATGAAATAAACCCAAATAGCCATTTACATATGTAAAATGAAAATTGTCTTTATTTTATGCTTGAAAACATTGAAACGATGGGTATTCTTCATCTAGTAAACCATCTCCCAGTTCACTGCAATTGCAGCATTTCTCTTTTAACATTTCAATTTCTTTATCTTTTTATTTATTTTTTTTTTTTTGAAAATTTCTTTGATACAGTAGAACTTGGCTAATTCGAAGCTGAAGGGACCAGTAAAGTATTCGAATTATCCAAAAATTCGAATTAGGAAAGTTTTAATAATGGTAGAAAAATCAAATCAAAAACCGAAATTCAGTAAAGCAATATGTTATTTTATTAAACAATTTCCTTATACATAAACGTATATTTGTAATTTCCTTATTACAAATGTATAAACACGTTTCAGTACAAAATATAGCACTTACAGTTTTTTAAAAAAGCTAGAAACTTTTGATTGCATTTTGCAGTTAATACACCGAGTTGTAGGAAACTCTTCAAGTTTATTAAGTGCTTGGAAAATAGCGTCACTTACGTTCTGCTGTCCTTCAACAAACCGTCTCAAGTCTTGAATATAATTTGATGCCTATGAAGCCGTTGGAATCGGTATCTCTGGAAGTTCTAGCTTGTTCCCTTCTTCATCTGAAGATGCACCATCATTTCTTTTGTTCATAACATCAGCCACGATCTTCGCATCTGTCTGTTCACCGCACACCGCCAAGTCTTCATCCATGTTTACAAACTCTTTGTAACAAATGCCTGCGTCATGTCCAACATCTTCCAAGTTGTCCGCAGTGGGTACGACTTCTCTAGCAGCTTTATTCTCCTCTTCACCTTCAATGTGGTAGAAACCACCTTTACGAAAGCAATTAGCAATTGTATTTTGCGTAACTTGGTCCCAAGCACTGTTGCACATGTGGGCAGCTTGAAGGATGTTAATCTTGATAGTATTTTCGTGCTCATCTAAATAAGCACCTGGCAGAATGTTTTGGACCACAAACCGTCTGTAAAAATGCTTAATATTTTTTATTACACCTTGGTCCATAGGTTGAACTACTGAATTCATGTTTGAGGGGAAAAACACAACCTTTACATTTTCCATCACAGGAATAGTGTTGTGCGTTGTCAATAAACAAGACGATTCTTCTGTTTTGATTCCGAAATTTCCTGTTGATTTTCAAAAGCCATCTTTCAAAAATTTCACCTGCCATCCAAGCTTTATTGTTTGATTCATATTCTACTGGTTTTGTTTTTACATTTTTGAAACAACGTGGGTTGGCTGACTTCCCTATCATTAGCAAAGGCAGTTTTTCTGAGCCATCTATGTTTGCTCCGACTAAAAGTGTTATGCGCTCTTTGCTGTGTTTGCCGCCACTACAACTTTCTCCTTTAAAAGCAAGTGTTTTGTCGAGGCTGCATTTGAAGAATAAGCCCGTCTCGTCTACGTTAAAAATGTCTTTAGCGTCTCTATCAGAAATCATTTGCAACAAATCGTCTTTCCATGAATTTGCAGCTTCAACGTCAACACAATGGTCATACACAACCTCCAACCCACCCATACCCAACTTCCTTTTAAATCTAGCAGTCCAAATCCAACATCTATAGAACTATACCAAGTGTTTGTTTATTATATTCTTTACTGTTTGGTCAAAAACTATGGTATTTAAAAAAAACGATAAACACTTTCCCCACAAACAGTTTTGAAAGACATGCCATTCCTTTCTTTAAAACCATCGAGCCAACCAGTGCTGGCCTTAAAATCATTTTTCCCTAAGCTAGATGCGAATTCCTCAGCTTTGGCTCTGACGAGGGGCCCACTGACTGGAATTTTTTTGTCACTTGCTTGCTTAAACCACTTCACTACACATTCATCCACGTAAGGATTTTCTGGTCCTCACGCTCTTTTCCTATCTTTGTCGCTGGCTTTACACACACTATTCAAAATCTTTATTTTTTAGATACATTGACAGTGTATTTGGCGGTATCCCGAATTGCTTAGCAATTTCAGATTTCTTTTTTGTCCCTTTTCCACTTCCCGAATAACAGCAACTTTTTCGGCAAATTTCAATGATTTGTATTGGGTCCATGTTGGTTTTGAAAGGGCCATGATGAACACACAACACAATAAAACTGCACAATAAGTGTCACTAAAACACACCACTCTGTATATACAGTACAGTATAAAGAAAGGAACGGTCTCTTACTACAGAACACAGCTCGCACAGTAGAAACTTAAAAAGACTTAACCCTTCCACCAATGCTGGCAGACTGAACTGAAAGCAACAGTGAGGGTGGCTGACTGACGAGGCGTGGAACAAGGGACAATGGCGGACGGTACCGTTACACGAGCCAGTCACGTGTCATTGCGAGATACTGGCGCCAATTCCACGAATTTGACACAAAGGACAAGCGTCTGTTCACAAAGGGCGATCCCTGCTTGTCTGTTTCCAGTCGTGTCTCTATTGTTACCTGGTCTAGCCCATACTGCAGGCGATTTTTTGTAGTTTGAGCAACATTTTTATTTCGAATTAACCAAAAAAAGTTCGAATTACAGACGATGTTTTTGCATGGTTTTACATAGGATATTCAAGGGACCACGGTAAAAGTTCGAATTATCCATGAATTTGAATTATGCACATTCGAATTAGCCAAGTTCTACTGTACTATCTTACATCAGCGTTAGGCATCGACCTCTACTTCTACTGGCTTGTGTTCTTATTGAAAGTAATTCTCAGTTTTAACTCAACCTGTCTGCCTGTGTTTGGGGTGTATATC
Source organism: Magicicada septendecula (assembly GCA_034769895.1). Lineage (NCBI taxonomy): Eukaryota > Metazoa > Arthropoda > Insecta > Hemiptera > Cicadidae > Magicicada > Magicicada septendecula. The sequence continues at coordinate 298,758,671 of CM068373.1, read as the reverse complement.
TCATGACAATTTTTGGAATGCAAGAACTGATTTTCATATAACCTGCATTCCTGTGTATAGTTTTACTCCACACACCCCAAGGATACAGGGCAGAAGGCAAAACTATGGGAGTTAAAATATTTAAAAATTGCTATGCAGAAAAAGTATGTGAGAAATTGCATGTGTTGTATTGAAGTTAAAAAAATGTTTAAGTAAAATCTGAATACAGTGTTCAATTTTGTAAAAAGTCGGGGAAGTCTGTGTCGGATATCAGTCCAAAAAGAATTTTAACTAAATGTTCAGTTTTTATGACATCAGGGCTCAAAAAAGGAATAACAAATTTTGAAAAATTGTAAAATCCACACTGGGTATCAGAGAGAAGGGCATTTTATCTTAATATGAATGTAGTGTGTACTGTGAAAATTTAAGTTTGGAGAGGAGGCATGAAGTTTAAAAGTTGTAGTGGAAATTAAAAAAAAAATGTAAAAGTGTGTAGGACATCAAGTTATGATAAATTTAATTCAAAGTACAAACTCTGTATCTTTTTTTGTCAAAATTAATATCTCTCAGCACCCGTAAAACATTTTTGGCCGGTTTCAAAATGTTTGTAAGGGTTGTTTGAAAAAAACTGATAAAAAATGTATTTATGTATTATATATACTTGTGAAAAGGGTTGGGCATAGGACTATAAATATGGTAACATACATTAACTTAAAGGTAGGCCTGCATTATATTTGTCATTTAGACATTGCGGTAATAAATTTAATTAAAAACTCAATGCAGTAATTCAGCATTTTTAGCAATTATTGTATGATTGCTTTGCAATTGTTAGTTTAGTAAAAAAGTGGTATTCGGGTTTTTGTAATTTTTCTGATAATTGAAATATTATCTAATATTGCAACTTATCTAATACTAAATGTAGTTCCTTTAAAGTAAGGAGCAATTCTGCAGCTCAGGGCGCTTATTAGCTTTCAATTTGAAAGCATATTATGTACTCTAAAACTCATACTCTTTAAAACTTCACCCGGTAAAACCTCCTGACTGTCTGCCTTCATCATAGGAGTTTTTTCTTAACTTTTTGTACTTTTCATTTCTTGTATTCTCATTTATTCAATCTTTTGATTGATATGGAGAAAATAGAATTAAACTAAAAATCAAGTACTACGCTATAAACCCCTTGGAATTAGAAGTTCTTTGAAACCGTAGACAGATTAATATTCAAAAACTGTGGACACATATTTTATTAAACAATTGACAAAATATATTGTATATGATTCATAATTAGCCAGCCAGTACTTTTTGTTAAAAACAGTAGAACACGCAGCTTTGTCCAACCTCTTACCTGGGACTTTCCAATGCACTCTTGGTCATACACAACCTCCAATCCACCCATACCCAACTTCCTTTTAAATCTAGCAGTACAAATCCAACATCTATAGAACTATACCAAGTGTTTGTTTATTATATTCTTTACTGTTTGGTTGAAAACTATGCTATTTAAGAAAAAAGATAAACAATTTAAGTAATTATATTTTTAAATTATAGAAAAAAATAAAAGGCAATATAAAAAAATCATGATGGAAAATTTGAAGTCATAAAAATAGAAGGAAAACTGAACGACAATGGCTGAAAGATTGTCATGTCAGATAAAGGGGAGGAAGATAGAGAAAAGTGCAAAAGTACATCAGGAGAAAGTACTTTTGGAGAAAAGTACATCAGGAAATAACATCACTGAAAAAGGGTACTAAAAGCTAGAATGTTAGACAAATAGAAATTCACCCATTTGGATCCAAAAATACAAAATCATTACTTGCAAATCGGTAAAACATGATTCCTACAAAATTACTATGTGAACTGATTATGTTTAAGAATAAGTTATTTTATTAAAATAATGTTAGATATAGAATGTTAGATGACAATCAGAGGTAGAAGCAATCATGTGGTAGCATATCACTTAAGCAGAAGGAATTATGTAAGACTCGATTCTAAGGAAGCTTTCACTGGTAACGTCTGGGATGAGAACTAAACAAGAGCAAGTTCGTGCCCAATAATTATTGTATCAAAATGCTGACCAACAGGTAAATTGATGACTTCTAATATAATATATGAATAATAAATTATATATACTCAACAGCATTGTACACTATAGCGGTTACATTTTGTCTTTACGGTTTTTATAACATATAAAAGTTTTGGCATATAGTTGGGAAATTTGCTTTAAAAATGACTATGGAAGTTTGTAATGAGCAGATTTAATCTACTCAATCAAGCAGCATGTATATACATAACTACAACATGTTCTCAGTACAAGAAAATGTACTCGATAGCAGCAGAACTTCAAGTAGACATTAATATTGACTGTGTTTGGAGGGGGAGACTGTCACGTAAAATCAGTGAACAGAGTCACGTATTTATTTAGAAAATGTTTATATACTGTACAATATAAAACGTAATACTAGTAACATAAATACTTGTTGATAAACAAACATGAAACTCTTTGACTTATGACTAAAGCCTCAATTGCAAAGTTTATTATCTGTATATTCCTGTCTCTCTTACTCTCCTATATTTTTCTCCAGTCCATTCTCTGACTTCACTTCTCCCTCCAACTTTCTATCTGTTTGCCTTCATCCCCACTCCCAAAAGATTTATGCAGAACTTGCCCAAGGTATGTGAGAGGATCTTGATGTTCTCTGATAGTTTTAATATACTTATCTAATTTTTATGTTAACCCGTCATTGTTGCACGTGAGTTTCTCTCACACAGCACTTTTATTACACTCTAAAGTGATAAATCAAGTTTCTGTTATATTATTTTTGGTTTTATATTTTAATTTTTTACTTGAATATTTTGAATACATTTGACATGTGCAGTGGGTTGTTCTCAAATAAATACTTACAAAATACAAGGTAATACATACTTGAATACAAAACCAAGTAATTATATAATTACAAAACAAATTCTACAAACTAATATAATTTTACTGTATAATAACTCATACCTCAGTTACATTTGTCATAGACATTGATTTTTCACAAGTACTATACCTTTCACAAGCATAATTATCACTGTTGCACACCACTACATAAAAATATTCCGATTAGCGCTTTCAAGCTTCACAGCTCGTCAGATCGGAAATGAACAAATAACTTAAAAATAAACCCTTCACCTCCACCCCACCACACCCTGCTCACACACAACAAGCTATAATTCAATGTCCCTTCCTCCCCTCTGAGCCCTGTCCCTCCATCTGGACAGTTACATATTTTTCTAGCAAATTCCTTGTTTCAGTGTTGTGTGTGTGTGTGTGTGTGCATTCCTTTTAAACCTACTGTCTTTCTCCCCCACATCTGGGTCATTCACACCTTTATTTAAAATATCCAATTAGTCCTCTGCAATTTAATTCTTAATCTTATCTATCTGTCCTCTATCATTTACTTCTTAATTATGTTATAAAATATTTTTTCATTATCAAATTTAATTATATTATTAATTAAATTGTCTAACCCTTTTTCTGTTTCTTTCAATATTTCTAACTCCTCCCTAAGTTTCCTTTCAACTGTGTTATTTACTACTTTTACAATTTTGTAGTCTTCCAAAGGATTAACAAACTTATGGTTGTCTTCTATGAAATGTCTTGCATATAACGAATTCGTTGTTCTATTACCTTCTCCACGTTTGTGGTGAGACAACCTGCATACAAATTTTCGTCCTGTCTCCCCTAGGTACACTTTGTTGCAGTCTTTACATTTTAATTTATAAATTCCGCTTTTCTGTAAAACTGGGATTTTTTCTATATTTTTATTCCTTATCTTATCAAATACCATTTCACATTTTTTAATAGCTATTGTTACTTTACTCTATTTTTAATTTTATATTTTCTTATTTGTGTTGATATCTTACCTTTTGATACCATAATTATTGGATAAGCCATACTGTTTCAGCGGCCATCTTGTAGTACCAACCTCATAATTTTTAATACTGACGTAAGGGTTCCAGGATTCGATTTAAGCGATCATCAGAGACAGGACGATTGTTCGAAATAGTTAACTCAAACAGTGTATGATGTATAAAGTTGCTTTTTAATGACATTGAAAAATTAAGATCGACACCAAAACCAACAAAAAAAAATGGAATCATTTGGTACATAAATTAACAAAATGGCGGCAACATGTTCCGCTATATTACTACTACGTTATTTCCCATTATTCAGGTGTTAGCTTCATTATTGAATTAGCAAACAAATGTAATTTTAAAGGAACTGCAGTTATTATCTTCAAATTGATAAATTCTTACGTCTAAAACAACACAAACCAACGTCTCGTGAAAATTTTGCTTATATGTACCGGTACGATCTGACACACACACACACACTCTCATTTCGCTAACAGCGATTTACTAGTACATTTGAATTTTGAGCTCAATTTTAGGTAAAAGAAAGGTTTATATATAATTTTGACTTTCCTGGATGTGCGATGTAGAATCTAAGTTGTCCTCAGGTGTCCCTCATGGTTGGGCAGATGTTCGGCCAAACGTTCCATGTGTTTTCCTGGTTACACTGAAGTTAACTTACATTTTTGAATACCTATTTAATGATTGCTGTCTATATTGTTACTGTTGCATTTTAATACATTGATAATTTCAAACAAAAGAAACACTTTCGCTGGCAAAAGCTGCCGGCGAACTTCACAGCGTGTTGACGCCTTGATGGTCTGATGCTGACTGGGGAGATGCACATTTTTACGTATGTGTGTGTGCATCGACGTCATTGTCTTTTGTTTCATACGGCTCACGCTCTGTTTTCACGTCATTGTTGTTATGTCATTTTTTATTTTTAATGACGCCACGTCTTATTGACCAATGGAAAACGTATATTAAGAACTTGTGTTAACTTCGGCGACCATCGACTGCATTCCATTCCGCACGTACGCCCTCGGCCTTGGAATCGTCCTGCTTGGTTGAATCTGTGTTGTTCCTTTAGACATGGGTAAAACTGACCTAACCATGTTTGACATTCATAGATACAATAAAAAAAATACAATATAAAATCCTTACATCCCCTAACTATGAAATCAGGTTGTTCGTACTGTTACACTATATCTACTCAGCAGTGGCGTATGCTGAGTTCGAGACCTGGGCTAGCTCACCTTAGAATTAAAGAAAATGCACTTAAGGGAGTCCCCCTCGTTCACATTTCAAGCTTTTTGAAGTGATGTGATTTTGTGACACCATGCCAATGCATTCTAACTTATATAATAATGACTGATACTTCAACAATAATTATGAAATGGCATCATTAGAAAGACAAAAGCATGCAAAGAACTTCAATACTTCATTTATTTATTTCTGGCATACATTTGTTCCGCCGAAGCCACTAGGGCCGGACGGCGGTAGTGAAACAAATAAAAGATTACAAAAAGCAAGAACTATATCATTACATCATGAGGAAATAATATATAATTATACTGAAGAAAGTTAATTTATCGGTTAGTTTAAACCATCAATTAAATAGTTTCTATTGGTAATGACAGATATACATTGTATAGATAGGTGTAAAAGAAAGATATGAATATATAATACAGTCGACTCTCGATAATTTGACACTCGTTAATTTGAATCTCTCGATAATTTGAAATTTTTTCCCGGTCCCTTGAAAAATACTCGATAAATTGAATAAAATCAATATTAATTGGTCCCCTCGGTAATTTGAAGTTGAAGGAATAGTATCTTGCCCGCCAACATGCAATAATTTGAAGTCCGGGCTTCCCTACTCTCTATAATTTGAAGCGTTTATCATGCACAGACCTGTCGTTTGTTTACATACATGTACAGACCTGTCGATTGTTTACATAAATGAGATATGAGTGAGTTTGCAGTTCGCATTCCAGTCTTCCTTCAAACGTTAAAGTGAGTCATGTTAATGTTTGATTTGTGATATTAAAATGAATTCAAGAAGGAACAAGTGTCTTTCCATAAGTGAAAAAAGCGTGTGATTCAAGCTGTGGAGGATGGACAATTAAAAAAAAGATGTCGCTAAACAGTTTGGCATTTTACCATCGACATTGTCGATGATTTTGAAAACAAAGATCGCATCACCGGAAGTGCCTTAATTGCGAGTAGAAAAAGGTCACGCCAGGGTGAATTTCCCCGTCTTGAAGAGTGCTTGCTTAAGTGGATTCGTCAGTGTAGAGGACAAAACGTTCCCGTCGGCGGTTTCATGTTGAAGGAAAAAGCCAAGTCTTTTGCGCAGTCTCTTGGAATTAAAAGATTTGTAGCAAGTGAGGGGTGGCTCTCAAATTTCAAAAATCGACACGGCATCACATTTAAAAAAATCTGCGGAGAGAGCGCCAGCGTGGATATTTCCATTTGTTCTCAATGGATTGACGAACTAAACCAACTTTTGAATGGCTATGACCCAAGGAACATATTCAACACAGACGAAACCGGGCTTTTTTATAAATGTCTTCCTGATCGCACTCTGACGTTCAAAGACGAAAAGTGTCATGGAGGGAAACTCAGCAAGGATAGATTAACTGTTCTTTTAGCGTGTAACATGGACGGTTCTCAAAAATTGACACCACTTATTATAGGGAAATCTGCGAAACCACGCTGTTTTAAAGGAATAAAATCGCTGCCCACAGCTTATAGGTCAAACAAAAAATCGTGGATGACGACAGAGTTGTTTAATGAATGGCTGACCTCAGTGAACAGTGACATGAAAAAGGAAAAACGCAAAATCTTACTGTTTTTGGACAACTGCACCGTGCATAATAACCCACTACCATTAAACCACGTAAAATTGATTTTTTTTCCAGCCAACACGACATCAAGATTGCAACCGTTAGACCAAGGCATAATTCAAAATGTTAAAACTCTCTACCGTAGAGAAATTGTTTCTCTTGTGCTGGATAGCATTGAAAAAGGTGAGAAGGTAATCATAACAGTTTTGACCGCTATAATCATGATTGATAAGGCCTGGAGAAATGTCAACCCTACCATTATTTATAACTGCTTCAGAAAGTGCGGGTTTAAGCAAACCGAAAACGTAGAACAGTCATCGGAGCCGCCAAAAATTACAAATTCTGACTCAGGGTGGGGACTTCTACCTAACTATGGAGAATTAACATTTGAGGATTATGCTCATGTTGACGATGACATCAGTGTCCACGGTGCCCTAACCGATGCCGAACTGTTAAATTTGGCCCCTCTGGATGAGGACGAGGAAGAAAACGAAGAAGAACAACCGCCAATTCCAGTCACATTGAGCGAGGCAAGGAGATCTCTTACTACCCTACGCTTCTACGCCCTCAGAACCGACACAAGTGACGATTTCTTCGCAGCTCTCACCACTATCGAAAATTCATTGGACAATGATAGACTGAAGTCGCTCACTCAACAGAAAATTACAGACTTCTTTTCAAAATGAACATTTGTGAATAATTGTACAAATGTTTAAAATAATAAATCACGAATTTTGATCAAACTCTTGTTTACTTGATTTTTTCCTCCCTCCCTGTTGGTTATTTAAACTCCTGTTATTTTGAACTCTTGGTAATTTGAAATTTTTCTCTAGTCCCTTGAGTGTCAAATTATCGAGAGTCGACTGTACATAATAATATAGCACATAGGGCGCATAGAGTACTTCCATTAGAAACATAGTGAGCTTATGAAAACAAAATATGATATAGAAATATGAGGAAAAATAACGAAAGTTAAATACATGAACCACTGCTTTGCGTGCCACACGGCCTACTGTCTCACACTATTGGCTAGCTCTCCAAGGAGCGAAGCCTAGCCTACGATAAACGTCATTGCCCCCACCAAGTCCCTCACCGTTGTCATAGCAACACCATTGAATCGTGACGAGGAAAGGCTTCGCAAGTTACTTACTAAAAGTAAGTACTTGAGTAAAGCAATATGCAGCGATTCAGGCGCCGTTATATTGTCTGTAATTACGCTACTACGAAACAGAAGTAAACACGTGAGGGAAACACGTCTGACTTCGATAAAATGAACAATTTTATGCAAATTCCTAATAGATTTTTTGTGCTTTAATCTTTGGGCTTCGCAGCTAGCCTAGAATATACGCCCCTGCTACTCAGTATTTATTAAAACATTTTTTAATTTTTCTAGTATGTGAACCTATGTATGTCAATGACCCTGCATAATTCTTTTGTTCTGGTTCTATTTTAGCTTTTTGTATGTTAACCCTTTTCATAACTTTATCCACTATGTTGGTGTTATAGTTATTATTCCTTACAATTCCCTTTATCGTTTTTAACTCCCTATCTTTTGATTCGGTCTCTTTTCTGAGCTCTATAACAAAATGAATTGATTGCCGCCATTTTATATCTATAAGGGTGGTAGGACTCTCTTGGTACGATTCTTTCCTAAATATCCAAAGCTGTAGTTTCTCATTATCTTTAATTTCTATGTTTAAATCTAAGTAATTTATTTTCTTACCTCCTATCTCTTCTTTAAAATGTAAGTTTTTATCCTTATTGTTTACCTTATTTATAAACTCATGCACTTCTTCTATGCTTCCTTCCCAAATTACTAATCATCGTCAACGTATCTAGTCCATAATTTTATATTGTCTTTATACTTAATGGAACTTATTGCTTTTCAAAATCATTCATATACAGGGTGATTCACGAAGAAACGGAAATACTTCGGGAGATGAATCTACATCGAAAAATAAGAAAAAAAGTTCATATAAACATAGGTCCGGAAATGCTTCGTTAGCGAGTTACGGCTAGCGAAAGATTTCGGCCGGGTTTCGGTTCCCCCGGGTATATGAAAACTTTCTGAAATTCTGGGAAGGGGCGAATTCTGCTGTTTCTTATGGTTTTTGACCTGAAAATCGAATAAAACAGGTCGCAGAACTGTATCTCCCATAAGTTTCATGATATCCGACGTAAAACAGAAAAATCTTTGCCTAAAAACAAATTTTGGAAAATTGGAATTTTGTGTTGATTTTTTTGACTTTATTTACACCATTTTTCTCAGAATTAAATTCTTTACAAGTATTGTTTTTAACTTTTATGCATTTATTAGTCATTTAACAAAGTTATTGTACTTCGAACCTAAGGTTTTTTCAGGTCAAAAACCATAAGAAACAGCAGAATTCGCCCCTTCCCAGAATTTCAGAAAGTCTTCATTTACCCACGGGAAACCGAAACCCGAGCGAAATCTTTCACTAGCTGTAACTCGCTAACGAAGCATTTCCGGACCTGTTTATATGAACTTTTTTCTTATTTTTCGATGTAGATTCATCTCCCGAAGCATTTCCGTTTCTTCGTGAATCATCCTGTATATTTCTGCAAGAATAGGGGATAATGAAGACCCCATAGGTTTTTTCTGTATATAAAACTTGTTATTAAACCTAAAATAGTTCTGATTTACACATTCTTTAATTACTTTAGTCAATTGCTTTTTATACCTGTATTCTCTCATATTATTATCGTTTAACTTAATAACTTTATTTACTGTGATATTGGTAAACATGTCCTTAACATCCAGTGATATCAATTTTGTATTTTCATTAATTCTAATATTTTCTATCAATTTTCTAATCCATTCTGGTTGAAAAACAGTGGAAGTCATATGTTTCCTTCTTTTCAATCTATTCAAAGCGCTAACCTGACAATTTTTCCCTCTACTTGTGCTATGAAAAATGACTAGAATTCACATGAATATAGTACATCACAATAAAAAGAGCTTATTAAAAAAATTAACACACTAATAAAGCCAGTTACTAATATAGGAAAGGTTAAAATTAAAACAGTTTACAAAAATTAACATAAGAAAAACCATTATATGCTCTGAATCACACACAAAAACAAAAATCTTTTTCTAAAACATAATTGTTAATAAGTTGATAACACAATTGGTTGTGTGATGAAATTCTCACAAAACTGCAGTGGTTGAACAAACCTACTGCTAAAATTCACAGACAGAAACCTTGCACAGCCAAACCCAGCACTGACAACGGTCCTAAGTCAGCTAGAGAAAGAGCCATCCCAATCACTTGCCACCTCCCTGCACACTTTGTGTAAACAAATCATTGTGAGACTCTCATATAGCGATGTATGATGGGTTAATCTCTTTTATTGTACCATTCACCTTTCAATGACCTGCTATTCATGCCTGCCTAACCTTTTAATGATGAGTGCAATTGCATCAGCTCATCCATTCAACTGCAATCTTTAATTAATTATTGTCGGCTCACTGTTGTATTTCATAATTTGCGTCTATGTTGCCTAACCTTCATGTATCACACACAATAATACCACTTTAATACCAGAGACCAACAAGAAACCACAATAACATCCAGCCAACACACAAATACTTCACCAGACACAAAATCACGAAGGCTGAGGATGAGAATACAATGGTTCTCGAAACATGTTCCTAATAAGGAAGAAAGAAAAAATATCTTGAGGTAATTTCAGTATAAATATTAAATATTATATATATTGCAACGATACGTTTAGCATAAGTATATTCTTGGATTTCGTTGTCCATGACGTGTCCGTTACTTAACTAAATATCACTATAATATTGACGACTCGGAACACTAAGTTTTTTATAAGTAAAAACGTAAAGTTTTACCTTACAGCCTAAACCGGCTTTCACCTATAGAAGGCTTCATCAGAGGCTGTCGTTAGTAGCGCTGTTCATCTTGTTGTTGGCGACGAGATAGTGTTTTGAAAGATCGAAGATGTGTGTGTGTGGTGAGATGTGTTCGAATAATGCGTGCGATTTGAATTGTGTCTGTTCATTTAGGATGTCGTTTTTATTTGTTTGTATATTTCTAATTGTTCTAGAGTGTCTAGTTTTCGGCCTTTTGTGTGTACGTGTAGTATGTTCATGTTATTGTCGATGTTTTTATATGTGTGGTTTGCTTCAATGAGGTGGTTTGCGAAGGTAGATTCTGTAGTGGTGTGGAGTGCTTTTGTGTGTTCAAACAGAGATACATTGAACACACAAAAGCACTCCACACCACTACAGAATCTACCTTCGCAAACCACCTCATTGAAGCAAACCACACATATAAAAACATCGACAATAACATGAACATACTACACGTACACACAAAAGGCCGAAAACTAGACACTCTAGAACAATTAGAAATATACAAACACACAAAAACAAATAAAAACGACATCCTAAACGAACAGACACAATTCAAATCGCACGCATTATTCGAACACATCTCACCACACACACACACACAGCTTCAATCTTTCGAAACACTATCTCGTCGCCAACAACAAGATGAACAGCGCTACTAACGACAGCCTCTGATGAAGCCTTCTATAGGTGAAAGCCGGTTTAGGCTGTAAGGTAAAACTTTACTTTTTTACTTATAAAAAACTTAGTGTTCCGAGTCGTCAATATTATAGTGATATTTACATAAGTATATGTATCAACCCCTGACTGAGGTATGATAACATATATGTATACACGTATGAAATATGTACATAATAAAAATAGTATAATAAATATACGTTAGATATAAGAAAGAATGTAATAAATATAAGCAGTATTTAAATTTAAATAAATTAAATATTGTACGTAAGCATGTATATGGAAGCATATGACTGTTGGTTTTTAAGTAACGAAGGGGAGCAATTAACACGCAGAGACCGGCAGCGGTGACGTCAGAACGACATGCGGTCACCTGTGTAGCAGTCTGCGCGCGTGTGTGTATGTGTAAATAACAGACAGGTCAAATTATGCAAACGAGGGTGGAAGAATTCACACAGTTTTTTAAGGATTGTACGTGAACCAAAAGTCACACGAATCAGTGACATATGTGAATACATAGCTGACGCCTGACACTTCAATTTGGCGTTAAGTGGTCATTAATCGTGGGAATGGTTCAGACACCGTGTGAAATTTTGCCATAGCTGCCATAATTTGCACAGCGTAACATCCATAATTTGCATAGACAAGGTTTAATATTATACCTAACCATTGGTGTAATAATATTTATAAAAAAGTTTGCGCTTCATAAAAAGACGCGTAGGTTGAAAGTGACGATGAAACCGATGCGCCTGCCAGTCCAAAGTTGTCAGAAACAGTTTCCAACAGGAATTGCAATAGGTAGCAGTATAAAACCCCAGCGAGCGACACACTATTTCTCACAAGCTCACTTAATAGTAAGAGGAATCCACGCATCTCAACAATGTAAACTTTACAAAGTTGTAGTAATGTTTTGAACAGTAGTCAATATACTGAAGTGCGATGGAACTGGCATTACATCGGTGCAGTTATTAAAGAACGAGTGATTTAAATAAAAGACTGTATTAATGAAGCTATAAGAGTCATAACTAGTAGGGGGTAGGGGGTAGTAGTAGTAGGGGGTAAATGCCGGTCCTAACTCAGGCGGGGCTTAAAAGTGGTGGGGGTGGGCAAGGGGTGGAGAGGGGTTGTGGTGGGAGGTGGGGAGGGGTCATGTGGGCGTGGCCTGAAGGTGGGGGGGGCCGGGGGGGGGGGGGTAACAAAATGGCGGAATAGGCTGGTGGGGGGTTGGGGTGGGGCGGGGGAACAAAATGGCGGCTATAGACCCAAGTGGGCGTGGCCTATGGGTGGGGGGTTAGGGTGGGGGAACAAAATGGCGGCTAATATCCCTCTATTGGCCAAGAGTGTGTAGACGAGGGGTGGGGGGTACAAAATGGCGGCCCCCCGATTGGTGGTTAAAGTGGGAGTGGCTTATGGGTTTGTGGGATGGGAGGGGGACAAAATGGCGGCTTGTCCAAGACTTATATGGCCAAGGGGAAGGGTATTACAAAATGGCGGCCGGTAGAGGGGGAACAAAATGGCGGCTTGTCCAAGACTGTTATGGGCAAGGGGAAGGGTAATACAAAATGGCGGCCGGTAGAGAGCTTGGTCATAGAACGGCCGATGGGACGTTAAAAACAAAATGGCGACCTACAACTTATTTCCAGCCTCTGCGTACGTTTTCCGTCCACCGTTCTCCCCCTCCATCACTCCGACGATCTGCGACGGTCGCCGGCTGCAGGCGTCACGTTCTCGGGCTCGAGGGTGTCCTGGAAGTTGTCGGATGGTCGATATGAGCCGGATCCCGGCTGCCGTAGCGGCTGACAAAATCATGAATGTGAATTTTATTGTATGTGTTAATTTGATATGCCCTGCCTGTGGTAGGACCGGCATACACTATATGTATTTGATATGTTTGTTTAATTTGATACGTTTATATTACGTTGTCAGAAATGCAGTGTGTGGGTGTACAAAATTGGGTAATTGATATGTTGGCAAACAATGTTTTATATACCATGATTTATATTGTCGCTTGCAGTTGTGAGAGAACATACATATGTTTTTAGGTATGACTGTACTAACAGCCAGAAGACAAGTTTAAATGAATAAATATTTGTTGATGTCGCACGCGTGCGAAACCGGTTCGACGAGACGCAACTTCATAATTCCACACACAACAAGATTCTCTTTGCAGGCTTAAAAGCAGACAAACCACTTTTGGCTGGTTGTTTTGCATACATACAACTAAGTTACAGACACGCGAATATTTGGCTGATGTGTACAGTGGTTTCATATTATAAGTACTCCTCGATTTTTCTATAAAACAAATAAATGATAAAAGACCTCCATCTCCTTTTATCCGGACTGTGGACCGGCTCACTGTCTCACGATAACAACATTCTCCATGTCGAATATCATTATCGTGAAGGCTAGTGAGGTAGGATTAAGGACCTTGTGTCAAGATTAAGTGTTTGGTCCTTGAGTCAATGATATGAAAGTGTTTGTACATATACATTCTATTTAAGATTTTTTTAACAACGAAATACACGTAATTCGGCTCGAACATTACACCTGCAAATTGGACAATGTGTCAAAGCCATTGCACATTCTACACATACTGCTAAATGAGCACATGGTAAGAATACAACCGCGATTATGTTTTTATAACATACTTTACACAGTTCGTTATCGTCAAGTCTTGTTTCTAGTACTTCACTGTTGTGAGAATTATGTTCTTCGGTGGGAGTAGGAGACTGGTATCGATGTTGTATGTGCTTCAGAGCTTCGTCTACAAATGTTTGACCTTTCATTTTTCGAAGGTAGATGCAATGACGAGAATATTTAACGTGTTCTACCCAAGGATCATCTTCTTCTTTCCATTCGCGCAATCGGATTCCACAATTAAAACATATCGTTTCATCACCTTGTCCTGTATACAGGAAGCCGGCGTCGCACAGGGCACGAGATGTTGTTTTCAACGCAACAGGCCATTTTTTGAACGACTCAAATCGCTTAGCATCAACGGCGTATGCGGGGAATAAAGGCTTCTTTTTTTCAAATATGCTTAAAGTTGCCAAATCACGTACAGTTTCTTCTCCTTCTCGCAACTGGATACCAAAATTTGAAGAATCGGAAACGTTTAACGAAATGGAAATAGGCACATTTCCACATGGGAGATTACGCAGAAAACGACAAGCAGGCGAATATTTTTCATGTTCTTGTCTCGGATCGTCACCCGGTTGCCACGCACCGATTTCTATACTGCAAAATGCACATCGAACTCTATCCAGTTCATGAAGATAATAAAATCCGGCTCGAGCCAAATTTGCAGGTGAAATAAACGATACGGACCACCCGTCAAACGTTCGTAACCGTTCTATCTCGTTTTCCCACATACTAGTATCAAGCTGAGTGTATCTATCAAACACATCCATCGCTAAAAGTCTGCGAGAACTTTTGAAATACTACTAGCGCGCTAGTCACATTGTGAACATATTTAAGACGTACGGCTAGCGCTACAGTACGAAGCGTTTGCTACATAATAAAAATGAAACCATTGAGAGCATATTTACGTTAAAACCAGTTTAAATTGTTTTGTATTTTATAAAATGTTTTACGTATACCGCCATCTTCGTTTGCCTTGATTTTTGGACCAGCTTGCAGTAAGTTGCAGATGTTAATTGTAATAATTATTACAAGTAACCAATTCAACTTGTGAACATATTTAAGACGTACGGCTAGCGCTACAGTACGAAGCGTTTGCTACATAATCAAAATGAAACCATTGAGAGCATCTTTACGTTAAAACCAGATTAAATTGTTTTGTATTTTATAAAATGTTTCACGTATACCGCCATCCTCGTTTACCTGGACTTTGGACCAGCTTGCAGTAAGTTGCAGATGTTAATTGTAATAATTATTACAAGTAACAAATTCAACTAACTTCAAGGTCGAGTTACGGTGGCTCCGAAAGGAGCCAATTACGCCGTCAAAAAAAAATAAAACTTTACAGAAGATAAAATACCACAAAGGCACAAGATGGCATTACCTCCCGGTGAAATGCGACTGGATCATCGTCGCTCTGCCAGTCATAAGCACGCACACCGCAGTATCTGCACCTTACGGTGTCTCCGTCCCCTTCGTAGAAATAGCCGGCTCGTGCTAAAGCACTAGGTGCAACAGCAGTCGATGGGTACTTCGAAATGTAATGTTTGGTGTTACCAATACGGTATACACTGTAAAATGTACCGAGTCTGTCTGTGTACGTCGACATGACAACAGGTGAAGTGAGTGAGTGAGTGAGTGCAGCTAAATGCAACCAGCTTTTATACTGAAATGGGTGTGGTTTTTACTCCCACCACCTACCTACGTTCTTGGGATTTGAAGCCACCTGTTTACTTTTTAGTTTGTATCTACTGTCTGTTGTATGCGTTTGCTCCGATCATTTATAATATTTACTATGTAATTTATATTGCATATCTATTTAAATTGCTTGCAAGGTAACAAATGAGTCATTACGTACGCGTTATATATGGATACAATTAAAAACTTGTTTCCAAGCTTATTACGCCCAGTTAGTTAAAATGCACTTGGATTCATTGCAATAAGTACGTTACGCTGAATATTCGTGTATGTCTACTGCCATCCTCTTTTATTTGGACTTTGGACCAACTTCTTAACATATAATGCTTATATTTGTGAATAAACACAAGTATAATCATAGTATGCTTGAAGGTAGAGTTACAGTTGGTCATTAAAATGACCTTTAATGTTTGTGTGTGATTGTGTAGGTGTTATCTCTTTTACCAAAACTTCATCTCCTCACTTCTCGATTAATTTTACCAAAACTGCACGTCCTCACTTCTCGATTAATTTTTCTTCTTTTGACGCGTCTTTTCCTTTACTATTACATCGATGTCTATTTCGTATGTGCATTTTCCATTGGCTAGCGGTATCTCTTGTCGTACAGCTAAAAAGTATTTGCCTTTAGGTAGTGCTGCCATCTCCTCGTCCGTGTATAGTCCAGCGTAGCGCTTAGGTAGAAATACAGAAAATTCTTTTTCTTCTTCTTCTTCCGGATCTAACAAATCGCACACTACAGAAGCGCCGAACTGTGTACTAATATTACGCATAGCAGTTATGTGATATTTTTTGTCTATTAACAACTCTTTTAGTCGCAGTTGAGGCAGAAACTCCCTCAAAGCCACTTCTTTAGCTTTATCTAAAAATGTGTCCATGACAGTAGTCTACGACAAACGTTTACAGACGAGTGAATAAACCTTGCTGGACGGTTGTATTTATGTAGAACGGATCCGAACAGGTGTGCGAATGAAGGTCATTACAGGGACATGTCTCGACATGTACAATAGTGTTATTCAATCCGAGCAGATGTGCTATGAAGGTCAACTTGTTCACCTATTACTGCGTACTGACAGTAGAGTAGCCAACGCCCATGCAGGTGTGCGAACGAAGGTCATTACAGAGACACGTCTCGAGCTGTATAATAGTATTATTCAACCCGAACAGGTGTGCTATGAAGGTCAACTTGTTCATTTGTTACTGTGTACTGACAGGAGAGGAGCCAACGCCCATGCAGGTGTGCGAACGAAGGTCGTTACAGAGACACGTCTCGACCTGTACAATTCAACCCGACTGGTGCCGATACTCCTGCTTGTGTGTCGTGAAGGTTATCTTCTTCGCTAGTAAATGCAGACTCGATTTAATAAAAAAATTATGTACGTTACAATTCGTCTTCTTCTGTTACAAAGTTTTCAATGCTGGTTAAAGCAAATCTGAAATCTAAACAGACACATGATGTCGGCCCGCCACTGAACTGGTTCCATGAACATGCTTCGTAATGACCATCTGCTCGTTTTTTCCCCAAATTATGGTTTATGTAACCCAATACTTTCAGTATAGATTCCGTCAAATGAGTTAACCTTATTAGATGCTCTTTATGTTTACACAGCAACCTCGTATCTGTTAGTGGGAGCAGCTGTGACAGTCGATTCACTGCATCATCCGGTAAATAACGTTTTAAATGTTCAGCGTTTCTCGCCTTCTGCCACACGGTATCCATCGTACAGATGAGTTACACTGACTGAACCGATAAATGGAATACACGCACACAATATATGTAATAATATAAATATATTGCACACTATAACCTAAGTGTTTGATCGACGTACGTTCAAACAGTGTTTAACATATGTGTTGAAATAATCGATAGTGCCTCGTGAAGTAAATGTTTCCTTTTCAGTTTCAAACTGGCTTCATTTCCGCACCACCCGAGAGGTAGAAAGCAAGGCGCGTTTTTTTTATAGTGCTGTCGCCAGTAGCCCTATTGCACTGTCTACAAATGTTTAATATTTTTTTGTATTTTTATATTTTGTCGGATTTCTTATTAATTATACTATGAGCCTTGATTTCGTGTAAAAACATAATTTCCACACGTCTTACATTTTATACCTACACCGTCGTAGTAGAGACCACGTTTTACCAAAGCGGAGAACGAATTTAAACTGTTCACCTGCTGCAATGTTATTGTGTCGTTGCGTAACCATTTTGCATAATGTTGTGCTTTTCTTAATGCACAGTTGTAGACGTACTTATTCGATTTTATATGTCTATGTTTTTTTACACAACACCGATTCCATGAGTCCTGTAACGTGTTCTCATACTTTGTTGCGTTTTGGTCGTTCAAGTCAACTACGTTTGAGTGGAATTTGCTGAGGAAACGCGTGTGCTCTAAGCCTTTTGTGAACACTATGGAATATGTTCTGCATACGTCACGGATAATCGTTTGCAGTTGTGCGTATTCCACTGCACCATCGTACCATGATAAACCGTGATAATAACTTTCCAGCCAGTCTGCTGTACGTGCGTTTTTTGTGGTCAAACGTGAATGTTTGTATGGCGGCTTGAATAGAACGACCCGAAATAGCTCTTGTTCAATGTCCACTATCGCAAGTTCCTTTATAACGAATCGTTCTTCTCCTTCACCCGGAAAGGTCTCGAACATTATAACACATCCGTCCATGGTAAAGCGTGGAAACACACTGATATGATTGTCAAAGTAATGCAAGTTAATAATCTGAGCACAAGGTGATGTAGAATCAAACTATACACGTCCCGCAAAAGATTTTAGCTCTTCGATTAACCTGTAACACGCCTGCGTTTCGTCAGTTCTTTCTAACGTTGAAGATGATGTAAGCTCTTGATGTATGTACATGTTGTTTACGTCCTTTTCTGATACTAACTGTCTTAAGTGTGCGTTTATGTTGGGTATACACTTTACCATTGTCTTCCATTCGTGTTCTGACAATACGAAAGGGGATGACATCTCGTCTTTGTCATACCTGTACAGTGTAATATACATTTTTCCAAATAAAGGCTTTACCGTGTACGAGGCGATAACACAGTCTTCTCCCAGTACAGGTATTGTATTTTTTGTCTTGTTCTCTACGCTGTATGATACAACGTCAGCATACGCCATCATACTATTCCATTCATCATGAGACACGAATAACACTTTTCTACCGGTGTTTGTTAGGCTTACACACGGTTCGTAGACGTTTCCATGGATAAGAGTGTTAATTAGTCCTACGTTTACAGACTTTGTTAACGCTTTATTCAACCAGTACGATAATCGTAGAAACATACCATCATGTAAGCCGATCGATTTGACAATGGTTTGATCGTTCGTCATACCTGTCGGTACCGGTTCGTTGTACGGTTTTTGTATTTTGGACTCGATGCTATCGTCTCCGCTGTCCTCACGCTTCCGCTTCATGTTGCTTACTGACACGCTCCTCCCATGTTATTCGTTTATGCCAGCCGACGCACTACGCTGGACAGCGGAGTGTACTGAAATATCACATCGTGTAATATGAGACAGTACGCTGTAGTGTTGGCGGGAAATGTATTATCCGATTCGAATTCTAGTCTCACATCGATCGTGGACGATTTAACGCTTTCGACTTGTTTTGAACAATCTATTACGATAAGCGGGGCGTACGTTTTAAAATCGTCAGGCGTCATAGTAGGGGCAACGCTTTTTCCTGTTTCGTTTCCGTAATATGACGATTTAAATCTGGCATACATGTCATATAACAAACCGTATCTATTGTTAGTGAACGACAAATTTAGATTATCGTAAGGATAGTACTGCGAATTTAAATATAATTTAACGTTTTTGAGATTACAATGGTCAAACGTTGAAGACTGCTTGTTGATTTTTCCCTTTTTTTCCGTTTGAAAAGCCAGCACTATGTAACGTGGCTTTTCTACTTCTGTCGACGTCTTTATAGACCACGTTTGTTGCTGAGACGTCGGTAACAATGGATACTCGTGAATTTCCCAATTTCTGTACGCTATCGCGATAGCCTTGTCTCGTTCTACCAGACGTAAGAGCATTGCCTTTTGCGCGTCAGACGGTTTTACCTCAGGCAATTTCCAATAAACCTTTTGCAGCTTGAGATTGTAATCAGGTGCCGGTTCGGAGGTTGATTTATTGTAATATAGCGCATCAGTGTCTGACGCTGCCCGAAGCAGTACGAGTTCTTGTTTTTGATTAACGATTATACGTTTGTAATCTTCAGCAAAACCCATTAACATTCGTAGTGGTACCGTGAAACAGAAATCACCACTGGTGCTTTTCATTTTTTGTAAAGTAGTCGTAGCCTTTGCAGGATGAGTCCAACACGCGGTTATCGTGCTGGTACTCTCTTCGTTTACATCGAACGAGAGTAAATTCTTCAAGGCCGACGTAATACCAACACGTCTCGTTCTCGCCACTTCGACTCCACCCAACTCGTATCGAATCTCTTCAAACAAAAAGGCCATTGCGTTATTGTCAAAACCCATTTCATTATCCACTGCTGTTCCATCCTTTTTTGTGAGTTTTCCTTCTATATACAGTAAGCTTTCACAGGGAAGAGTGTACAGGTCTTGTTGTTGAACTGCTATACGTATCTCATCGTTGTTGTCGTATTTGGACGTAGCGTACGGTGTATGTGTGTGGTACTCCAAACTTGCGATACTATCGTCGAAAACGATGTCCTCGTTCACGGAGAGAACACTCGATGGCATTTTTAACTTTTATATTACCTGTAATCCTAACGAACGAAGAAATCGTTTGTTACGAGCTGTTAACGCTCTAACTGCCTTACCCTTACTAACACGTGAATCGGGTTTGATAGGTGTATTTGAAAGGTTCCAGCGTGTTAGTTGTGAACGACCGTAATGTATTCCCATGATTACAAGTCGCGTTTCTTCACGTGTAGCCTGACGGTAATCTCTTCTCCTCTAAAATCTATTAAATTATCTTGTTTATCAACAATTCGTATGTGTATAGTGTCTATACAATTTACGTTCACCGGAAGGTATATGAGATTTCTCGGTTTTTCTATTATCCTCCACCCTGGTGGTACTGAAGGTGAAAAAGAATGCAGTATATGATCGTTTAAACCGTCCTTGTAAGATCCGTGAGCGATATTGCACGTAACCTGGATCGTGTTCGAATTGACAATGTCAACCGACTCATTAGATTCATGCCATATATTGGCTTCAAGCTTACGTACGTCCTCATTCTGTTTCTTGAATCCCAATAAGGGTGCGATGGTAGGTTTATTGTAATCGATCACGACCTCATGTATCGACTTGATAGTTGTTTTCAAAGTGTTGTTGTTGGCACGCAAGCTAACGACATCCGGCCCGCCGAGCTGGTCTTGAATGTAATCTCGGATATTGTCCACTTCGTACGTGCCAGTAGGGAGAGCGACAGTAATTGTTTTTTTTGGCTTACATTATAAAACTCGAGCTCATTGTTAACGCCCTCCCAGACGTTAGGTATGGCATTGAAAACGATCAAATCGAGAAGACAAATTTCCCATTCATACTTCGCAGGCAAGTGCAGCGGAGGGAAAAATACCGTCTCAAATTCTGACGTATAACCAGAAAACATGACCGTATATGACGACATCTTTACGTTAACTAATCGGTGTGCACAGGAAACGTAGGCATAAATGGCCGCATATTACCGAATCAAATGTCTGCTGTCTCTCGTAATTGTAATACACGTGTACATCTGTTCCTCCGGTCTTAATATACCTCATCAACTCTAATGGTGGACGAAGGTTACCGTAACTATCGTAATAGTAAACATCATTGTCACGCTTTTTGTAGCACACCCAATGAGTACCCGACCCGTGTGTCCAGTCTAGATTAATAACAGCACATTCGTGTGACCGTATGGTTTTCGGTAAACCGTCACGCATAAAAACACCTCTAAAATATGGAATACGTAATCGTCTAGCGTAATAACGTATATCCGCATCCGTTAACGCTTTCACTGGTAGACGAACACGAGTGTTTTTAGTCGTATTGCGCATATGGATAGGGCCGTAAATATAGTCCTTTGGCTGTCTTACGTCTCCGTTGGTGGTTTACACGACGTCTAGTTCCGCCTCCGCTCTTGTTTGTTATCTTCTTCTTACGTACGTTGTTCGTACGACAACTTCTTTTACGACATGCTCGTCGGCGACGAATATGTCCCATTCCCAGTTTGGATTTTGTCTTCATGGCAGTAGTAACGGCCCAAGCTGCTGCTCGTTCAGCAAGACTCGCGTCAGTGGATGTAACACGTTCCCACGCTTTATTCGCGAGTATACGATCGGCGATATTTCTATTCTTATCGTCCGAATATTTAGCATACGCGATGTCGTGTTGTTTGCACGCTTCGTCTAATTGATTAATTCCAGGATCACCTCTGCTTAACCGCGTCGTTAATCTGGTACCCGGACCGCAATATCTGTAACCACCGGGGATATGTAGTTCCACTGGTAGCAGGTCAATCACTTTGTTCAACAGACCACGTCCTCTCTTCACGGAAGTCGAGCTACGACTAATACGTTTTCCGTAAACCACAGTCATTTTCTTATTTACCATACAACTGATTATACAATACTACTGCACCTGGAGCTCTTACTCTATATTTTTATAGACCGCAAACATCTCAGTAGTTATCAAAATTACTCCGCCAAGGTTTCTGTTTTGTTGTCGGCGGCGTCCTACGACGTTGGGGATCGTTTAGACGTTGTGCTATTAAGTACGCCATACTAGACAGCTCATCTTCAAATTTATCCTGCATATCTGAGAATTTTTTCTCAATGCTTTCACGGAACGCGTTTATCAGATGTAGATTTACAGCTTCGTTTTCCTTTACAGCATCCCTCAGATTCGTTATACATTTACCCTTTGCATCATACGCGTCTGCTGTAGTATCCAGTGCCAGTGCAGTTTCTTTGATCGATGTTAGAGGATTCAGCACGTTATTTTTGAGGAAAGAAAGGTTTATACAGTCACCGTCTAACGTTGGCGCTGCTACGTTGCTTAGTCGCATATCGCTAAAATCCCATTTTCCATCGTCACGAATTGGTATTTGTTTTTCAACGTATGCTTTGTTAACAGCGTCATTGCCCAACTTTGGTTCACCCACGTTTACGAGGCGTTTGTTAAAAAAATGCCATCCATCGTAATTGAGCAGAGGTATTCGACTGTCCATATACACTTTATTAACAGCGTCCGTCCTGTTAATTGGTTCTTTAAGGTTTCGAATAACACGCTTATTTGCGTCGAAGAACGTGTTATTCGTGTCGACCTTCTTCAGTGGTAAACTGTTTTCTGTAACGTACTTCATAGTTACCGCATCGTTGTCTTCATTCGGTTCACCCACCATTCGCAATCGTTTAGAGGACATATCATAGTCGCCTTCCGCAGTAGTCTTGAACCCGACACCCGGCAGGCCACGGATACTCGCCTGGAATAGCCTACTTTGATGTCTTCCGAACTTGTCTACACTCATATTGCGAATAACGCGGCAACATATAGATGAAGTTATTTATATATGCTTTTACTATTAATGTACCACTACTGGATGATATTGGCTTCGCGTAATTCCTCTATCAGAGAGACTATTTCATTGTCGTGCCCCGTATGCCCAGCCCTTTGTGACGCTATCAGCAGTCGTAGTCGTTCTACCAACTCGTTTACATCGTCCCAATGCATATATTGTACAGTTTCATTATCTGTTGCTGACTTTTCCATTATAAACTCGCTACCGGTGACACCTTTACCGCTACGTAGAAACAGGTGACGTATAATATTGCGATACTTGTAACCTGAATTAGAATTTATTTGTTTGTCTGGTTGGTACTTCTGTCTGTGTGCGTTAGTCGCTATTAAAATCGACTTGTAAGCGTTAAGATCGTTAGGACTAAAATAATCTTTATCTGGCTTTTTCATAAAGATTAACTCGTACAGACCTTGTGTTCCTGTATAACGCGTGCCCTTTATGTACAGGTCGTTTCTTTCGAATTCCAACGTGCCATCGCCTATCATAACTGTATTACCTTCCATTCGTGGGCCATACGTATGATCGATACTGTTACTCGTATCCGTGATAAATCTCTTCATATATTCTTTGGCTAACATTCCATATGGTAACCGGTCTAACATTTCCAAACCTTCTCGTCGACCTTCTGGCGTAGCTAGGTATACGTTAGCCGGAGAGTCGGGCGTTTCTGAAATCGTTTGGGTAGGTAAGAAACGTGGAGTGCTGGTAGCCTCATCGGAGGAACTACCAGGCAACTGTTTCCGAGGAGTACTCACAGTTCTTACGTCTTCGTCATTGTCATTGTAGGTACTCTGTTTTAGGCGTTGGGGTAAGATAAGATTTTCCCGGTTTCCAGGTCCACCGAGTTGTTTGGTAAGCGTTTTAATTGGTTGAACCAATGGTTCAAAGGTTTTTTCTAAACTGCTTGCAGTCTCCACAATACCACGCTTTATTTCACGATGTTTTTGCCTAATAGACTCACTAAGTGCTAGTATTTCACTTAATACCTTCTTTTGTTCCGATTTTTTGTCCTCCATTACGGCTACTGTCGTCTACGTCTTTTTTGAACTGAGGTATATCCCACCGTGCTGACTATATATATATATATATATATATATATATATATATATATATATATATTGAATATGACGGCTCAATTCGGTACTCGTTTTAAACGGTACTGTTTAAAATGGAAACCGTTTCGGTATCCATTTCCAACAGTACCGTTAGAATATATTTATACACATAAACGTACGTACCGACTTAGCTAGTTATCGGGTCGCATTGTATAAACTTATCGAAGCCAATTCTGTAGCGCCCGTCACACAAATCACTGTCTTTAACCACTACCAGGAAACCATACTTGTCTTTGTTCCATGCTTTAGCACACATTTTTTTGAATGTTTCGAAATGCATATCTGTATTGACATGGTCATTGTAAACATAACGCATGTTACGTTCGTCCTGCCTGAAAAGTATTACCATGTTAGCATTGTCTCTTATCCCACGTTTTGGAATGTCAGTATACGTTTGACCCAACAGGAAACAATCTATCGATTTATGTCGACCTCTAGTAAAATAATCTTTTATTTTGTTTTGTCGTTCACAACTGACATCATCAAATATCATTACGGAGTTCGACTCGGCGTCTTCTGGCGGGATGACTTCTTCGTTATCGTTGTAGGGAAAGTATCCGACCTCGGGGACTTTGCCCATCACTTTTTCCAACAGGACATATTTCGGTTGATACAGTGATTTTGAAAATACATAGACATTGGTAAAGCGCAATCCGTTTTTTTCGAACAGTAAATTAAACATGACATTTGATTTTCCCGTCGAACTGGGGCCAACGATCAGACACCTTATCGTGTGCGGCAACAGAGGCCCGTGGCGGTTATTGCCTGCGTCTTTTCTACCGTATCCACATCTGTCCAAGACCTGTTGTAAGTCGTAGATTTGAAGTCTGTCTTTGCGTTGCACGACTTTCATCTTCGCGTACGATTGTTACTGAAATGAACGTAAACTTTAAACTAAGTCTTTTTTATTTATCCACGTGTCATGAGTACCGTCGAAACCTAACCATCGAACCTTCACACGATCGCCTTTACGCTGTACAACCTTTTCTATAAGATACACATTTCCTACTTCAGACTTGATAAGCTCGTGTTCGTAAAAAGATCCTCTTATGACTTTGTCTTCGTGATCGCGCAAATAATATGTAATCGGTATTGTCGGTCGTATTTCGTCAACCGTGAATACTTCGTTAGTCCAATTGGGTTGATATCCTTTCGTGAAAGTACGTTTGAATTTGCTTATCCGAACTTTATCTCCAACATTAAATTTAATTCGCTTCACACGTCGCAAATTATTTGCCGTCTTTTTGTTTATGTGTTCCAGTACTAATTTTTCATTAGTGACGTTTACTTCGCGCGGTCTCATTCCGATGGTTCTATGTGGCGTGTCATTGTACCTTTTTACTAGCTCCGCTAACACCGTAGGATACCATTTGTACGTACCCTGCTCGGTGAATACACGATACATCATATTCTTCAACGTGCGGTTGAACCTTTCTACTATGGAAGCCTTCTTTTCCGAGTACGTAGAATAATGGTTTACACCGTACTTATCTAACAATGCGCGAACAGTTGAGTTGTAGTATTCTTTTCCATTGTCAGTTTGTAAATGCTTCATACGAACCTTACGCAATATCTTGTCTAAAGCTTTTGATACGTGGTCTCCAGTTTTATTTTTGACCGGTATGGCGTAAGCGTATTTACTGAAACAGTCTATTACCGTCATAATATATTTGTATCCTTTGTTAACTCGAGCGTAGGGAATCATTTCCACAAGATCGGCTTGATAGAGGTCGTTCAAACCTTTCAACGTCACTGCACGCCGTGGATAATTACGTCTTGCCTGTGCGTGCAATTCTTTGGCAATCCGTTTTCGTATATCCATGTTGCAATGTCAACGCACACTGTGAGGGATTGGTAGGAGAATTTTAGATTATATATGTTTATTGATAACATTTCTTTTTGTTTTTTGTTGTTGTCCTTTCTACACCACCGTAGAGTTAGGCAACTAGGCGCTTTTTTAGTGGATCCCCTCTAGGTTAGGGTGACCAAATCATTTTCGGAGAAAACCGGGACATAACCAGCCGGGCTCCAATGAACCCCCTCCCCACACAAATGTACCCAGGTTTTTTAATTTTTAATATTAATGTTTTGTAATACATTTTGTTAACCCGATGGAAGACTATTTACTATTAGTAAAAAGGATAAAAAAATGTAATCTGATTTATTTCTACAATATCTGTTTAATTAATGATATTTAATATACATAATAAAAAACAAATTTATTATGATTTTTCATAATATTATAGCCATGTTAAATAAAATTAACATAAGCTTTAACTATTACTGAGCGCTTGCAGATGGGGTTGATTGTCCTTGGAGAAACGGGTATTGTTCACTGCTTCCAGCCTTCTCGATCATGTCTTTGTTCTTTGTGACGTAGTGGTAAAATTCTACACAGTCGATTTTGTAGTTGTACAGGATCTGTAGGATTGCTTCAAGAGAGTCCACCTCCATTCTTTTCCTTTCATCAGTCCACTGGATATTCATGAACGAAAATATTCTTTATACTGTGAATACTGTGGGACTATGGAGGTTAGAGAAATAAGCTAAAAAATGTATTAATTTATCGTGTCGTATTCCGTTTAATTGAGCGAAATCTCTAAAACCTTATGAGCGTCGCGAAACAATTTTTTTCGGGACACCGTATGTTATGATGAAAAAAACCAGGACAATCACGGTTTTCCAGGACGTTTGGTCACCCTACTCTAGGTATATACCACTATTAAATTGAACAGAACTTTACCAAATCTGTGTTAATACAGTGTTTTTTATTCGAAGTTTATGTTATATACGTTTATTTATTGATAACATTTCTTTTTGTTTTTTGTTGTTGCCCTTTCTACACCACCATAGAGGTAGGCAACTAGGCGCATTTTTTAGTGGATCCCCTCTAGGTATATACTACTATGGAATTGAACAGAACTTTACCACATCTGTGTTAATACAGTTTTTTCATCTTACGAAAATGAAGCCGCACTCATGGTTTACGAGTCGTAAGACTGCGCCATTGACCTGTCATTCACTCATCCATACATGTGTTTGCGAGTGTTTAAACCACGCCAGTGACACTTCTAACATTCGGTTCATACACGTATATGATGAAAAAACACGTAGTAGACAACATATCGTGGAAAAGTAAAAATTCAACCAATATAAATTTTATGCTGTGTGTACTAATGCGTGCTTTATGAATGTGTATGTGTAATAAATTTTTGCCGGCTCAGACGCTGCTACAAGGGATGTCAAATTTAGTATTCAAGTAATCGTTGCCATGGAAAATAAAAAATAATTTGGTTGCATAATAATACCATATTTAGTAAAAAAAAAAACAGTTCAACTCGGAGCTACTCACGTCGTGCACGTTTCACCACTGTCGGTTCTGTATTGTCTTCGTCTGATCGTCTTTGTCGTGTTACATAGTGACCGTATGCAAGCGTTTCAACTCCATCGTCCAGTATATATCTTTTGTCGTCATACGGTAACAACGATAGTTTATGAGACTGCATCGTATATATCGTATGACGATCACTACGAATAGCAGAGCTCGTAGTAAATACTGCCCAATGATCTTTGAGACACTTGCTGTACATCTGATGTCGTAGGTGTCGTTTGATCATGTCTCTGGGTACACCTTTCGCTACGTTTTTTTGTTTGTCATCAACCGTCAGAACGGAATAACATTTCGCTCTGAGGCCGATAAACTCTTTTATCGGTATACCACACGTTTCATCCTTGAATTTGCCTAAAGCCTTTTTGTTTTCTTCACTAAAACAAGGATGATCTATGGGGTATTCCGACGTATCGAAAAGATGGTGGGCTTCCGTAATGTCTTTGTACACGTCTTCCGTCTGTATGTGGTACAGTAAGCTGTCTGTGTCAGTCATCAGTAAACGAATTTGTGGTCCGTACTTGGCCACAGCATACCGATAATGAAAATCGTACATTATCGATTTGCTAATGTCAAGTACAGCGAAACCGACATACACAGGGCGCGAAAGAACAATGGACTTTTTTCGCAACGAGAGTCCTGCTAAGTCGTCTGTAAACCGGATCATACGTTTCAGGCGTGGAGTGGAAACCAGTTTACGCAGTCGTCGTTCATCGGAGACTAATTGAAAGTCGATTCGTTTTCTTACGTTCTCCAGCGATTTTCCATATACAGCGTTATTCATCAGTTTAAAGAAGTCTTTATCAAAACTGTTGACTGCTGATTTTCTTTTAGTCGTGTTGAAGTCGACAAATTCTTTCAACCACGGCTTTTGTTTGAAACACAACACTCTATGAATCGCTTGCAGCTCTAAGCCCAGACTCAAATACAACTTTAAATTTCGATAATGAAGAACGTAATTTTTTTTATCGTCCAAAGTCGTAAGCAACTTCTCTACGGACGATACGGATGATCCGTATACGGAAGCTTCCACTAGTTTCTCTCGCAAACGACGAGAATAAGGTGAAAGCATTTCTTCGGTTACTTGTTGTCGAACGGGAGCCAACGGATAATCGCTATGGCGATCGTGAAGATGGTCGGGGTAGTGTAGATCGACTTCAAAAATATACCCAACGTCAGCGTCATCGCTCACATTACGCACATCGATAGCTGCAATCTCGTTTCGATCGAGCCAACGAAAGCCTGCGTAAGGCAGCGACTGTGACATTGCCGTTCCGTATAAGTTGTTACAGTCCGTGTAAAGAATATACGTGGTCGGTCGTGAAGCATCGTATTGTCCTGCTACTTGGGGATTGTTTGCTGCGGCATGGCGGTTAGAAATTTGGGCCACCCCGCCCTTTAAATTCTTTTCTAGATACAGATAGATGTCGACATCCATCAATAGCTCCAGTTCGATACGCGTCATTTTTAACATCGCGTTCCAAGCCAAACCCGGAAGCGAGTAAAAATGACACGGATCCAGTTGGTAGTACTGGCACGCCATTTGTCGAAAACTTTCAAAGATTTCTGCCAGCAGCAAAACGTCAGTCTTCAAGTACAGATCGTGGTACTCGCCAAGATTACTTAAGCTGAATGCCGACCACACGCGTTGGGCATGCGCATACTCGGCTTCCGTAATTGACGAGTCCATCAACCTGCTGTAAAAATGTTCGCGAGCGGGTAAGCTTGTTTCCTCGAACCTATTGACACTGTCTACGTACTCATATGGGTACACCCCTTTACGTACGAGCAGGTCAATGTGTTCGTTGAAACACTGCTTAAGAATAGGAAATTCATGCCCGCTCGCGGTCAGGTTGTTTACAAGTTTAGCCAGAGACATGTTCAGAAACTGATAGCTGTCCAAGAAACGTATATTTCCCAGAGTCACCGAAACGTAGCGCTCGCTAGTGGTCGCTATACAGGACAGCCCGTCGTACTTGCCCAACCCTTGTATCAGGTGGTGACAATCGTAACCTCGCAAGTTGTGAAAAAATACAGGTAAGTGTCTGGCCTTCTTACAATTGAGATTGCAAGCCGTATGTGCAGCGCCTAGAAACTTGCCGGTCCGATGACAATGATTGCGCACTTTATCATCATTAGGCAGTGCTTGATTGCACAAATGACATATCGTTGCCTCTTTGTACGCATCATTGTCACCGTCGGACATAGTTAAGGGCGTAATCTGACGCATAATAGATTGCAACAGCAATGCATCTTTCCACAACTCACACAGGAAGTTGTCGATAACGTTATCACCGTGGTACACTGTCGGTGGTTTGAAAAGTTTCTGTTCATGGTCTATGATGGCATAGCAGTAACCTGAAGGCACATGTACGGACTGGATATTTGTGGACGAAACTGGTCGTTCAATTGTTTCAGTTGTCTGGCCATCATTAGTTACAGAATAACGAATGCCGGATGTTGATTGAACGGACAGAGGCTCAACACCTGGAGAACGGCTAGCGACGGGAACGATTAAGGACTCGAAATCGGCATAAATGGTGAACGGATGTTTTAGGGTGTAGGAATAATTTTTGAATGACATTATTCTGTCTTTATGGTCGGGCATAGTTGTTTTCTGTTCGCCAAAGGGGTGCAATTAGGTAAATGATCAGATAGAAGCTGAGCAGTGCTGAAACGGTGGAGACAATAGTCACAGTAAAAGCACTTATGGTCGTGTTTCGTTTGGGAAAATAATAACTTATTCATGTTGGAGATGAGACAGTAGTGTGTTTGACCTTGAAGGTTTGTCAAAAGCAGCAGATTTATATGGTACGTTCTACCCTTAACGTTTGTAATTCTTACGGGGTAAATTTCTTTTCCGTCCTCACAACCAAACACATTAACGGAAATGTCAGAGTTCTGGGTTTCGAATTTTGAAATATCTTTGACAGAAACAGGGTATGGAATGCCGCTCATGTTTAGACGATGCGTGTGATGTCTATATTTGGATACACGGTCTCTGTTAAGTTTAACGGGACATATGCTGGCCAAAACCGACCAGACGAAGCACATTTCGTCTGCGCTGTTTTCAACATTTACAACTGCCTTGGTCTTGGATAGTTTTGTTGGAGTCGGGATGTAAGAAGACGCTGACAAAGGATGGTATCTGGCAACGATCAGTTCCACCCTCTGCACAGAATCTACTATCCAACCGCTGCCTTCACGCGTGTACCTGGAGATGCTTTCCAGGATTTTGTTGTAAGAAGATTCGAGTTGTTCGTCTAAAGTATCGTGTACGTCACCCGATAACGTTACCTGACAACGTCCATGAAAAACTCCGATGGAACTTATCGTGTCGTGTACGCCGCTGTCACTGCTGATACTGTACTTTACGAACTCGATTCTGCAGGCGATATGCCACTTTACGCTGCGCAAACGATTCAGTTGTTCCAGGAGGTCAAGTAGTAACAGAGGTCTGCATTCAGTAAGGACACCTGCGAAATCAGTAATCACATCAGCTTCGTCATCGTGCTGTCGCGGTGTGTAAGTATACGACGTGAGAGCGCCTCTAACACTGGATTCTCTCAGTACGTAGAATAGAGGTTCCATTATTTTTCTGCAATTAAAATGTACAAATCGTCTTACAAAGAGTGACAACACACCTCGACGTCGTTAACTATTTATAACACACACACACACACACACACACACACACACACACACACACACACACACACACAGTTTGTATTAAATATGTTAAAGAACAATACCAATTGTGAGTTTATATATACACACACACTAAGTTTTTTATTTAATACGTTAACTTTTTATAAACACACGGTTTGTATAATATATGTAAAAACCAATACCATCTGTCAGAGTTTATAAACACACACACACACACACACAAAGAATTTTTATTAACCATTATTGCACAAAATGTATAACAACTTTTACTTACATATTTGATAATTGTGATTTGTACGACGGGTTTTCTGCTGTGTATTCTCGCTTCGGTGTGCAAAAATAGAATGGAATTGCCTGAACAAATCTTTCTTTTATATCATGCAGACTGCATATAAAACATAGTCGCGTCTATTCTTAGACGATTATTCATTAGTGACCAGACATGTGCTCCTTATGTAAATTTTATAGTCAGCATTCTTGTTGGTGCCTGTAAATAGAGCTTACTAGTTTTTTGTAGACCTTAATAGCTCTACGTTGAACGTGCGTTTTCTATTAGATACACGTCTAAGATATAATCAAACCGGTTTACATATACAGGCCTTACACACTTAAATTGAATACCTATATACGGCTGTCGGACAGACCGTGGGACATGAATATATTATGACTTTGGCGCGCATCTTGTAATACCCAATTACTTTTTCTACTAGTAGATTTGGCGGGAAGCGAATCTAAGCCTATATAATGCTAACCCCCCAGTTGTAATGTGTTATTGTCTATACGCTCTTCGCCATGACTCCATGCAACCTGGAAACTTTTATACAAATAATTGTGATTTGCGTGATGGGTATGTTACACGCTCACCGTATTTCTGTAAGTCAATTAACTTTCATGTTAAATTTTATTCTATTAAACGTTAAGAATATGGATCGTTATACAACGAATATGTTTGTGTAAATTTGTATTTGCATAAGCCAAATTAGAACTAACACTGCCGTATTTCTGTAAGTCAGTCTACTTTCATTTTCGGTTGTATTCCATTAAACATTACAAGTATCGATATGTATTAAATTTACATGATGATTTTAGTTTAAATAATTGTGTGCATAAGTCAAGTTAGAAATAACTATAGTGAATTTTCAGGTTACTGTACGATTGTTTTTTAATGGAAACCAATAGTACTGTAGCTGTGCACAATCGGTATTTAACGTAGCAGGATACAATTAAGCCGTCTTTAAAAATATGTAAAGTGTCTTATTGAAAATGCGCGTAGACAAATGCTTTACTTTTAAACAGCAATTCATTTTTTTAAATGTGTGTACTTTGTTTGTTATTCAGAATGATTTTCCAAACAATTTGACTGATGAGTATCGAATTAGACGCCGTTTGATGCCAACGGCTCGAGTTGAACCAGTACATCGTTCAAGATCACCAAACAGGATACGAAACAACACTAACTTAGACTATGACAGCTCTGACGATGAGGATCCATTTAGGTTTCCAAACGATCCCCCTAGACGATTTAGACATTAGACGATTCAGAGGACGATTATGACATTACATATATACAATTTACACACAAACATAAATACAATAACTCGACCACTGGATTCTAGTTTATTGTGTAACTTGTTTTAACAAGTTTCATAAATAATTAAAATCTATAGTGCTCGTCCTAAGTCGAGATGTTCAAACGAGGAAGGTTGTAAAAACGTACACACGAATTAAATATAGCGTAACAGTTATTAATGAAGTACTGTAGACTCTAACACATGCATGCCACACGTCGTCCTTGGAAAAATCCCCGAGGCGTTTTTCGACATTCGCTGTTTTTTTTTTTTTTTTTTAGAACATATACATTGTAATATGACTACATACTGTAGATTTTGTCAAATTACCTTACGTGATATCTGAGCGAAACACCTTAACGAACTGTATGAATATTAATATTAACCTTTTAATTTAAACTTCTTAAATGTAATCGAGAAAAAACTTCAAAACACTTTTAAGGCCTCTCCGGGACTCGAACCCGGGTCTCCGAGTCCCAAACCCGGAATGTTAGCCGCTACACCAAGAGACCGTTGATGTTTAATGGTACTTTATTTTCTTTCACAAAATAATGGTATTATGGTACACTATATCAGTCATATATAGGAAAACATAGATATATACCTTCAGTCAATTGCATTAATATATTACCTGAAGCAATGATTACAATATTTATTACATTTGGCTAAGGTTTTTCCTGTCTCATGGGCAACAAGTAGTTCAGCGAGAAACCTTTTTTTATTATTTGCGACTGCTACATGGTGTAAGCAATATATTTTTGTTCGGCAGGTATAAAAACTACGATTAAAATAAATTCCAAGCTTATTACCTATTTGAATTATGAAAATACAAGGCACACGGTATAGTATCATGTAACTTCAATAACGTACACATTATATATTGGTCAACGTACCTTCACACCATACGTGATATCCATAATTGCTGTGCGTAAAACTAGTCACAACACATTCACGAACTTTCAGAATTTATTTGTATCACACTAGACACCTTTAACCGTTGGTCAATTATTTTCCTTGATCGATTCATTAATAATCGAGTTACGACTTAAAACAGAGCACATTCACGAACTTTTATCATTTATTTGTTTTATAGAAAAATCGAGGAGTACTTATAATATGAAACCACTGTACACATCAGCCAAATATTCGCGTGTCTGTAACTTAGTTGTATGTATGCAAAACAACCAGCCAAAAGTTGTTTGTCTGCTTTTAAGCCTGCAAAGAGAATCTTGTTGTGTGTGGAATTAATGAGACAAATTCCTTTCCGCATTCAACCACGTTTGAAGTTGCGTCTCGTCGAACCGGTTTCGCACGCGTGCGACATCAACAAATATTTATTCATTTAAACTTGTCTTCTGGCTGTTAGTACAGTCATACCTAAAAACATATGTATGTTCTCTCACAACTGCAAGCGACAATATAAATCATGGTATATAAAACATTGTTTGCCAACATATCAATTACCCAATTTTGTACACCCACACACTGCATTTCTGACAACGTAATATAAACGTATCAAATTAAACAAACATATCAAATACATATAGTGTATGCCGGTCCTACCACAGGCAGGGCATATCAAATTAACACATACAATAAAATTCACATTCATGATTTTGTCAGCCGCTACGGCAGCCGGGATCCGGCTCATATCGACCATCCGACAACTTCCAGGACACCCTCGAGCCCGAGAACGTGACGCCTGCAGCCGGCGACCGTCGCAGATCGTCGGAGTGATGGAGGGGGAGAACGGTGGACGGAAAACGTACGCAGAGGCTGGAAATAAGTTGTAGGTCGCCATTTTGTTTTTAACGTCCCATCGGCCGTTCTATGACCAAGCTCTCTACCGGCCGCCATTTTGTATTACCCTTCCCCTTGCCCATAACAGTCTTGGACAAGCCGCCATTTTGTTCCCCCTCTACCGGCCGCCATTTTGTAATACCCTTCCCCTTGGCCATATAAGTCTTGGACAAGCCGCCATTTTGTTCCCCCTCCCCATCCTTGCAGGAACGACCTGCCGCCATTTTGTCCCCCTCCCATCCCACAAACCCATAAGCCACTCCCACTTTAACCACCAATCGGGGGGGCCGCCATTTTGTACCCCCACCCCTCGTCTACACACTCTTGGCCAATAGAGGGATATTAGCCGCCATTTTGTTCCCCCACCCATAGGCCACGCCCACTTGGGTCTATAGCCGCCATTTTGTTCCCCCACCCCAACCCCCACCAGCCTATTCCGCCATTTTGTTACCCCCACCCGGCCCCCACCTTCAGGCCACGCCCACATGACCCCTCCCCACCTCCCACCACAACCCCCCTCCACCCCTTGCCCACCCCCACCACTTTTAAGCCCCGCCTGAGTTAGGACCGGCATTTACCCCCTACTAACTACGTAGAACTTCTAGACAGCTACGAGGGACAAGAAAGAAGAGGAGAGGAACTAGACATCTACGAGAGGACGCAGGGACAACACATGCATCTACATCCAGCCGTTTATCATCAAGACTAGAGGTCCACGTCAGAACTCGGCATCCAGGAGACGGAGCTAGGAATTCAACGACGTAGAGACAAGAGGAGCTGATACCGAAGAGGATCAACAAACTCGAGAGTCCAGCTGACGGTAACAACAAATTTAAATGGGTGCAGAAAATGCAGGTGAACTCGAACATTTATTATAAATGACCCTGAAGTCTATCACCAAAAGCTCTAGTTTCCATATCCAAATTTACAAGAACATTAATATATTTTTTTAACTTAAAGAATGAATAAATAATTGTTAAATATATAAATGAGAATAGAGAATATCATAGTAGTAATCTCATAATTAAATGGTCAAGAAGGAACCATAGTTTATTATATTTTGTAATTAATTAAATGAGTAATTTTTAAAGGAGATTTACATAATGGTTAATTAATTGAGACATTAAAATTAGAATCAATTAACGTAAATAAGGTTCTCTATTAATATTTTTAATTAATATTTGAATTAATTAAAAGTTTCATTTATGTGGTATACATTGCAAACCACACTTGTAAACTAGATCAATAGTTAAATGTTATACGTATTAATTACGTTTCCTATTATATTTATATGTGTTATATGTATATGTCTGTGTACTATTTCAGGTCATATATAATGTATGTGTGTACATACTATGTCTTAGAAGTATAAGAAATCAGAGTTAAACACATTATGAGTATATTATATTCGGGTTGAATATAAGGGATCATATAACAAGAAACCCACATTGAACAATTTAAATAACATGACAATTTGCGATTTTTGAATAAATCAAATGAATATGCTTTTCTTGAAACAGTCGTACTAATTTCACAACCAGAACTCAATCCTCTGTACTTTTTACTTGTAAATTAAAACTTACAACATTATTCACGCGCTTATCCACACTCAATCAATGACCAAAGCCTGCGACCCAGCCGGGGAACATCAAGGTAAATACTGCTGAAGAAGAGTATACCTCCGAGATGTGGGTAAGTGCGCGCATACGAGTGTTAATATACAAACTTATAAACAATCAAGTCCCTAGTTCTGGGCGCCATCTGTTAATATACAAATGTATACTAATTTTTGTGTATTCATTTATTATGTGAATCTTACAATAATTATGGTACTTACCATAATTATCAGAGCACATGTCAGCATGACTATTTTGTTTCTTGCTGGGTCCAGAGTTCGTATTAAGCGTAAATAGACAGTGTGGTAATTGAAATGAAGGTATCAACATCAATATTGTGGAAAATCAATTTAGTTTTATTATTTCGAATTTGGAAAATTAAATCATAATACATTACAATGGCTTCTTTATCGTGAACAAAACAAAATGGCGGTCATATGCTTACTCTTATATTCGTTAGTCATGACTTTAAGTACTTCGCTATATTCTTTGAATAACTAGAAAATTTCATTACCCTGCAGAGAGTAATATACTTAAGTGGTTCCATTTGATTTATTCTGATCTAATACTAAACACAAACCAACGCCTCAATTTTGTTGCCAGCATTGTTTTATACACTCTTTCTCTTTCACTCTCTCTCTCTCATCACAATATTATTTAAGGTACATTTTATGATATGAATAGTTTTGAGCTCAAGTATTTAAAAGAAATCTGACTGCAATTTTGACTTTCCTGAATATTAGTGTTTTCCAATGTGCACGTTCCTCATCGTCCGGCCAGGTGTTCGGCGTATTTTCCAAGTTTTCTGGTCGTTCTTTCCACTGAATTTACATTGTTTACTACATTACTATTGTCAAGCACTGATTCTGTTGAATTACATTTTGTCACTGACTTTAAAAATTCATTTCGCTGGCTAAACTTTTGCCAGCAAAATTGACGTCTTCACACTACAATGGTGTACAGCAGAATGAGACTGGATGCTACGCACATTTTGCGTGTGTGTGCATTGACGTCATTGTCTTTGTCTCGAAGTAGGAAACGCCCTTGTTTTGCGTCATTGTTGTTACGTCCTTTATATTTTTTAATGACGCCTCGCACTGTTGACCAATGAAAAGTATATGAAGAGCTTGTGTCGACCGTCACGTACGCTTGACCTTGGAATCATCCCGCACCAATGTAATTGCGTTGTTTCGTTATACAAAGGGAAAATTGCCCTACCCATTTACATGTGTGCAAAATACAATAAAATAATTCCTTTTGTACCATAAATATGAAAACAGGCTTTTGTCCTGTTACACGAGTAAGTGCGTGTGTGTATAAAAATAACGTAATATATATATATTATAACGATTCATAATAGCGTCCTATCAGAGCGTTATATGAAAGCTATAGACGGTACGAGTGTAACGCCGTAAGATAGAGAGAGAGCGTATAATCGCAGCCATCTCACTCTAACCACGTCACCGCTACATTAGAATCCAGTTCAAACATGTAATTTTACTCAAAGCGAATTATCAGTTCAACCTGCGATAACTTCAAAAGTTGTAAATATACGGCAATTCTGAAAACAGCACTGTATTCAGCAAGAAAAGCTTTATAAGTAGCCGCAAGCTCAGTTAATATAATTAACAAATAAAGAAGTTATACGGATGACGCATGCCAACAGGAATAACGAGAGAATTATGCTACGTAGGAATAAGGTGTTTTCACACACACACAGATAAAGACCTAAGCAACAATATTCTGTGGTCAGATCTTCGGAAACACATTTGCAAATACCTGTAATCAATCGATTTGCAAATACAGGAAGTACGATTTTGACAAGAATTTCTCTGCCGTTTGGAACCTGTCACGGAGTGTTTGAGCGACCTCTTCGAGATTGTCAAAACTGAAAAAACGCATGATTTATTTGTACAACCAATCAGCAGCCCGTATTTAAAACAGATGCCAGCTAAAAGCGAGGGGTAACATCACTCTTCGTTCGGTACTTAAACACACTAGACGTGTATAGTTCACATACAGAAATTTTTAAATTACACAACAGTGCAAATTTAAGTTCTAAATCGAGAAGTAGTTCGCAGTGTAGATGAATTAACAACATTCAATAACACTAGCTGCATAAAACAACCGTTAATTAATTAATCAATCAGCCGTGAAAGACCTGTGCTACAGAAGGCTACAGCATCTGTAATTGCCAGGGCATCTTCCACAACATTGATCAATCCATTCTTCTGTGCAACACCATCAAAAGGAGGACCTCTACGGATTCCGATCTTCGGGCAACGCATCAAACAGTAAGAAATAGATTCATTGATCAATGATATAAGCGCTAAACAAATAATAAAACAAAAAACAATTTTAAAAAGACACTAAGAAAAGCACACATTGTATTTTAACTATAAGATTAGTTCTAATATAGGATAGGAGTGTTGAATGGAAAGTGGTGTGTAGTATTGGACGTGCAAATTATTGCAGACCTGTTCTTTAGCACTGGTTTGGGAGATAGAAATCTCTTAATCCAACCAGATAAGAGCTATAGGTCGTTTGAGCGTCTTAATCATTACTTTCCACACTCACTCAATAATTATAAGGTTAGGGTATAATTAAGTCCTACCATTAATAATTTAAAGTTTAAAAATCATTTATTAAACATTAAAAATAATAATCAAGCAAATCTTAAAGTGTTATTTGTAACGATTTCCCTTGAAAACCACAATCACTGAACAAATCCTGAGAAAGAGTGTCTTCATGCGCTGAGCTAAGCTGAAACCGTGTCATTTGTATCTGGGATTTGTTCTGGCGCCCAGGTAAAGTAATATCACGGGTAAGTAACTTTTTATCTAACATCACAAATATTAGATAATTGTGTTAGATGAAAGGGAGCGTTGTATAGATTTGGCGCGGCCAACTAAGGGGCCCGATTGAACACAAAATTATATAAATAAAGTTATATAATTTGGCGTTGCTATTACCCAAGTGATTAGTTAAATTGTAGTATTAACAAATTAATTGAAAAGAAAGTGGAATTCAAGGTTACAAATAACAGTAAAATAATTGTTAAATTTATTTGTTAATAATAAATTTAAAAAATGGCAAAATCATCAGCAGTAGATATGGCAGCAATTGAGCAAATGTTTAAACAGTTGACCACTAAAATGGATGATACA
Source organism: Magicicada septendecula (assembly GCA_034769895.1). Lineage (NCBI taxonomy): Eukaryota > Metazoa > Arthropoda > Insecta > Hemiptera > Cicadidae > Magicicada > Magicicada septendecula. The sequence continues at coordinate 298,719,166 of CM068373.1, read as the reverse complement.
AATAATCAAATTGATAGTACAAGTAGTAAATTATCTAGTGAAATAAAAGATACTAATAATAAAATCGAAACTACTAATAGTAAACTTGAAAATAAAATTGAAGAAAATAATAAAAGTTTAGAAGAAAGTAATGAAAAATTAATAACAGATGTTAATAATAAAATTGAGCAAACTAATAAATATTTGTCCAGTGAAATGAAACAAATAAATGAAAATTTGTCTAGCCAAATAGAACAAAGTAGTAAAGAGGCTACATTTAAAATAGATGAAGAAATAGCAAATTTAGCTATTAACTTAGCAGATAAAATAGATGAGAGTAATAATAGGTTTGATAAGCATACCGAAGAGGTTAAAACTACCTTAGAAGAGTTTAGAAAACAAGTAAACACTAATTTTTGCCGTCAAGACGAAAAGCTAAATAAATTTAGAAATGAATTACATGAAAGGTTAGAACAGAAAGTAACCCTCATTAATCAACAATTCAGTGAAGTAACAGCTGAACTAAAAACACAATCACTTCTAAATAAAGAAGAAATCCAAAATACTAGGGAAGAGCGTACCCAACTAGGTATAAATATTAATGAAGTAAAGAAACAGGTAGAGAGTAAGGCTAACAGTGACGAAGTACATAAAAAGGTGGAACAACAGTTAAAGGTAATGTGGGATGATCTGACTAAAGCGATGAAGTCACAGCAAACCAAAGTAGTGAGGTGTGGCGGCTATAAGGAAGAACCGGAAAACCTTGCATTTTCAGGTAACCCACATGAGAATCCTGTGGAATTCCTAAAGCTGTTTGAAGCGTATGTAACTCGAGTAAAACCACTGATGGACGACGAGGATAAGAAGGACATGTTAGGCCGATTTCTCAAGAATTGGGCAGGTACGTGGTGGAAAGTCATCTCGGACAGAGTCCAAACCTACTCAGACTTCAGAGAAAAATTCCTAGCACAGTACTGGAACGTGCAGATACAAAGAAGGGTACGCGATCATTTAGAATTTGGTAAGTATCACCCGCCAATGAATATGACAACTACCAATTATGTGCTAAATGTAATGGCGCAAGTTAAACATCTAACACCACCAATAGAAGAGAGAGACCTAGTATATAAGCTAGCGCGTCATTTCTCAGAACGCACTAGAGTAGCAACCACAACTAGAGGAGTGGATACTTTAGAAAAGTTCATTATGGTTGTAGATGAGTGTCTAGATTTAGAGAGGGACCTACAGCGGGTAAGTAATCAGCTGAGTAACTACTCTAGAGGCGATCAGCAAGAACCAACGTTCTACTCAAATAGGAGGAGAGACAATGAACATATGAAAGAAAAAAGGTTTACCCCATATCCGGGTAACAAACCACAAAATCGACAGGAAGTGGAGGATAAAGGTAGAAGTGTAGAAAATAAATCTAATAAAGGGTATAAAGTGTGTAAAACAACTATAACCTATATCGAGCAGCAACCGTCGACTAGTAAAATAAATAAGGGAAACGGGAAGCCACTGCAGGTAGAAAAGAAACAAAACTAAACCTACCATTACCTGCAGTGAAATCACAAAAGAAAACAGGTAAGAAGAACATAGCTAATAATATAAAACAAGTGAGCGATAGAGAGTTCTTGTTAAAAGAGGAGCAAGAAGTGGGTAGAAACCATTATCCTGAATGTCCGGAAATAATTTGTAAGATCAGTAATCTACTGGTAGGAGCGCTTATTGACACTGGCAGTGAAGTTACCTGTGTTAGCTCAAAGTTTGTAGATAATTATCAGTTGCGAAATTGTCCCAGACTACCCGTAAAACATTGTAATGTACAGGGAGCCACTGGAGCCAAAATGCAAAAGATAACTGAACAAATATATTTACCTGTCAGTATAAATGGTAACCAAACCCAAATAGTAGCTCTAATAGTCCCGAAACTCATTCATGATTGTATTATTGGGGTAGATACGTTGCTTGAATGGAAAGCAAAAATAAATTTTAAAAGAAATACTATTACGATGGAAATAAATGCTAATAAAATGAATGTAGGTATTAAAGAGTTTAAGCATTGGAACTCGGTAAGTGTCGTAAAAGGGTATATAGAAAAACCTGTAGTTGACGATAGGAGTGACCAGCACTGTATTGATGATACTCCAGAAATCAATATTGGGACTGAATTGAACAATGAGCAACAGAACAAAATTCAGCAACTCGTTGGTGAGTATAGTGATGTGTTCAGAACAGAGCCTGGAAGAGCTAGGTTCTATGAACATCAGTTGACACTAACTGAAAATGCATCATTTGTACAAAGGACTTATCCAATCCCTCTACATTATAGAGATGAAGTGGAGAAAGAGATCCAACAGATGTTAGCGAATGAAGTAATAGAGAGAGCAAGTAGTCCCTATATAAACCCTTTAGTAGTTGTCACCAAGCCGAACGGGAGTATCCGATTATGCTTAGATGCTAGGAAGTTAAATTCTTTATTAGTACCAGATTACGAGTGCGCTAGGAGTGTGGAAGAATTGTTTCAAAAATGTAATGGGGTTAAGTATATGACCAAACTAGACTTAACATCAGGTTTTTGGCAGATTCCCATTAGAAATTGTGATAGAAAGTATACGGCATTTTTGTATAAAAACAAGTGCTACCAATTTAAAGTGGTACCTTTTGGCCTGAGCACCAGCTTAGCAGCAATGGTAAGGTGTTTAGACAGTGCCTTAGGTAATGAGGTAGAGAAATATACATTAGTGTTCGTAGATGATATTCTATGTGTGTCACAAACATTCGAGGAGCACTTGAAACATTTAAAGAGTATTTTTGAAAAATTAAGATCAGCAAACATGACACTGACTCTAAGGAAATCAAAGTTTGGTAAGGAGGAAATTAAGTTCTTAGGTCACTGAATCTCAGTGGAAGGCATAACCACGGACCCAGAGAAGGTAAAAGCCATACAAGAATTTCCTACTCCAAAGAACTGTAAGCAGCTAAAGTCATTTCTAGGTTTAGCTAACTACTATCAAAAGTTTACAAGTAAATACGCGGAAAGTATTGTTCCATTGTTAAAGTTGTTAAATAAAGGTATTAAATGGAAGTGGACAAAGGACCACGATGAAGCACTGCAACAAGTGAAAAGTCTTTTTATAAATACTGTTGTATTAAATCATCCAAGAATAGGAAAAAGATTTTACTTGCAAACAGACGCCAGCAATATTGCTATTGGAGCACACTTGTATCAGATTGATGAGAAGGGCCAAAAAGTGGTATTAGGATTCGTAAGTCGCACACTTAAAGGGGCAGAATTAACCTATTTCACAACAGAAAAGGAGCTATTAGCGATAGTGCATAGCCTGTCAAAGTTTAGAAGTTATATTCTGGGTGCTAAACTTACTATAATCACCGACAATAAGGCGTTAAGTGTTTTTATTAATAAAGTGAAAATTGCTAGGTGCTCGTCTGACTCGTTGGATCTTGGCTATACAAGAGTATCAATTTGAAATACAGTATTGCAAAGCGAAAGACAACTTAGTAGCAGATGTACTCAGTAGAAATCCACCATTAGAAAACAACATGGAAACAGGTAATATTAAATATAGTAGCAATGATATTGGTATTTACGCGGTAAAACATATAACGAAATCTGAAGTAGTTAGATGACTTAAGGAAATAGGGACTCATCAACAACAAGACCCTAGGATTAGTGTAGCTTGGAGGAGTGCAGTTACCAACTCCAAACCAGGATTTTCCATATATGGAAGTAAGCTATATAAGCTATGTTCCCATAGGAGGAAGATTAAACAAAATATTGACCCATAAAGAAATAATAATTTGAGCCATAAGGTATGAGAGTCAAACCAGGTCAAATAAAATAAATAAATAATTGTTTTGAATCAATATTAATAATAATGTAAAAAAATATTATTTACATAAATGTAGAATTTTTTGTTAAATTATTGACATTAATTAATCCAAAATAATGATTAAAAATGATCATATAAATTTCCAATATACCATGTTAGGTTAAGAAACATTGTAATCTTTAGTTATAAGATAGATGTAAGTAACATTGTATAAGTGCAAGTTTGTACGGGAAAAAGTGCTAAAGTAAATGTGCAAAATTTTTAATCAGTGTAAAACTGAACATTAGAAAAAAAAATTAATAATTTAAATAATCAAATTTTTTTATACCGAGTGGGGGTATATATAACGATTCATAATAGCGTCCTATCAGAGCGTTATATGAAAGCTATAGACGGTACGAGTGTAATGCCGTAAGATAGAGAGAGCGTATAATCGCAGCCACCTCACTCTAACCACGCCACCGCTACATTAGAATCCAGTTCAAACATGTAATTTTACTCAAAGCGAATTATCAGTTCAACCTGCGATAACTTCAAAAGTTGTAAATATACGGCAATTCTGAAAACAGCATTGTATTCAGCAAGAAAAGCTTTATAAGTAGCCGCAAGCTCAGTTAATATAATTAACAAATAAAGAAGTTATACGGATGAAGCACGCCAACAGGAATAACGAGAGAATTATGCTACGTAGGAATAAGGTGTTTTCACACACTCAGATAAAGACCTAAGCAACAATATTCTGTGGTCAGATCTTCGGAAACACATTTGCAAATACCTGTAACCAATCGATTTGCAAATACAGGAAGTACGATTGTGACAAGAATTTCTCTGCCGTTTGGAACCTGTCACGGAGTGTTTGAGCGACCTCTTCGAGATTGTCAAAACTGGAAAAACGCATGATTTATTTGTACAACCGATCAGCAGCCCGTATTTAAAACAGACGCCAGCTAAAAGCGAGGGGTAACATCACTCTTCGTTCGGTACTTAAACACACTAGACGTGTATAGTTCACATACAGAAATTTTTAAATTACACAACAGTGCAAATTTAAGTTCTAAATCGAGAAGTAGTCCGCAGCGTAGATGAATTAACAACATTCAATAACACTAGCTTCGTAAAACAACCATTAATTAATTAATCAATCAGCCGTGAAGGACCTGTGCTACAGAAGGCTACAGCATCTGTAATTGCCAGGGCATCTTCCACAACATTGATCAATCCATTCTTCTGTGCAACACCATCAAAAGGAGGACCTCTACGGATTCCGATCTTCGGGCAACGCATCAAACGGTAAGAAATAGATTCATTGATCAATGATATAAGCGCTAAACAAATAATAAAACAAAAACAATTTTAAAAAGACACTAAGAAAAGCACACATTGTATTTTAACTACAAGATTAGTTCTAATATAGGATAGGAGTGTTGAATGGAAAGTGGTGTGTAGTATTGGACGTGCAAATTATTGCAGACCTGTTCTTTAGCACTGGTTTGGGAGATAGAAATCTCTTAATCCAACCAGATAAGAGCTATAGGTCGTTTGAGCGTCTTAATCATTACTTTCCACACTCACTCAATAATTATAAGGTTAGGGTATAATTAAGTCCTACCATTAATAATTTAAAGTTTAAAAATCATTTATTAAACATTAAAAATAATAATCAAGCAAATCTTAAAGTGTTATTTGTAAAGATTCCCCTTGAAAACCACAATCACTGAACGAATCCTGAGAAAGAGTGTCTTCATGCGCTGAGCTAAGCTGAAACCGTGTCATTTGTATCTGGGATTTGTTCTGGTACCCAGGTAAAGTAATATCACGGGTAAGTAACTTTTTATCTAACATCACAAATATTAGATAATTGTGTTAGACGAAAGGGAGCGTTGTAATATATATATAATACAACCCTCAGAGTATAGTGTTAAGTAATTTCTTTCAACAGCTAAATATAACGATATATTGTACAGTTCATAATCAACTATATGCCATGTATTTTTATTTTTTAATGATGTAACTGTTTAAACTGAAACAAGAGTTACTGGCTACCACACTTTGATAATAAATAAATTTAAGTCAACACAAGGTGTAATGCTGTCTTACGGTTATATGTAACGTAAATATAGCAAAATTAACACTTTGAGGACCAACAGTGTAATATTATGCCACTCACTTTTCAATGCTTTCAAATGTGTCATGTCTTATTATTATACCATAGAATTAATGGAGAAGGTTCATCATGTATTTTGGTTCTTGTTTCTTCCTTCAGATTGCAACACTAACTGGAGAAAAGAGTTTGTATAAAATAATGTAAACAGTCAGCAAGACTGTAAACAGTTTATATTTTGCGTGTTGAACGTGTGGTTTTGTTTTTGTTTATGAGTATTTCAAAATTATATCATGATTCCTTTGAGTGTTATTCTATATTTATTGCTATATTATTTAGCACATTATGTAGGCCTATTATTTATTTTGAAATTGTTATATTATTAATTGTTATCCTCTCAACTCAATAACCTAGAAATGATACAGTCTTGATGTTATATAGCATACTATACATGTTATTTCAACATTTCTTTAGTCATTTCCAATATTTTACTGGAATATTTTGTTTTCATCTACACTAATTATAGACAATAATTAATCCCGACGGTCTGAAAAATACATAAATATGTTTGGATATGAATTCAGGCTCAATATTTCCCACTGCCCTAAAAGCCAAACCAGCCAAAGCCAAAGCCAAACCCTAAGACCCTATGTGCTATTAAACTTTGATGCGCGGTCATACGGGCTTAAGTCAAAATTTTGAATTTTTCAGGAGAGCAACAGCAAAGTTCAAAACATTATGTAAAATCTAATTATTGATATTATTTGTAATTGTTATTTTTATAAAACAATATAGTAGTAATTCTATCTGAAGCATACATTTATTTCTTGTCTGATCATTCCTGATTCTGTATTTTGGACTTATTTTGACTTAAGCCCTTTTGACCGCACACTTCTTCACTTTGATGCGCGGTGATTAGGGCTTAAGTCAAAAATTTGAATTTTTCAGGAGAGTAACAGCAAAGTTCAAAACATTATGTAAAATCTAATTATTGATATTATTTGTTATTTTTATAAAACAATATAGTAGTAAGTCTATCTGAAGAATACATTTATTTCTTGTCTGATCATTGACTGACTGCACACCTCTTCACTGCACACCCTTTTGACTACACACCTCTTCATGAAGTACTTTGGCTTTAGTTGTGTCTATGTTACACAAAATAAGCTCACTCAAATTTCAATCGCAATGATAATAACTTATTATAAGAAATAAATTAAGTAGTACTTATAAAAACAATAGCAACTCATTTCTTTTTTAATTTGGGATTTTTATTCTTTACCAGAAGGAAAAAAATAAATAAGAATACAACATTTGAATATGGTATTAAAGTTGTTTATTAACGAAGTCAAAATTACAATTTGGGAATTAACAAGGATTTAATTTTTTTAACATTTCACCATTTATAATCGCTTAAGCATGTTAGGACATACATAAACCTTAGTTTGGGTATAGAATAATTTTATAAATTTTACATTACAAAACATACTAAAGGTATACATGAAGAAATTCAAAATTAACAAATACTAATCTCAAAATTCCATTCCTTTAATTTGGGACTACTCCAGCTCAACTTCCAGAAGGTCAGGATCCTCCGCTTGGATAGCAGAATCTGTCGGGAGTTGTCTATAAAAATTGTGAAATACTGGTGGTATCAGAGGAAGTAAATCCATGAGATCCTTTTTCTTTACCTCAGGTATAGGAACCATGGACTTGTACTTTTGTTGAACCTGTCCTATGGAAGGCCTCCCTCTTCTTCTAAAACTCATTGACTTGAAGGGTTCTTCTTCTGTTAAGGAGTTCTTGTACAACAGAGTACCGTGGTCTTGAGTATACTGAAGCCACTGAACATTATGCCAGGAAAATAAGTCCCCATCCGAATTCTTCTTCCTTAATACCAAATCTGTCTTGAGAAGCTCTGCAAAATCAAGAAACTCTTCTTGTTTCATTTCAATTACTTGAAATGGCATTTTCTTTCCGGTTCCCCTAACTAGCTGAAACCAATCGTGAGGATGATAAATTGGGATTTTTAGCTTTTTTTTTTGTTTTTCTATCATTGAGTGGTCAACATCACACTCCAAATGAGTGTGGCCTGGAACCAAAAATTTATGTTTTATTATTTTTATATGTGGAAAGACAGTCATGGCCTTCATAAACATTGCAGCTACATGCGAATTTTTGTTCTGACCTCCGCAAGTGTCAGAATAAAAAATCACTTCTTCAATAGTAGAAGGAAGTTTGCCCAAATGATGAAACAAGCATGAGGCTATTTCATTTGCTCCTCGTCCTGCTGTTGCCTCATGCCACATGTAGTTGTAAGACTGACCAGTTACATTGTCATGAATAGTGAGATTGTAGGTCCACAACTGTCTTTTGTAGAAAGCAACAGACGAAACAAGAGAAGGAGTGGGGAGGCATTGCTGCAGATCAAAACTAAAACATTGCTTTCTATTATCTACTTTACAAGCTTCTTTATCATTTGCTTTTGTCTTGTAAGCCAAATCTGCGGATTCCTGATGGTTTTTAATTTCGTTTTCAATGATTGATGTTTCTTCAGTAGGAGCTATTTTTAATTTCATATTCAAGATGTCACACTTGTGACATGTATCCACTTGAGGCTTCTTGAATGCAAGTTTCAAGGCGTGGAATTCTCTCTCATATATCTTTCTCGATGCTGGGTTTTCCACCTTTTCCGCATAGAGATTGTACATGATCTGTAGGTTCAGATGAGGTGGTAAGTATTTTGTGGAGTTTGTGCGTCTTGTGTAGTGGCTTTCATAAGATGGGAAAGAAAGGATGTGGCTCCTTATTTTCTCTAAATCTTCACTTTTTTTGTGTTTCGGAGGATTTTTACCACGTCTGTCTTCTTGAGGGGTTCCTGTGATGGTCCGTTTTTTATTTTGTAGAACCATTTTCACAAACTTCTCATGTTCATCTAAAGTTTTCAAAAAACAGTCCTTACAGACTATTTTTCTTTCCCCTTTGATTTCGAAACAATACTCATTGGTTACTCCTCGGTTTTTTAAACTGTTTTCTTTCCTAGGCCTACTACTTCCTGGTTTTTTTCCTGCAACGTGTTTTGCAATAAAATTTACACGTCCTTCATGTGAACCAATACTCCAATATTCATTGAAAATTGATTTCCTAATGTCATTTTCTAGAAAAACAAAACACTTGTTTCTACAGTGCTTTAGTTGTTTCATTTGTCGCCCTTGTATTTGTTTTCCACTAACATTAATGTATGGTTTTCCAGTATTTAGCAGTAATTTTCTTTCATTTCGAATAGACCTAGCCCATGGACGTGTGGAATTATTCGCGCCAACACTTGAAACTATACCATCATTAGTCTGTGGATTCGTTACACTGGAGGTATCTACAGGATGCTCATGATCTTTTTTAAGACCAGAAGGACCACTTTTTGGGGATTTAGCTCGTTTTACCTTTAATGTGCGAGTAGTAACATCCTCCACACTGCTGTCGCTTTCTGAATCAGGTACATAGGTTTTGTCACGATCGCTATCATCATCATCATCATGGTTCATTGAGGCCCATTTTTCTTCCACTACTTCATCTGCAAAAAAATTAAAAACTTAGTTTTTCGAATTTGTCCTTTTATTATGAAAATAATATTGAGAATAAAAATATTAATACGTCAAAATATCTTAGTAAATGTAAAAATATATTCAATAATATCTTCCTTCTTTAAAAAGTAAAACAATACCTTCTCTCCTATTATGTTCCTCCACACTGCTGTCGCTTTCTGAATCAGGTACATAGGTTTTGTCACAATCGCCATCATCATCATCATGGTTCATTGAGACCCATTTTTCTTCCACTACTTTATCTGCAAAAACATTAAAAAAATAAGTTTTTCGAACTTGTTCTTTTATTATGAAAATAATATGAAGAATAAAAAAATTAATACGTCAAAATATCTTAGTAAATGTAAAAATATCTTTAATAATATCTTCCGTCTTTAAAAAGTAAAACAATACCTTCTCTCTTATTATGTTCCTAACCCATTTAAATTAGTAACCATGAAGCGCGATAGGTAGCAGATAATGTATGGAACTCCATCCAGGCATAGAAAAGAATGTAAGCTGGTACGATCACCTGTTAACCTATTGTTTACAGTGAATGAACAACCTGTCGATGCTTTATTATTAATTTAAATGCAATTGTATACTGGGTGAATCGAAAAACGAATTTAATTAATGTTGTTTCATTTAAAAAGATTATTCGAATATAAAATTCAAAACAAAACCTGAATTTATTATGTCGAAATCAGTCATCAGCCTGATAAAAAAATTCTTTTAACGTTCATGGATCCCCAATAACACGAATTTTATAAAAATATAATATGTGAGCATTCATAGAAAAGGTTACAGTATTGTATTAAATTAAAATCAAATTTCAAAATAGAATTTAACTTTACTGTATCAATAAAAGTGTGTCTTATTGATGGTTTCAAAGTGATTTTCCTTCTGTACGATCTCATTTCATTTTTGTGACTTACATTTTTTTCCATGTCAATGCCTCAATTATTTGATTACATTTAAAAATAAGATTACTTACCTTCATTTGTAGTCATTTCATTCAAAGCAAGCAGAACAAGCTTTTTTCCTCTTGAAAACATCTTGATAAACACTTAACACACAGCTCTGACTGCCCGAGTTTCAAGTGAACGTGTTCAATCCTGTTCCCCACGATGTACGTTATCTCCATTCTTACCAACTGTACTACTGTTGGAGTAGTCATAAGGACTTAAGTCGACATAAGACTATGGCGCCAATAAAATTTATTTAAGTAGTGAACGGTATTAAGGCCATATGTTGACTTATGACCTTAATACCAGGAAGGAAGTTATAAACTTGACTTAAGGCTATAATATCAATTGGTACAGCTAACCTATTTTTAAAGTTTGACTTAAGACCTTAATACCAACCGGTAGCTCTGATTTCGTGCTATAATATTACGACATAATCCCCAAATGCTCAAATAGTGACTTAAGCCCTTATGACCGCGCATCAAATTGTCCATCTATGCTTCAAATTTTATCACTCTAAGACACATTGTAATGTGTAACTTTTATAATTTTCATATACTTTTTCTTTACTAAAGACAGTAACTAAGTTACAAACAAAGCACCATGAGTAAATTCTAGTCTAATGGTCTTGTTTTAGATTAAATAATATGGTTTAAAAGTTTTTAATTACACAAAATATTTTACTTTTATACACATTTACTTGAGATATACAAAAAAAGAGTATAAAAATATGAAGAGTAGTATATTCATAAGAGGATTGTCTGTTGAAACATTTGGTGTATTTTTTAGTAATACTTTGCAATACACATGTATGAGTTTTGATACTTTTTTTTTACCACTGTTTACACAGGGTGGTCTATCTATAAATGCCATAATACTACTCAGAGTGTTAATATACTAGGGCAATTCAAAAATTAACCTCTGGCTTGTAAAGAAAAACAATAGACAAAATATTTTATTGTATGCAAGTTACATATACAGTAAACCCTCGATTTAACGGACAGAATTTGACAGAAAAAAAACACAATAATGTTTTTAGGCTTTTGAAACATATAATGTGCATAAACTGCAGACCTCCTGTTCTGGCGATATTGCTTGGCTATCGCAGCATTCTTTCATTTCTTGTTTTTAAACACACAAATTTTCTCATCTCCAATTGTATTTGATGAGAACGGAGATAAGAATTCATTTAATTCTTCACGATCCCTGTCTTTGCGTTGTCGTTGACGCAGGCATCGCACACGTTCAGTGGACGACATCACGACGACTAACACTGAACAATATACACTGATATGCATCTTATTTCACTGTGACCAAATTTATTTATTACTAACATCACCTGGAGCGTTACATTTTTCGATGACGTTACACATTTTGCATCACGCATTTTGTGGAATGACCCCCAGCCTAAAAACATCATGTTAAAAAAAAATTTTGAGACGAAAAAAATCACGTTTAAGTTTTTGAAGTCCATGGTTGTGATTTAAATTTGGTGGTAGTTCATAACCATAGCAACGCATTTTCACTCTTGAATATTCGGCTATCTTCGTGATAAATCGTATGCACGCGCAGTTCACATTCGTACAGCATCGCATCAGTTTATTCAGAATTCAGAGAACGCAGCGTGTACACTACATGTGTTTCTATAATACAAACCTTGCACGTGTTAAATAGAGAATCTTAATGAGTTTATACTTGCGTTGTTACAGCAAGGTCCATTACTTTATTAGTGAATTACAGCATAAGTATGTCTGGCGTTACGAAAAAACGTGTGAACCTGAGTATAAAGCAAAAGCTTGAACTAATAAGTAAACGTGAAGGTGGCGCGTCTGTTGCACATGTTTGTGAAGTGTACGGTGTAAAGAAACAAACCGTTTCAGACATTCGAAAGAATAAAGATAAACTTATTCAGTTTTCGCTAAAGTACAGTGTTGATAGTTCGAAGAATGAGGGAGAAAGAAAACACATTAAATTAGCCAAACACAAACAATTAGAGGATGCTGTGTACAAGTGGTTTATTCAAAAACGTTCTAGTGGCGTCGTTGTTCGTAGTGTGGAGTTGCGGGCTGCTGCTGATAAACTGGCGAAACATATTGGTATTCAATTTCAGGCGAGTGATGGGTGGCTTTGGCGTTTTCGTAAACGGCATGGCATCACAAATAGATCAACATGTGGTGAAGCGCTGAGTGCAGACACTGAACAAGTTGAGGATTTTCGTCAACATATAAAGGAAACTATCGAATCTGAGGGTCTCATTTCGTCTCAGGTCTACAATGCTGATGAGACTGGTCTCTACTTTCGTGCTGTGCCTGAAAATACTCTGGCACACAAACATGAAACTAGCACACCAGGCCGTAAACTCAACAAGGAACGGCTTTCTGCCCTACTGTGTGCGAATGCTGATGGTTTGCATCGACTTACTCCAGTCACAGTCTGAAACGCAAAGAAACCTCGTGCGATAAAGAACATAATGAACCAGTTGCCAGTCATTTATGAAAATTCAAAATTGCTTGGTTTACCTTCAGTGTTTTTTCAGACTGGTTTTTTAATCATTTTGTGCCAGAAGTGCGACGTTTTCAAGAAGAGACTATGAAAATTCCATCGCATGCAGTGAAAGCTGTCTTACTACTGGACAATGCACTGGCCCATCGCAACTCCGAGAAGTTAGTTAGCAACGATGGAAAAATAAAATGCGTCTTCCTCCCTCCGAACACCACTTCAATTTTACAGCCAATGGACCAAGGAGTCATTGTTGCCTGCAAAAGGCTGTGCAAGAAGAAGTTTCTTGAAGAGGTGATGGTTGTCTTGGAGGACGAACAAGACCATGAAAATGACACGAGAGGAGCTAGAACGCTGCAAAATCTGCATGCATACATGAAGTCCGCCATCTTTAATTTTGCTGCCGCATGGAAGGTGATGAAGGAAACAACATTGGCTAATGGGTGGACACAGTTACTGAATGGGACTGAACCGGAGTACGATTTCAGAGGATTTGAAACATCCGATTTCTGTGAAACCGTAAAGAAGGCTGGTGAAGAAGTAAACGAGAATGACATAGAACAGTGGCTAAACTTGGACAAGGGTGATCCAGGCTACCAAATCCTGAGTCAGGAAGAGATCGCGGAATCTGTTCTACACGACGATCAAGAAGATGGAGATGATGACGATGAAGAAACATCTGTTACAGGAGGCCCTAAATTATCAGCGATAAGAAACAGCATGGACGAAATTATCGCGTACATTGGGGAGTCTTCAGATCCGGAAGTGTGTGCTTATTATGACCATTTTAGACAGTTTAGATCTTTAATAATAAAGAAGCAACATTCTAGTGGAAAACAACTGGCTCTTGATGCTTTTATCCAGAATAAATAAAGGTGTGTACATAACATTGTATTTGCATGATATTAATAGTACGTATTAAAATACAGATAAGCGATGTTGTCGCTGTTACAATAGAAAACCACACTGGCAGTTTACCCGTTATTTAGAAACATGTTACTCACACCCCCTCTACTCATCCTTTGTCTTGCTGCCTACAGAAGGGTGCGAGCACACGCGCATGTGCATGCACTTACACTTTTTCTTCCTATTCTTTGTTCAGTTTGCTGTTAAAACGTACGGTTGCAGTCATAAATCATAATGCCAGAGTTAACAACAGCCAGGCAAACTGCTCTTGCTTACGCAGTAAACAACTCATAGATACCAAAAGCGTTCGTCCCACCAGAAGTCAAGTATAACTTCAAATTTCGTTAGCGCGTGAATGCAAGCCGCATGCCAAATTAGCGACCATGTTTTTAGGAGAAAAAGTGCGGCTTGTATTCGGAACAATATGGTATTTGCATGATATTAATACTGTAGTATTAAAATTTCAAGTGTTATAGGCCTATTTGATTTAAATATATCCTCAAAAAACAAAATTTGCGATTTAACGGACTTTCGACTTAAGGGACACCCCTCAGCCCCAATTAGTCCGTTAAACCGAGGGTTTACTGTATATCTATAGTGTTTTTCATAAATGCCCACTACATACCACTAATCCTCACTGATTTCATAATGGTAGGTAGCCAACCAAGCCTTTGTCTGAGTAATGTTATGGCACTGTTGTCTAGATCTGGACCGGTGGTGTGATGTTCTCAACTTGGCTGCCAAGTATTATGCATTATCGTTGCTATTTATGTCTGTGAACTTCCCTGAAAGTGATAGGTGCTATGTGATACTCATGTCCATGGAACTCCCTGCCAAAGGCATCAACAGTCTCACTAAGCCAAATCAATGACTCAGAACCGTGTACTAACTTTGATCAAACTGTGACTGTCTGGTTCCCACACCAGACATTTTGGGAAAGTTCCTGGACTCAGGATCAGCCAAAGAGCTATGCTTCCATTCCATTGACAGAGGTCTCCATTATCCAACTCCATCCAATAGATTCTAGCACAGTTCCTTCTTTATCTGGTTGCAGGCAGTTACAGGCTTTGTTATTTGGTAATTACTCAAAAAGAAATAATCAAAACAGACTGGATTATAAAGCAAGTCTTAAGGGGGTACGGGTCACTACTGAGCATGCACTGTGTAGGTTTATCAACCACTTTCTGTACATCAGCATATTGGAGGTTTATTTTTGAATAGCCTTCTTATTTGAATAAAGGTTTACTAAAAATCACATCAATACTCATTAGTCTGTGACAAACTCATTTACACACTAGACTTTTTATAAATAATTTCACAATTTATGTTGTTTCATAAATTTGATACTCAACTATATAGTGCTAAATGTCACACTGATACTTCTGAATACAAGCATGAATTAACTTAAGTGCCTTAAAATGGTTTGGGTAACATTTTTTTAAAAGCATTACAATAGTAAATTTTAGTACTCCATTTTCTCAAAAATAAAATTAATTCTTAATTGCACAATGGATTAATTGATGCCTTCCCACTTGCCTGATCAAATGATTTCTTACAAATATCAGATTAGTCCTTGTTAATGCCAGTATGTATTAATTTATGACGTTTCAAAGTACCCGCTCGAGAAAATGATTTGGTGCAAATAACACAGTGGTGTTTCTTAATGCCAGAATGTTTTAATTTATGTCCATTATGTATTAATTTATGTTTTGACAAATCGCTTCGCCGCAAAAATGTTTTTTTGCAAATATCACACTGGAAATTCTTAATGCCAGAATGTATTAATTTATGTTCTAACAAATGGCCTAACTGAGTAAATGATTTTGTACAGACATCACATTGATACTTCTTAATGCCAGAATGTATTAATTTGTGTTGTAACAATTCACCTGACGCAACGAATGTTTTTGCACAAACATCACACTCGAACTTCTTAATGCCAGAATGTCTTAATTTATGTTGTGACAAACTCCTTTGCCAAGTAAAAGTTTTTGTACAAATATCACACTGGTACTTAATGCCTCCATGTATTAATTTATGTTGTGCCAAATGGTCAGCCCGTTTATATGTTTTTGTACAAATATCACACTGGTACTTCTTATCTGCATGTACCGATTTATGTTGTGACAAGTGGGATGCTTGAGTAAATATTTTTGTACAAACATCACACTGATGCTTCTTAATGTCACATTGGGTTAGTTTATGTTGTGAGAAACGGCATGCTCGAATAAACGTTTTTGTACAAACATCACACTGGTACTTCTTAGTGTTAGAATGTGTTAGTTTATGTCGTGATAAACTGCTTTGTTGAGTAAATATCTTTGAACAAATATTGCACTGGAATTTCTTAACGTCTGCATGTATTAATTTATGTTGTAACAAATACTCTGATCGAGTAAAAGTTTTTGTACAAACAACACACTGGTGTTTTTTATTACTGTTAGTTGGTACGGAGTGTTTTAATAAAGCAAGTTCAAGCAAGGAAACAGGCTTATTCTGATCTAATTTTTTTGCATATTGTTCACACTTCTGAGCAGAATTCACCTCAACATGAATGTCCCAATTCATGGGTGTCAAGTAATGTAACTGAAACAAACAAAAGAATATAATAGTAAAAAGGTTATCACTGGTTATTTGTATTTCTACACAATAAAACTGAATTTAAAAACAGTACTCCTGTCAATTACCTGCAAAAATGAAATTTACATGTCACTACAGTAGTGTTGTGTATATAATAAAAAATGTTTTATATAAGTATTTACATTCATTACTTTTAAAATAAAATTTAAAGGAAAATTATTTAAAAATGAACAAGAGGGCTAACAACAATTATACATTTTCACTTATCGTTGCAAATCCTGAGCCAGGAGATTCTCAGTTTCGCTGATACTTGTAATACAATTTAAAATTTCTTTGCTTCTCCTAAGAGTTTATACCCTGCTTAATTATGAAACATGTCTCAATAACTAGTAGCTCTCAGGACAAACATATAGAGGCAGGACTAGAAACTTGCTCTTGTTCCAGACTTAACATTTTAGCAACTGAAAGAACACAATTTGTGTTTATATTTAACCCTTTCGGTGCTTTATTCAAGTATAGTCGAATTGACATACCATCCCCTTATGTGCTTAATTCGACTTTAGTCAACGTCAGGCAATTTTTGTTTCCATTGGCTGCCTACTGGTGGCCCTGAAGCACCGAGGTCTGACAGCTTATTTTTATAGATGTGTGTGATTGTGGTTTGGTATGTTTATTTTGTTTGTATTGTGCACAATTATTGTTATATACCACATAATATTATACAGACTGAATTTTGTGTTGTAAAGTGTTGTATACAAGGTGTGGAGTTGCATATTACATAGTAGCCCAGTTAATAGAAAGGCTGATTTTACTATTAAATTGTAGAGCAAACTACTTGCACTACGACTTCAGGGGTATCCCATAGATGACTAAAATCCAAAATCCAACCAAATTTTAGCCATGGAAAATTTTTCAAACAATAATTAACAACAACAAAAATGACTTTTTTCGTTTTTTGCTTATACAATAAAAAGTACAGGATGAATCGTGTTACTTCCAATGGGACATTTGTAGAGAATTGAAAATCCTACAAAATGGTTTCTTCTAGACCCCGATCCGACCATTTTTCACCGAGAAAAGACCCAAAAACGCTTGAAAATGCTTGTTTTTTACAAATTCATATCTCTGTTAATTTTCAACACTAAGGGCTAATTTTTTGGGAAATGATAGTTTATTACATATACTTTAAACTGCCGAAAGATGAAATTTGTCGCATTAATAGTTTTGCATAATTGCAGTATAAACAAATTAGAGTGATATTTTGTAAATTGCGCCCTATAAACTAGAGTGGCCCGATTTAAATTATTTAAACGGATTCTGAAAGTAGAGATTATAAACTACAATTTGTCTATCTCAGATTTTTGTATAAGTTTGGAGAAAAATGTTAAAAATGCTTCCAAACATAGCGCAAACACTGCTTTCTTTCAAGGTCATGCTATACGTTAGTTGCCACGCAGCTTTTAGAGCGTATAGTACTACGTTTTTAAAGAAGTATATAAAATTGGAATATCCAATTTTATAATTAATATTTAAAGTTTATTTAACAGTGCAGTTATACACTAGTGAAAATCGTGTTATTAATAAAAAATTCATCGTAAAAATCAAGGTAAGTTTAATAATAATTATAGACTGAAAGTGAAAAATTTAACCTCAATAATGAGCAATTGACAAACATGAATATTTTATTCCTGTCTAGAAAATAATTGTGTTTTGAGAATGTTCATTCATAAAATTTAGTACGTTTTAGAGGAAAAATAAGCTGCACCTATATTAAGACAGAAAATTGTACTTAAAATATTTAATAGACGTATAAAAAAATAAAAAAATTAATAGATATGTATCAAAATCTGAAAATAAATTTTTATTATTGACGACATTATTTACGTTTGTTTAATTTACAGGGTGATTGAATTGAATATTTTGGTTGTATTTTATCATGGATCCCAGTACTAGTAGTGACATCTTCAACAATGAAAGGTAAATGCACAAAAAATTATTTAATTTTCTATAAATTGAATGAAAAATATGCTATCTAAGCCTTAAAGTAGTAATGATCCTTTTAATTTATCATAACTTCACTTCAATTAAATATACTTAAATAGAATATACATTAAATTGCGTAGATAAGTATAGAGTGAAAGTATTATTAAACTTCAAATACTCCATTAACAATATTATAATATTTCATACTGTTGGTATTCTTTTTTAATTATATAAATTAAATTCTCTCGGCTTCGACTCGGGTGACAATTGTGTAATATACTAAAATAATAAATTAAAAAATCTATAAAAATCTAGTTGCAAACATTTCAAAATTTTCAATAATCATAACCATTACTAAATTTCTAAAAGTTTTTAGAGAAACTAATAAACTATTATTTTTACAAACCCCCTTTTTTAGAAAAAGAATGTTTCTTTTAGAGCCAAATGTCTATTTACAAAAAGTGTCCGCAAAGCCTGCTATTTTCAATTTACTTTTCTATTTTAAATTTTATAGACACATATTAGGTGAAAATATTTGAATTTCATAAATTTTATTATTTTATTGCTCAATTTAGCATGAATGATGGTTCAGAAAATCGAGATGTGGATGATCAATGGGAAGATATGAATGACAAGTGCCTGCTTTGTGATGAGCCCATGGAGACGGGAAAAACTATCTTGTGTAAGGAAAGAGCTATCGAAACCTTCATAAAAGCAAGCAAAAGGAGAAAAGAAAATCGAGACAAGAAGCTAGAAGGATTGAAGCAGGCTTTCACAAAACTTGTATGGTGAGTTATCCCAGAGAAAGAGACATAAAAACTGCTGAGAAAAAAAGGAAAGAAGAAGCGAGAAATTCTGCACAAAATCGACAGCGCAATCAAGAAGCGCGGGTATTTAATTTTTTCATGTATTGTTTTTTTTGTGATAAAACTGTTCATGAATATATTGATAACTGTAGCCATGTAACGAAAAAACAAACCATCGATAATATTATTGCACAGCTCAAATGTTATCCGAAAACCGAAACTAACAAAATTATATCTGCGCGTCTCAGCAATTTACAATGTGAAAACGACGATTTTTTTAAAGAACATAAAATGTATTATCATTATAATTGCATGAACAAGTTTTACGCATACCGCCCATGTAATGTTAGAGGTGCCCCTATATCGGAAGATATGTCAAATATATTAGCTTGCATTATAAACTTCTTATGTGATAACAGCCATGAATGCCAGTTTTCATTGAAATCCATTTTAGAAAAATATGCAACGATAGAAGGTTCAAAAGATTTTCCTAGACTTGACTATATTGAAAATCATTTAAAAAGGCATTTTGAAGATGAGATAGTTATCCACAAAATAAATAATGATAGGTTGATTTGTTTTAAACAATCGTTAGGAAAAACTATTGAAGACAGTTGGTATAACAATCGTCAAAATAATATTGAGCAAGAAAAGTTGAGAATAGTTGAATTAGCTGGCCACCTAATTTTGCAAGATATCAGAGCAATGAAGTGTAGTGAAAATAATTCTTACAAATCTCCTAGCAGTTTTTTAAATGATTTGGACAAAGATATTCCTGAAAGCTTAAAATTAATTCTAGATATTTTAATTAAAACTCACAAACGCACTCCAAACAATCAATCTTGGGTTTAGTGGGACAATAAAATAATAACTTTTTTAATATTCATGTTTAATATGGTAACCAAATCACTTGTACGAATTAATAAATTAATTACCTTAATTATCCGCCGTGTGATTTCTTATGCTTCGTCTATGACGCGTTTCGGAGCGTATGCTCCATCATCAGATATTAAAAAGTTAAAACAGTCACTCTTGCGAGATCATTAAAAAGTTAAAATGTCAAGATTTGCATATGAACCGTATGCGGATTTGGGTGCGCACCCGTTCAAGTTCATTCTGCCACTGAGCGGTTGCTACCTTATCGCAGCCCCAGCAAGGAGACTCAAGGCAGTATCGTACAATCGGTTGGATACAAAGTTCAGGTGGTCATTTAACACGATATCGCGACTCATTGGGTTTGCATATGCACTGTAAATTTCAAATGTCCCATTGGAAGTAACATGATTCATCCAGTACTTTTTATTGTATAAGCAAAAAACGAAAAAAAGTCATTTTTGTTGTTGTTAATTGTTTAAAAAATTTTCCATGGCTAAAATTTGGTTGGATTTTGGTTTTTAGTCATCTATGGGATACCCCTGAAGTCGTAGTGCAAGTAGTTTGCTCTACAATTTAATAGTAAAATCAGCCTTTTTTTTTTGCTCTATTAACTGGGCTATAGGTTTATAGTTCCGTATTTGTTAAACCTAAACTGACCATTTGAAAACTATTTTTTTAAGGTACAGTTTTAATGATGCAGACACAGGATTTCCCTGTTAGTTTTCGGTTTACACAGGGAAAGATAAACAATCAGGGCAGAATAAAGGACTGGACTGGCAAACCAAGTTGTAAAGACTGTTAGAAGGACTTCAAAATATAGGCCATGTTATCTATTTTGATCATTTTTATTCCAGTATAGAGAATTGCAAAAAAAAAGGGATTTGGTGCACATGGAATATTACATGTTAATTGGAAAGGATTTCCATAGGAAATGAATTTGAGAGCTCATTAAGGACACATACAATGGAACCCTGTAGGGTATAAAAAAATACACAACAGCTGCCACTTAGTTTTAAGTTTACGTCACGCGATTACTCAGTGCGTTCAAGTTATTAGTGAAAAGTGATTATTGTGCGGGACTCTATTAATTGACATTATTATTGCATGAGTACAATCTTGTTGAATAACTTGTTGGTTTCAAACTGTTAATCGTGATTAACTAAAACTGGTGATCAGTGACTTAATTAGTATATTTATTTTGTTTTCAACTGTATCATATGACGATCAGTGAGACTGTCGTAAAAGTGGGTCAGACATGAGACACAACAGTTTAAAGTGGACACTTTGTACAAGACTAGGTAATTTATAATAAATCGGTAAATAATGGATGCCAGTCCGATGATAGAAAATTTCCAGGTGTTACTATTGCAGACAGAGGAACTATGACGGCAAGAAGCAGTGGAAGCAGAGAAAAGCTGCAGACAGGAGGCGGAAGAAGCAGAAAAACAAGAAAAAGTGCTCTTCCTTGAGTCGGAAGAATGGGAAGACGAGAAACAAGAAGCAAGTGGATAAAATGGAAGCTTTTCTAATGCAAAAACAGATGCAAGAACATACTGCCGCAGAAATGGGTCTCCGACTTGGTGACCTGGGTGAATTATGAAGTGAGTTTACTAAAAAATTACTAGAATATCTGATGTAGAAGAAGCCATGTCAAATATATATCTGAAGTAGAGGAGACCGTAGAAATTGTAAAGATTCAATCACAATTATAAAAGAGTCATTGCAAATATGAAAGAGCAGATTAAGAGTGAAGTAGAGCTGTTAATTAAAATAGAGCCACATGTAAAGACAGAAAAGGACATGGAAAATAAGATAACAGAGAAAGTCACTTCGCCTACAGCTGGGACGGTTCATGTCAAGACCCCAACATTTGATGGAAGCACCACTGAGCAACGTATCTTCAGCTATTTGAAGTGGCTGCTGGCACAAATATTTGGACAAAGAAAGACAAAACAGTTTCACCCGTTCTCGCTTTAAAAGGGCCTGCGCAGAGCTACCACAGAAAGTGCCACCTGAGAGCCAGAACATCTATGACGAATTGAATAAAGCTCTAGAATTACGGTATGGTGATAACATTTGTGCACTGTGTACTACAGTCAGTTGAGAACAAGGTGACAACATTCCGGGGGAGTCTTCAAGAGTTTGAAGCAAGCATTGATAGACTGATTAGACTGGTCTATCCTGAAGCACCAGAAGATTTTTGAATGACGTTTACGGTGCAGACATTTATTGAGGGCATCGGAGATTGTGAACGAATGGCAAAACACTGAAATAGCTCAGAAGCTCTTGTTCATGCCCTCAAGTTTGAAGCTGCCAAGTGACCGTCCCGCTACATTAAGGGGTTTGTCATCACACTGTAGTAAGAAATCCCTGTATCATATTGCCATTACGATGAGTGCAGAAAAACAATGTTGAAGGATAAACAATTCTAAAGTTCAAGAGCACCACAATGATTTGAACAAGACAGTAGACCGAAGTGATACAACTGTGGGAAACGTGGTCATCTAAAGGTAGACTGTTGGAGAAGAAAATACTGAGAGAAGGGAGTGATCACACCAATTGGAGAAATAAAGCTCCAGAACACCACATACTTTCTATGAAACTTAAGACCAGTGGAAACTTGATCATTAATGGATTTGCGGAAGGTAAACTAACATTATTTACAGTTGACACAGGTGCAAGTGTCCATTGTGTGCCCTGACTTAGCAACCACCAGCCTCAAAATAGCTCTTGTACAATACAGACTGTGACTGGAAGCCACATCAAAATGTTAGGGAAGGTAGGCGTACGTGTACGCCTGGATCTCCTCGAGTTTAGCCATCAAATGGTTGTTGCAACACTGTCGATGAAGTGATTCTTGGCATGGACATTATGAATGCCTACAGGTTAGTTGTGGACTTAAGAATGTCCTGAACGTTGGCCAGGAGAAATGAAAGCTTTGCATGACTAAAATGACAGGGTCCGCCAACCATTTGATCAGGCAAGTGGCTTGTGGCGAATAAGAAGTGAACACATGTGATCAAGAGGAACCCTCAAGCGGAAATGGAAGAAGAACGAGCAGAGGAAGTACGAATGTGGAACACGACAAAAGCAGTGAATGGAAAGCCAACTATGGGTGTCGAGGAAAGACTCTTGGTTGTTCCCGAGTTGATTGAAGTGCCCAGGGGAAAAGTTGCTGAAGATGAAGTTACATAAGAGGTTGTTGACGAGAACCAATCAGATTTGGACCAGGTGTATAGATCATCTGTACAAGACACAACAGGGATAACTCCATCAAAAATACTAGTTGAGAATAAGATTCGTCTTCCTGGGAACTTGATGTTCGGGTTGCACGAGACTGATTTTGAAGAACCGGAGAATTATGTAGATCGCCTGACCAAGTATTACTTCAGAGATGGCTTTCCAGTTTGGGGTGAACAGGTTTAAGGAAGGGGAAGTGTTACGACATTACAGAACATGCTACGTGTTTCTTGGTTATTCCAGTGGAGCTCGCCTGAAATGAGATTCGTCTTTCTGGGGACTTGATGTTCGGATCACCTGAGACTCAGACTCAAGAGCCACTGAACTATTCCTCGGAATCAGAAAACGAGCTGCGAGAAATGAATCACCTGATAAGAGGACGGCTGAAGACAACCAATGATAAAATGAAAACTCGGTATGACATTCACGTGATAGTGTGGGTTTCCAAGAAGGAGATCAGGTTTGGTTGTTACACACAAAGCGCCGTCGTGGTCACTCACCTAAACTTAAGACTAACTGGGAAGGACTTTACACTTTGAAAAAGAGAATCAACGATGTTGTCTATTGGATTCAATATGAAGGACAGCAAAAGTTCAAGGTTGTCCACCTAGATTGCCTGTATTACTTCAGACGGTTTGTCAGTTTGTGATGAACAGGTTTAAGGCGGGGGCAGTGTTACACAGTACGGATCATTCTGGTACAATGGAGAACATTGTTCTACGCGTTTCTCGCTTAGCCCAGCATGTACATATTTCTGTAAGTACTTGAATATATACAAACTCTTGAAGACTCTCCCTGGAATGCTGTCGCCATGTCTCGATTGAGTGCAGTACACATCTCACAAGTATCTCTCACCATACTGTAATTCTAAAGCTTTTAACAATTCGACATAGGTGTTCTTGCTGTAGCAGTGCTGCTTCAGGTCCTTTTAAAGAAAGAATGAGTGAAACTGCCGACGGTACATCATCCAGTGAGTGCCTCCATCATATGTTGGGGGCTTGACATGACTGTCAAAACTACAGGCAAAGTGACTTTCTCTATTGTCTTACTTTCTGTCTTTACCATTGGTAGAGTCTGTTCAGCAATTTGTTTTTAAACACATGGTAGTGTTTTCATGAACTGCTTTACTTCACTCCCATTATTTGAATTTTCTTTATGGTTTGTGTCAATTTGAATGATTCTCACAGCAAATAAATTGTAAATATTCTTTGTTTTACCTGTTGCCTAAATAAAGTCTATGATCTACTAATTATACTGATCCGAATTTATGTTTCAGATAACACTGTACAGTAATCTGTTTTGTACGAAACTTTTATTTTGCCTGTCTAAACAGGTGTAAAACATATTTTACAGAATTATTGGAATCTTATCTAACTAGGTTTATGTTTAGTCATGAGAATCACCTTTTTTTTATTTAATATTTGTGCTGTGATAGTTGACAGAACTCTACCCATTCCAACTGGTCCCATGCAGAATTTGGTTATTCTTCTGACTTATTTAGATAGTATGCAAAGTGTAAATTTTTCTGTTAGCTGTATTTATACTGTGGTTTTAAAACACAAATATAGTGCTACACATACAGTCTAGCAGTACAGTTTGTTGTGACGCAAAACGTTATTTTATCAATCAGTAAGTTCAGTATGTGTAAATATTTTATTGAGTTGTCTGTGTCTAAACAAAAGAAATGAAGTTTGCTGCAAAAGGTACAGTCACAGAACATAGTACAAAATGGGGTTGGAAAAACTAAAATTGTGACAGAATTCAGTATTCTCATGAATACCTACTTTTCTTAAAAATAAGGAAAAATTTTTGGAAACTGTAATGTGACAGAAATGAGCGAGAAGTCTGAAAAATCTTTTAGGCTAGAGTGTGCCTTTAATTAGTGCTGAAGCTGATAAATATCTACTAGATTAACCCTTTGGGAACTGATGTTCGATATATCGGATGTGATTTAAAATTGCCACTGTTTTTACAAGAATCGTTTCTGAGTGCTGCTAACGTGTCAGATAGTAAACAAACATTCATAGTTTTCAATGCAACCACCAGATAGCATAATTTCCTTTTTTTTTTTGAAGTTAGGTGATATTGAAATGGCAGTGTTTTTCATTGCTGGCATTCATATTGGTTATGTTTACATTGTTTTTTTGGTGTTTCTAATTTTATGTGATATTGTTGAATAAACATTACACGCTTATTTAGTGTGTTTTTGTTAAAATAACTGTGTACTAATTTTGAAAAGCTGATTTAAATTTTGGTGTTGTGTGAGTGTTTACGTTTTGCGCTACATACTCTAGTATTTTACCGCGTATAGTACATACATTTATGCTATTATCTTTTCTTCTGTTATAGACAGAGTATTCATTTTTTGCACAGTTAAACTAATATGTAAAGTAATCAACTATGGCAGTTTGGAGAGCCAGATTTGTTTTGTTTTGTAAAAGAAGGACTGAGTTGAATACAACTTTATCGTTGTCTTGATTGTTCATCTCTTCTTTCACAGCACTATCACTTTACTAAAAATGAACTTTATCTTGTGAAAAACTTACTTTTTTCGTCGGACGCGTTTCGGCTTAAGTATCCGCCTTCTTCAGCTTTTAGTCAGACTGCCATCATTTCGTAACGGTTTTTGTGTGGAAGGTGTAGTGGGGGTGGTGTGTGGAGGAAGGGGATTGGTGCAGGGATTCAACTTGATGTTTGTTTTTTGTAAAATTGTGTCAAAAAGTGTATGTGATTTATATTGTAATTGATCGTTGAGTATGTTGTTTGGTTGTGTTGTGTGGTGTTTATATATTTCGTATTGTTCAGTTGTGTTGAGTTTTCGGCCTTTAGGTAAGTAATGTAAAATTTCGAGATTGGTGTCTATGTTGGTGTAACTGTGGTTTTCTGTGTGTATGTGTGTGGCAAATGCGGAGTGTATATTGTTGTTGGTTAGAGCTTTTAAATGTTCAGAATAACGGGATGAAAAAGATCTTCCTGTCTGGCCGATGTAGAAACTATTGCAGTCATTACATTTTAATTTGTAAACACCTGTTTTGTTATATTTGTCTATGTCTGTGTTTGTATTATTGATGTGTTTTGTAATGGTATTGGTTGTTCTGTATGCTATTTTGTATTTGTGTTTTCTGAATGTGTTGGCGATTTTGTGTGTGTAGGAGTTGTGGTATGTGAGTGTGATGTATTTATTGTGTTGTGTGCTGATGGTATTTTGTGTTTTGTTGTTTTTGTTTTTGACGCGTTTGTGTAGTGTGTTTATTAAATTAGGGTTGTAACCGTTTTTGATTGCTATGTATTTTATTGTGTTGAGTTCGTCGGTGTAATCTTGTTTATTTAAGGGTATTTTAGTTAGTCTATGGAGCATATGGTTGAAGGCCGCATGTTTATGTTGTGTTGGGTGGTTTGATGTGTTGTGTATAACCATGTCAGTTGTGGGTGGTTTCCTGTATATTTTGTATGTGTGTGTGTTGTTAGTTTTGTTAATTGTTAGGTCTAGAAAATTTATACTATTGTTTTGTTCAATTTCCAGTGTAAATTTTAATTTGTGGTGTATAGTGTTTATGTATTTGTGGAAGTTTTCAACTTGTCTTGTGTTGCCTTTGAATAAAAGTAATATATCATCTACATACCTGTGCCAATATATAATTTTGTTAGTGTATTTGTTGTTGTTTATTATGTGGTTCTGTTCTATGTTGTGTATATATATTTCTGCTAGTATTCCTGATATGGGGGAGCCCATTGGGAGACCTTCTGTTTGTGTGTATATCTTGTTATTGTATGTAAAGTAATTTTGTTCAGTTATTAGTTTGGTCAGTGTGATGATTTCTTGTATGTGTGTTTCAGGTGTGTTGTTTTGTCTGAGTAGTTGTTCTAGTGTTTGGATGGTTTCTTTGGTGGGGACATTAGTGTATAAATTGGTTATATCAAAAGATGCCAGAGTTGAGTTATGTGGGATGTGGATGTGTTCAGTTTTCTTGACTAGGTCTATGTTGTTTTTGATGGATGTGTTGTTACTGAGATTAATATTTTCTCTGATTATCTTGTCTAGTTGTTTTGCGATTTTGTGGGAGGGTGCCTGTGTGTTGTTTATTAATGGTCTGATGGGAATGTTCGGTTTATGTATTTTTGGTAATGCATTTAGTTTAGGGGGGTTAGGTTTTATTTGTTTAAGGTATTTGGCGCTTTCTGGTTTGATTATATGTTTTGTGTTGTTTATAAACTTATTAATCTGTTTATGAAATTTTAGTGTGGGGTCTTTATTTATTTCTGTTATATTATTTTCGTTGAAGAAATTTTCGATTTTAGTGTTTAATTGGTGTTTGTCCATTATGACGCTAATGTTACCTTTGTCAGCTTTTAGGATTGTTGTGTTGTGTTCAAGTAACTTGTGTTTTACATTGTTAAGTGTTTTTATTTCATTGTTGTGTATTTTTGGTTTTGTATGTGTGTTTAGAAGTTTTCGTTTTATTTCGTGGCGAATCGGGTCCTGGTCATTAAAGTGCGTGTTTTGTACAGCTGTTTCTGCGTCTATGATTATGTCACGTGTGTGTTTATTGTGATTTTTGTTAGTTGCATTGTTATTTAAATTGTTTCAGTCCTTTGTTTAATAAATCCATTTCATCCTTTGTGAAATTAATGGTTGTTGTATTAACTACGCGTGCGTGGAATTTGTATGCCGGTTCAGGGATAGATTCAATTGTGCGTGTTGTGAGGTTAGTTATTTTTTTGTTGTTTCTAGCTTGTATTGTCAATTTGAGTTTTTCTATGTTGTCTTGTGTGTGTTGTATTACATTTTCAAGTTCCGTGTGGTGTAATATTTGTGTGAGTTTCATGTATAATTTATATGCCTGTTTGTTGAGTGTGTCTTTTTTATGGTATAAATAATTGATTATGTTATTTAGGTTTATTTGTTCTAATTTCCGTTTGGTTTGAAGTGCTGTATGCGTGTTTTGTTTTATTGTAACTTGTGCGTGTGTTGGTATGATGTTGTGTTTTCGACAAGTTTTATTGAATGCTATGTGTAAGGAAGTTTTTGTTACTTGTTGTTTGGCGTTTCTGTACTTATTGATGAAATACGCTTTATCTGCGGTATTATAGTTGTCTTGATTGTTCGTCATACAATAATACAAGATACCGTCATACATACAATAACAAGATATACACACAAACAGAAGGTCTCCCAATGGGCTCCCCCATATCAGGAATACTAGCAGAAATATATATACACAACATAGAACAGAACCACATAATAAACAACAACAAATACACTAACAAAATTATATATTGGCACAGGTATGTAGATGATATATTACTTTTATTCAAAGGCAACACAAGACAAGTTGAAAACTTCCACAAATACATAAACACTATACACCACAAATTAAAATTTACACTGGAAATTGAACAAAACAATAGTATAAATTTTCTAGACCTAACAATTAACAAAACTAACAACACACACACATACAAAATATACAGGAAACCACCCACAACTGACATGGTTATACACAACACATCAAACCACCCAACACAACATAAACATGCGGCCTTCAACCATATGCTCCATAGACTAACTAAAATACCCTTAAATAAACAAGATTACACCGACGAACTCAACACAATAAAATACATAGCAATCAAAAACGGTTACAACCCTAATTTAATAAACACACTACACAAACGCATCAAAAACAAAAACAACAAAACACAAAATACCATCAGCACACAACACAATAAATACATCACACTCACATACCACAACTCCTACACACACAAAATCGCCAACACATTCAGAAAACACAAATACAAAATAGCATACAGAACAACCAATACCATTACAAAACACATCAATAATACAAACACAGACATAGACAAATATAACAAAACAGGTGTTTACAAATTAAAATGTAATGACTGCAATAGTTTCTACATCGGCCAGACAGGAAGATCTTTTTCATCCCGTTATTCTGAACATTTAAAAGCTCTAACCAACAACAATATACACTCCGCATTTGCCACACACATACACACAGAAAACCACAGTTACACCAACATAGACACCAATCTCGAAATTTTACATTACTTACCTAAAGGCCGAAAACTCAACACAACTGAACAATACGAAATATATAAACACCACACAACACAACCAAACAACATACTCAACGATCAATTACAATATAAATCACATACACTTTTTGACACAATTTTACAAAAAACAAACATCAAGTTGAATCCCTGCACCAATCCCCTTCCTCCACACACCACCCCCACTACACCTTCCACACAAAAACCGTTACGAAATGATGGCAGTCTGACTAAAAGCTGAAGAAGGCGGATACTTAAGCCGAAACGCGTCCGACGAAAAAAGTAAGTTTTTCACAAGATAAAGTTCATTTTTTAGTAAAGTGATAGTGCTGTGAAAGAAGAGATGAACAATCAAGACAACTATAATACCGCAGATAAAGCGTATTTCATCAATAAGTACAGAAACGCCAAACAACAAGTAACAAAAACTTCCTTACACATAGCATTCAATAAAACTTGTCGAAAACACAACATCATACCAACACACGCACAAGTTACAATAAAACAAAACACGCATACAGCACTTCAAACCAAACGGAAATTAGAACAAATAAACCTAAATAACATAATCAATTATTTATACCATAAAAAAGACACACTCAACAAACAGGCATATAAATTACACATGAAACTCACACAAATATTACACCACACGGAACTTGAAAATGTAATACAACACACACAAGACAACATAGAAAAACTCAAATTGACAATACAAGCTAGACACAACAAAAAATAACTAACCTCACAACACGCACAATTGAATCTATCCCTGAACCGGCATACAAATTCCACGCACGCGTAGTTAATACAACAACCATTAATTTCACAAAGGATGAAATGGATTTATTAAACAAAGGACTGAAACATAATTTAAATAACAATGCAACTAACAAAAATCACAATAAACACACACGTGACATAATCATAGACGCAGAAACAGCTGTACAAAACTTTAATGACCAGGACCCGATTCGCCACGAAATAAAACGAAAACTTCTAAACACACATACAAAACCAAAAATACACAACAATGAAATAAAAACACTTAACAATGTAAAACACAAGTTACTTGAACACAACACAACAATCCTAAAAGCTGACAAAGGTAACATTAGCGTCATAATGGACAAACACCAATTAAACACTAAAATCGAAAATTTCTTCAACGAAAATAATATAACAGAAATAAATAAAGACCCCACACTAAAATTTCATAAACAGATTAATAAGTTTATAAACAACACAAAACATATAATCAAACCAGAAAGCGCCAAATACCTTAAACAAATAAAACCTAACCCCCCTAAACTAAATGCATTACCAAAAATACATAAACCGAACATTCCCATCAGACCATTAATAAACAACACACAGGCACCCTCCCACAAAATCGCAAAACAACTAGACAAGATAATCAGAGAAAATATTAATCTCAGTAACAACACATCCATCAAAAACAACATAGACCTAGTCAAGAAAACTGAACACATCCACATCCCACATAACTCAACTCTGGCATCTTTTGATATAACCAATTTATACACTAATGTCCCCACCAAAGAAACCATCCAAACACTAGAACAACTACTCAGACACAACAACACACCTGAAACACACATACAAGAAATCATCACACTGACCAAACTAATAACTGAACAAAATTACTTTACATACAATAACAAGATATACACACAAACAGAAGGTCTCCCAATGGGCTCCCCCATATCAGGAATACTAGCAGAAATATATATACACAACATAGAACAGAACCACATAATAAACAACAACAAATACACTAACAAAATTATATATTGGCACAGGTATGTAGATGATATATTACTTTTATTCAAAGGCAACACAAGACAAGTTGAAAACTTCCACAAACACATAAACACTATACACCACAAATTAAAATTTACACTGGAAATTGAACAAAACAATAGTATAAATTTTCTAGACCTAACAATTAACAAAACTAACAACACACACACATACAAAATATACAGGAAACCACCCACAACTGACATGGTTATACACAACACATCAAACCACCCAACACAACATAAACATGCGGCCTTCAACCATATGCTCCATAGACTAACTAAAATACCCTTAAATAAACAAGATTACACCGACGAACTCAACACAATAAAATACATAGCAATCAAAAACGGTTACAACCCTAATTTAATAAACACACTACACAAACGCATCAAAAACAAAAACAACAAAACACAAAATACCATCAGCACACAACACAATAAATACATCACACTCACATACCACAACTCCTACACACACAAAATCGCCAACACATTCAGAAAACACAAATACAAAATAGCATACAGAACAACCAATACCATTACAAAACACATCAATAATACAAACACAGACATAGACAAATATAACAAAACAGGTGTTTACAAATTAAAATGTAATGACTGCAATAGTTTCTACATCGGCCAGACAGGAAGATCTTTTTCATCCCGTTATTCTGAACATTTAAAAGCTCTAACCAACAACAATATACACTCCGCATTTGCCACACACATACACACAGAAAACCACAGTTACACCAACATAGACACCAATCTCGAAATTTTACATTACTTACCTAAAGGCCGAAAACTCAACACAACTGAACAATACGAAATATATAAACACCACACAACACAACCAAACAACATACTCAACGATCAATTACAATATAAATCACATACACTTTTTGACACAATTTTACAAAAAACAAACATCAAGTTGAATCCCTGCACCAATCCCCTTCCTCCACACACCACCCCCACTACACCTTCCACACAAAAACCGTTACGAAATGATGGCAGTCTGACTAAAAGCTGAAGAAGGCGGATACTTGAGCTGAAACGCGTCCGACGAAAAAAGTAAGTTTTTCACAACTTTATCACCTAACTAGCACACTATCGTTTTAATATTTATTAATATTTTTATTTAGAAAGTAATTAACAGACTATATTATACTATTATTCTGTATCCCTAAATTATACCTTTAAAAAACACACCATTTGTACCCAAGTATGTTTCATGCGTGGAAGATGATGAAGAAAAATCACAGCCACTACAAAAACAGGAAAAATGACCTGGGCCTTTCCGCAAGTACCAGTGTAAAAATTCCAGTCACCAAAGGGTTAAGAAAAACGAATTTTAAGTTTTGACAGTATACGCTTTAATTTCGAGTCTAGGCTACATGGTTTTTAAGAACATAGTACTATAACCTTTCAACCCATGAGTGGTAGAATAAACTAGCTAAAGTTAGTCATGGTACCAAACCACACAATATTTTAAATCCTGACAAAACCTGTCTTTGTAAGCATGCATCTGATAAACATTTACATTTAAGGTAAGTTTTGCATTGAGGGGGATGTTGGAAGGAATTAATACAATTTACAATATTATTACAATTTCAGAAGCCACCAACTTAGATGGTACAGGAAAACTACCATCAATCGGTAACTCAGCATACCGACAACATACCAAAAATGTTAAAACCAAAGCCAGTGCTGTAATAAGCAAAAGGCAACACAAGACAAGTTGAAAACTTCCACAAATACATAAACACTATACACCACAAATTAAAATTTACACTGGAAACTGAACAAAACAATAGTATAAATTTTCTAGACCTAACAATTAACAAAACTAACAATACACACACATACAAAATATACAGGAAACCAACCACAACCGACATGGTTATACACAACACATCAAACCACCCAACACAACATAAACATGCGGCCTTCAACCATATGCTCCATAGACTAACTAAAATACCCTTAAATAAACAAGATTACACCAACGAACTCAACACAATAAAATACATAGCAATAAAAAACGGTTATAACCCCAATTTAATAAACATACTACACAAACGCATCAAAAACAAAAACAACAAAACACTAAATACCATCAACACACAACACAATAAGTACATCACACTCACATACCACAACTCATACACACACAAAATCGCCAATACATTCAGAAAACACAAATACAAAATAGCATTCAGAACAACCAATACCATCAAAAAACACATCAGTAATACAAACACAGACATAGACAAATATAACAAAACAGGTGTTTACAAATTAAATTGTAATGACTGCAATAGTTTCTACATAGGCCAGACGGGAAGATCTTTTTCATCCTGTTATTCTGAACACTTAAAAGCTTTAACCAACAACAATATACACTCTGCATTTGCCACACACATACACACAGAAAACCACAGTTACACCAACATAGACACTAATCTTGAAATTTTACATTACATACCCAAAGGTCAAAAACTCAACACAACTGAACAATACGAAATATATAAACACCACACAACACAACCAAACAACATACTCAACGATCAATTACAATATAAATCACATACACTTTTTGACACAATTATATAGAAAACAAACAGTAAGTTGAATCCCCGCACCAATCCCCTTCCTCCACACACCACCCCCACTTCACCTTCCACACAACCGTTACAAAATGCTGGCAGTCTGTTACCAAAGCTGAAGAAGGCGGATACTAAGCCGAAATGCGTCCAATAAAATAGTAAGTTTTCACATGAAAAAAGTTCATTTTTAGTTAAGTGTAAGCAAAAGGTTAGAATGACATGACTGATTTTTAAAAAATGGCTTTTGGTGACACAAAATACTACTGCACACATAGCAGTCTGATACATAGCTGTCTTGTAAACAGACAACCTATAGCTGTAAAACAGCAACAACCTATTTAATCTGGTAACAAACCAATCTTTGACAAAGAAGATAAAATTGTCAGGGTGTAAAAGATTACCAAGTCAAGGTATAAAATTATCGATGCGACCAGCCTGTGGCCCAGAAAGGGTGAACACAATGAAAGATAATAAACATTATTTGTACTCCATGTATGTAAAAAAGTGCAAAAAATGGGGTTTTTTGCCTCACTGAAAGTACGAACAGTTTATGAGAAAAACTGAAACTAGAAAGAATAATCTTTTAATTCCTTTTAATTAATAACAGAAATATGAATTATAATAAAACAATTGTTCTTAATAACTTTCTAATGACGGAAGGTTTAACTAGGATTGCTCAATAAGCAGAACACAAATTTTACATTATTTGTGTTGACATTTTGACAATAGTTATTGTCATCAGGACCTGTGTATGGACAATAAAGAAAAGTCAAAAACAAGATCAATTAATTGAGTGAATGTGTGTGTCTGTACAAGCATGTGAGGGAGCAGAGACAGTTTTTGTTTTACAGCAACAAAATAATTATATTCCGTAAGGCAGCCATACACATTGTAGTATATCTGTCAGGTTCACCTGCACAGGTGTGGTGCACACACACGCTGCCGTAAACCGTTGAGATTTTCAGTTGACCATGGTATCGACACAGGACGATGCGCTGGCAGTGACAGGCATTTTGCTTGCGATAGAGTGCCATAAGCAGAAAATAAAAAAAATGCAGAAAATGGTGTAAGGAATGGTTTTTGAAAAGAAAGCAATACAGTCACGTAAACTTGTTAAAAGAACTGAGAATTGACTACCATAATTTTTTGCGTATGAACAAATCAGTTTATTTGAAACTACTTTCAATGGTCACACCCTTAATTCAGAAAAAAGACACTATAATGAAAAGGTCTGTTTCTGCTCATGAGAGACTCACAGCAACTTTAAGATTTCTTGCAACAGGATGTTCATACGAATGCCTCAAATTTTCTGCCATAGTATTACCTCAAGCTCTTAGTAAAATTATTCCTGAGACATGGCATGACATATATGAAGCTCTTTGAAAGGAGTATTTACAAGTAAGTAATATTAATTATTTAATATAATTGTTTATTATAAATTTTTACAAAATTTGTAGGAAATTATTCAAAAATTTCTGTTCTGATGTAATTACAACATCCAGCCAAAGTTGAAAGTAGATACATATTAAAACCAAATGTTTAAAAAGTACAACTTAAAAAAAAAAAAAAAAAAAAAAAAAAATTAAAAAAGACTATATAAACTGAAATTTTCTAATCTTTACTCTTTAACTTTTCTCTTAAATTGAAATTTAATTGAAATATCAAATCAAAGAAATACAAACTCAGATATCACTATAATTAGAGAAACTATATTAGTTCATTTAATATTAAAACTCTTCGAGTCCCTAGTTTGGGGCCACTGAAACTCTATAAGTTAATTCAATATTAAACTCTTACCTTAGGGTGCTTTTCCAAGGTTCTACAGACGAATACAGCTGCAGAAAGGAGTATTTGAGGTGACCGGTACCAATATAAATATGCAATTTATGTTAAAACAAATGCTTCTGGTTTATTAAACACATTGAAACACGAGCATATTATGTTGTGTTAGTAATGCAACTAATCAATAACAAACAACCTAAAATTTAGCAGATTAACAAAATAAATCTTCCTTGCTACTAACCTGTTACAAATTACTTATTTTATATGAACCAATACGTTTTTACCTCTTTTCCCCTTGCTCTTATATTTTATATTATAAAACAAAACTTTTCCCTTAGAGATCTCATTTTACCATTGTTATTATTAAATCAACTTATAATTTGTTTTGGGTCATTTAATTATGTGTTTTCGCTGGTACTTAACTGCCCATGGTCCGCTTCGT
The DNA here is from genome assembly GCA_034769895.1 of Magicicada septendecula. Lineage (NCBI taxonomy): Eukaryota > Metazoa > Arthropoda > Insecta > Hemiptera > Cicadidae > Magicicada > Magicicada septendecula. Next base: position 298,683,056 of record CM068373.1, on the reverse strand, counting down.
AGCACTGCCAGTTGATACGCTTTCTCATTTTCGTCGCACTCCGACACTGGTTTACATTGTTTAGTTAGTTATTACTTTGAACTTTACGCACCAGAATGTATTATTTTAAATTTTTATTCACTGGAAGATATATATGTATATTTATATAGCCGGCCGGCTTTTAGAATTTGCCCGAGCACTTAGATGGTTAATGGCCACGCTATATAGTTTGTACACTTTTTTTATACATGTTTTAATACTTTAATAGATAGGCCGAATTTATTCTGCAGCCTATCTTGCACCCGAGGCCACCGTTTTACTTAACAAACTGTATGCTGCTCCTTACTGTCTGTTTGATGTTAATCCTGTGATGTCAATCTGCATACTGTCATTCACAAGGGGGACTGCTGCTGGGGCTATTACGTAATACGTCTGAGCTGTCTCCAGACATCAACAATTTACACCAACAATATATGTGTTGCTGGTTACACTGGGGCACCTCACAGGTGGATACTGACAATTAATAATTAAAACTGATTGAAATTAAAACTGGGGTAGCACACAATTCTGTACCATTACATAGATACGTAACTCCCCTGCAGTTTCATCTGTTTCCGGCAAAGCAACTTGTCCGGGATTTCCAAATAACAGTTGAATGGACTGTTTTGTACCGAGGTTGAATGAGGCCACAAGGGGATGGTACAGTCATTGCAGGTGGTTGAACCTAACTTGTAGTGCAGGCATATTGTTGTGGTAGAATCGAGGTCGGTGAAGGTGAGTTACTTGGTGAAGAAATTGTGGGACTTGGGGAATATGTAGGAGTGGCCTGAAGTTGCAAGTAGACCGGAGTGCTGTGAAAAAACTAAGTGGTGAGGGAGCCCATTTCACCATCAAATAATACGTCATTTATTAATTTTTCTGCCAGTAGGTGCTGACGTTTCTCCAAACCTCTCAATTTAACAGCAATGGTTTTTCCTAGGAGATCACAGTGATCATCTTGTATAGCCGGACTTTTAAAATGATCCCACAAAGTAAGCAACACATCAGTGGTTTATTCATTAGTCTTGTTTTTACCTGGTCCTGATGGTTGTTTGGCTCTGGTGGGGTCAATACTTTGTCCTGTTGATCGTTGCTGTGTAGCTACAGTAGACTGTTGGTATTCACCTTGCAGTTTGTTGTTTGCACTTGTTGATTGGTCTTCACTTGCATTTGGCAATGATTCACCATCATTTGCACAATCCTAAAACAAACTTTTTTTCAGATATAAAAAATCATAAACATTTTTTTAATTAATTACTAAACATTAGATAATATACATTTTTTGTTCATTTAGTTTCCTGATTTTTCAGAAAAATGGAAAAAATTGTACAGTTGTTTGAGGAACATATCCCATTGTATGGATGGGAAACATATCAAAGTAATCCTGCCTGCTGACAGTGGCTCTCAATTCTACAATTATAAACACCGACATAGCATGGTACATGTAGGTATAGTAGATGCGAGATACTGATTCATTTTAGTAGATTCAGTATTAATAGTAGGATTTTTGACGGAGGTGTACTACAAAGTTCATTTTTAAAAAAACTGCAAAGTAAAAATTAAAAATTCCAAATGCTGAAAATGTCACAGGAAGTTCCAGAAATCTACCTTACGTTTTCGTTGCAGATGATGCATTCCCTCTGAGAACTGATATAATCATTTTAAAACTATTCCGACAAGCAGATTTAGATTCTCGTGATAAAGAGATTTTTAACTGTTGATTGTCCTGAGCAAGACGCATTGTAGAAAATGTTTTCGGCATACTGTCTTTGTGATTTCGTATATACCATACGCAAATCAATTTGGAACCACATAACATACCATGTATATCAGGCATATGCACCAACAACATGTACTCATCAGGAAGATATTGAAAACGGGAATATTGTTTCTGCAGGTGAGGACGCTTCACGATCGAACATGGAAGCTTTACAACGCCAAACCCATGGAAATGTAATGAATGATGGTAAAACAGCTGGAGACAAATTCAAAAGTTATTTTGTAAATGAGGATAAAGTGTTGTGATTTTTTTTTACCGATAATATGAAAGACCTAATTTTTTTGAATGTTTACATGCTGCATCTCATTATTTGTAAGTTTACTGAGTACAGTTAAAAATTTATTTTACCTAGGTAGGTACATTTTGTTCATTCACGTATGTTGATAAATGCCTGAATTTTTGTAAGTATGAAAAAAATATAAACAAGTACAAAAGGAAAATTGTTTTACTTACTTCACAATCACTTTCTTCATCATCCAAATTCGAGGTCGATGGTGTGGGAGTCTCTTGATCGCCCAGAAAATCAAACAGATTGTAATACCACAATGCTGGCATATAAATATTGTCTGCGGATGCTCCCGATTTAATAGAAGCTTCATGTTTCTTTCTTTCTTTACGAACGTTACTTCTTAAATTATTTATTTTCTTCACTACTGTCTCCTTATTGGCATTTGGTTCTGGCTCTTTCAGTTTCTGTACCAATTTTGTGTATGCGGCATTTTTCTTGGGACGGTCGTGGTACTCCCTGCTTTTTAGCTGGCAAAGACACAGTTCTGATTTGTAAATTTCAATAAATTCTTCTATGACCGCGTTTCGTTTACATTTAGCCATAATAACTAAAAAAACTTAAATAAACTACATTAACTAACTAACTAACTGAAATAGCAGGAAAAAACTTGCACACCTTTCTCGCCTCCAGATGCAAGACAATTGAGACCTGCGCAGGCGAGTGGCAGACACGCTCCGGTCTGCACTCTAGCGCAGCTAAAAAGAATTAAATTTTGATACTTCAGAGGTCACCCATACAGGTAAACCTGACAGGTATACCGCAATGTGTATGGCCTAAATACATGTTTGTTTTACTTAAATACACAGACATAATATTCTAAAACATATTTAGTATAATATTACAATTTAAAATATAATTATCAGCCTACCCTATGACATGCTAGTCAAACTACCCGGGTGTTGTATTTCTACACAAAACACTTCAACATTGTTTACTTATTAATACAAATAAAGACACTTAAATAAAGCAATAAACTGCTCTTGATTCACTTACCATGGGTACAGAGAAGGAAGAAAATTCAAGTAAAAACAGACAGCTCATAAAACTGCTAACATCATGTCTGCTAGAAAACACGTTTAGGGCCCTTTCTGTTTGGTTGTATTCTACACATTCTGAAATCTACTCCCTTTGTATTTTATAGTGGCAGACAATCCTGGTGACAGCAACATGCACATCACCCTGTTTTTTGTCAATGTAACCTACGTCTCACTGAGTTCACAAGTGTTGACGTGTTTCCAAAAACATTTACTGTAAAATGTATATGCCCGTATTTGATTTCATTGTTTAGATTGTATTGTTATTAGTGTTTACTTTGGGATTGTGTCAAATAATCCAATTACATTTAGAATTTCATTTAATACTATCTGTGTTTGTGTTTTCTGTATTGTGTTTTGTTCAACCAATATTTTACTTTGCTTAAAAATATTGTTACTTTTACAGTATAATTTTATTTAATTACTTAATTAGGAAAAATACCTCCTATTAAGTCAAAGTTAGGAATAATAGAAAACTGGACAGTTATCATATTGTACAATACCGTGTACAGAAAGCAAGAGGTCAACACATTCTAATATTAATGATTTTTGATAAATGGGTAATACAATTTATAATTTTATGACAACAGGAAAAACATAACCAACACTACGAAAACTTCATCATATTCTTACATAGTTAAGTTACAGTTTAAATGGAAGAAGATTATCTCAGGAAAATAAAGCAATACAGGATAGAAAAGCAGTCACTCATTTACACAGATGAGACATATACACACACCTCATACAGTAAAAAAGTCGTATGGCGAAAGTGCCATTAAATAAAGGAGATAGTTTTATAACAGTTCATGTGGATACAGATCAAGTGTTCATTGATGGTGCATTACTGGTTTTTAAGTCGGGATACAAAACAGGTGATTATCATGGGGATATGTACACTAAAATTTTGAGAAATGGACAGCTGAAAAGCTAATTCCAGGATTACCAAAAAACTCTGTATTAGTTCTGGATAATGCACCATACCACAACTACCAATCTGAAAGATGTCCCACATCAAATTCTTTAAAAAGTTACTTAATGTAGTGGTTATCTGATACCAAAATTTCTTTTATAGTTAATATGTTAATTATTCACAAAAACCTGTACAGCGTCCTATGAAATCACAGCCACACTGTTAGTCATCTGCCTCTGTATCACTCTGATATAAAATCCCCTTACATTTTATTTGGGCTCAACTTAAACACTCAGTTGCAAAAAAAAAAAAAACACTTTTGATAATAGAAACATACTAAATTTTACTACCTGAGCATGCCAATCAATAGGAAAACAATGGGCAGTAGTGCGTGAACACATAATTAAAACTGATGATTAGTATTTGCAAAGAGATGAAATGCAAGATAGCAAGATAGTTGCTGTAGCAACAGTTAGAGAGAGGTTAGGGACTGAGAACATTGGGTTTCCCCACATCTTCCACTTTCTGTGCAGCTATGAACCAGCCACTGTAAAGTAATATGATGATAACATACTGATATCTCCTCCCTCAGGAATCAATTTCGCACTAACAGTGAGTTTAAATTAAGGCCAATACAATAGATACTAATTCTAAGCCGGTGAAGTGGAAATGAAGTTAGGATGCCTGAATGTAGCAAGTTTGAAGCATCGTTCATGAACAAGATATATAGCAGGATGCAAGCAAGATGTGAATAAAGCAGAAAAGGATGCAATGAGGTGGTATTAAAAGAGTCTCAATAACCTGGATTTAAATTTTAGAAATCTTAAAAATTAGATTGTATCAAAAGAACTTACAGATGCCTATGTCTAACACTAAACAATTTAGATCCGGTCAAATAAAAAAATATCTTCATTCATCATTATAATAACAAATGTTTATCATTTTCTTTTGGCTTGACACCACAACCCAGAAGTAGTTTTTAGGTTTCCCAACATATTTATTCAGTTCGCGTGCTCACAAGAGAGAGAGTGTCAAAATACTCTTGAGCTATTTATCTGTTTACTTTTTTGTTGTTGTTAACAAAAACAACCTTATTATAAGTTAAATAAACTTATAACTTATTAAGCAAGTTATTATAACTAGTTAATACGCAAACTTATTAAGTGAGCTATGGTTTACAGTTAAGATGAATAATACCTGCTCCACGCACTGATCATTCTTAGATTCTTCTACACTGACTTCTTCTTTTATAACAACTGGTGAAACATCCTGAAAATAACAAAAATATTAAATTCACTTGTATGTGTATGACAATTTATTACATATAACAGGGCAATATATTGCAATTACATTTAGTAGAAAGTAATATAAAACATCTGTAATGGTACAGAATTGTGAGCTACCCCAGTTTAATTTTATATTGCATCAATTCAGTCACTTTTCAAATTGTCAGACTTCACCTGTGAGGAGCCCCAGTACAACATACACTGTTAGTCTAAACAACAGTCCAGACGTATTGCGTAACCGCCCCAGTAAGCAGCAGTCCTTGTGAAACAGTATGCAGTTTGTCATCAGAGAGTGTACAACACAGCCAGCAGCAGCATACAGTACAGTTCGTGCATTAAAAAATAGTGGCCTCGGGCGTGCAAGATAGGCCTCGAGTAAAAGGGCCTATCTAGTAAAACATAATAAGTGTCTGCTGCAATTTATGGCAGCACGGTCAACACCTAAGTGCTCGAGCAAAATAAAGTCGGCCGACAAAATGTTACAAAAGTGTAATTTAAAACCATGTTAAACTAAATAAGGCGGAGTATACCGTGATAGTGAATAAATTTATAAATTGTTGAAATAACAGTTCAGAGTGAGGTGAGTAACACGTGACGGTGGTGAAGCTGTTTGGAACGCCGTGGATTGGTTAAGTACCATTCAGAAACAACCAAATCAATTTTATAAATATACAAAATACTTACAGATACAGAGCTCTATTAACAGGGGTTAGAAAATAAAAATGTAAAAAAGAATGAAAGAGTGAGTGCGACAAAGTACTGGGTCATTATTAAGATTAAGAAAATTGTTATAGCCATTTAAGAATAATAATCATAAGAATTGTTTCATTATTATTTGATATACCGGTACTGATAACTTTATATGTTGTTTACGCTCAACAAAACAAAAAACAGAAAACTTTTAATCAATGTAGTAATCAACCAGCATAAAATTTGATTCGTTATTGCATAACTGTAAAACATTACATTAAATAAAATCCAAATAAGTTGTTTTAGCCAGAATAAACTGTGTTATTATATTTTGTAACTCCAACCCAAGTAACCTGTCTGCAGCTGTTTTCGTCTGTACGACTCTGGACCCGAACCCGAAGGTAAGAGTATTTTAGTAGTTGAACAAATTAATATTGTTTCATTGGCCCCGAACTAGGGACCCGAGTAGTATATATTTAATATATCTGAAATTAATATTGTTTCACATCTATGAAAAATGAGATGAGATGCCAAGTTCTAAACCAAGGTTATAAATATACAACAAAATCTTGAGTAATAAACAAAATTTTATGGGAAGTACCGTGACTCAAAAAACTTTTGGATATCTACTTTTATTATACAATTTTGTATAGATGATGGACTTTAGCAGTAAAAAGAATTAGAAAACGAATTAATATATTTTTTATTTTTATAAAAAATATAATTATACAGACTACAGCAGCAACCAGTGGTAACATTATCAGAGCTTGCATATGAAATAATGTAATTAGGATATCTGGGAGGTAAAGGACAATGGATTGACTTTTCACCTACACCAGTCATTCTATCTAAATCACTGATAAAGAATGTGTTTCAAAATAGTAGAGATGGATCTGCGAAAACATTGTGGAAAACAACAAAAAACATCATGGAAATCATCCCCCCCCCCAAAAAAAAACAAAAAAAACGGTCATATCATATCACACCTATGAAAATCTAAGAATCCCCCCCCCACACACACCTCTTAAGATTGTGAAGAGAGTATTTTTTCAAGGCACCTAAATGTTATGATAGGTAAGACAAAAAAAATCAATTAATTACATACCTCAGCCACACATTGGCAATCATCTGGCAAATTTTCTTCTATAAATTCTTGCTTTATTACAGTGTCTGGAATAGGTAAAAACACTGTATGTCCTTCCATCTTGCCAATATCAACATCTGACGTAACAATCTATAAACAAAATAATCAATTACATTGGAGAGCAAATAATATAACAATTTAATATAATATTAAAAAGTTGAAACAGGAAAGCATAATGATGTGTGAAGACAAAAATGAGAGTGTGTGGAATGATTCACCACTAACAGCAACAACACTCAAAAGCTCAAGTAAGGTGGTCTAATTCACATTATTATATACAATAATGAAGTGTGTGTGTGTGTGTGTGTGTGTGTGTGTGTTTTGCAGATATCTTGCATCCTTTTTATTCCTTCTTCTATGTTCCATTAATTGCCCTGATGTCCTCATTCAGTTTTCATGTTGATAATATCTTTCTTATATCTTCATTATGTGTAGTTACATATGTAAATTATATCTTTTTATGTATATACAATTAAACACTACCTTTTTTAGAAGCATTGGACTTGTTGAAAATTGATCACTTATGACACTGCCTGCTAGTAGTTCCTGAGATTAATTGTGGTCTGCAGGCACTTTTAAATGGAAAACTACTGACTTGAAAAATCAAACAAGGGTGCATAACAATCTGTTAAGACAACAAGAAGAATGTTTGGAATGATTCACCATTACCACCAACAATACGTTGTTACAAAGTAACTATTACCAACACCATTACAAAATAAACACCAACAGTATTTTACTTTGTTAAAGTAACAAAACGATCAAATAAGCTGCTTTAATTCAAACTGATCTGTAAAGTCATAAGGTGTGTGTGTATTTCTGTTTTTGTTGTCCAGATATAACCACATCCTCCTTTTTATTCTTTTTCTCTTATTTTTCATCATATGCTCTCATTCCTCAGGAACAATGTTGAAACGCACACAAAAAGCTAAAAAGAAAGGACGTAAAGTCACATGTGGAAATCAAGAAACAGCAAAAATATATGATTGTGGATATTTGTGCTCGTGTGAGCGCACGCACACACACACACACACACACAAGTGCAGCCAAGCATTTCACCCATAGCCTGTTGTACCTTCCAGCCATGATAAAAGTCAAACTACAAAATCACCAGTGAGGCGTTCAGTTTGTATTTGAACATGTGCAGTGATATGCTTCACGGTGGGAAGGAGTGTTGGTGCTGTGTGAGTTCATATATAACATTTTGTGTGTGTGTGACCTAGCCGTAACAAAATAACAGTAATTTCCCCAACCAATATAAATATGCAACTTTTTCTTAACTAATATATAGAATGATAAAAATACCACTTAACATTATCAAAAGAAAAAAGTTAGAATTTATGGACAATACTTACAAACAAAAAATAAATAGGAGAAAATATACAATACAAATACAGTAAACTCTCAACTATCCGGCCTATTTTTGAACCTATGTGCCGTGTGCAAAACACAAGTTGTGACATGGAAAGTGCGGATTTCCCCCCGGCCCGATACCTGCTCTTTGTTTCGTCAGTTGTGTATTGGATGTCAACAAGTGCAGAATACGTTTGCCACTGTTTCTGGTTACATTCGTAAACTGTTTTTTGATGTGCTTCATTGTTTTTCTTAATTGAAGATTTTGAAATGAGTGATAAACAAAAAAAGGTTGTAGTGACTATGGAGGAGAAACTACGAGCTATGAAGCCTGGACTCTGGGGTAATGGCAAAAACTGTTGCTTTTGAGTAGGAGTTGGGAAAAGTACAGCTGGTGACTGGAAGAAAAATCGAGCAGAAATTGAAAAGTGGTGTGCTGCCCAGGCTAGTGGAAGTGGAATGAAAGTAAGAAAAACCATGCTGAAAGGTAAGCAGAAAGAAGTTGAGGAAGCTTTATTTTTGTGGCATGAACACTTAAGAGGAAAAGGCTTGCCTGTTACTGGGCTGATATTGCAGGAAAAAGCATTGCAATTTAAGTGACAAAGAAGGAGAAGATTCAGAATTTACTGTCAGTGATGGATAGTTGGATTAGTGGAAAAAACGATTCGGTATTCACCAGATTACCATAAGTGGGGAGGCTTTATCTGCTAATACAGAGGCTGTACCTTTGTTCAAAGACTATCTTTCTAAGCTTATTGAAAAGGAGGGAATTTCTGGGGAGCAGTTGTACAACTGTGATGAGACTGGTTTAAATTATAAGAAGCTCTCTAGAAAAATGCTTGCAGCAAATAGAAGCCGCTGCACCAGGATACACGAAAAGCAAGGAACGAGTCACCATCTTGGCTTGCAGTAATGCAACTGGCAACCACAAGCTTAGGTTGACTTTAATAGCAAAATCAAACAAACCTAGAGCTTTTAACAATCTGGAAAATCAGGAATCACTACCCCTATATTACACACACCAAAAGAAAGCATAGATGAATTCAGAAATCTTTAAAACCTGGTTCCAAAATGAATTCGTACCAACTGTAGAAAAAACATTTGAAAGACAAAAATTTGCTGAGAAAAGCTGTGCTAATTCTTGACAACACATCTTCGCATCCGGCCACTGACAAACTCACAGATGGAGACATCAAAGCTTTATTTTAACCAGGCAATGTGACGGCTCTTTGTCAGACGATGGACCAGGGCGTCCTTGAAATGGTAAAAAAAGTTTCGCCAGTGTCTTCCCAGTTCGTTGATATCAGTGATTGATAATAATTAAGACTACTTAACCACTCTGAAAAAGACTGACATGCTAGATGTCATAAGGTGGTTAGCCGAACCATAGGAAGAGATTCCAAACATATCACTTGTAAGGTCCTGGAAAATTCTTTTGGACCATGAAGGTGGACATTTCAACCTTGAACTCACATGTGAAACCGAAGTGGAAGATGAAAACGATAAACTTGTTTCGTTGCTGGAAAAAGTACCATGTTGTGATGATGTCAATGCAAAAGACATTAGAGAATGGATGGCAAACAACAAAGTTGATGAAATAACTGACGATATCGTGGAAATGGCGACACAGGGAGAAGAAATAGAAGAAGAGGAGGAGGAGGCATCTTTAGATGACAGGAAAATTCTCATTCCACATTCGGAAGGGTTCAAGACGATTGAGGCAGCGCTGCATTACATTAGTCAGCAGGAGGAAGCAATTGCAGCTGATATCATCTGGGCGTAAGTGGAGGGACATTGCATCGCAGAAGAGGGCTAAAAGGGAGAAGCAGTCATCTATCAAGGACTTTTTCAAAAACTACAAACTGTAAGTTTTGACTCTTTTATCTTAGGCCTATCTTTACACATTTGTGTAATCATTTATCAATGAACAGTAAAATAAGTTTAAATCATTTTTTTAAGAATTAGGCCTACGTTTTACGTTAATGTTTTGTTTATTTGAAAATTGTAGTGTTCATACTGTACAGTGTACACCATTTTATGTTTCCTGCAATTAAGTTAAACATTATAAAATTTATCTTGAAATGTGTATACAATATTTTTATTCTTGGACTTCCTTTTTCTGTAATAAATTTCTAAAACGTACAGTACAGTGCATAACAAACATTTATAAAGTACTGGCCTGTACTAAGAGGTCAGAAAATATGAATAAGAGCAGGTTTTGGTATAAAAAGTGTGTTTTAATGGTATGGGTGTCGCAGGAAGTGAGTAATTATAGAACTCCGGCCTATCCAGATTTTTTGTTATCCGGCCTGCCCTTCTGACACATTATGCCGGATAGTTGGGAGTCTACTGTATATCATAAATAATCAACGCAGATTCCAATTCTAATACAATATGGATCTCTATAACATACCTCCAACCACAATATAAATAAAATATAAAAATCATAAATGAACATAATACAAAAACACATACAAAACAAAGAAATCATTACCACAAATTACCTAATAGATGGCCTAAACAGAAGCAGTATATATGAAATAAAATATACGTGGAGCAGATACATAACAATCCCTTGAATATATAAAGCTTTTCTCACCTCAACAATATACAAAAACAACCTAACATTGCATGCCATCAACACAATACTGATGACACAATACGGTTGGTATTACCCCATTTTCCAGATACAGACAATGTTAAACTCATAAATACGATGTTAAATGTCAATACAAAAATGAGAAAAACTGCCATTTTAGGAAACCTTTGCACATACAAAAGTCATAAAAACAATAGACTAAAGCCTGAAAAACACAAGTAAACACTAAACACAATATTTTGTTTGCAGCAATAATAGATTATTAATTTTATGAGATTAACACTGCAAACAGTGCACACACACACACACACACACACACACACACACACACACACACACACACACACACACACACACACACACACACACACACACACACACACACACACACACACACACACACACACACACACACACACACACACACACACACACACACACACAGAGAGAGAGAGAGCAACAAAAGTGAATCAGAGAAAGAGCAGAGTTTGTAAAACACTGAGGATTAGTACCAATCCCTTAAAGCACTCTGCAAAAAAAGTCTTTTGTAATGTGATTTTTTCTGATAATATATAATTTACGTCAAAAACAGTGCAAGCAAGTACAGTGAAATTGTAAGACACTATACATCCCTCATAACTTAAGCTTAGGACTTATAATGAATGTGCTTAATAATAATGAATGTGACGCTTAAGCTTACGCTTATTAATAATGAATGTGAAGTAAAGAACTGTTCAGTGAAAATGTTTTAATATAACAATTGGTATGAAGAACAGGAAAGAAGAATTAACATTTAATTTTACTCTATTCTATTCTATTTCACTGAACGGAAATAAAACTACACATTTTTCAACAAATGATGAGGCTATCAAGACAGATTTCGTTAGTATATGTCTGACAAAAGTATGTAATTATAGACCAGTCATTATAGACAAAAAATTGCAAAACCTTGCAACAAATTTAGCACGCATAAAAATTTGGAATTATGACCTTTTAGCATGTTACTTTCATTTAAAAAAATCTTTACATCCCTAAGGCCGAGACTTTTTTCCACCCTCTCTGAAAGGGGTGAAAAATCAGTTTTCTGCATTTTCACCTATTCCCTTCACTTTTCCATTAAATGATAAAATTCTGGATATTTTGATTTCTTTCTTTATTTTTATACGAGGCCACTTCCTCGTCTGGGAAATTTGGGCAGTTTTTTGAAATTTTCAGTGATTTCTTTCAAAAAGTGTTTTAGATAAAAGTTGTAGCTATTTAATACTCCACAAAATGAGCCATGTGTTAACAATGTTAATATGTTTATTAGTTAATTAGTAAATTAAATTTATTCCATTAATTGGTTTTTGTTCCAAACAAATTTTATATTTTAGTAAGCTGAATATCTCTATCTCTATTTATTTATATATATAACCGGCTTTGTCCTGACTGAGAGAGAATCAACGTAGAGCAAAAACTACTGAAGATAATGATCTCAAAATTTGAAGGTATATTCTTATGGGGTCGTAGATGCTCACTAAGAAACGGTTTTAAAAACTTTCACTCCTAAGGGGCAACCCCCCCCCCATTGTATGTATGTTCCACATCTCCTTCTAAACCACTGGACCGATTTCAACCAAACTTGGCATAAATATTTTACACGACGGGAGAACCAACATAGGTTAGGTGTTTTTTCCATGGGGTCCTTTGGGGGGTTCTTTGGGGTCTTCCACATCTCCTCCTAAACCACTGGACCGATTTCAACCAAACTTGGCACAAATATTTTATGCAACGGGAGAACCAACATAGGATAGGTGTTTTCTTCGATGGGGTCCTTTGGGGTATTCCACATCTCCTCCTAAACCACTGGACCGATTTCAACCAAACTTGCACAAATATTTTACGCAACGGAAGAACCAACATAGGATAGGTGTTTTTTTTCGATGGGGTCCTCCACATCTCCTCCTAAAGCACTGGACCGATTTCAACCAAACTTGGCACAAATATTAGACACAACGGGAGAACCAACATAGGATAGGTGTTTTTTCGATGGGGTCCTTTGGGGGGGTTATTTGGGGTCTTCCACATCTCCTCCTAAACCACTGGACCGATTTCAATCAAACTTGGCACAAATATTTTACGCGACGGGAGAACCAACATAGGATAGGTGTTTTTTCGATGGGGTCCTTTGGGGGGGTTCTTTGGGGTCTTCCACATCTCCTCCTAAACCACTGGACCGATTTCAACCAAACTTGGCACAAATATTTTACGCAACGGGAGAACCAACGTAGGATAGGTGTTTTTTCGATACGATCCTCGAAATAAATAATAAATAGCTGTTGCTATGAATGTAAATAAACAAACTAAGAGTTAAGAATTTGTACAATCTATCTAATCCTATACTATTAAGCGAACAATAATTGTACAATTACGTACAACGTGAAACTCCGTCGCGAAGCACGGGTATTTTGTTTAGTCACGTAATTTGGCATCTCCGTTTTTGAAACACAAAAATAAATATCATATAAAAAATTGGCGATTGTTTGTAATAATAATTGTGGGTGACATGTTACTATTGCATACTGTACTTTTCATCTGTGTTAACAGTAGCAAGAAATGACGGGTGCGGGTAATCGACTCCCTGGCCGTTTGAAATTGTTATATTGTTTTTACACATGGACCTATACATGTATATTGTATCTTTTGTTTTATCAATACAAGGTTACTACTTATCATAAAATCATTTGGTCTTTACGTATATATACTTAAAGTTTGGTTTTTACTGAAGCTGTATTTTACTTTGATCTTTTTTTAACTTTCATTTAAAAGAAAACGTATTCCCACATTGTAATGTACGTCATATATACACGCTTAAACATGCATGTGCATGTTCAAAAACCGGTCTGTCAACCGCTCCGTGTCTATTATTAATACCAATAATTACCTAAATGTTCAAATGAATCTATACAATTTGAAACTACAGATTTTAGTTTTGTTCGAGATTTCGTTCGAAACACATGAATTTCGTTGTTATAACGTTGTTGCATTATAACGTTGTTTCATTAGAAATATATACAAAAATCTTATTGCTGCAATTATTAGTAATTGCAGTATTGTTATTATTAGTAATTACTAATTTATAAGTAGTAAAAGTTAGTAATTAATTATTAGTAAAGTTTTGAGTTTTTTCGATAGACTCGAGACCGTGGCCGAGACTGTGTAATTCAGTTTAAAATATTACAACAATTAAAAAAACCTTTGTATGTTTACAAATATGTATGGTTATGTATGGTTTACAAGTGTGGTTAATTATTTTATTTTTTAACTCTAATATCCGATTCATAAATAAGTGTTATATATTTAAACTACATAATATGGCTGTTGATTATTTAAATATTAATGGTAAAAATGTAATGCACGCCGTAATTCCAATTATTGGGGATGGTGCGTGTCTATTTCGATCTCTATCTTACATTATGAATAATACTCAAGAAAAATGTTGTCATATTCGTCAAACTATCGTATTACATGTAGTAGAAAACAGGGATAGATTTTCTGCGTTTTCTGAAGATAATAACGGTAATAATTATTCCGACTCCAGCAGTTATTACACTCATATGTCTCAGCATTCAACTTATGCTGGATTTATTGAACTAACGGCAGCAGGAGAATTGTTTCCTTATTGTTTTGAAGTATACCTCAATAATGAACTTTATGAAGTATTTGGTAATAATGACAATCCAACTAAAAGACTGCGCTTCACTGGCGCACTATCTAATGGTCATTTTGACGTATATGAAATCCACAGTCATCTAATGTTGACACCATCACCTTCCGAGGGCAAGAAACAAGTTAAGAAGCGACGCGCGAGGTATAGCAATGCAACACGCAAACAGCAACTAAAATCGGCTAAGAAAACATTTTTGGAAAACAATCCCCTTGCACGTCAGATTGCTAATACTAAGTACCAGCAAAATCATCCTGAGGCTTATAGGAGTGCAGCAGCCGCATATCAGCAGCAACACCCTCAGGTTCATAGAGCAGCTTAAAATCGTTATGAAATAAATACGCCTGGAGTTCGAGAAGAAAGACGAAAGCGACCATGGACAAAAAAACTTCGTTCAGGTATGGAATATAACGTAGAAATCAATTATGAAACAGATCCATGTATAAGCATATGTATAATGAATTCTGAGTGCCAATACTGTGGAGCTCTTAAATGGAAAAATGAGACACCTGGAATGTGCTGTAATGGTGGAAAAGTGCAACTGTTACCTATCCAACCTCCACCGGAGCCTCTTTATAGTTTGTTAAACGATAGTCACCCCGACCATGTTCATTTCATAAGCTCGATACGTAAATATAATGGTTGCTTTCAGATGACGTCATTTGGTGCGAATCAGGTTGTACAAAATAGATTTATGCCAACTTTTAAAGTTCTCGGACAAGAATATCATTTAGTACGAAGTGTACTGCCATTGCCAGATCAAGAAGCTCGGTTTCTTCAAATCTACTTCGTGGGAGAAGATGAACGGGAAACAAGACTGAGGTGTACCACTATCCAGATGTAAAACCTGCATTAGTAAAGCAATTACAGCATATGCTGCATGAGCACAACGCTTACATCAAAGACTTCAAAACTACTTTAGAAAAAGTTTCTCATAATTGTGACAAGTTTGGAGTAGTTATTCACGCTGATAGGAAACCTGCTGGTGCTCATGCAGGGCGATATAATGAGTCAACAGCATCTGAAATAGCATTAGTAATTAGCGGACAACAATTTGAAAATCGAGATATTGTTCTTCAAAGCCATGATGACAAATTACGCCGCATAAGTGAAATTCATCGTTCGTATGATTCTTTACAATATCCTCTTTTATTTTGTCGTGGTGAAGATGGCTACAGCATTAATATGCCTTACTGTGATCCTACTACAAAGTTACCACTTCAACGAGGAAAAATAACAGCTTCAGTTTTCTATGCATATCGTATTATGGTTAGAAAGAATGACTTTAACTTTCTTCTTCATTCTGGATCACTGTTGAGTCAATTTTTGGTTGATATGTTTGCCAAAATTGAAACTCAACGATTAAATTACATTAGAAATAACCAAAGCAAACTCAGAGTCAGAGAGAGAGATTTGAAAGATGCGATTGGAAGAAGAGATGTGAATGGTGATTAATTAGGAAAATTGGTAGTACTTCCATCATCTTTCACTGGAGGGCCACGATATATGCATGAACGGGCTCAGGATGCAATGACATACGTTCGTTGCAAAGGTCGACCTGACGTTTTTATCATTTTTACATGTAATCCGAAGTGGATAGAATTTAAAGATGTATTATTTCCTGGTCAAAAATCACAAGATCGGCATGACATTATAGCAAGGATATTCCATCTTAAACTTAAAGCTATGAAAGATCTGTTAGTGAAAGGCAGTGTTTTTGGTGAAGTTGAGTGCTATATGTATTCAGTTGAGTGGCAAAAACGTGGTTTGCCGCACGCGCACATTTTGCTTTGGCTAAAAGGTCGCCTGGCCCCGAGTTTAACTGATAAAGTCATCTCTGCAGAAACACCTGATGTCAGTAAAGATCCTCTTCTGCATGAAATTGTTAAGTCTAACATGATTCACGGGCCATGTGGTACTTTGAACGTAAATTCTCCATGCATGAAAGATGGGCGGTGCAGCAAAAAATATCCACGACCTCTTTTGAAAGAAACGCAAACCGGAGAAGATGGATACCCGAAATATAGAAGGTTATCACCCGATGATGGTGGCTTCACAGTAAAAATAAAAGGTATAGACGTAGATAATAGTTGGGTTGTGCCTTACAACCCCATTTTATCTCGTGCTTTCAATGCCCACATTAACGTTGAAATTTGTAATTCTGTGAAATCTATTAATACATCTGCAAATATATCAATAAGGGGACAGATCACAGCTTTTGGCCTACACAATAAAACTGACGAAATAAATGAAGTCAGTCTATATGAAAGCGGGCGTTATATCAGTAGTTCTAAAGCAGTTTGGAGAATACTTGGTTTTCCAATTCATGAACGATATCCTACTGTTGTTCATCTTGCTGTACATCTAGAAAATGGCCAACGTGTTTATTTCACCTCAGATAATTTAGCTCAAAGAGTTAATAACCCTCCTCAAACAACACTTTTAGCATTCTTCGAGTTGTGCCAAAGAGATGAATTCGCCAAGACTCTGCTGTACTCAGAAGTTCCATCTTACTACGTTTGGAAAGATAATAGACAGTTTGAAAGGAGAAAGTGAGGCGTAAATGTTGAGAATTGGCCAGAGATAAAGAAAGACACAGCCCTAGGAAGAGTATATACGGTACATCCAAACAACGTTGAATGCTATCACCTAAGGTTGTTACTACACGTAGTTTGAGGTCCAACATTTTTGAATACCTTAAAACAGTTAACGGTGTAGTTCATCAAACATTTCAATCAGCTTGGAAAGCTTTAGGTTTGTTAGAAAGCGATGGACACTGGGATGATACTTTACAAGAAGCTGCTTTATGTGAATCACCGTATAAAATGCGGCAAGTGTTTGTAGTGATGTTGGTGTTTTGTCATGTTTCCGACCCTTTAAATCTTTGGGAAAAACATAAAGATAGAGTAAGTGAAGATTTTAGGCATGAAGTAGAAAGGGCAGTTCAAGATGCGGTTCAAGGATTTACGAACGAAATATATAACAGATGTTTGATATCGATCGAGGATGCTGTGATGGCGTTGGGAGCAAGCGGTACAGTTTACCACAGCCTACAAGAAATGAAGAATTCTTTGACAATATTGATTATTTAAGGGAAATGAACTACAACTCGGAAAAATTGGAACAAGTGGTAAGAAATAACGAGGCATTATTAACAAAGAACAGCTTAGTATCTATCTTGAAATTATGAATAGCATAGAATCATCCGAAGGGCAGACATATTTTCTAGATGCACCGGGTGGGACTGGGAAGACATTTTTAATTAATTTACTATTAGCAAAAGTGAGAAGTAATAAAAAAATTGCTTTAGCTACAGCGTCTTCTGGGATTGCTGCTATCCTTTTAGAAGGAGGAAAAACTGCTCATAGTGCTTTTAAATTACCTCTTAATTTGAACTATACTGAATCTCCTAAGTGCGAAATTGCTAAGCAGAGTAATAGAGCCAAAGTTTTGAAAGATTGTCAACTTATTGTTTGGGATGAAAGCACTATGATGCATAAGGGTAGTTTTGAAGCTTTAGATCGTACACTTCAAGATTTAAGAAACACCAAATCTTTAATGGGTGGAGTCACAGTTTTACTTGCTGGAGATTTTAGGCAAACACTACCTGTCATACAAAGAGGCACTCGGGCAGATGAGGTAAAAGCATGCATCAAATTGTCATGTTTATGGCCTCGAATAAAGAAATTATCTCTTAAAACTAATATGAGAGTTTATTTAAAAAATGATTCTTCAGCAGGATTATTTTCTGAGCTTCTGCTTAAAATAGGCAATGGAGAATATCCAGAACGAGCAGGAAAAGTTTTAATACCGGAAACTTTGGGGAAGGTAGTTAATACTTTAGATCAGCTTATAAGTACAGTTTATTCTGATATTTTTAGAATAAAAGAAAAAACTATGGAATGGTTCAGCGAACGTGCCATTTTAACTCCTAAAAATGACAGAGCATCTGAGATTAATGATCAATTGCTTCGCTCATTTGAAGGACATGTAGTAGAATACAAATCAGTTGATAAGGTAATACAAACAGATGAAGCAGTTAATTACCCAGTAGAATTTCTCAATACGCTTAACCCTCCTGGATTTCCGGCACATATACTTCGTCTTAAAGTAGGAACACCTGTGATGTTATTAAGAAATCTCAATCCTCCAAAACTATGCAATGGAACCAGACTACAGGTAACAGCTTTGAAAAAAATTTTATAGAAGCTACGATATTCACTGGTTGTGCTCGAGGTGAATGTTTTCATACCTAGAATACCGCTAATTCCATCGCAGTGTCCATTCGAGTTTAAAAGACTACAGTTTCCTCTTAAGGTATGTTTTGCTATGACTATCAATAAGTCGCAAGGACAGACTTTAAAATTTGTAGGAATTGATTTACGAGAAGACTGTTTTTCTCATGGTCAACTTTACGTTGGTGCTTCTAGGGTAAGTTCTTCTAGCAGTTTAGTAATTTCAGCACCTGAAGGAAAAACAACAAATATAGTTTACAAAGAAGTCCTTAGTACAAATTAATTACCTTTTCAGCCACTTAAATATATGTAGTATTTGTGAGAAATATTGCGAAATAATTCAATTTTTTTTCACAAGGATTTTATAAAATGAATGCATAAAAATTTTAATGTAAGTTAACCGCAATAAGTATTATGAAATGTGCAATACATAATTAATGTGATAAGAAGAAAATAAAAACAAAGTTAAACATTTTGAACGAAGTTGAACATTATTTTTTTTTCATAAGGATTAATGTGATAAGAAGAAAATAAAAACAAAGTTAAACATTTGGAACGAAGTTGAACATTATTTTTTTTCATAAGGATTTTATAAAATGAATGCATAAAAATTTTAATGTAAGTTAACCGCAATAAGTATTATGAAATGTGCAATACATAATTAATGTGATAAGAAGAAAATAAAAACAAAGTTAAACATTTTGAACGAAGTTGAACATTATTTTTTTTCATAAGGATTTTATAAAATGAATGCATAAAAATTTTAATGTAAGTTAACCGCAATAAGTATTATGAAATGTGCAATACATAATTAATGTGATAAGAAGAAAATAAAAACAAAGTTAAACATTTTGAACGAAGTTAAACATTTAGAAATAACATTACGAAAATAAAATTTTAAAGCTCGGGGAAAATTATAATCGTTTTATAAATATTTTTTATATACCTTATTTTAATAATGATGAGTATGAATGATGAAAACAACAGATTTAAAAAAATGTTATTCTGTTTCTGACACTACTCTATCATTCATATTAAACGTAAGAGTAAAGCTACTAAAATTTGAATGAGAGTAAATTCACAATACCAAATACTGAAATTTATCGGGGGAATTGCATACTTGGTAAATGAAGTGGTTGACATCTCAGTTTACTGGAAACCCGAATACATTTAGTCCTGAGTTTTTAATCATTGTTTTAAATTGAAAAAAACTTCGTTGTTTGCAGGTTTTTATAGTCGAGAAAATTTCGACGTTCAATTAATGAACTTAATTATTTCACTTTTATTATTTCAATTTTTTCATTTCAAATGTATGTCCTTTTTTTCTCGGAAACGGCTCTAACGATTTTCTCAAAATAAATAATAAATAGCTGTTGCTATGAATGTAAATAAACAAACTAAGAGTTGAGAATTTGTACAATCTATCTAATCCTATACTATTAAGCGAGCAATAATTGTACAATTACGTACAACGTGAAACTCCGTAACGAAGCACGGGTATTTTGCTAGTATACTATAAACGGTATTAACCAATTAATACTTTTTAGAATTATTTACAATGACTCAAAATGTTTTTAAAATAGTGTTACAAATTACATAACAAATATAGGATATAGATAAAGTACGGTAAACATTTCCTTTAATTTATAAATTAATTGTCAATACATTTTACTAAGAAAATACATCGGCCAAGAAAGAACAACATATATTTTTAACAAAACATATTGAATTATAGATGGTAAATACATAAAAATAAATATGTTTTGGAATTTATTTATATTTTAAATAATTTTAATATTGTGTATTGAAGTGCAAATTGTAGAAGGTGCTAAACTGAGATTCTATGAAAGGAACTTGAATAAAGAGAATTTTGTGATCTTTGGTTTCAAATGTAAGAGATACCATGCACAACCATATTGTTCACATGGGGTCCTGTACACATTCTCAGGTAATGAATCAGCCACTTAAAACATATGTTTCTATATTCAGTGACACACCTAAAACAACTATCATTGCTTTGACATTTTTATTAAAATAAACTGTCCAACAACAACGTACCTTATACACTAAAATGATATATTATAAAAGATACTGAAACAAATATTCAACATTGAATTTTAAACCAACTAACAATATTAAACAAACATTACAAAATATTAATATATGACAAAATAACAACCCTAACATTTATGAAATAAGGATAAAAATATTGCAAACAGAGAATCCACATTATGTAATTAAAAATGATGTATAATATTGTTACGACATTACAGAACAATCTACGTGTTTATCGAATGTTCCAGATGAATCCACTGGAATGCGGCTAAATGTTGTGGTGTACGTGATGTCAACATGCGCTTGCGAGACTTTTCTGGAAGCTGCCAGCCGCACGGACTGTGTCAAGGCCGCAATTAATTACGTCATAGTTTAGATAACACGTAGTTTGGAATGTTCTGGTCTGTGAGCGTTGTATACATACAAGGCGTCAGCGGCCTTAGTTTTCAGTTATTATTGGGCGATTACTGTGTGCGTTCAAGTGGTTATTAGTGAAGTGTTGTTTTTATAGCAGTTGACATCTTATTGCGTGTGAACAACTTTTATTTGATTTGTTGTAAGAGACTGTGTTGTTAATTATGAACTGTTTAACTGTGAAAATTAAAGCTGGTGATTAGTGACTTAATTGGTGTCTTGTATTTTGTTTCCACTGTACCTACGACGGACGATCAGTTAGACTGTCGTAACAGTGGTGTCAGAACTGGGATAGAACGGTTAACAGTGGACACTTTGTACAAGACGAGGTAATTTGTAATTAATCAGTAAACAATGGATGCCAGTCAGATGATGGAAGCTTTCCAAGCGCTGCTGCGGCAGACGCGGGAAGAGACAAAAGAAGAACGAAGACAAGAAAGAGAAGAAGCAGAAAACGACAGGATGAGAAAGCGGAAGAGAGACAGACAACTCTACTGCTGGAAACAGAAGAAAGACAAAAAGCACTGTTGCTCGAGTTGGAAGGACGACAGGCAGAGGAATGGAAACGCGAAACAGAAGACACCAAAGTGTTAATTCAAGAGCAAAAGCAGATGCAAGAACATACTACTGCAGAATTGGGTCTCCTACGTGGTGACGTAGGTGAATTACGAGGTGAGCTTAACAATCAAATTACCAGAATATCTGACGTAGAAGAATCCATAAAATAGCTGAAGTAGAAAAATCTGTCTTGAGTGTGGAAGAAGCTATGTCAACAAAAATATGTGCAGTAGAAAACTCAATGGCAAACATAAGAGAACAAATTAAAAGTGAAGTTGAACAGTTCATGAAAATACAACCAAAACAAATTTATGAACAGACTGTACCAATGATAAAGACAGAGAAAATAAAGACACAGAAAATAAGTCAATAGGGAAGGTCACCGTGCCTGCGGTTGGGACAGTTCATGTCAAGGCCCCAATCTTTGATGGAAGCACGCACTGGGCGATGTATTTACGCCAATTCGAAGCTGCTGCATGCGCAACTAATTGGACAGAGAAAGACAAGTCTGTTTCACTTGTTCTTGCATTAAAAAGACCTGCGGCAGAATTACTACAGAAAGTGCTACCTGACAGCCAAAACACCTATGCCGAATTGATAAAAGCTCTGGAATTACGGTATGGTGATAAACATTTGTGAGATGTGTACTGCAGCCAGTTGAGAGGAAGGCGACAGCATTCCAGGGAGAGCCTTCAAGAGTATCGACAGACTAATTAGACTGGCCTATCCTGAAGCGCCAGAAGATTGTCGAACGAGCTTTGCGATGCAGACATTTACTGCCGGTGTCCGAGGTAACGAACTGCAGCAAGTGTTACGAATGGCAAGACACCAGAACAGTGAGGACGCCCTGGTACATGCTTTGCAATTTGATGCCGCCAAATCAGCGTCTGGTTGGACAAGTTGTGACAGTACAAACAGGGGACATAATTATTTCATATGGTGTAATAATCAGATCTGGGTAAAACAATAAATAACGTATGACTTTAGCAATTGTAAGTCGCATGAATCAGTCAGGGTGACGAAGTCATTGACGTCACAGGATGAATAAACGTAACCATATATAGGCAAGAATTTTAGCGAGACGATTGACGTCAGAGGAATATCACAAACTGAACATGTGTTTTTAATACCAAAACGAGATTCCAGAATCTTCGATATAAATCGATCAACGAGGAGTGGGGACCACGTGACCAGTTCTTGTAGTGTACAGTCGCCCGTTGCCATTACTCAGTCTACGAATAACATCTGAAAGCAGCAGTTCGATCAACAGTAAGACGCCGTACTGGGTGTTTAACCCTAGTCCGCGGACAAAATCAATTTAGGCCTTTAAACAGTGGAAATTACATGTAAACAGTGCTAAATAAGTTTTTTTGAAGATATAAGTGAAGCAGCAAAATCAATTAACTGATTTTAACAGTTCAGAGAGTGATACAACAAAAGTGAACTACAAGATGACTCCACACGTGGATTGACATATCCAGATAAGTACTTAAATCGGCCCGACAGCTAGCAACAACCATATACCCAGTATTACACTATAAATTCAGAATGCAATGAGAGCTTGAAGCTAAGCTTCAAGAGGGGGGTTTTACGAGAGTGAGTGAGAGCGTGAAAGAAGTACTGGTTTGCTTTGATAGATGTAAGTAACATAATCTTGCCTAATTAATGATCATGGATGTTCCATTTTGTATAATTTAATAATCACCTTATATATCGGGGTAAAGCCCGTTGGAATTGCAAAGAAAAAATGAGAATAAAAAAAAAGTAATTACTATTTCACAATGACCATGTGTTTAGAGTAAATTATTGCGCTGTAACCTTAATCTACTTCCATTGTCAAATTATTGCCTAACGAGCTTAGAATCTTCTGTGACCAGGGAACCAAGTGTTAAAATAGTCAAGCGTTTTCTTTCAAGGGGCAGAGTGTCACGGTTTACATATTAACCTAAAAATATGTTGGTGATCCTGAAAGTGCTATTGAAGTAAGGTAGGTGCGAGACTACATCGAGAAGGTAGGTAAGATTTTGGGCAGGTATATATTAAAAGTGTATAAATTACTTTACAAAGTCACAAAGTGCGCGCTAAAAGATCGCGACGGCACAGACGCTGAGGAAGAAGAACAAGGAACAGAGACTCAACGGTCGGCGCCACAGAATAAAGTAAGAAAGGATGGAAGACCGAAGTGTTATCGATGTGGGAAACCTGGACATCTACAACGGGATAGTCAGGTTAGAGTTCAGCAGCAGGGAAACGAGCAGTAGTTGATACAATGGGGCATGTGCTGACTAACTGGAGAAACGAAACCCCTAGACAATACGCAATATCTACATTTCAGAAAAACAGCAGGAACTTGGTAGTTACCAGATTCGTTGATGAAAGGCCAACTTCGATTACAGTTGACACAGGCGCAACAGTTTCCATTGTGCAGCCCGACATGGTGAAAGATCTCAAGCCAATCTGGTGCTCTTGCAGCTTGCGAACAGCTACTGGACGGCCTGAAAAAGTGTTTGGAAAAGTGGAGATACACCTACACCTCAGTCGACTTGAGTTTAATCATCAAGTACTTGTTGCAGACATTGTGGATGAAGCAATTCTTGGTGTGGATGTTATGAATGCATACGGATTTATAGTAGACTTCAAAAACAATGTCTTGAGAATCGGAGGAGAAGAGGTAATGCTCTCCACAATGACATCAGAAACATGAATGGACGTGATAAACCAAGTGGTCGTAACTTCTGCCAAACTCCGAAAAGATCATCATGGTTAGAACCGAGGTAGATACTAGGGGCAACCAGTGCTCTATATTCGAACCGCAGGTAGTCAGCACACCGGGCATACTAATTGCCAGAAGTTTAGTAAAACCTGACGAAACTGGAAATGTACCTATTAGAGTGGCGAATATTTTGGATCAAGCTGTCACTTTACAAAACAATATGCTCCTAGGCAAATTGACTCCTGTCGCCTGGGTAGCAGGAATGACGCAACGAAGATCCAGTGCTTCGGATACTTCCAAATTACCAGAGGAACTGCAGGAATTATTGAAGATATCTTCTAACAACATCTCAGGTGGTGAGGTAAAAGAACTCAGAGGGTGTTTACATGAATTCAAAGATTCTTTTGCAGTTTGGGGACAGTCACTGGGAAGAACCTCTCTTGTACAACATCGCATCAATACCGGGGACACAACACTGATATGCCAACCTCCTCAAAGGCCTCCATTATCTAAGCAAGAGGAAATGTCTCAGTTGGTACAGGACATGTTGACAGAGGGAGTAATCGAGCCTTCGTCAAGTGCTTGGTTTTCTCCGGTAGTGCTGGTAGTGAAGAAGGATGATGGATTGCGTTTCTGCGTAGACTACCGGAGGTTGAATGATGTCACAAAGAAAGACTGCTATCCATTACCTCGTGTTGACGATGCATTCGACATGCTGTCTGGAGCACAGTGGTTTTCCATACTGGACCTGAAGAGTGGATATTGGCAAGTGGGTCTTCATCAAGAAGAGAAGGAAAAGACTGCTTTCTCGATCCCAAGTGGCTTATTCCAATTTAATGTCATGCCATTTGGACTCTGTAATGCACCGGCAACATTTGAAAGATTGATGGAACTGGTACTCCGAGGCCTGACATGGAAAACTTGCTTTGTTTATTTAGACGATGTCATAGTTAACGGGAAGACTTTCAAAGACCATTTGGAAAACCTTAAGGAGGTTCTGACTAGAATTCATGATGCCCAACTTAAGCTGAGCCCGAAGAAGTGTTCTCTATTCCAGAAAGAAGTACAGTATCTGGGCCATCTGGTTTCGGCAGCAGGTGTTAACATGGATCCTAATAAAGTAGACGCTGTAAGAGACTGGGCCAGTGCCGAAGAGTAAACACAAAGTTCAGAGTTTCCTGGGGTTATGCTCATATTACAGACGCTTTGTGAAAGGCTTCACTACTATTGCTGGTTAGCTCATTACATGAACTAATGGAAAATAACCAAAACTTCCAGTTGTCGAGAGAGTGTGACCAACCATTTAGGACTTTTAAGATTGCATTATGTTCGCAGCCAATTCTCGCTTTTCCAGCTTCCGAAGGGAAGTACATCGTAGACACAGACGCAAGCAATATTGGTCTAGTAGCAGTTTTGTCTCAAGTGCAGAATGGTGAAGGATGAGTAATAGCGTATACAGCAAGACACTTTCTAAACCAGAGAGAAATTATTGTGTTACAAGGAGAGAGTTGTTGCAATTGTCAGAGCTTTGGAGCACTTCCATAAATACCTCTATGGGAGAGAGTTTTCACTACGTACCGACCATGTCGCGCTTGCATGGCTCTTGAGATTTAAAAATCTGGAAGGACAGTTGGCAAGGTGGCTCGAATGTCTAAGAGTACAACTTCAAGGTACAACATTGGCAGGGGCGCCTGCATGGTAATGCAGATGGCTTATAACAAAGACCATGCCCAGAAGACTGCCGACATTGCCACAGAAAGGAAGAACAATACTCAAGCGAACATGTTCAAGCCATCACTGTAGATTTTCTGGCAGACAGCTGGACGACACAAGACTGTCGACAAGAACAGATGACTGATGAAGACATTGGACTGATCTTGACAGCAAAAGAGGAAGATTGCCACCCGGATTGGCAAGATATCTGCCATGGTTCCGAAGTGCTAAAGGGCTACTGGGCACAATGGCAATCTCTTACATTAGAAAACGGATTGCTGAAAGGGGCTTGGGAAAGTGCAGATGGACGAGACGTGGTCATGCAGTTGATAGTTCCCCGAAGTAAAGTGCAGTCTGTTTTGAAGGAGATGCATAATGGAACATCTGGAGGCCATCTTGGCGTTAACAAAACCCTTGACAAATACGGAAGCGATTCTATTGGCTTCATCTTCACCATGATGTAGAGGAATGGGTTTGGACGTGTGAAATATTGTAACGAAAATACTAGATCCCTCTCCTTAAAGCCCCACTGTTGGGCTAGCCAATTTGTAATACTACTAGCTTTTACTCACTTAAAGGGTTTATATAATGTGTTTATATTGAATTTAAAAGTGTGTTATGAGATTACAATTGAAAGTTAAAGTTACAAGTTACGATGAATCGAAAAAATTATAATTGTCTTAAAAGAACTCCTTTAAATACAAATACAAATAATTGCAGTAATGTTGTTTGAACTATGACGTTGCTTAATTCAATAAATAAAGCGTACTGGCTGGTCGCTTGATGAAAGTAGCCGTCGCGTCAATTCTGGCATCAAAACTCCTCCTCCAGGTTGACCGTCGTCTAAGTACGTAGAGTCAAGTCAAGTCTGGACAATAAAATTAATAAAATACACTTCCATGTACCTGGTCGTGATTCTGGAAGTTCGGAAGTTCACTTTTTTAACAAATTAATAAGCTGCCAAGACGGTTTACAAAACCAGCTTGCTTTACTTACAAGGTTAGGTTACCTTGTTTAATAATGGGCGCCACACAGGTTTATTTCGGGAAAATCCCGTGTAAAACCCATTAATAGAATCAAATAATTATTAATTCTCTTCTTTTAAAAAACTGAAATTGTGTTTATTGCCCTTATGGCAATTCAAATTCAACAACGTATGATTGCTACTAAGAGTTACTTTGATTATTCTCAATTAATTATTTAGTTACTTTTCGAAATAAATTAAGTCAAAGTTATGCTGCTAATAACTGGGTTTTATTTGTACCCTTGATAATGAATTCAAACAAACATAAGTAAGAAAATACATTGGTATACAGTTGAAATTATTTCGTTCACTTACCCTATTACACTAGCTCAGAGCATAAACAACTTTTCTGGTTATGTCCAGATAAACTTTACTTAAACATTAATTTATTTATATCTCGGGCGTAAATTCTTTTAAACACAAGAAAGAATGTTCATGCCTACACAGAAGTTAATTATTTCATAAAACAATTTTGACTAATACGGCCTTGTTGTTTACTAACAAAAAATCAAACCTATTTATAGGTTAGGCGTTCGTCACGCTTGCTTAATTATTCACAAAAGTTATATAGACCACTTAAGACTAACATCATTCTTAGATCGGATTGACAAATCCTCTAAATAAATTCAGTCATTGTGTAACATAGAAAATGTTTTGGTGTTATGCGTCAGTACAAACTTTGTTTAAAAAATATATCAGTGCACTCAGATTAATGGAATAAATTGTCACGATGTTACCTCTTTATTTTAATCTTTTAGATTAAAATTTAATTAAACACTCCAGTGGTCGGATTATAGTGAACCTGGTTTTACACTACACACGCACTTTGAACAGGTAATAGTTGTCCGCTTCTGACTAAATTGGACTATTCATAATACTAGTTAATTATTTTCTCCTGTTCGATATATCCCGCACTAAATAAAATAAATACTTCACATCGATGCACTGATTCTAAGTAGACTGTATTGTAGTTACTTGTTGTTGCCGAAATGATTCAATGGATGCACTGTTACATGATACGATAAGTTAACAAAATTTTGAGGTGACGAGCGACACCTGCTCGCTCGATATGATTGTCAAAAAGTGGTAACGGAAAAACTCGCGTTTCCGTTATATACCCCCTGTTTTGATGAGGCTTAGGTGATTGTTTCATTTAGTAAGCTATTTTCTGATTGGCTCAACCAGACGTTATGAAAATGACGCATTGTTTTTCCAACCGTCATCAACCGTCTTTTGGCTAAGATGATTGACAGTTGACGTTGTTGTTAGTGTTGACAAACAAATTCCTTACTTTCTATTTACAAATGATGCTAACGCATGTCACGCACTTATTATAGTTGCGATCGTGGTTGTATCGCTATCAAATTAAAGGATATTTTTTACGCTTTAATTTGATATAGTTTGACACTGGTTTTATTTGCACTTTCACTGACATTTCTTAATAAATAATGTTCAGATATATGGCTTCGCGCTGTCGTCTGCTAGCGACGCCGGCCACGATTCTTTCTTATCAATAAATTATTTGTGTTTCACATAGCGTTTTCACTTAAACGTCTGTGTCGGAACACTAATATATCCGTCTTTATACTTATTTAGTGATCATAACTACTAAATCTTAACTAACTGATGTAATACATTGCTATGAACTATCCTTACTTCCTAATTACATTTTGTTTATACTATTTCGCTCTATGCTATTCATTAATAATTGAGTTGTTACTTGTATAATACATTAATAATGCTTATTGCTACACTTGGTATAATGATTGTTCAGTGTATGTTATTTACACTAGTAGTCCTTTCTACTTATCACCTTACTGACAATCGTTCGTTTTAGGCGTTGCCTAGGCATACCTTTTACATCGGGTTTATGCCTTAATGTTCATTAGTTACATTTGGTACATTGATGAGGTAACTTACTTATATAAGGTTCCCTCTTACAATTATTTTACTTCTTATGAGTACATTTGAGATTGTAATACCGTTTCAATTTTATATTGTGGCCATAGCTAATCTTAGTCATAGGCATTGATAGTTACTAGTCATTGTTGATTTATTCTCAGCCAAATACTGTTGCTGATATCATATTATTCGGGTCGTTACTTAATTATTTTTATTAACATGTGAAATTACATTCAAGTTATTCACTGACTCGCTTGACAGCTTATAGTGAATTTAGCTTGTCCATTAGTTTGTGTCAGTTATAGTATTGGTTGTAGTGTCAAGCAGTGTTTTGTTTACTGCTTCTTGTGGCACTTCTTCTTCTTTCTTCTTCATTGGTCCTTCTCTTCTTCGCTACTTTCATCATTATATTATCTACTTACATTACCTTCCTGTATTTATTAATTCTATGGGTATATGTCTAGGTTATGTAACACTTGGTCATGTTACATATACTCCCCTCTCAAAATTGATAATTTGAGAGAAATTTTACATTTGATAAAATTATCATTTCAGTTCAGTTTTAGTACATTATTACTGCTTTGTTTTTTTTTTCTGCATCGAATTTAACATTCTATTAGTGTGTTGCACTAGATTGAGTTCTTGGCTAGTGATATAATTCTTAGTTTACTAGTATTTTTTCAAGTTTCTCATATTCTAAGTCATTTAGTTACAATAGGTTTCACTTCTTAAATTAACAATTTCCTGTCTTACAATAATACATTTTTCTTTCTCATTACATATCTTTATTTTCGTGATAAATTCTATGGTTCTTTCATTTTTTACCTCACAGGTTTTTTATTAATAATCCTTGATATATTACCATATAATTCCCTAACATTTGTAGTGGGTTCGGAGTCAGAGGGGCTCTATTTGGCATCCATTCTCCGCCGTTCCTCAACTACACGTCCTCAGAATCAGAGGCATCCTCATCTCTGTCTGGGACAAAATAAAAATTGCACGTAGCAACAGTTGCACTATCACAACACATAAAATATAACATATCATTCATTTTTCAAGAATATAACATTCAAGGTATTAGAGGTTTCATTTGTATCACATTTCATTCTTTTATACTTTAGCTAACATACTTCCTTTTCACAGGTAATTCTTCCCTTTCAGACTTGTCATATTGGCTATGTTCTTTATTAGCCTTGTTGTTACTTTTCTATACTAGTTGGTAATTTGTTTTGGTTCATCTGAGTATTCTTAAATTTACACACTTATATTGATCATCATACAATCATGCAGTTGTTTCTTAAATATAGAGTTTACAATATTTCACTCTTACAATAGTTCACAAGTTTTACTCTCATCAATAGTTTACAATTATCCTGAATTATCAGGGTTTACAGTATTCATATACTAAACGTTTTTGTTAGATATTCTCTGACATATCTTGTTGGTAAATACAATTAGATACTTTCTTCATCGCTTAATTAATATTTTTTATATTCCTCGATAACAGTAGTATTTTGACACTTATTTTTGTTATTTATTTATAGACATTTTTCTCTATTATATCAGATAATAATCATTCAACAATATTTGAACAATATTTGATAATTAAGATACCATATACGATATTATTCTAACATATTATTAGACAATAGTTGACTTTCTCTCCCTTCATTCCATAATAATAATAGCTATCCTTCTAATTAACTCTCTTTGGTATTCTTCCTCTCTACTCCTTCAAATGATAGATTTCAAATCATTTATTCTGGACGGTTTTATATAATTTCTTTGGTTTTGTGAGGGGTATACAATATTTGACATTTAAATTTTTGTTACCTACAATATTTGGCAATTCAATAACATTTTTCTTCCTCTTCGTTCCACACTAATAGTAGCCTTCTTTCTAATTAACTCTCTTTGGTATTCTTCTTCTCTACTCCTTCAAAGGTTAGTTGTTTAAACCTTTATTCTGGATGATTTTATATAATTTCTTTGGTTTAATTTAACATAGGAGTATTAGAGTAATTTTATATCACTATCTTATGCACATTTTTGTTATATGATACTCTTTTGTTCTACACAATATAATAGATATCTTCCTTATCATTAGATTATTTGGTTTAAAATACACATTTTTTCTATCGTCTAGTATGATAAATCTGGTTCTTATTTAATATATAACAAATAGTTTTGGTACACATACTTATAATAGACACACTTTTTTATAACACAATATGGTAAACAGGCTGGCTATAGGCAATTAGACACTTTCAATACATTGGGTATAATAAATGATCCTCCTGATCACTAGTTTAATCCTTTTACGGTAGACACTTTTAAAATTTCTTATACACTAAACACTCTTGTGGTAATCGTCGTACGATAATATAATTTGTCCTTTTATAATAATAATTACATTTATAGTTTATCCGTTGGGGTTCTATTGGGCTTCTCCATTCTATTGGGTTCTTTGGTTGGGACAATTACGTTTCACAGGTACCCTTTTTTATAGCTGTCTCTAGTAGGACATGTTTATGATATTTGGCACCCTATAATAACATCTCATAACAAATTTCCTTACATATTATTTTTATGGTCCTTTGTTATGGTATAAGGGCCTATGTGCAGTACTAGTAGTTTTGGAGGTACCTTCCTATCATGCGGTTCTTCCACTTTGCGGCTACCAGATAGTCATCGGCTTCCCGTTTTCTCGCCTTCTTTTTCTCATCATCTTTGGTATCCATGTGTCCAGTGTACTCCTGGTCTTTGTCATTATTGACTTCTAGTACCTCTTCTAACTCTGGTTGATCGTCATTAGTTTTCTGGTTGGATTTTTCCATTGATTGGTCCCTCTTCTTCCGCAATTCTTTTATTTCTTGGGCATACCCTTCAATGATCCGGTCCAGTTGTTCTTGATACCCTTTCCTTTTCTTAGAATGCCTTATTCTCCCTTTGGAAATATCTGCTTTAAGTATTTTATTGGTTATAGTCTTCTTTGTTGTAGCACATTTCTTCTCTTCGTCCGTCTTCATGAAGCTCCTTCGGTACTCCTTCCTATAGATTCCTTCTTTACGGTTGATGACTGGGAAATAAATCATATTAATTAGACCACTTCGAGTCATTTCGATTAATTCCTTTGTTACCCTAGTCTTCTTTGGGCATATTATTCTTCTTATCTTCGCCTCCTTTTCTTCATGAATTTTAATTTTCGAATTCACTTGTTCGGTAGTTTTATTCCTGGGTAATTCTTCTGTCTCCACTTCATCATCACACATTGGCAGATTATTTTGTTCTAAATCTTCCTTCTCGGCTAATAACTCTTCCGCTGCTTTAATTACCTGAGTCTCCTTTATACCTTCGGCATCGATCTCCTTATATTGAATATCTTCCTCGTTTCTGTCAAGCTCATTTTCAGATAATAATGTATTTGAGTCCCCTTCATTCTCGGTTTGTTTGACATCGTCTTCGGATGGCATGCTTAATTCTTCTATGGTTTCATCATTGGGCACTTCTTCAGTTTCTGAGTTGTTGTCGTTTCGTAATTCTCCTCTTATTGTCTGGCCCGATTCTTCCGTATATTTCTTATTCATTTTATCCATTTTCTTGCTAATATTATTTAATGTGGTATTCAACTCTTCTTTTAACACTCTGTTGCTGTCGTCTATTTTACGGTTCAACGCGTCCATGGATCTGTTGGTATCGTCTAATTTTTTATGGAGATCTTCTCTTAATGATTCGATATTTTTCTGGCCGTCATCCATTTTCTGGTGGATCGATTCCATATTCTTATTCAATGTTTCTTCCATCTTCCTTAAGTCTTCCTTACCTTTCTTTGAAGTTTCCCTTGCTTCTTCCTGGTGTCTGTTCATTTGTTCCATCATCCTCATCATCATGTTCTCTATTCTTGCCCCTTCGGTTGTTTTGGCTGGTTGGTCGCTGACCATTACTTCCGCTTCCGGTTCTACCTGGGGTGTTTCTTCTGGTCGAGTTTCTATGTTATTAACTGTAATGACTTCCATCTCGGGTGTTGGTTGTCTCATGTGTCTCTGTATTTGGTTGTACCTCTTCTACTCGGCTGTCCTTGTATCTTGTATCGTATTAATGTGTGTGTGACATGTTTGTTCTTTTGTGTTTGCCGGGCTGATTATAAATATAAAAAATATTTTCGTTTAATATTTTTCAGCCCCACGTTGGGCGCCAATTTGTAACGAAAATACTAGATCCCTCTCCTTAAAGCCCCACTGTTGGGCTAGCCAATTTGTAATACTACTAGCTTTTACTCACTTAAAGGGTTTATATAATGTGTTTATATTGAATTTAAAAGTGTGTTATGAGATTACAATTGAAAGTTAAAGTTACAAGTTACGATGAATCGAAAAAATTATAATTGTCTTAAAAGAACTCCTTTAAATACAAATACAAATAATTGCAGTAATGTTGTTTGAACTATGACGTTGCTTAATTCAATAAATAAAGCGTACTGGCTGGTCGCTTGATGAAAGTAGCCGTCGCGTCAATTCTGGCACCAAAACTCCTCCTCCAGGTTGACCGTCGTCTAAGTACGTAGAGTCAAGTCAAGTCTGGACAATAAAATTAATAAAATACACTTCCACGTACCTGGTCGTGATTCTGGAAGTTCGGAAGTTCACTTTTTTAACAAATTAATAAGCTGCCAAGACGGTTTACAAAACCAGCTTGCTTTACTTACAAGGTTAGGTTACCTTGTTTAATAATGGGCGCCACACAGGTTTATTTCGGGAAAATCCCGTGTAAAACCCATTAATAGAATCAAATAATTATTAATTCTCTTCTTTTAAAAAACTGAAATTGTGTTTATTGCCCTTATGGCAATTCAAATTCAACAACGTATGATTGCTACTAAGAGTTACTTTGATTATTCTCAATTAATTATTTAGTTACTTTTCGAAATAAATTAAGTCAAAGTTATGCTGCTAATAACTGGGTTTTATTTGTACCCTTGATAATGAATTCAAACAAACATAAGTAAGAAAACACATTGGTATACAGTTGAAATTATTTCGTTCACTTACCCTATTACACTAGCTCAGAGCATAAACAACTTTTCTGGTTATGTCCAGATAAACTTTACTTAAACATTAATTTATTTATATCTCGGGCGTAAATTCTTTTAAACACAAGAAAGAATGTTCATGCCTACACAGAAGTTAATTATTTCATAAAACAATTTTGACTAATACGGCCTTGTTGTTTACTAACAAAAAAATCAAACCTATTTATAGGTTAGGCGTTCGTCACGCTTGCTTAATTATTCACAAAAGTTATATAGACCACTTAAGACTAACATCATTCTTAGATCGGATTGACAAATCCTCTAAATAAATTCAGTCATTGTGTAACATAGAAAATGTTTTGGTGTTATGTGTCAGTACAAACTTTGTTTAAAAAATATATCAGTGCACTCAGATTAATGGAATAAATTGTCACGATGTTACCTCTTTATTTTAATCTTTTAGATTAAAATTTAATTAAACACTCCAGTGGTCGGATTATAGTGAGCCTGGTTTTACACTACACACGCACTTTGAACAGGTAATAGTTGTCCGCTTCTGACTAAATTGGACTATTCATAATACTAGTTAATTATTTTCTCCTGTTCGATATATCCCGCACTAAATAAAATAAATACTTCACATCGATGCACTGATTCTAAGTAGACTGTATTGTAGTTACTTGTTGCCGAAATGATTCAATGGATGCACTATTACATGATACTATAAGTTAACAAAATTTTGAGGTGACGAGCGACACCTGCTCACTCGAGATGATTGTCAAAAAGTGGTAACGGAAAAACTCGCGTTCCCGTTATATACCCCCTGTTTTGATGAGGCTTAGGTGATTGTTTCATTTAGTAAGCTATTTTCTGATTGGCTCAACCAGACGTTATGAAAATGACGCATTGTTTTTCCAACCGTCATCAACCGTCTTTTGGCTAAGATGATTGACAGTTGACGTTGTTGTTAGTGTTGACAAACAAATTCCTTACTTTCTATTTACAAATGATGCTAACGCATGTCACGCACTTATTATAGTTACGATCGTGGTTGTATCGCTATCAAATTAAAGGATATTTTTTACGCTTTAATTTGATATAGTTTGACACTGGTTTTATTTGCAGTTTCACTGACATTTCTTAATAAATAATGTTCAGATATATGGCTTCGCGCTGTCGTCTGCTAGCGACGCCGGCTACAATTCTTTCTTATCAATAAATTATTTGTGTTTCACATAGCGTTTTCACTTAAACGTCTGTGTCGGAACACTAATATATCCGTCTTTATACTTATTTAGTGATCATAACTACTAAATCTTAACTAACTGATGTAATACATTGCTATGAACTATCCTTACTTCCTAATTACATTTTGTTTATACTATTTCGTTCTATGCTATTCATTAATAATTGAGTTGTTACTTGTATAATACATTAATAATGCTTATTGCTACACTTGGTATAATGATTGTTCAGTGTATGTTATTTACACTAGTAGTCCTTTCTACTTATCACCTTACTGACAATCATTCGTTTTAGGCGTTGCCTAGGCATACCTTTTACATCGGGTTTATGCCTTAATGTTCATTAGTTACATTTGGTACATTGATGAGGTAACTTACTTATATAAGGTTCCCTCTTACAATTATTTTTACTTCTTATGAGTACATTTGAGATTGTAATACAGTTTCAATTTTATATTGTGGCCATAGCTAATCTTAGTCATAGGCATTGATAGTTACTAGTCATTGTTGATTTATTCTCAGCCAAATACTGTTGCTGATATCATATTATTCGGGTCGTTACTTAATTATTTTTATTAACATGTGAAATTACATTCAAGTTATTCACTGACTCGCTTGACAGCTTATAGTGAATTTAGCTTGTCCATTAGTTTGTGTCAGTTATAGTATTGGTTGTAGCATCAAGCAGTGTTTTGTTTACTGCTTCTTGTGGCACTTCTTCTTCTTTCTTCTTCGTTGGTCCTTCTCTTCTTCGCTACTTTCATCATTATATTATCTACTTACATTACCTTCCTGTATTTATTAATTCTATGGGTATATGTCGAGGTTATGTAACACTTGGTCATGTTACAATATGTGTTGCAAGCAAGGGCCCACAAACCAGAAACAGGGGAAAAAATGGGACAGTATAACATTGGACTGCCTTTCGAGTGAATTGCCATAGACATTGCTGAACCATTCCCAGTTACTGACGATGGAAACCGGTACATCATGGTTATAGGCGACTACTTCACTAAGTGGGTGGAAGCCTACGCAATTCCAAATCAGGAGGTTACCACTATGGCAAAGGAGTTAGTTCACAACTTCTGTTACCGTTATGGAGCCCCTATGGAAATCCATACGGATCAAGGGAAAAATTTCGAATCAGGAGTGTTTAAAGAATTATGCCGTCTACTCGGAATTTGAAAGACCAGTACAAAACCTCTGCATCCTCAGTCGGACGGGATGGTTGAGAGATTCAATAGGACACTTGAGCAGCATCTTTCGAAGGTTGTTGACGAGAACCAACCAGACTGGGATCAACGCATACCACTATTGCTCATGGGATATAGATCATCAGTACACGACACAACCGGCATGACTCCAGCAAAATTGGTGTTTGGATGGGAGATTCGTCTTCCTGGGGACTTGATGTTCGGATCACCTGAGACTCAGTCCCAAGAGCCACATAACTATTCCTCGCAATTAGAAAACCAACTGCGAGAAATGAATCGCTTGATAAGAGGACAGGTGAAGATTGCCAGTGATAAAATGAAAACTCGGTATGACATTCGCAGCAATAGTGTAGGTTTCCAAGAAGGAGATCAGGTCTGGTTGTTCAACACAAAGCGCCGTCGTGGTTGCTCACCTAAGTTTCAGACTAACTGGGAAGGACCCTACACTGTGAAAAAAAGAATCAACGATGTTGTTTATCGGATTCAACAGGAAGGACAGCGAAAGTTCAAGGTCGTACACCTAGATTGCATGGCTAAGTATTACTTCAGAGACGGTTTGCCAGTCCGGGACGAACAGGGTTAAGGAGGAGGCAGTGTTACGACATTACAGAACAATCTACGTATTTATCGAATGTTCCAGATGAATCCAGTGGAATGCGGCTAAATGTTGTGGCGTACGAGATTTCAACATGCGCTCACGAGACTTTTCTGGAAGCTGCCAGCTGCGCGGACTGTGTCAAGGCCGCAATTAATTATGTCGTAGTTTAGATAACGCATAGTTTGGAATGTTCTGGTCTGTGAGTGTTGTATAAATGGGTCATTCTCCAAAAAAGGGCAGATTTGTGTCCCAGTTGGTTTTCTGGTCTAAAATATGTTTTTATGAATTATAAAGTATTATTGTAGGTTAGCCTGAAATAAGATCTATTTGGTCCCATAATCTATTTTTTCAATAAAGGTTTTAGTTTTTTAAATTTTAGAGTGCAGTATGTGAGATCTCACCTCCGTGTCATGTCCCCACGCCAGACTTGGCATTTTGATCATTTCATAATTTGATACATTTTAGTTTCCAGGCCATTTTGCTATTATAATAAGAATAAGCAGGTGAAAAATTACCCACAAACACTTCAAGAACATTTGTATTATTTTATAAATAAGACTTTTTTGCACTGAATATGCATGTCCCCAAGTGAATCTCACCTCCGTGAAAAATGAAAAAAAAACTTCAATAATACCACCACAGATAGCACTGTAGGCTTCCTAGCTTCATTGGACCCACTTTTGGCAGCCATATTGTCAGCTGCCTGAAGCCAAGTTGTGCATGTGCTTTTCT
The DNA here is from genome assembly GCA_034769895.1 of Magicicada septendecula. NCBI lineage: Eukaryota > Metazoa > Arthropoda > Insecta > Hemiptera > Cicadidae > Magicicada > Magicicada septendecula. The sequence goes on along the minus strand of CM068373.1, from coordinate 298,644,816 downwards.
CAGTATTGTTTTCGGTGTATGGAAGTGCCAGTGGAGATTTGGTAATTGGACTTTATCACCTCCGAAGCATACTCCTGAAGGTAAAGTTTTATGACTAATGATTTAATTATACTAAAAATTATAATCATAAGTAATACAGAGTCTAACTCTAAAAGTGAGATTTCCTAACCTCAAATGTTTTCAAGTAGTTCAACAAAAAAGAGAAAAATCTCAACTCCGTTACTCTCACCTCCGTTACTGTTATCCTTGAGTGCTATTCACGGAGGTGAGAACAAGTAACGGAGTTTGTGATGCAGTAGTCTACTTTATAATATTGTGTTATATGGATTTCTCCTTAGTACACTGTCTAATTGGTCATCTAAATAATGAAACTGGAAAGTATTTTTCCTAAAATTAGGCTTTATTTTTACAGTAATATAATGGCCAAGAACAAAAAAGAAAATATTCCAAGGAAGACGAAAGCTTCAAAATCTTCAAATGAAAAGAAGAAGGAATCCATGCGGAAACTAAGAGAATCAATAAAGAATGATCCAGTCAGATATGAGGAAGCTAAACAAAAGGAAGGGAGCGATACCATGCAAGGAAAGAAGCAAGAAAAATAAAACTTAAAGGGGACATGAGTCAACGTGAGCAGAGAAAGATCAGAAAAGACTGGCGAGGAAGAAGTAGGAGATATTATGAATTGAAAAAAAGGAATGATAAAATTAATAGAATGCTAGAGGAAAGTACACCACCACCTACTCCCCAACCTGGCTCAAGTGGAAACAGCGAAGTCGGTAACAACAGGCTAGCCCTTGGGATAAAGAAACGGCGTAGAAACAGGACTGAACTAAAAAGTAAAATTAAGGCATCAGAAAATAAACTAAAGGAATGTGAGAAAAGAGTTCAGATGTACAAAAAAAGGGCATACAGATTGCAAGAAGCCAGAAAAGATACACCTAAAAAAATGTTGAAAGAACTCACAAAAAGTCAGCGCTTCTCACCTGAGGTGAAAAAGAAATTGCTCTTTGGTGAAGTTATAGTAAAGCAGTTAAAAGAGAATTTCAAAAATAAATCAAAATCCAGGCACATTGTATCTAGTATAGCTGGTAAGATAGTTAAGAAGTGTAAGTACCTTTCTCAGGTCGGTAACATTCTATCGCACAAAATGCTTCAAGGTGGAGATATCAGAAGAAGTGTAAATAAAATGAAAGTAAATAGAGGTTTGAAAGTAGCAAGCAAATATGTTGCAGCATTTTTTGAGAAGGATGAAAACAGCAGAGTGTGTCCAGGCAAAAAGGACACAATCACCCTAAAGAAATCTAAAAAACAGAAAAGACTACTTAATGACTCTCTGTTTAACCTTCATAAAACATTTATTTTAGAAAATACTCATGTTAAATTAAGTTATGCTTCCTTTTGCAAACTGCGTCCATTTTGGATAGTGTCACCAAAAGTTACAGATAGAAATACTTGTTTGTGCTCAGTTCATGAAAATATGGCTCTCATTACTAGGAAGTTGTATCAGAATAAAGTAATTAAAGAATGTTCCCCACATGAGTTATGTAAAGCCTTGTGTTGTGAAAGTGAACATATAAAAGAAGTGCTTGATGAGAATTTGCAATTTGTGCAAAGATAAAACAGTTACCATCAGTGAAACATTTGAAGATGATGAACTTGCTTATGAGCGATGGGTAACAAAAAAAATTAACGTGATAATAAAAGGTAAAGAAAAGATATGTCAGAGGACTCTGAAACAGGAAGTTACATCAACAAAAGTAGAAGCTATCGCAAACTTAAAACAATATCTTTATACATTTTTGACACATGTTTGTAATATGAAACACCAACAAGCTACAGTTGCGGCTATAAAAGAAAACTTGACGTTTGAAGATGTGTTGATACATATAGATTTTTCTGAAAATTATGTTTGTAAATATGGGAAAGAGATCCAGGCAGCTCACTTTGGGGGATCTAAACCTCAAATTACATTACATACAGTTGGCGTTTATTATAAGTGTCCACAGTCATCTGTTATGAAGTCAACATGTTATTGCATAGTGTCTCGTAATCTCAGACATGATCCTTCTGCTATTTGCGTACATTTAGATCCAATATGTAGGAAGGTAAAATTGATGATCCCAAATTTGAAGAACGTGCACTTTTTGAGTGATGGCCCAGCAACTCAATATAGAAACCGAAAAATGTTTTACTTCATAGGAAGATATCTTGCCAAGTCCCTTGATATTGAAACAATCAGCTGGCAGATGCAATTGTTGCAAGAGGAGAAGATATCCCGAATTATGAGAGGTTCACTGAGGAACTTCAAAAGAGTTGCCATGGAATTGAGGTGATCCAGTTGAAGATGATAATATTGTTGTATTTGACAAGCTTCTACCTGAAAAAATACCTACCTTCAAAGGTACTTTGAGAATCCATCACATATCTTGGACCAAGGCAAACTGTGATGTTCTTCAAGCAAGACACCTAAGCTGCCTAGACTGTTATGCTGGAGATTCATGTCCTCATTATGGAATTAGTCAGATCCAGCTTGGCTCTTCAGATTGTATCCTTTGTTTTATTTGCATTTTACTTTTGATTTCATGAGTTTCAATTTTTAAAATGTTTAATATAATTTTAGTTTGACAGTGACCTACCACCAATACACCCTCCCTCCAAAAAAAACAATAGCCAACACTATTTACAAATAAATTATTTGTTTCAATATGGTATGTCATTGCGCATAATTATAGAAACACATCCTTTTCATTTCACAGAATAAAATGATGTCTGCTAGTCCCAGTTAGAAAATGTTTTGATTTATTTCTTAACCATACCACAGATCAAAAGAGATGCGTTGGTAAGACAAGGCTTTCTTACCAAGATGTCTATACAGACAGTGAAGATGATGAAGTAACAACATTGTCAGAGCAAAGGCATATTAAGCCAAATAACTATGTTGTTATAAAATTTGCTGGCAAAAAAAGCATGAAACATTACATTGCATTGGTACTCTCTGATGATGGTTGTCAAGAGTACACAGTGAAATACATGAGAAGATCATCATCTAATAAATTCATCTTCCCAAATGTTGATGACATATCTACTGTAGAAGTATCAGATGTAGTTGGTATACTTGACCAGCCAATGTTGAACAATCGTGGCCAGTACATGTTCAGTAATGACTTGAACAATTATAAAAATTTAATCTAAACCTCTCCAGTGCTTTTTGGGAAGTGTGCAAACTGAATTTATTGACAGCCATTATTTTACTTTTTAGCAAATGATTTTGTAACCCTGACCCTAATGTCAGCATTTATTATTTTGATACTTTAAGACAACACAAATAAGTTTTGTTAATACTGATTTTAAGGAGAAAAAGGTTTTGTTTTAATTTTATAACATGATAATAAATATTATTTCCTATTATAATATCTGAAAACATTTACTGCAGTAAATTTAATCCTCATTCGCACAAATACTCCACTCCGTGCAATTATTTTCTCACCTCCGTGAACATACCATTTTTAAAAGTGGTTATACAAAAAACTGTACCAATCAGTGATTAGGACCAGTACTTTAGTAGTATTCTGCATAATGAAATGTAACAGAAAAAACAATATCAAGAGAAAAGAAACATATTTTAAATTTAAAAAACTTCTATCGAAATCTGCCCTTTTTTGGAGAATGACCCAATACAAGGCGTTGACCTTAGTTTTCAGTTATTATCGAATGATATTACTGTGTGCGTTCAAGTGGTTATTAGTGAAGTGTTGTTTTGTAATCAGGCGGTGTAATTGTTATACAATTGTGTTTTATAGTAGTTGACATCTTATTGCGTGTGAACAATTTTTATTTGATTTGTTGTAAGAGACTGTGTTGTTAATTACGAACTGTTTAACTGTGAAAATTAAAGCTGGTGATTAGTGACTTAATTGGTGTATTGTATATTGTTTCCACTGTACCTACGACGATCAGTTAGACCGTCGTAACAATATACAGTTCATAATGATAACTGAAAATTTGTGATACCTGATGTTTAACTGATTTACTTGAAAGTGGATTCGGGATTCTTAGCTTAGTGCATGTTGGACCTTATAATGTTACTTTGAGAAAAGATTTTATCTGTAACAACACGGCATGGCAAATACGGAACTTTTCAACGACACATCGCGTATGCACCCATGTCTTCACCAAGAAGTAAAAGTAGCCTATATATACAACTACCAGTCCTTCACTTAGGAAATATAGTGATAATAGTAATGATAATTATGACAACAGCAACAATAATAATAATAATAATAGAAAATTTCATTTAGTTAATATGTTTAATTTTATTTTATTGATTTACTTTAAAATTAATTTGAAGAATTTAATGGTGTTGACTTTACTTATCACACACAACATAAATCAATATTGAGGTAAATGAGAAGTTAATATGAACGACTGCTTATGAAGTATAATTCATTGAGTATAAAGTAATATGAAAACTAGTTATGTCATTAAAACAATACATAAAACCTCAAACCATATACACATAAAACTGAGGTGTAGGTATATACCTGAATCACAATATAAAAAAAGTGTTAAAAGAAAAATTAGATTTTCTCAGCATCTATCCTTCTAAATGTTGAACATGGGCATTTGAAAAATATGGTATTAATTAAAAAAATAATTAAATACAAAATTATGAGGGCCATTATGAAGAAAAACATGCTCTGTTACTAAAATCGTATATTTTAGAAACAAATGAGATGACACATAGTTGGAATTGAAGTAAATAAAATCCGGTATGCAGAATTTACCTTAAGTTGTTATTATTATATTAGGATTCAGCATAACCCAACTCTTTGTTGATTTTAAATAACTAACTTACCTTGCAATTCTAGAGTATTTATACCTAGTGCCCAAATATAGAAACTATTCAATACACCATTGAACAAAATATTTTAAAGAATGTACGTAATAAATTCTGCAATAAATTCCTTACACCGTTTTGTGAAGTGCTAACGACCTGTGCTAGACAAATCAAAGTATCAAACAATGCGGTACCTTTGGCGTTCATATAATAATTGCAACATATTTTACGCCAGCAACCAACTTCCATAAGTCATTTATCTGAAGTTGACTGTATGTACTTATTATTTCATAAGACTTTAATTTTTTGTTTGGTTCTACAATTATAACATAAATCCTTGTGGAAACTTAGGATCATATCGGGATCCGAAACTTATCCATGTACTTAATACACACAGATACGTACTAAATCAATCTGTAAATTAAAAAAAAAACCATACAAAATGAAGTAAAAGAAATATACACAATCAGTTTGAGATTAATGTGATATATCGAAATTGGTTAATCGTGTAGGTATAGATCCTTAGTGTAGGTTATACTGGAATTACTACTAGGTAGAGGTGGGCCGATATACCTGTAATAGGTATTTTGGAACGATATTCTTGTGGAACGGATGTAACAGTGACTGAAAAGTTGAAATACCTGTTATTCGCGGCGACGCTGTTCCGAGTCGAGACACGCCGCCCTCGCTGTTCCGAGTCGAGACACACCCCCTACGCACCTACACAGACACACACACACAAAAAGTACGCAAGATCACGTAAACCAAGGCCAAATACTAGGCGTACAAAAATATCGCTGGAACGCAAGGAACAGCCAGTAACGCGTTATTTAAAATACTAGGTATTTCAAATACTAGTGGTATCACCGATACACAAGGAACAACGCGTTCCAGAGTAACAGTAATATTTTAGTAGCACCTAATATTTTAGGAACACCTAGTATTTTAGGAACAGGTAGCATCAAGCATATTTCGAGTAGGAAATATAAGTATATACTGTAGTACGAGCCACTTTTTCGTCCTGTATACTTCATTCTGCGCAAAGAGACGAAGCTGTTTTTAATAAAGGAAATAATTCATCCTGCTGTTACATTTATTCTCGTGTGATATGCAGATATAGAATACAGATTATATGCTAATAAATTATATATTATACTAGTCACCAACTTGTAACTAAAATCGGTTGGTAAAACTTTGTTTTTACTCAAAAAAACTTTGTTCCGAGTAGTTAGTGAAATCGTATTTAATTATATTGAGTTATAACCTATAGAGTGGTTGATGTTGATAAGCTATATTATACTTTTTATTAATGTGATTTTAACTTCACTACACATCTCATGTAAATGATGAGATTGTTGTAATGGACATGTATGCACTTTATCTAGTCCTGTTCCTTAAATAACTGTAATGCATTTAATTTACTTTTGTTGTTGCTTATTATTTATAAGTTTTTATTTATGTATTTATATTTAATTTATTACAATTTGTTTTTTATTTTTATTTGTAAAATTTTGTTTATTCTCATTCACTCTTGTGGCTTACCGTTATGTTTTTATTATACGTTTCTGATGTTTTTTCACATTATTTTTTGTGGTATTACGTGTAGGCCTACTCTAAATTATTTAATTGCCCCGAGTTTCGCAACTGATTTGTCTAACCAATGTTAGTTTGTTTACTACTAGTGAAAACTTAAATTGGTATTCCCAAAGGGAGATAGGCATATAAATTCTCTTGTTTCTTATTTCCATTTAAACAGTAATAGTTTAATAAAGTCACAGTGTAAAGTAACACTGTTAATACTTTTAGTTTCAATTTATTTCTTATAACAAATTATATAGTATAGGTTATATAATATCTTCAAATAAATACACAGCAAGTAGGTTTATTAATATATTAATAGGTTTATCTAGGTGAAAATTTACCGAAAAGAAACATACTTGCAGTGTATTTATTTGAAGATATTACATAGGAGACCTGCAGGAAACTCAAAACGAGTTACTTACAAAGGATAATATAGGTTATGTATATATAGTATATAATAACAGGTATTTGTACCTGTTATTTTTTTGGAACGGTATTTTCATACCTAGTATTTTAAAATAACAGTTTAGCCCACCTCTACTACTAGGTGTCCCCGAGCGCGGACAAAAAGGGGCGAAGTTCTAGACAAATGTAAAATTTTCCATGAAATGTAGAAATGAATGTTTTCATATCTTAAAAAAGTATTTGGGAAATGTGTTCAATAATAAGAATACAAATTGTGCAAATGATCAGTTATCCACTATATTTTATAACAAAGTATTTACATATAGCATGTAACAGAAAAAAGTAAGACATTTGAACATAGTATACAATAATAACAATAACTTTTGAATATAATATACAATAATAATATATTTAATATAATAATAACAATATGCAGTAAATGGAAGTAGCATCTTGTTAAGATGACATATATTTTTTATAAGTAGCAACTATTTTGTATTACATATATTTTTTATAAGTAGCAACTATTTTGTATTACATATATTCCACAGTCTCTGTAATTCATTTCGATGTGCATTCATCGAATGACTACTGTTAATTTTTTTCAAACGATCGAAGTTAAATGATGGTTTCAACAGCAATCCACTCAAAGTGTTTACTCTCGATAATGCGACATAAGTTAGACCAACTTGGAACTCATTATCACCAATGTCGACAATTGCTTTATCCAGAGTTATTCCTCGAGATCTGTGAATACTGATCGCGTATCCAAGCATAACAGGAAACTGCTTACGTGTACAACTGATTCCACGCCGTTTAAACGAAGACGTAATAGCCACAATAGGGACTGAGCTTCCATAAATAGTCGGACCAGTATATTTTTCAAATTGAACGAGAATGCATAATGGCATACGTTCACTAATAAGCCTTGTATTCAATAGAAGGATCATAAATTATATCAGTAATTGTGCCAACTGATCCATTCGCGAGACCCTTGGCCACCCAAAGATTTCGTCTTAAAATAATTCTGGCTCCTTTACATAGACGTAATTCAGCAGACAATCCTTGAGCTTCATCAGAAGATACAGCAAGGGCTTCTGAGCAGTTATGTATAGCTTTAATCAAGGCGATCGGTTGTTCATTTTTTTGTAACTTTTCTTAATTAAATTTATCAATATCAGTATTTTTTGCCATTATGCACACTGCATTTTTCAAAAGACTTATCTCCAATATTATTGACAAAAAATCGAGAAGATAACAGTTGATGATCAAGCTCAGTAATACTTCCATTCGAAATCCTATTAAGAGTTTCTCGGAAAGATCGTTGTTCATCTCCCATTTGTCTCATTATTTGTGTTAAAAAAATACCTTTTTGAACTGTAAATATAATAAACTTGACTGAATAGTTTTAGCGTTTTTTCCAATAGTGTAAAGGCTATAATCACATACTGGAGGAAGTTGTGACCAATCGCCCACTAAATAAATGCAAAGACCTCCGAATGGCAGGTTGGCTAATTGTGGTTTAGCGTCTCTGAGTCTTTGATCAACTTTGAAAAATAAGTTCAACCCAAGCATACTGGCTTCATCTATAATAACAAATTTAATGTCTTTGAATTCATCTTCAAAAGAAATTTTAGCATCACTGTTTAATTGTGGTAGAGCGTTTCTCGAAGGAGGTATTCTAAGAGCTGAATGGAGGGTCTGTCCGTTAATATTATTCGCTGCAACACCTGTCGGAGCCATCAAAAGAGTAGCATTGCATTGGAAATGAGAGTTTATTCGATGAACCATCTCGTTGATGATACAACTCTTTCCTGTTCCAGCCTTACCTTGGACTATTGCAAGCTTATGTAAACAATTATCGTAATCCATTAGCTGTTGATCCAAAAAAGACAAAAAGGCATTTTGTTGTTCATTGAAGTTGATATTCAAAGGTTCAAAGAATTGTCGTTGATTTACAATCGTTTCTCTACTGTTCTCAATGAAATCAGTGTTATCTTTTATATCTGGATAACTATGATAAGCTTCGTTCCAGTCATGAAGTATATCGATGTCACGATTACCAAGAGTAACATAGGCTGGTAGGTCATTAAGCATAACTGCAGCAATTGCCATCCAGTCTCTCTCATTAAATATAATTTTATTATCATTATTTTCAAATTCATCTTCGTCTTCCACTGGCTGTAAAGACAATGTTACTTCGTTGATATGCACTTTCCCAGGTTTCATCCTTATTTTTCAAATTTTGTTCACACCGCCAGGGTTTGTGTAACATTAGCTGTTGTTTACAAAATAATTCGAAGCTTGATTGAGTCAAGTTTTTATCAAATTTAGGATAGACTTGTACTATTTTATGTTTTCTGCAAATAACCAGTCTATTTCTACTTCCTTTAGAATATCTTTTAGCAAATTCTAACAAAGTCATATCTTCCATATTTAGTGGTCTCTGATTGTAGAATTCAATAAATGATAAGGCAGTACTGATTAATGATAGTTTTGTTCTGCTGTGTTTAGTTTTGAAATATACAGTATTACAATTTGAAATATACAGATATCACACACTACAACCAAACAACATATTAAATGAACAATTACATTATAGATCACACATACTTTTCGATACACTGATTCAAACACACACTTTGAATCCTAGCGCCAATTCCCTCCTACCAGCAACCCCCACCACACACAGCTACAACCCATAACCATTACTATGTACAGACATTCAGTATTTCAAATCCCACTGAGGAAGACGAACACAACGTTGAAACGTTTGGGAAACAAAACCAAAAAGTAAGAGTTCACAGTGAAAGTTTAATATATATATATATAAATTATATATTATACTAGTCACCAACTTGTAACTAAAACCGGTTCAGGTTGTAAGGTAAAACTTTATGTTTTTACTCATAAAAAAACTTTGTGTTCCGAGTCGTTAGTGAAATAGTTGTATTTAATTATATTGCGTTATAACCTATAGAGTGGCTGATGTTGAAAAGCTATATTATACTTTTTATTAATGGGATTTTAACTTCACGGAATTTTAATTTAATGGGATTTCGTTCCTTAAATATCTGAACGAAGAACACGAACACGATTATCATCAAGGAAAATGCAACAGTTGATATTTTTGAATGCAAATTTAAAATAGTGTCTGAATAACTGAAATCCCGGTATTTTAAAAACAATTCAATTGTTTAATTTTATTTATAATGTGTTAAGTGAAGCAGATTGTAATGTAAATAGGTGTGACATTTCATAACTTGTATATTCTGTGTACATTAGTGAATGAATCTGAAGATTATCGAGGTATGTAATGCATTTAATTTACTTTTGTTGTTGCTTATTATTTATAAGTTTTTATTTATTTATTTATATTTATTTATTGCAGTTGTTTTTATTATTTTTATTTGTAAAATTTTGTTTATTCTCATTCACTCTTGTGGCTTACTGTTATGTTTTTATTATATGTTTCTGATGTTTTTATCACATTATTTGTTGTGGTATTACGTGTACACTAAATTATTTCATTGCCCCGAGTTTCGCAACTGATTTGTCTAAAGTCTAACCAATGTTAGTTTTACTCCTAGTGAAAACTTAAATTGGTATTCCCAAAGGGAGATAGGCCTATAAATTCTCTTGTTTCTTATTTTCTTTTAAATAGTAATAGTTTAATAAAGTCACAGTGTAAAGTAACACTGTTAATACTTTTAGTTTCAATTTATTTCTTATAACAAATTATATAGTATAGGTTATATAATATCTTCAAATAAATACACTGCAAGTAGGTTTATTAATATATTAATAGGTTTATCTAGGTGAAAATAAACCTACTTACAGTCAGTGGCGAAGCTAGTAGTTAATGAATGGGTAGGCAAAAGTCTTAGCTTAAATTTTTTTGTAGAGTAGTTCAACACGACGAGTTTTCTTGCTTGCAAAATTGTCAACTACACGGTCTTTGAACAACTGGTCACTCATCAATTCCTTCACAAATTTTTTTTCAATAGCAATGGTGCTAAGAGAGTTAAGTCTTTCATTAGTCATCGTATTGTGCAAGTAGTTTTTAATTCTTTTCAAAGTACTCATACTCCTTTCTGAAGAAGCCGTGGTAACAGGAAACGTAAAATCAAACGAATTAATTTTGAAACTTCCACATACACTGGTTCTAAGTCATTAAGAATTATAAAATGTAAAAGTCTTTGAGGGAACAAATGTTTTCCAGTATCTGAGTAAATGTTTTTTAATTCATTTTCCAGTCTTTCACTACTGAAAAAAGGGTATTTATTTATAAGGCTGTTCAGTTTAGAAGAAGGAAAACTCTCTTTGTAAGAAATGAAGTGATTTGGATCCAACAACTCAACAAACTGGATACTTTCGAAATCACTGAACCGTACCTCCAGCTGCATAATCAAAGTGTCAAGAACTTCATAAGTTAACGTTTTCAGCAGTTTCCTGTTACTGTCATCTATATTTACCTCACTGCTTATTTGGTGACATTTTTCAATACACGACGACACAGTGTTTTCTGATCTCATGTCCTTGAGGATAGCAGTAGTTTTCTTAATTTCAGTGTTGCACAGAATTATATCGGAGATAGTTTTGTGTTGCAGTAGAGAAAAGAGATGGTCAGTATAAACGAATATTTCCCTATAAAAACAAAGTAAGTAAATGAAATGGGTCTTTTTGAGTATGTTAAGCAATCCAACAGCAGAATTGTACGAATCACTATCCTATCCTTCATCATTCTCTGTAATGTCCTCAAAAATTTGTCTCAAGTCACCATAGTGGGAAAAGATGGTATGAACTGCTCTGGAATGAAAGTTCCAACGGGTAGTGGATGCTTGTGGAAGTTTAAATCCTCTAGATTCTAAAAGCTGTGATCTCTTTGAGGATCTACAAAAAAATGTGTGAAACGCTGTCAGATTGTGAATGAAGAGCCTAACCGATTTTATTGTTTTAGTGCAATGAAGAAGTACGAAGTTTAACTTGTGAGCATAGCAATGTAGAAATAATGCTCTTGGGCAAGTCTGTTTTACAAAGTGCTGAACACTCCATGGTTTCCAGCTATTACAGAGGCTCCATCATATGTTTGACAGACTACCTTCTCAGTTACACCCCACTTTTTTAAAACGTCAACAATTAATTCTGATAAGCCTGATGCAGTCTTATCTACTGAAACATCATAAAACCCAATGAACCTTTCTATTGGACCTTCTTTTGAACAAAATCTAAAAATTATGCTGACTTGAGATCTACTTGATACATCTAAAGTTTCATCTGCCTGAATTCCAATAAAATCGCAAGAATCTAACTCCGCCTTAATCTTCTCTTGAATTATATCAGTTACAGATTCAACTAATTCATTCTGAATATCGTTTGATGTACCTTTAAATCCTGACGTAGACTGGAGATGATTTCGAATGTACTGCTCCTGCTTAGAAAGAAGATCTAACAATTCTAGATAATTACCCCGGTTGACTGAGTCTTCCCCTTCGAAATTACCTCGAAATCCAAGCTCCTGTTTCCCGAGAAAATACACAATATCAACAAGTCTTTCAACAACAAGCCTATTTTGTTTCACGACTTCATTATGTTTAACGGCTTGAATTCTAGCCCCTTCAGAGAGAGTATGTTCAATCCTCACGCGTCCCAGCAAACGGTACCACTCTTCATTTTGAATATGTTTATTTGAATTTTGGTGTTTGTCTGCCTTTCTAAGAAAGTTTTTGTTACCGTCACTCCATATAAAATCCATTCTTTTTCACCAGAAAACAAGATACATGTATAACAAAAAAGTCTGTTGGTTTCGGAACAGCCTGTCAACCACGAATATCGCTCGTACCAAGAAAACTGAAATTTTCTTGATACTTTACCATCAAAATGTTTAATTTCTAAATTAGGCTTAAATCTCTTGTTTTTAACATCATATTTTTCTTCGTAACTCCAAGAAGAAAACGGCTTACTTTTTAATAAGTTTAAAAGACCTGACAAAGTATTAAAAGGACTGCCCGCGTTCACTAATTTGGGGTGACACACTTATATTCATACACAATAATATAACTAATTGAACTTCCAAATTTATAACTTGATTAGTTTCTATATACAGTATATGTTCAATGTCACAAATAATTTTAAATGACAGTGTTGATCGTCTATTAGTTCACCGGAATCACAGGCACACTTTTAATAGCCGCACAAAATAAACACGATTATAAACAACACAGCGCGCTTTAAAACTCGCACAACAGCAGTGAGACATGCCTCAGCACTAAAGTGTGTGGAGCGCTGGTCAATCCCCCGCTCCCCGCACTGACCAGTCACAGCCAATACATTGCTTACATACGATGTATACAAAAAACGCTGAGGCAGGTTCACGTTGCCTCATTTGTTTTAAACTATGTCTGCTGTCACTTGTCACCGTCTAGCGGTTGCTGAGTAAAGTATTTAATTTAGTAAATTCGACAATTACAGTAACAACGTATAATCTTTACGTTACATACTTCATACGTATTTATAATTTTTATTCTACAGAATTTTTTAGGGTACGCATTGCCTCAATTGCCTCCATGTAACTTCGCCACTGCTTGCAGTGTATTTATTTGAAGATATTACATAGGAGACCTGCTGGAAACTCAAAACGAGTTACTTACAAAGGATAATATAGGTTATGTATATATAGTATATAATAACAGGTATTTGTACCTGTTATTTTTTGGAACGGTATTTTCATACCTAGTATTTTAAAATAACAGTTTAGCTATTGGTTTAGCCCACCTCTATTTGAGTCTGCAGTCTGCAGACTGACAGCGTGAAGCCGCTCGGGCAACTTCGGCTACCTTCGTTCTCATCCCCGCCTATATTCTGTTGTCAGATGTGAGTTAGGTAAACGTTTGGTTAAAGTTTGTGTATTTATTTTAGCACAATAATTTTATTAAGTTCACGGCTTCAAATACGTAAACTCAAGAGTAAATTTGGTAAATATTTACTTACGCCACACCATACAATCGCGAAGTGAAATATTTTTTTTTTTATTCTTGTATGTTATATAAACAAGTGGAAAATAATTTTAAACTGCGGTCGAAGCCATTTACGAAGAAAAAAAATAAATAAATTACCCCCATTAGCAAGCATTCCCAACCCAGTTTACCTCCATATGCGGTTGAATTTTTGTATGAGTGGAAGATGGATGTTCATTTTACTTTCTCTAAACAGAACGAGCATGATACGTGCTTTGTAAATTGAGCCTAGGCACGCGAAGCGGTGGTTGAGTACTTTGAGGGGCGAAGCCCCGAAAAGAAACGGCTCGAGGCGGGTCTGTACAGTAACAGTACGCGCGCGGGAAGGGGTCACGCGCGTTTCCGTTGCGACATTAAAGCGTTGATACGGATGCCAGAAACGAGTTACATATAGTTAAACCCCGTAGACGCCGAAGGCGTCGTAGGCTAAAGCATGATGTTGTTGGCAAAGGTGGTTTGGGATAAATATACAACATTTAGCTGATGCATTTGAGTATTTGGCAAAACTGGTTTGTCAAATATTTATGTTCATGTGGCGCTCATTCACGTTTCCATGCGTGCTTATGGGAGTAATTTATTTATTTTTTTTCTTCGTAAATAGCTTCGACCGCAGTTTAAAATTATTTTCCACTTGTTTATATAACGTAGTCTACAAGAATAGACAAAAAAAATATTTCACTTCGCGATTGTATGGTGTGACGTAGGTAAATATTTACCGAAATGTTACACGAACTTCACATCGAACACTTACAGCGCGTGTACCTAATAAAAACTGTTACACTAAAAATTAAATGACAAAACTTTAAAATGAAACATCGAAATGCTTACAGGACATGTATAGGTAGGTTATACACGAATAGTCTACACACAGACACTTGAATACACGAAAAATGTACGGTAAATATTAACAGTTTTTATTAGGTAGGCCTACACGCGCTGTAAGTGTTCGATGTGAAGTTCGTGTAACATTTCAAAAGAGTCTTGTCAATTTAAGGGGGGTGGGAACCGTAGGCTATATGTTAAAATGCCATTTTCTCAGCATCTATTTTGTGCTACAGACTTGAAATTTGTACAGGTTAATCATCACACTTTCAGATTGTTATGGCACTAGAATAATAAATTCATAAATTTACAAAATTTATAATATTCTAGATTTTTATATTTTTTAAATAAAACCCATTTTTATTATGGTCAGTTTTTAAAACATTTTTATAATTCTAGTAGACAAATGTTATTAGTAGAATAACTGTAAAAATTTTAACTTCCTATGTTAAACAGTTTCACGAACGTTTTCCTATAGAAAACGTGACTTTTTTTATAAAGAACTGTGTTGCTGAGAAATCGTAATTAAAATTTACTTATAATAATGTTGGTTTACTCACAGTATCAAAACAGACCAGCTGCATATTGTGGGTCATCTGGGTTTTCTAGATAGTATTCTAACTTCTTTTTCACCACCTGCCTAATCTGCCTAGCTTTCTTGCCTATTCTGTGGACATCTTTCAGCTTTTACTACCCTTGTATTAGCTATTTCCTTGAGTGTAGCTATTTCTTCAGGATTAATACCCATCTTTTCTTGGACCTGGCATTTTCCTATATTCCCATCATTAAAAGAAATTTAACTGCCTCATAGATGTCAAGTTTTATGAATCAAATCCAACAAAGATAGTTTTTGGACTTTGGTAGTCTACTCCACACAGTACTGTTGAAGGACTCATTTGGGCTTTGAGTTGTACTATGAAGGCACCTACGTATGAAGTCTGGATGTGCTAGGTCTCTCATAATTGGTTTTATAGCTTGTAATACTGGAATGGGCAGTGAATATTTGTGAGAACTGTGTGTACCGGCTGAGAATAGGCTACCGGGGGTAGACGCGCTGGACCCTAGAGTGTTCGTCCTACACATACCGCCACCAACTCCACGTGTTGAAACTGCAACACTGAGCCTTCGCTTAGTCACAATACGTAAACAAAATGACGCTGTCACATGTCAACGACCTGACAGTTACAAACGTGCTCAGACCTGCCGCGCCGTCACATTCTCACCGATATGTAAGCTACAGGTTCGTGCCACTATACCGCCCAGTCTGCCAAACAAACCTAGTTATCAATTTTAAATTAATTTTTAACTTCTGATAAAGATGATATATTCCTCGAAACATTTTACAAAACTCTTATATTAAGGGAAGTGGCGCTTCCCCCGCATCCATTGACGCTTAGCCACTGTGTCTTATACTGTATGAGTATCAAGGCACTTTTTCGATCTCTGTGGAAAAACAAAATATTTTCCACTACTGATACATATGATTATACGTGTGATACTCTTTATTAACTAAATTAAATCTAGTAAATGTGTGGATATAGATGTATATCTACACGTACACACGCGCGCGTGCACGAAAAAGTACCTTAGTAAGGTAAGAAGCCGTCAATTACATAATTTTCTGAAGCAATGATAAAAGAGGCGGGGGGTTTATGACCATCTACTCACATTGATTGCTCTGAAGGGATCCGTGTTTCTACGATATACAGTAGCCTACCTCTAAACAGACAAAATCCCTTTTAGACTAATAACTTTTTGTGCTAACTGAAAAATTTAGCAAGACAAACGTATGTTTAAAACAAGATGGATAAGCCTACTTTCAAGTCAGTGGCGGCTTGCCCATAAGGGCTCTCGGGCGCAGCCCTCCCAATAAAATAAAAAGTAATAATTAATTATTAATTTTTCACCAAATCAATTTAAAAAGTTCCTATACACATCAAAACAATAATACAACGGAAAACATTTGACGTTTAAAGTCCGTAGTTGAGTTGCGGGCGTTGGCCATAGAGCCCAAAGCTACTGTGTGCAGTGTAAATGGAAAATACAGCATACAGCTCTAACCGTGCGGTGACGTCAATCAACTGTGTTCTTACGTACATGCTGGGACTCCATCCTTGGCCACGCATGCGCAAATCATCTCAGCCAGCGCCAGCGGCCAGCAGTGTAGAGTGTAGCAGTTATTGGTGTAACGGTCTGAGTTGGTCACCAGTCTGAGTTGATCAAATGACGTCACTGGCTTATGACATCAGAGAGGCCCTGGTAGCTGGTTTCCGCTGTCTCTGTGTACATGTACGTTGACGAATTGGAACGTGTGGAAAAGCATTGCATTGCAAAAAAAAAATATCGGTATGGAGAACCGTACATGACTTCCATGTTCTAAGATTTATATTTAAAATCATATTTTAAATATGATTTTATTGAAATGAAATGTTTCCATAGAAACTACGTCTTTCTACTTATTGCTTCAGCATTAACCACAGTACTGTGGTCACTAACGTATACCACCTCACGTTTTTGCACTCGATTTTCACTGATGATGGCAGTCGATGGCACTGCCGAAAAGTCTGGTTTTACAGAAAACATTGGACTACGGCTAAACAGCCCGGGAAGCAATTTTAACAAAAAACTACTTCTTTGTTGCCGATAACATAGTACGCGTATAAAAAATTCTCCCCTCCACCTTCAAATATAATTTTTAATAATAGAAAATTACCCCCACCCTGTTCACCTAACCTCTTCATTTATAGATATTTCATCTACGTTTCTACAGTGGATTATTATGACCTTCTTATCAGGATACTTTATTTATAAAAATTAAGTAGTTTACTCTTGTTAAATCATAAAATGTTTCAGGTAAACTACCCCTTTCTCTTAACCGATCTTCTCCAAAATCAATAGACCTTCAGTCCTCTACAATGTAGGGATGCATGCAAAAAAATATTTGATTCTGTTTGAATGTGCGGCAGTTATCGTTCGTCATAAAAAAATTACCCTTTTTAAAACATAAAGCTTTGGTGATAAACTACCCCTTTCCCTTAACCGATCTTCAACAAAATCAACAGAACTTGAGTTCTCTTTAGTTCAAAAAGGTATGCAAAAACGTAGTTGATTCTGTTTGAATTTACGGCAGTTATTGTTCGTCATATAAAAAATAACCCTTGTTAAAACATAAAGGGGTAAACTACCCCTTCCCTTAACCGATCTTCAACAAAATCAACAGACTTTGAGTTCTGTATAATTCAAAAAGGTATGCAGAAGAGTAGTTGATTCTGTTTTAATGTACGGCAGTTATCGTTCGTCATAAAAAAATGTACCCTTGTTAAAACATAAAATTTTGCAGGTAAACTACCCTATTCCCTTAAACGATCTTCACCAAAACTAACAGGTTTTGAGAACTCTACAATTCAGGGCTGTATGAAAAATATTATTTGATTATGTTTGAATTTTCGGCTGTTATCGTTTGCCATAAAAAAATACCCTTGTTAAAACAAAAAACGTGGACGGTAAACTACCCCTTTCCCTTAACCGATCTTTACCAAAAACAATAGGTCTTGAGTACTCTACAAATCAGGGCCTTATGCAAAAACTTATTTGATTCTGTTTGAATTTGCGGCTCTTATCGTTTGCCATAGAAAATACCCTTTTCAAACATAAAACGTTCTCAGTAAACTACCCCTTCCCCTTAACCGATCGTCACCAAAAACATTAGGTCTTGATCGTCAACTCTACAATACAGGGTTGTATGCAATACATTGATTCTGTTAGAATTTGCGGCTGTAATCGTTTGCCAAAAAAAATAATTAACCTTGATAAAAAACCGTTGCAGGTAAACTACCTCTTTCCCTTAACCGATCTTCACCAAAAACAATAGGTCTTGAGTACTCTACAAATCAGGGCTGTATGCAACAAATTATTTGATTCTGTTTGAATTTGCGGCTGTTATCGTTTGCCATAGAAAATACCCTTGTTAAAACAAAACGTTGCAGGTAAACTACCCCTTTCCCTTAACCGATCTTCACCAAAAATTACAGGTCTTGAGATCTCTACAATTTAGGGCTGTTTGCAAAAGAGCAGTTGATTCTGTTTGAATTTGCGGCTGTTATCGTTTGCCATAGGAATAAATTACCCTTGATTAAAAAAAAAACCGTTGCAGGTAAACTACCCCTTCCCCTTAACCGATCTTCACCAAAAACAATAAGTCTTGAGTACTCTACAAATCAGGGCTGTATGCAAAAAATTATTTGATTCTGTTTGAATTTGCGGCTGTTATCGTTTGCCATAGAAAATACCCTTGTTAAAACATAAAACGTTGCAGGTAAACTACCCCTTTCCCTTAACCGATCTTCACCAAACACAATAGGTCTTGAGATCTCTACAATTCAGGGCTGTATGCAAAACATTATTTGATTCTTTTTGAATTTGCGGCTCTTATCGTTTGCCATAGAAAATACCCTTTTAAAACATAAAACGTAGCAGGTAAACTACCCCTTCCCCTTAACCGATCTTCACCAAAATTAATAGATCTTTAGAACTCTACACTTTAGGGCTGTATGCAAAAAATGATTTGATTCAGTTTGAATTTGCGGCTGTTATCGTTTGCAAAAAAAAAAAATCTCTAGACACACAGACACTTTTCGAAAAATGACTTTTTTTCATGTTTTGAGTGTAGTACAATCAGAATCTGCAATAATCTCGAACACGATTTTTTTTGCCATCACCATACTTCCATTTCCTTAAGGAACATGGAAGTAAACATCACCATACTTCCATTCCTTAAGGAATATGGAAGTAAAAACAGTCGCTCTGAGACGTTTTTAAAGTGTGGTTGACTACGTTCGGCTAAATCGTGTCTTTAAACATCGTCGCTTTGTTATAAATCAACGATATTATTATTTTGTTGTTGTGTTATATTAGTATTTGTGTTTACAGTGTTTTAAGTATCTTACTTAATATTCGACAGTTGTTCGTATTTTGTTTGCATATTCAGATCTCAGTTGGGATAATTAAAATGAGGGTTTTCGAAGGAGGAATAACACCGCTGGATATACAAAGGTTTTTAATTACTGGAGCAATTCCTGAAAAGTGTACAAAATCGTATCAAAGTAGAAACTTGAAGAGACGATGTAAACTTTATGTTATTCGTGACAATAAACTGTTTTATCGTAAATGTGACAGGCTAAGAGGTACAGAAAAATTAATAGAAATTGTTCATGACGATAATAAAAAAAAAAAAATTGATGGCGTAGCCCACAAAGGTGCTGATACTAGCAAACAAGCGATTGGTATGTCTGCACATTGAGGAATTAATAGCACCGTGGACTGGACATACTTTCACAACGGTACTACTTTAAAAATATAAAATTAAAGGTGACAGATTTTGTAAAAAATTGTGAAGTGTGTCAGAAAGTTACACCTCCATGGGTGTCTTGTGTACCCAAAATGAAGCCAATTCCTGTTCCTAAGAGAGTCATGGAACAAATTGGAATAGATGTTATGCAGTTACTAGAAGTGCAGGGCAAAAAATACATAGTGGTGGCAGTAGACTACTTTTCAAAGTGGGCTGAGGCGAAAGCCCTTAAAAATAAGACTGGCATTGAAGTGGCTAAATTTATTTATGAAATTATATGTAGACATGGTTGCCCTAAAATACAAATTAACGATAATGGTCGCGAGTTTGTAAATGAAGTTTCTAAAGAATTGCATAGACTGACGGGGACAAAACAAAGATTAACATCACCCTACCATCCACAGGCTAATGGATTAGTAGAACGTCAAAATAGGACAATAAAAGATAAACTAAAAAGAACTTTAATGGAAAACATTAATAACTGGCCTGACGTTCTCGAGAGTGTATTATTTGCGTACAGAACATCTAGACACAAAACAACAGGATTTTCACCTTTTTTTATGTTATACAACAGAGAACCAGTTTTACCATTAGACCTTGTTGATGAAGATAATTTGACCGATGAAGACGAGGAGTCTCTTCAGGTAGCTGAAAAAACAACGGATGTTCAAGAAGTAGACGAAGATATTGTCGAAGAAAATAAAGAAATGGAAAGAAAATTACAAAAAATATTAGAAGTGAAAAAAGTAATTGATGAAGCAGCATTAAAAAATATCAGAAGAGCTCAGATTAAACAGAAAAAGCAATTTGACGAAAGACATACAATAACAAAGAAAATGGAAATAAAACCTGGGAGTAGAGTTTTGGTAAAAAATGTGACAAAATTCAAAAATAAATTAATGTTTGCTGAACTTCCATGGAGTGGACCATTTACAGTTAAAGTTTTAAGAAACGAGTATTGTATATTACAAGATGAAAGTGGCAAAGTGAGGAAAAAGAAAGAACATGTGAAAAACTTGAAATTTTCTACAATCTAAATGATGATTAATCTGATGTGGAGGTTTCTGGTGAGTGGTGTGAAGTGATTTTTTTTTATGATCCGGTTGACGTAGAGTGGCAAATGGAAAAGTGTAAAGTGTTGGGTCTGTCCTTTGAAGGACAATGCACATGTATTAGAATCGGTCATAAATTAGCACTTGCAAAACCACACGGTGTGAAGAAAATTGTGGGTGACGGAAATTGTTGGTTTAGGGCAGTTTCCTACGTAATTACTGGCAGTGAAGGTTATCACATGGACGTTAGAAACATAGTTGTCAATTATATGGACAATGAATTGAACAACAACCAAGCCAATGATTTATTTAAAGGTAGGACGTCACTAAAAAATATGATAAAAGAAGGCACATGGGCAACTGAAAGTGAGATATTTGGAACTGCATCACTTTTGAATACAAACATTTTTGTGTACACAAAGATAAACTCAAAAAATGGAGAGAAGTGGGACTGGCAGTTATTTACAGCAGGTGCTTCAGCAAATTTAAAAAAAAGTGAAATTCCAAGCCAAAAAAATACATACATTACAAATGAAAGTGGTTGTCATTATGAAGTTGTTATTTCAGTTCATGGAATGGGTGTAGTTTAAGCAATACCTACGTGTCTACAGAAAAGTAAGTAGGCTACTATACTATTATTTTATCTCTTACTGTATATAAAGTGTAATGAAAACTAAAGACATCTTTTTATAGTGTAAATAATTAATAATTTTGTTTTTATTGTTTAAAATTAATTAATTGATACAGCTTTAAACAATTCGTTATAAAAACGAATTTTAAAAAGATTAATTATTATGGCAACTTAAATTTAGTTTCATGAAACAGATAGAAACTAATTTTGTACTGAGAATCCCCAAAATACTCCACTCTGTGCAAGCCGAAACATAACGTTTATTGCATACTGCAAAAATATTTTTGCTATTAGTCTTGTCTTTCTGATTGCATATAATTTACTTTAAGGAATAATGGTTAACACACAAACTAAGTTATTTTTTCATTCAAGTGAGTTTACGTTAAATTCGAATACTTTTAATCCTATAGTCGTTTAATTCTACAAGACCGAAGGAAGTGACAATAAAAGTAAGCGACGATATGACCATCCAATTTTGAATGCTTCATTCGCCGTGTTTAAAGATGAGCTTCTGGAATTTGGAGCTACCAACCACGAAAACATCAGCTGGCACAGTTCGGCGAAATTGGTAAGAAACCTGTAACATTTACTCTGAAATAATTAAGAGCGGGAAGGGGCGCATATACGGGGGGGGGAATGGGACCGGACCCCACCCCACAAGGTCGACAGTTGACAAGAAATTTTGTTAATCTCCTAATTTTTAAGCTGTTTTATTAATTTCACAGCTGTATACGCTAATACAGTAGTACCCCTTTTTTAAATAGAGGTCTAAAAACAAATTTATTACACAGAATATGCGTGTACGTTTGAAATATGAAATATAGGAAATTCAAGTAAGTCAATAAGTATCTTATGAACAATGTTGCAATAGCGCTTATTACTTCCATATTCCTTAAGGAAATGGAAGTATGGTGATGGCAAAAAAAATCGTGTTCGAGATTATTGCAGATTTTGATTGTACTACACTCAAAACATGAAAAAAAGTCGTTTTTCGAAAAGTGTGTGTGTGTGTGTGTGTGTGTCTGTCTGTCTATCTTGTGTAGATTTTTTTCTATGGCAAACGATACCTGCATCTTCGAAGAGTTGCTAGGCTCAGTTGGGGAGGCTTCGATGGAGGCATTTGAGAATGAAGAGGAAGCAGGAGAATTCGAGGATGATAGAGAGGAGTTGGTGCCATCCTATGACGAGGTGTATGAAGCTTTAGAAAAGCTTAAAAATAACAAGGCAGCAGGTTCCGATGGTTTACCAGGGGAACTATTAAAGAGCACAGGAGGAGATTTCATAAAGGAATTTGCCCATCTCATAGAGCGAATATGGCTGGAGGAGGTAATGCCTGATGAGTGGAACAATGGGGTGGTGTGTTTAATACATAAAAAGGGTGATCCGCTCATATGTAAAAATTATAGGGGCATCTCTCTACTTAATGCAGCGTATAAGGTATTGTCCAACATCATATTTTCTAGGCTGCTTCCCTACGCTGAGGAAAACATAAAAGAATATCAATGTGGATTCACTAGGAATAGGTCAACAACAGACCAAATATTTACACTAAGGCAAATCCTAGAAAAAACGTTGGAATATGGAGTGGCCACTCACCATCTCTTTGTGGATTTCCAGTCGGCATATGATTCAATCAACCGGAAAATGCTATATAGAGCTATGAAGGAATGAAGGAGTTGAATATACCATCTAAGTTGGTGCGTATGGTTGGAGTAGTTATGTCCAATTCTAAGTGCCAAATAAGAATACAATCAAATCTATCTAACTCCTTAAAAACATTGAATGGGTTGAAACAAGGAGATGCCTTAGCGTGTCTATTGTTCAACATAGCTCTAGAAAAGGTCATCAGGGATTCAGGAATTCAAACTAGCGGACACATATTTCACAAGGAGGTACAGCTTCTGGCCTATTCCGATGACATTGACGTCATAAGTAGGTCTGAATCTGGCTTAAAGGAAGCCTTTCGGGAACTGGAGTTGTCCGCTAAGGCTATGGGCTTGGTTATAAACCAAAGCAAAACCAAATATATGGTTGTAGGTGCCAACACTCGTGCCCTGTCCCTGCGCATTAACGATTATGAATTTGAAAAGGTTAGCACGGCAGGTCCTTCTGCGACTGCACCCAAAGCGCGCCTCTTTAAGTGTTTGTTGAATTGTTACATTGCTGCAAACAGATTACTCAAGTATGAGTGTGTAGTCTAAACGAACACAACGAATGATTAAACAAACAACGCACACTACCTTGGACAGGCACAGAGACAGCGGAAACCAGCTACCAGGGCCTCCTTTATCTCTGATGTCATAAGCCAGTGACGTCATTTGATCAACTCAGACTGGTGACCAACTCGGACCGCTACAATTGGCACTCCTTGTTTGCAAACAGAGTTATTGTGTTTAGTGTGTGATTAATGTGTGTCATAATGAATAACACGGATTCTAACTTTGTAATTACGAATGATGGAAGTAAAATTATTAGCCAAGGGATAAAGAACTTAGAGCACAGGGTTGAACTTAAAAGATTAGGGCCTCCTAGGCCTAATATGGTGATTAATCAAGTACAAAAATCCACTAAGAGTAGGAATAGCTACAATCGGAAATTTAGTATTCATTTGTATAATTATGCTGATTGGTTGTGTGGGTGTGGAATAAAAAACTCATTTTTCTGTTACCCGTGCATAGTAATGGGCGTACAGGATCGCACCTGGACTGTAGATGGTGTCTCGGATATTAAGCATTTGAGTGAAAAACTTAAAAAACATAAATTAAGTGAAAAACATATAAATGCGTGTATCGAGTATGCAGTACTTGGGAAGGCTGACATTAGATCTCAGTTAGACAGTGCATATAGATTAAAAATTCAAAAGTTAAATGAGGAAGTATCAAAAAATCGGTACATTTTAAGTAAGTTGATTGATGCTGTGAAGTTTTGTGGGGCTTTTGAACTTGCATTAAAGGGGCATGACGAAAGTGGCACTGACACATCTAACAACCCTGGCATATTTCGTGGTCTTGTCAACCTAATGGCAGAGTTAGACTCTACATTAAAACAACATATTGAAAAAAGCAATAACCGAGTATTTTTAGGGCTTTCCAAAACCATCCAAAATGATTTACTTGATTCCATATATGCCGTGTGCTTGGAAATTATATGCGACGAAATTACTCAAACTAAATATATTGCTATTGAAGCCGATGAGACAACTGACTGTGCTACATTGTCTCAGCTAGTGTTTGTTGTCAGATACGAGTTAAATGGGGTTGTAAATGAAAGATTTGTTAGTTTTGTAGTACCCAAAGGTCATGACGCAGCATCTGTTAGTGAAGCAATTTTTAACGAGCTGGAAAAGCTAAAAATTGACAAAACACCTGAAAGAGTGATTGCTCAAAGCTACGATGGCACTTCTGTCATGAGTGGCCAGCACACAGGTGTGCAGGCAAGAGTCAAAGCTGTGTACAAAACTGCACATTTCGTACACTGCTACGCGCATCAACTAAATTTGATCATTGAACACAAAATAAACAGATAAAAATATTTTTCAGTAATGTTGAAGCATTTTCATCCTTTTTTTCACAATCGACTAAAAGAACAGCAGTACTTGACGACATTATGAAAAAACGAATACCAAAGAGCTTTGGCACTCGTTGGAACTTCAAGTCTAGAATTGTCAGCACATTATTTAAGTATAAAAATGAAATAGAAGAATGCTTAAATAAAATATTAGATAACGACAGCAATGATTATACAACTGTAAACAAAGCAGTTGGTTTAAGCAACCTTCTTAAAGACAACGATTTCATTTTCTGGGTAACATTTTTTAATAAAATAATGCCCCATTGTGATATTTTGTACAACGAGCTTCAGAACAAGACAATCGACTGCATCAAGGCCTTAAAATATATAGGCGAATTTAAGTCTATAATCCAAAAAATAAGAAACTTGCCTGAGGTTGACCAGCCCAGTTCTAGCGAACTTGATGGAACTGAAAATGATTTATCTTGTTCAGGCCCCAGTAGAAAACGTGGCCGATTTGAAGATAGAAGACACATTGTGGCAAAAGAAGTGTGTGATGTTATCATGACTGGAATTGACAATCGCTTTAATTTCTTAGATCATTTGTCGGTAGCTAAGTTATTTCAGCCAAGTTTGTTTCCTGAGTTCAAAAATAAATTTCCTGAAAATGAATTAGAAATTGCTGTAAATTTATTCCAGTTGAATAAAATAGAACTGAAACAAGAGTTGGTAGTAATATACAGTAGAAGTGATTTTTCTGAGGCAACAGGCTCATTACGGTTGCTTAATTTTATTTATGATAATAATCTGAGAGATGTGCTCCCCGAATCAGTGAAATTACTTCAGATCATCTGCACAATCCCAATGACCACTGCAGAAAGTGAAAGATGTTTTTCAACTTTAAAATGAATAAAGACTTTTACCAGGAGCACAATGAAAGAAGGTAGACTCAGTGCACTCGCCATGTGTTCAATTGAAAAGAAATTATTATCTACCCCCAATTTCAATGAACTTGTGATCAACCACTTCGCTGCACAGAAGGAGAGGAGGATGGACTTCTGCTACAAACAATATAACTAAAGGTATGAATTTTCAGTCGTAGGTTAATTTATTTTTGATATTAAATGTGACTAAGTATATTTAAAGTGGTAGAAGATTAATACCTTGTTACTTAATACAACTTCCTCCTGAATTCTGATGCTTGGTCTAATTTTAAAAATTAAAGCTTTCACATTTGCCCTGTGGTATATAGCTATGTACTTCTGTTCTATAAAATATTTTGAATTTCCACTCTTATTAAAAATATAATTGTTAAAAATATAATTATTAAAAATAAAATACTTACAGTAAAATCAAATGTTATAAGTAGACTAATTCTGACAATTTTATAAATTTATAAAAATACATACAAGAAAGTGAATGAGTGTGTGTATCTGTGTGTGTGCGTTTGCGTGCGTGTGTGTTTGTGTAGAGATAGTTATGACCTTATGAAAGAGCCCCTCCCATGTTCATAACGACGAGCCGCCACTGTTTCAAGTGTGACATTTGCAATAACATATTTAGTAAGAGGGGGAATTTAAATTCACATGTAACTAGTAAGCATAGCGATGTAAAGTTCGAGTGCAGTTTTTGTGATTTTATCTGCAACACGAAGCATTCATTGCAGCGTCACGTTCAAACAAAACACTTAAGCTCTAGAGATTCACAGTCGAGTGTAAAATGCCCCCTTTGTACTGAAACTCGGCCCTCAAAATGTAAAATCGTGAATAATTACACTACACACCATGATATTGTGATACGAACGTACACACTGGATTTTCAAAATGAGGAGGAATTTTATAACTGGAAGAGAATAACTGAGAAGGAAGAAGTATGCGAATTTATCATCTCTCATTCTAAATATATTCATCAATCGGATAGCTCGTCCAGAATGGTATTTTCATGCCACCGCGATGGTGAGTTTAAAACAAAAGGGAAACACGTGCGACACACTAAACTAGTCGGTAGCAACAAAATCAACGGCCACTGTCCGGCCAAACTTGATGTCGTGTTTCATCCACGAGGGACTATAACAGTGCAATACTGTAAAACTCATGTCGGCCACACTGCAGACTTGGGACGCATGAGACTATCAGAGACGGAAAAGAATGATATTGCGCTACAAATTGCGGTGAAAGTTTCCTTTGATAAGATACTAGACACTGTAAGGTTCTCCATAGGTAATAAGGACTTGGAACGCAAAGATTTGCTCTCAAGAAAAGATCTCTTTAACATTGAACATCAGTACAATTTGAAATCCGAAGCTATCAGGCACAGCAATGATGCTATTATCGTAGAATCCTGGATTCAAGAAATGAAAACAGCTGGTGAGGTAGTGCGTTTTTACAAACCTCAAGGCATACTGTTAGAAACGCACTCACAATTTCGAGCTGAAGATTTTGTTTTGATAATAATGAATGAAGCACAAAAAGACATGTTGAAACAATATGGTAACAATTATATCTGCTTTGACAGCACTCATGGCCTGAATTGTTATGGTTTCGAGCTGACTACTTTGCTCATACTAGATTATCTTAACCAAGGATTTCCTTGTGGTTTTATGTTTTCGAACAGAGGAGATTCGGCTGTTTTTGAAGTGTTTGTGTCTGTGATAGTAGATGTCATTGAATCACCAATTCAAACAAATGTTTTTATGTCAGATATGGCTGAGGTGTTTTATAATGCCTGGTCAAGTTTATGCCACCTCCTCTATTCTGTCTCTTCTGTTCGTGGCATGTGAACCGCGCCTGGCGGAAAAATTTGATCAAAATCAAAGGTCGCGAGAATCAAGCAGAGACGTACAAATTGATTTGAACGTTATTAGAAGAAAGAGACCAAGCTGCATTTGTCCGCATGCTTCCAGAAGTTATCGATAAATTGAAAAGTGACACGGACACAAAATAGGCTACTTTGGTTTATATTTTGAACACGAATATAAAGATACTGTCAAGAGCTGGGCGTATTGCTTCCGTCTTCATGCAGGTCTAAACACCAATATGCACTTGGAACGCATGCATGGTGTTCTAAAACATATGTATATGGGCGGGAAGAAACCCAAAAGACTATTGCACTACATACGTTAATGCGCTTTTAAGAGACAAGCTTTACGACAGATTAATTTACCTAACCAGAGGTAAATTAACGAGTAAGATTTCTGCCCTTCGTTACAGACACAAAGAGTCACTAAAAATTTCTACAGAAGAAATTGTTTTTGATGGAACTCTGTGGAAATTGCAGTCGACAAGCAGAAACAAGATATATGAAATAGGAGAGAGACAACCACAGCTGCACTGTAAATGCGACCTGCGGTGTACCGAGTGCAAAGTGTGTATTCACGCTTATGCGTGCAGCTGTCCCGACTCGGCCATAAAATTTAATATATGCAAACATATCCATGCAGTCAGAAGGAAAATAAGTGAGAGCTGTGAAGAACAAAAAAGTGATTCTGAAGGAGTTTTAGTAATAGAAGAACATCCCAACTTGGCAAAACAAGAGGCAATAATAAAGGAATGAAGACATACTTTACCCAATGAAGACATGGAGCAAAGTAGGGCTAAACTCAGACAGCATTTTGAAACCGTTTCTGCTAAAATGGAATGTGCTGAAGACATTGAAGTAATTAATAGGCTGCTTCAACCTTTTATACCTACATTACAGGGCAGGAAACTCAAACGAGCTCTTCCTCTGGAATCTGAACCGTCGTGTTCAAAACAAATAAAGTCTGAACCACAACGGCGGCTCTTTTCAACTAAAGTGCCCAAAAAGAAGTTATTATCAATATCGAAACCTAGCGTGAGCGAGCAAGAACCTCCTTGTTGCTGCACTAGTAACTGTTTAAAGTTTTATAAACTTCTGTAAGTGTAATAACCAAGTGAACTTAAATATGTTTTCACGTTAAGAATTCTTCAAGTGTTGTTCTGTTTAGTGAACGGAAGTGTAAAATAAAAATAACTTAAATTCCTTAAAAATGTGCACATTTCTAGAAAAAAAAAAAAACGGAGTGAGCGAGTAAGAGACTACTGATGCCTGTTAGTTGTAGAGTTGACTATTTATTTTGAGAATTTAGGACTTCCGTGAAAAGTGTAAATCAAGTATTTCTAAAGCCTGCCGTCAGGTGTAAAAGATTATATAGTTATGAAAGCTGTAAAATCGTACAGCCTTAAATCGTAATGTTGTAAAACAGTCAAGACTTAAATCGTAACATCATCAACCCTGCAAGTGACAAAGTTCTTCTACTGAACAAAAACTGGGTGAACAAAGGAATAAACACTCTCTCATTACTGGACATACAAGCTGCTATAACCACGGTAACTCTACATTACTGTATAATCGTAATAAATTAAGTGAGAATGTTCTGTGAGTTATCCTAATTTTTAATATTGCTGGAAAAGTTAGTATAAATGATGTTTTATATTTTAATTAAGAAATTAATCTTACTGCAAATACGAAAGCAGCTCATTTTCTTCAAACTTCAATTATTCACATACTGTGATAATAATAAACACAATTGAGAATAAATTCATATCATATCATTTCTTACATTTATTACCCTGAATTGTATATTTTGTTTCAGCGTTTATCACTCCAGAAACAAAAATAATTGATTAAATTGACTCCAGGTAAATACGAAACCAACCTGCGAAGTTAGTGCACAGGTAAAGAGGAGTTTTACCACAACTGATTACAGCAATATATATCAAAACCAACACTGTGAGTACAAAAAACTGAACTTAAAAACCGGCAAAACAGTATAAAATAAGTTTTCTTAATAAACGTATATGTCATATACTAATGCGACGATGTAGTCAAAAGGTTCGTATTTATCTGGGGAGTCAGTGAAATTGTGTTTGTTTCTGGAGGAAACAAAGGTTAAAACAAAAACTACAATTCAGGGTAATAAATGGAGTACAACGATATGGTTAAATTAATTCTATATTGTTTTAATATTTAACTGTGACCACAATCAATATTCATTTTAATATTCAATTTATCCGCTGTACACACAGGAAAACCCCGATTTGGATAAAAATACGTGATACACGTAAGTGTGAAGTGTGGGTTGACGAGAGCGTAGACAATAGCGGCGGACGAACAGTAACGAAGTTGCCCGAGTGGCTTCACGCTGTCAGTCTGCAGACTCAAGTTGGCCAACTGAGTAACATAGCAACAGGTGGTCAATATTTACAGTTTTGTTTTGTGTTGTTTGAAGTTATGTGGTAGTTGAGTTGTGAAGTGTAATAGGCTTATTATTGTGCTGTGTATTATTAGAGTTTGTGCCTATAATTATTTTGGCAATATGCCTAGGCTTTCTAAAGTATTCAGGAAACGAAAGCATGTGTTTACTGGGTGTCCTAAACAAAATAAACATCCTGTATCCTGTGAAGTAAGTAGCTCTTCAGTTGACATGACTTACTTGATTGAAAGTCAGTCAAAAGAAAGCTCATCAAAGATAAAGGTAGGGGCATATTTGTCTGATTATAAATTGTATGAAGATGAAAACAGCACTAATAATGTAAATGACATTGTGAATTTACAAGACATGGAATATTTGCTAACTCAAATTGCAGTTTGTTCTAAGTGTAAAGGTTCTCTGTCTAATAGACGGTGTAATACCACCGGTAACAGACAAGGCCTCGGTGTTATAATTAATATTGTATGCAATGATTGTGGATTCACAGTATCTGCAAAGAATAGGAGTAGGCTACAATAAGTAGTGGAAAGGCAGAAGTAAATACGCGTTTAGCTTATGCGTTTCGCTGTATTGGCAAGGGCCAAACCGCCACTAAAACTTTCTGTGGGGTAATGAATATATACCTAACCCACCTGCCTTCAAATATTACACTCCTCTCCTAAGTGCTGCTGCAAAAGATGTTTGTACAGACACAATGAAAGAAGCTGTGGAAGAATGTGTTGAAGAAAATGATGGTATCAGGGATATAACAGCAATATTAGATGGATCGTGGCACCGGCGTGGCCATACTTCACTAAATTGTGTGGTTACCGCAATAAGTGCAAACACGGGGAAAGTTATAGATGCGAGGGTGCTTACATGATTTTGTAGATGCACAAACAGACTACAAAATGAACACAGAAATAACTGTATTGCCAACTATTCTGGCTCAAGCGGAGAAATGGAAGTGCAGGGTGTCGTTGATATGTTTCACCACTCCCAAGCTACATATGACATTAGGTACAAAAATTACCTTGGAGACGGAGACAGCGCTTCCTACCCAACAGTTGTGGCAGTGGAGCCTTACAGCCCAGATTTTTTGGTTGAAAAATTAGAGTGTGTGGACCATGTACATAAACGTATGGGCTCTCGCCTGAGAAAACTGAAAAGTAAATTAGCCAAAACAAAACTTTCAGATGGCAAAACAATCAGTGGCTGTGGGCGTCTGACTGACGCTGCCATTAACAAAATTCAAACCTATTATGGCTTAGCAATTATAATAAATGTAAAAAGCTTAGAAGAAATGAAAAAAGCTGTTTGGGCAGAATATTTTCTCCTTGCTTCAAGCAATGAGACACCCATGCATGAGTTATGCCCAAAAGGCGAAGAAAATTGGTGCAAATATCAAAAGGCTAAAGCAAAAAGTGACCAGTATGACCATAAAGATCACACACACTTTCCAAAAGTTATCATGGAAGAAATTAAACAAATTTTTAAAGATTTAGCTAACCCTGAGGTTCTCAGAAAATACTTGCATGGTGGCACCCAAAATCCTAGTGAGTCACTCAATAGCGTGATTTGGTCAAGGATTCCAAAATCAAATTTTGTTTTGAAATCTACACTTGAATTTGGAGTTCATGAAGCTATAGCTACCTTCAACGATGGTAACATAGTTAAATGTAGGTTACTGAAAAAGTTGGGGATTAACCCTGGCACAAATTGCATACAGACTATGAAAAAATAGATGAAATAAGAATTGAAGAGGCCGAAAAAGCAATTAAAGAACTTGAAAAAAAGAGTCGCTAAAAGAAAAACTTGGCAGAAAGAAAACTGGAGGATGCATATAAAGAACGAGAGGGCCCAGGAAATCCTGCCTATGAAGCAGGTATGTACTGAGGTAAGAAAAAATTAATTAATAGTGTACTTTCAACTTTAAATCCGATTTCCCAAAAATTGTGTTTCTTAGTATATAGGTACACTTTTCTCAAAAACAATAGGCCTATAAGAGATTTGCATGATTTTTTAAAATTTTATTTCCCATACAAACTTGTATATTTTGAGCAGAGGGTTTTATAAAATTCTTATTTAAATTAAAACTATGTAATTGTGCGCACCAAGGAAAAACGAATTTCGCGGGACAATACTGGATACCGATCAGTACTGATACCTTCCTTAGGAAGGAGCAAACATGATTCATTTAGCGCCATCTGGTTCTGACGCCATTTGTGCAATTAACCTGGTGTTGTGTGTATCGTACTGTTTGGTTATAATTTTTGTGCTCCAGGAAATAAGCTGGTGAGTCCGTTTTCTCGTTTTATTTTCTTTTTAATGGTAAATATAGTATAGTAATTATGACCATTACGCTTTCAGTTAGATACAGCGTTTCTTAATTTATAATTGTCTTCTTTAAAATATTTACGATATTATTTTGCGGTTGAGCGTGCGGTAATAGTATGCACAATTTTCAACAAGGTGCGCACAATTTTCAACAAGGTGCGCACAATTCCCCCACATGTAACATAATCGGAAGGTGCGCACCATTCTCCCTTACATAAACCAATACTAATGACCGTCTTTCCCACTGTTGTTCACAGATATGGCGCGAAAACGGGAAAGAACCACAAAAAAAGGGAGTTATTCTGTCAAAACCTTAAAAAATGCTCTTTTCGCCATAAAAAAGTGGAAAGCAAAAGATTAGAGAAGCTGGACGGGCTTTTGGCATTCCAGAATCTTATTTAAGAAAAAAGTTAAATAGTTTCGAAGTTGGAAATGATCAGCCTCCGTATTGCCACGGAAGAAAACCTGTATTCAAACCGGAAATAGAAAAAGAATTAGAAGAATGCCTTGTAAAACTATCCAAAGTTTTTTATGGGTTAACTCCAAAAGAACTGAGAAAGTTGGCCTTCACATACGCAACAGAAAACAAAATTTCAAATAATTTTAATCAAGAAACGCGAATGGCTGGTAAAGACTGGTTATACGGGTTTACTAGGCAAAATCCTCAAGTCAAGTTAAGGCAGCCAGGAGGGGTCAGCATGAATAGAATCAATGCTTTTAATGCAGAAGTCAAGATTTTTTCGACAATTTGGAGGAACTCATGAGAAGGTACGATACAAGTTTGAGCAACACCAAATTTTCAACATGGATAAAACGGCACTCACAGTTGTTCAAAAAAAGGAGTTGTTCAAAAAAAGTGTCCAAAAATTTATGCAGAAAAAGGAGCAAAAAATGTAGGAGCAGCAATTTAAGAGGAAAATGAGCTCACAATTACAGGGGTATTTGCAGTAAGTGCATCAGGTGTTTATGTCCCTCCGATGTTGATCTATCCTCGCCAACGTATGGATCCCACTCTTGGTAAAAATGGTCCACCAGGTGCTAAATACTGCTGCTCTAAGAATGGATGGATCAACACAGAACTTTTCGTTGAAAGGCTTTCACACTTTAAAAAGTTTTTGAAGCCAACTGAAGCTGATCCAGTCCTTCTTATCTGCGACAACCATACCAGTCACATTTCCCTAGAAGCCTATGAATTCTGCTGTGCCAATTTTATCCTCATGGTTTCAATTCCTCCTCACACTTCCCACAAATTACAAGTTCTGGATATAACATTTTTTAGCTATCTCAAAGATGCCTTGTATAGAGAATATGACTTACACTTGAATACCACCCAACATGTGAAGATAACAGAAGGTCATAGACTACTTGAAGCCTGCCACTATCGAGAAAATTGTCTCTGGTTTTCGAGCAGCTGGCCTTTTTCTATTTAATCGGGAAAAATTTGTTGATGTAGATTTCGCTCCGGCAAACTTCCAAAGAGAACTTCTAGGGGATGAAGAATGTGTCACAGAGAACAACCAAGAGTCTGCTGAACACCCTAGACCTTCAACAGCGGGTGAAACGTCCACATCAAATGAAACTACAGTTCCGCAGCCTTCAACTTCAAATGCAATTCCATCGACGTCTAAAATTGATGTTTTAATAAAACAGTGTTCTTATTATATATCCTTTTCCTGTGTACTTCCAAGAATTTCTACTGCTGTGGATAGCCCGTATGGAAGAATAATGCCCGTATCTAATTTTCTTGATTAATCTAAGTTCACAATATGCAGTCTAATAAAAAAGTCACTACTGGTAAATATATTTTAAGAATTAAAAATGAACCAAGAGTTAATAAATTAATGTAAAATATTAAATTACAAACAAGGGCTACAAGAAACATCTGAAGTAAGATACGTGAAAGCGTTTCTAAAGCGTGCAGTACAGATTTGTGGACGCCATTTTCAGTGCGCCATGAACTGGATGACGCAACCTGTCGACGAGTGAGGAAGGCGGAGTTCCTGTAAATCAGACGAGTCCATTATATTCATGTCGTCAGGTTTTTTTTTGCAGACCTCTTGCGGGTCGCTACTAACCTAATCCAAATCGACCACGTTTTCGTTAAATAAACGTCAGAACGTTGCAAAACCGTGAAGTACAGATTTGTGAGCCCCATATTGAGTGCGCCATGAACCTGTCCGCAAGTGAGAAAGGCGGAGTCCATTCTAATGTAGACGAGTCCAGTGATTTCAAAATTTTCAAATTAAAAGCATTGTATCCTACCAAACTGTACAATATCTTATTAGTGCATATGATTAATTAAAATGTAATACATATTTCCAGTTATGTAAAATTCTTCGTATTGTTTAAATTAGCAGCCATCCTTACTATTTCTTTTATGAATTTGCTAACTGCTATAATTTTTTATTGTTCGACTAAGCTTTTCGTCATTACTGACATCTTCAGGTCTTAAAGGTTGTTTAAGACCTGAAGATGTCAGTAATGACGAAAAGCTTAGTCGAACAATAAAAAATTATAGCAGTTAGCAAATTCATAAAAGAAATAGTTATGTAAAAGACTAAAAAAAGTTTTTGTATTTATAATTTCATGTAAATAAAACTGATGTTTTAATAAAATAGTGTTCTTATTTAATTATATATCCTTTTCCCATCTACTTTCAAGAGTTTCTACTGCTCTGGATAGCCCGCATGGAAGAATAATGCCTGTAGGCTATCTAATTTTCTTGATTAATCTAAGTTCACAATATGCAGTCTAATAAAAAATCACTACTGGTAAATATATTTTAAGGATTACATATGAACCAACATTAAATAAATTAATACAAAATGTTAAAATACAAACAAGGCCTACAAGAATATCTGAAGTAATAACCTGTAAGCGTTGCTAAAGCGTGCAGTACAGACTTGTGGGCGCTATTTCACTGCGCCATGAACTGAGTGATGCAACCTGGCGACGAGTAAGGAAGGCGGATTCCTGTAAAGCAGACGAGTCCATTATATTCAGATCGTGGGGTTTTTTGTGCAGACCTCTTGCGGGTGTCTATTAACCTAATCCAAATCGACCAACTTATCGTTAAATAAACGTCAGAGCGTTGCTAAATCGTGAAGTACAGATTTGTGGGCGCCATTTTGAGTGAGTCATGAACCTGTCCACAAGTGAGAAAGGCGGAGTCACTGTAAAGTAGACGAGTCCATTGATTTCAATATTATCAAAAAAAAAAATTTTGTATACTTCCAAACTGTGTAATATTTTATTCATGCATATTGTTGCGTCTTAGACGCTCTCGATGTAATCTTGAGTTAGTCTTAGGAACGCTTATTGAGATGCTGGTGTGAATGAAATGATGAAGCGGACTGTATATTCTTGAAATAATGTTTTATTGAAAATTAACTAGAAATGATTGTTTATTGGAAGTTAAAGAGCCATAATTGCTGGCGCGTGCAGTTTTTAACGCGGCATAAGTGCCGGTGAATTAGGATAGAAATAAAATATTGGCGTACATGACAATATGTACGAGCTGAGATCGTCTAAGTAAAATTAGTGCATGATGATCAAGCTATTGGCATTAAATATTGAAAAACTTTTTGTAGCCGCGGCTGGCGAACAAGGCGTATTGCCTGTACGGAGTCTTGCCAGGAACTAACTTAAATCTGGCTGCTGTCGGCCTGTATCAAACCGGCAGCAGATAACAGATATAAAAATGACGTCACTACACGCACCTGAAATGCAGCATTTTAAAGTACGGTACAAAGTTTTCATAGGTACAAAGTTTAACCACATATGATTAATTAAAATTTAATAAATATTTCCAGTTACGTAGGCTATAAGGGACTAAATAAAATTTTGTTTTTATTATGTTTTGTATTTATTATTTCATGGAAATAAAACTGATGCTTCAATAAAACACCGTTCTTATTGAATTATTTGTCCTTTTCCTGTCTACTTTCAAAACTTGCAACTGCTGTGAATAAACCGTAAGGAAGAATAATGCCCGTATCTAATTTTCTTGATTAATCTAAGTTCATTATATGCAGTCTAATAATGAAATCCCTAATGATAAATATATTTTAAGCACTAAATAGGCATATGATCCAACAGTAAATAAATTAATATAAAATATTAAACTACAAACAAGGCCTACAAGAATATCTGAAGTAATGAGTATTGTTGATAAGATGCAATGGTCACAAGATAGGATAGACACATGGCCTATGAACCTGAGACCCTAGAATTAAATAATTCTCAATTATCCGGTGATGAACGCGTGTTTGGACATAAAACGTGTACGGGTAGACCTAGGCTATAACCACGAACGTAATACCGTTCGGTTCGCTGTATCGTCCTCTACAAGATTCAATGGTCACATGTTAGGATAGACCCGTTGGCTATGAACCTGAGGCATAGAAGGAAATAATGCACAATTATCCGGTGATGAACACGTTTTCGAGCATAGAACGTCTACGGGTAGACCTAGAACCACAAGCATAATACCGTTCGTTTCATTGTGTCGTCATCTACAAGACTCAATTCGCAGAAGTTAGGATAGACCTATGAGTAGTATAAAAGTGGGGCTAACGAAACACTTCCGGGTTCTGGTTCATGACGTCACAGAGGCACTCGTCGCTGGCGTCCGAATGTTGCATGTGACGTCTCTGTTTTTTGAAAACACTTCCGGGTTCCAATTCATTACGTCACACAGAGGCCCTAGTCGCTGGCGTCCGCATGGCTAAAAACCTGTTTCACAGAGGCCGTGGTTTCCAAAATTTGGTAGCCGAAAACAATGTGTAGCGGATGGGTGGGGGTACCCGGAATTCGGTGGTTGACGAGGTCCTGGACGAGCCGTCACGGAGACAATGGTACCATTACTCGAAATTTTTGGTGTTCGAAATTTAGTACACAAAATATTTAAATCAACGGATGGGGGTACGCCCTAAAACACTTCCGGGTTCCAGTTAATGACGTCACACAGAGGACGTGGTCTCCGAGCGTTCCATGTGTGTGTGTGTCACAGGGCGTGGTGTCCGAAATTTAATACCGAAATGTTTAAAACAACGGATGGGGGTACCCGAAATTTTTTGGTGTCCGAAATTAGACACCCGAAATGTATAAATCAACGGATGGGGGTACCCGAAATTTTTGTGTCTGAAATTTAGTACCCGAAATGTTTAAATCAACGGATGGGGGGACCCGAAAGGTGGGTACGCCCACATGACGCATGTGTTCGACTGCGAGGCGAGACAGTTGGTTTCCGCAAAAAATAAATTATAGCTCCTCGGGATTTGAACCTGGATCTCCGGTTCGCAAAACGAGATATTGTATTATTATATATGTTTATATTGTGTTATTATAAAACAGATTCACCCATTTGAATATTGTTTAGAAAAATACATATTCCAATTATGCATTACTAAAATTGTGTAATTG